>OU015761.1:47083201-47590712 GCA_907173295.1 Fagus sylvatica
TGATCTTCTCTTCAAATCCCATGAAAATAACTCCTGTTACTTGTTAACTGCTTCGATCATGGTCTTTCTGTTAGATAATCTAGGAACGTGCATCATGCATGCCTTTCACTTGCCAGATGTCATCTGTGTGACTATGAAAAATCAAACACGTGTTATTCCCTGATCAATCTGCATGTCTCTTTATGATTGGCCCTTGGTCTTGGCCACTTGCTCCGTCTACGTGTCACCATTTAATTGGTTTGTAACCTATTCACTATTCAAGATCCACGCGTCACTCTTCCATTGGTTCACATGTCTCCCTCTGTTTGGCTTATGTATTGACCATTGTTTAACCCATGTGTCATCATTTGATTGGTAACTTTGCCAACTCATACGCCAAATCATTTATTTTAAATTTCATACTAACAATCAAAAAATAAAAATAAAATAAAAAGTTGTGTCCGAGTAGTAGGATTGATCATTTGACAAAAAGAGCTTTTAATTTCCTTATTCAATTTGTAACTACTAGCGGACTTAGTTTTTTTTTTTTTAATATATGATAGAAATTCTAATCTAAACTCACACAGACATATATTTTGAAAATCTCAGGGATCGAACCCACACCCTCATAGAGGAGAGCTTTTTAGGGAGAGGAATTACCACTAAGCCGAATGCCCAAATGGCCAGCGGACTTAGTTAAGGGCCGGAGGTTGAACATACTATATATTATCCCTATGAGTGATTACTTTCCCGTTGTCTCTTCCATTTTCATTTTTTTGTTGTTTCCTTCTTGTTGCTATAGCTTATTTCAAGTCTCTTTACAACATAAGCTCTATAAAAGTTGGGTTGTGCCTATAAAATTTTAAAAAATTGTACATTACTCAATAAACAAAATAAGCCAAAAAAATAAAATAAAATAAAAGACATGCCAAACCAAGCTTAAAATTTGGGGAAATTTTGCATTTTCATTCCAAATTAAAAGACATCCATTTTGATGTGATGCCCCGCACCACCTAGCGTTAAAATTAATTATATTAGTACTAAGTCACAAAAGGACTATAGGTTTAATAATTTACATGGTAAATTATTAAAATGGATATAACATATAGTTTGATTAAGTGATAATATTATATTACATTGACATTAAAATGATAGTAATATGTATATATATATATATATATATAGAAATGGTGTAATATCAAGTAGTGTAATATCATGATTAGCAACTTAGTTAAGTTTAGTTAAAGAGACAACCTAAACTTAAGTCTAGTTAAGTAAAAAAAAAAATAGTCAACTTGCTGAAAATAAAAATAAAAACAAAATGAAAACCACTCATAGGGATAATATATAGTCGGCCCTACATTTAACAAAAACCAACCCCACCCTTTGATGTCCCTCATTTCTCTAACATAGACAAAAGAAAGGAAGAAGAACACAAATGCTCTCTTCTCCCTCTTGCACCCCACGGGTCCAGCAGCTAAGGGGGAGGAAACAAATCTTTGTTTCCTCTGATCTTCCTCCACGATTCGAGTTAGAGAAAGAGTCTAGCCCTCCTCCTTCAAGAAATCATAAACTAGGTAAGGGTTTATGATTCTAGTCAAGTTTTGAAATGGATATAGATGAAATTGTTGGTTGATCTTCATGATTCTTACACTTTCAGGTTATGGGTTTGTAGAAATATGATTTTGGGTTAAGGAAAATGAATTTTTATGGTGAATTGTTGAGAAATTTTACTGCTCTGTCAGATCTGCGTGAACAGTAAACTTTCATGGAAAGTCTGTTCTTATTGGAAATAGATATGAGGAAACGGTTTTCTCTAGGGTAATCTATCATATGTCTAGGTTATGTATATGAAATTTCATAGAAAAATATTGAGTTTTGATAATTATTTGTTATTTTACAAGAAAACTGTACAAATCTGTCAATTTGACAGATTCTGTGCTTGTCGGTTTTAAATTGCATAATAAATCCTATATTTGGAATTTAAGTAATTGGGATAATTTTCTGGAACCCTAGGATGTATATGTTATTGATGGAATGATCCCCATGCCATTTTAGTATATAATGAATTGTGGGTACTGATTTAAAGTCACTTTAAAAACTGAACTGACAGATTTGAGTTCATTAAAGTACCAGAATTTTAATAAATTCTAGATATACTATTTTGAGTTGAAATTTTGATGATAGATGTTAAATATAGGGTGTTATCTCACAGTAAGATTTCAGGATATTTTGATGTTTCTAAGTTTGTCAAATGAATTTTATAAGATACTGTTCCTGCAGAAAATCTGTTAGAGTTGAGTTGAAAACACTGAAAGTTAGAAGAATTTATTCTCATGTTATTTTGAGTAGATTGGGTTGAAATTTGGTTTTAGTGTTTCTTAGTGTGTTTAAGACTGGGATGAATTTTTGTATGCCTTGGTTTTATTGTTTGGTAGCTGAAATAATAGCAGGAGCCCTAGTGTCTTTTGTTTCTAATAAATTCATAACTCTATGAATTAATGTGCGAATGTGAGGTGTACCAAGTTAATGTATGCTTTCTAAAGAAGCTATGTTCTGATGTTTGATTTATATGGATGACTTCAACATGTTGTTTGGGGTTTAGTAAGGGCTTAGTAAAGATTTGTTAAGTTAAATTAAGCGAATCAAGATCAAAAGTGTTGATTAATCTATTATAAGCTAAGGTTGGCATCAAGTTGAAATTAAGATTAAGTTGAAGTTAACTTAACTCCTATACTTGATTTAGAATAATCAAGGGAGGATAGGTGAAGCGATCTGCTTGGGACTCTTGGAATCCAACTTTTGGATTGAGGTAAGAGAATGTGCCATGAAAATTTAATAGTCCATGTTTTAAAAATATATCTATATATGTTTTATCAATACTTTCAATAAACTCAGTTTGATATTTGTTTATAAAGAAAACGTGCATTGATTTAGAAACAGTCTTAAGTTGGTACAGTTAAGACAGATTTTAGGAGCAAGCTGTGGATATGCTATGAATTTGGGCTTAGTAATGCAAGAGAGAGATTGAAAAAAAAATAAACAAGCATGATATGTTTATGAACACATAAAACGGTTTTCAGTGTGAGGGCCTTGTGACAGCAGGAAGGCCTCGAGGGGTTTTATTTCCTGTAGACCGGCAACAAGTAAGGCCATGAGGGATTGTATTCCCTGTAAACTGGTAGCAGGAAGGTCACGAGGGGTTTTCATACCCTGTAGACTGACAAGCAGGAAGGCCACGAGGGGTTTCATACCCTGTAGACTGGTAAGCAGGAAGGCCACGAGGGGATAGTTTCCCTATAGACATGGCACAAGTAAAGTCACAATGTGCCAAGTCTTAAAGATACAGTACAGATACATGTTCCACATAGTTTTGCTATATTATGCAATAGTATGAGATAAGTTTTCTCTCCAAAACAGTTTAAGGGAACATGTTTTATTTACATATAAAGGAATCATGATATATGTTCAGATTTTAATAGTTATATTATGCCTTACAAGTTATCAGATATTATGTTCATCAGTATGAAACATATATGTTCAAGAAACTCATGAAATCATTTTAGTATGAATTGTTTATACGTAAGTCATATCCACGAAGATTATTATGTTTATCATGCATTCATGCATACTGTTAAATCTTCATGTCACGCCTCCTTTACTGAGCAAAGTGGATTACTCAGATTGTAGGAACATTTTGTAGTGTAGCCAAGAGTCTCAGCATAGAGGAGCAATTTTGTGGTATCTAGAACAAGTCTTAGATGTTTTGAGTTTTTATATAAATAAAGCAGAAGTGATGTATAGGTTAAAATAGTCTTCCGCTGTATTACAGTTATTATGTCCACATACTGATGTATTTTGTATAAACAATTATAGATGCTCTGACTACTATCACTTCCTTTAGGTGGACTTGTATACTCATTCGTTTGTAAATGAATATGTTTATAGTATTGGGAGTTCCCAACCCTAAGAAGAAGTTAAAGAATCAGGATGAGAGAAAAGAAAGAAGAAAAATTTTTATACTCCTTTTAGTTGGTTCGTGTTAATATCAGGCACAGGCTTGGTATTAGTATGCCAATCCGACTCCGAATCATATTATGGATTTGGGTCGTGACAGAAGTTGTATCAAAGTAATAGGAAGTGATCTTTAGAAGTTAGGTTTGAACTTGAGAACTATTGCAAGGTAGAAGGGTAGTCGAGATGTAGGACTTGTTTGCTTAAGGATGATATATCACTTGTTTGATGAGTGATTATTTTCTACATGCTAGCATGATTTTGAATTTTACCATTCTATAACATGCCTAACATGAGATGGGATATCCAAGCTTAGTAATTATAAGATTTGGTTACAATTTTTTGTGGATGTTGTATCCTGAGTTGTTGTGGCTTGAAGTAATATGAATAGCATCAGTTTTGGTTACTTATACTTGCTGCATGTTAGTATGGCTATAAGAATGATGCAAGGTAAGATTTTAAAGTAATTACTTGAGAAACATCATGTTTTATGAGATATAAGTTAATAGTTTTGTTATTTCTCAAAAATTTAATGAAACTGTGGAAAGAAACTAGATTTTGAATGATAGAATTGTTGTGGTTTTGAAAAGTTAAAATGTAAAGTATTTTAACAAAGATATATATTTATTTTCTAAAATATATATTGTCGACCTCCCTAATGTTAGTTTGAATTGGATTTGTCGAACCCCGTTGGCCGCGTGTGGTCCGGTAAATTTTGCTCATCTAACCTTAGTGTGGACATGAAGTTTTAACTATGATATGTATATGACCTTATTTTGGTCAGATAATTTGTTAACCCCGTTGAGCTCCCGTGTGGTTAAACAAATTTTAGACCCTATAAAAAATAAAAAGGGTTTTTCACATGCCAAAGACTAAAACATTTAGATATTATTTTCCTAAGGACATTTCTAGAAAGGAAGATTTAGTCAAATGATTTTTCAAGAGATTTCCTTAGATGAAGATGTGTAATGTCCTCTTTTGGACTATGAGAAAGGATATGTAGAGTTTTCTTTGTATGGGATAAGGTCATATGGTGATCCTTGTAACGTCACCGTAGATATTAGGTGGGGCCTAACCCGATTTCACTTTTTATGTGTAAATGAGAGAATAATGTTTATGATATTCTCATGAAATTGATTGTGGTAGAGGATAGATAGATTGTTCGAGTAATCTCACACTTTGCACCTATTAGAGGAACATCTATTATTGATAAATTTTGGTATGTATACCTACAACAAGGGAATAGGTGCCAATAGGATTTAATCTATGTGCTATTTGATTTTTTATTTTAAGTGTACTAAGCGAAGTTCTTAATGGTTCTCCATATTATATTGAAATTGTCATTGAGAGTAAAGTGTATTATGGTGATTTATACTTGGACATGTTGATTCAATGCATTAGATTTTTGATCTACCAAGTAGATTCATGATATAATATTAGGCTTGGTCATAAGAAGTTATAGAAACAAAGGTAATTGGAAAATAGGAGTTCCTATCTGGTTTAATGATTTATAGTTGTTACATGTTAACATGAGTTTGAGTCTAATATGTGATAAATGCCTATAGGGTTGAGAAGTGACTATGAACATGTTAAGGGCTATGTTTTATTTTTGGCTTAATGGGATGTTGTTGAGGATTCATACTTAAATGTTATGATCATGGCTTTAGTATTTATGTTATTAGTATTAGTATTCTTACTAAAGTTAATCATGAATTGTTTGATTTGAGTTGTATTGGTAGTCTAGTAAGAGGTGAAAAAGAGATAATAATGTTTATAGTATTTTCCTGATTTAAGATGTTGAACTTTGGATGTTACCCTTTTCTTGATTAAAAGTTAGGATCAAATCTGAATATGTGGTTGTAATTGTTTCTGGATTTCAGTTTGTTCGTACCGAATTGGGTAAGGCATAACTTGAGATTGGAGTGGAATTTTAGGAATAGATACTCAACTTGATGTTCTATAATTCTGTGAAATTTCATGAGTTTTCATTATGGTTTTGGGTGTCTAAAGACAGTCTAATTAGAGCTGTGTTACTGCAGAATGCAATCTGAGTACTTGAGGTTGAATCCTTTGTAGCTCTACTTAGAAATTAATTCTTGATACGAAATTTGGGGTATATGAAGTTAACATATATATGTTATAATCTGGAGAATTTGGAAATTTTTGGAGACTTCTGGGTATTTTAATTTTTAAGTCTTAGTGGGCTGATCTGTTCTAGAAATTAATGTGGAGGTTGTAACTTTGAATTCTTAGAAACCTAATCTAGAAGCATCACATTTGTAAACTGTTTTAGAGGCATATTTTGAAGGTATAGACTTAATGTTTAGTGATGAACTTAATGAGGTTTAGGCCAAGATTTGTGTGGATCCTTTGGAAATTGGTTTTAGGAACATTGTGAGTTTTACAACATTGTTAAAAGGATTTTGGAAAAGTTATTCCAAGGTCAATTGATACTTAATGTGAATTTCCTTTGGTGACCATATTTATGTTATTATGTGTTTTATGGCAATCCTACATTCATGGTGATGGTGTACCTTAAGTTCAATGAATTGATTTGAAGGACATTATTGAGGTTAAGGTTACAACTAGTCAGAACTGTGGAAGTGTGATGTATCGATCCCATTACGTTGAGCTTATAAAGTTGCCATGAAGTAATGAGAGTATAAGTGATGGCAATTTTCAAGGACGAAAATTTTATAAGGATGGGAGATTGTGATGCCCTGCACCACCTAGCGTTAAAATTAATTATATTAGTACTAAGTCACAAAAGGATCTATAGGTTTAATAATTTACATGGTAAATTATTAAAATGGATATAACATATAGTTTGATTAAGTGATAATATTATATTACATTGACATTAAAATGATAGTAATATGTATATATATATATAGAAATGGTGTAATATCAAGTAGTGTAATATCATGATTAGCAACTTAGTTAAGTTTAGTTAAAGAGACAACCTAAACTTAAGTCTAGTTAAGTAAAAAAAAAATAGTCAACTTGCTGAAAATAAAAATAAAAACAAAAAGAAAACCACTGCCACTAAATTTCCCCCATCTAGCCGGCCCTACATTTAACAAAAACCAACCCCACCCTTTGATGTCCCTCATTTCTCTAACATAGACAAAAGAAAGGAAGAAGAACACAAATGCTCTCTTCTCCCTCTTGCACCCCACGGGTCCAGCAGCTAAGGAGGAGGAAACAAATCTTTGTTTCCTCTCATCTTCCTCCACGATTCTAGTTAGAGAAAGAGTCTAGGCCTCCTCCTTCAAGAAATTATAAGCTAGGTAAGGGTTTATGATTCTTGTCAAGTTTTGAAATGGGCATAAATGAAATTGTTGGTTGATCTTCATGATTCTTACACTTTGAGGTTATGGGTTTGTATAAATATGATTTTGGATTAAGGAAAATGAATTTTTATGGTGAATTGTTGAGAAATTTTACTGCTCTGTCAGATCTGTGTGAACAGTGAACTTTCATGGAAATTCTGTTCTTATTGGAAATAGATATGAGGAAACAGTTTTCTCTAAGGTAATATATCATATGTCTAGGTTATGTATATGAAATTTCATAGAAAACTATTGAGTTTTGATAATTCTTTGTTATTTTACAAGAAAACTGTACAAATCTGTCAATTTGATAGATTCTGTGTTTGTCGGTTTGAAATTGCATAATAAATCTAATATTTGGAATTTAAGTGATTGGGATAATTTTCTGGAACCCTAGGATGTATATGTTATTGATGGAATTATCCCCATGCCATTTTAGTATATAATGAATTGTGGGTACTGATTTAAAGTCACTTTAAAAACTGAACTGACAGATTTGAGTTCATTAAAGTACCAGAATTTTAATAAATTCTAGATATACTGTTTTGAGCTGAAATTTTGATGATAGATGTTAAATATAGGGTGTTACCTCACAGTAAGATTTCAGGATATTTTGATGTTTCTAAGTTTGTCAAATGAATTTTATAAGATACTGTTCCTGCAGAAAATCTGTTAGAGTTGAGTTGAAAACACTGAAAGTTAGAAGAATTTATTCTCATGTTATTTTGAGTAGATTGGGTTGAAATTTGGTTTGAGTGTTTCTTAGTGTGTTTAAGACTAGGATGAATTTTTGTATGCCTTGGTTTTATTGTTTGGTAGCTGAATTAATAGCAAAGTGTCTTTTGTTTCTAATAAATTCATAACTCTATAAACTAATGTGCGAATGTGAGGTGTACCAAGTTAATATATGCTTTCTAAAGAAGCTATGTTCTGATGTTTGATTTATATGGATGACTTCAACATGTTGTTTGGGGTTTAGTAAGGGCTTAGTAAAGATTTGTTAAGTTAAATTAAGCAAATTAAGGTCACAAGTGTTGATTAGCCTATTATGAGCTAAGGTTGGCATCAAGTTGAAATTAAGATTAAGTTGAAGTTAACTTAACTCCTATACTTAATTTAGGATAATCAAGGGAGGATAGGTGAAGTGATCTGCTTGAGACTCTTGGAATCCAGCTTTTGGATTAAGGTAAGGGAATGTGCCATGAAAATTTAATAGTCCATGTTTTAAAAATATATCTATATATGTTTTATCAATACTTTCAATAAACTCAGTTTGATATTTGTTTATAAAGAAAACGTGCATTGATTTAGAAACAGTCTTAAGTTGGTACAGTTAAGACAGATTTTAGAAGCAAGCTGTGGATATGCTATGAATTTGGGCTTAATCAGGCAAGAGGGAGATTGAAAAAAATAAACAAGCATGATATGTTTATGAACACATAAAATGGTTTTTAGTGTGAGGGCCTTGTGATAGCAGGAAGGCCTCGAGGGGTTTTATTCCCTGTAGACCGGCAACAAGTAAGACCACGAGGGGTTGTATTCCCTGTAGACTGGTAGCAGGAAGGTCACAAGGGGTTTTCATACCCTATAGACTGACAAGCAGGAAGACCACGAGGGGTTTCATACCCTGTAGACTGGTAAACAGGAAGGCCACGAGGGGATAGTTTTCCTGTAGACATGGCACAAGTAAAGTCACAAGGTGCCAAGTTTTAAAGATACAGTACAGATACATGTTCTACATAGTTTTGCTATATTATGCAATAGTATGAGATAAGTTTTCTCTCCAGAACAGTTTAAGGGAACATGTTTTATTTACATATAAAGGAATCATGCTATGTGTTCAGATTTCAATAGTTATATTATGCCTTACAAGTTATCAGATATTATGTTCATCAGTATGAAACATATATGGTCAAGAAACTCATGAAATCATTTTAGCATGAATTATTTATATGGAAGTCATATCCACGAAGATTATTATGTTTATCATGCATTCATGCATACTGTTAAATCTTCATGTCACGCCTCCCTTACTAAGCAAGTGGATTGCTCATATTGCAGGAACATTTTGTAGTGCAACCAAGAGTCTCAGCATGGAGGAGCAATTTTGTGGTATCTAGAACAAGTCTTAGATGTTTTGAGTTTTTATGTAAATAAAGCAGAAGTGATGTATAGGTTAAAATAGTCCTCCGCTGTATTAGAATTATTATGTCCACGTACTAATGTATTTTGTATAAACAATAATAGATGCTCTGACTACTATCACTTCCTTTAGGTGGACTTGTATACTCATTTGTTTGTAAAGGAGTATGTTTATAGTATTGGAAGTTGCCAATCCCAAGAAGAAGTTAAAGAATTAGGATGAGAGAAAAGAAAGAAGAAAAATTTTATATTCCTTTTAGTTGGTTCATGTTAATATCAGGCACAGGCTTGGTATTAGCATACCGGTCCGACTCCGAATCATATTATGGATTTGGGTTGTGACATTTCATTTCACCTGGACTACTAAAAAAATTACAAACATGACACATTAAAAAACCCATGGTGGTTGGAATAAATTAATGACAAATAAACAGTTTTAAGGATGAAATTATAACTAAAAAATATTGGTTAAATTATTGTTATCGTCCCTAAACTTTGCAAGAGTTTCGTTTTTCATCCCTGAACTTTGAAAAATTCGTTTTTCGTCCCTGAGCTTTGAAAAAGTTCATTTTTATACATGAATTTCGTCCTTGGACTTTTTTATAAAAGGACAAAATTCATATGTAAAAATGAATTTTTTCAAAGTTCAGGGACGAAAAACGAACTTTTCAAAGTTCAAGTACGAAAAACAAAACTCATATATAGTTTAGGGACGAAAACAATATTTTGGCCGGAAATATTTAAAGGACAAAAATTAAATTTATAGTAAATTAAAAAACATATTTTAACTTTTCAAGACCCAAATAAAAAGAGGAGATGGGGTCGCAAGTTTGCAATGTATACAACTTTAATCAAAACTATGTAATAAGTCTTCATAAAATACAATAGATAGAAAACAACTTCTAATATATCATAGGTTGAGGAGCAAAAGGAGGAATCTGTTGAGGAGAGGCTTGCATTTGATTAGCTAATTGGTGAGGCAATAGTTTACCAAGGCAAAATTAGTAGCTGGTTTGAGAGGATGACCAACCACACTGGGATTGATAAACTTCCACGAGAGGTAGTAAAGGGGAATTTCATACAGTGGGTGAAAGCTTGACATTAATTCCGGTCATATAGCCAAATGGGTTACAATACTTGGAGCGTTCTACATTAATTAGTTGTCGAGAGCCATGCCCGGCCCTGAGGTAAGCCCCACAAGCCCAAGGGCTAGGGCAACCCCCCATGGGGGCAATAAGTGAAGAAAAAAAAAAAAAATAGTAGACATTAAAAAAATAATAATAATAATAATATTAGTATACAACTATACATAAAAGGAAAAAAAATAAATATATATATATATATTAGTCTACATATAAAAAACTTTATTAGTATACATTTTTTTTTTATGGGAGTGTTATGCTTTTAATAAGATATATGTGAAGCATATGTGATGTGTTTCAGTTCGTTGAAAATTTTGTTCGCACGTGTATGTGGTCACTAACCATGTGTTTTTATTTGTAGGGACAGGTTTGTGGGGGCAAACTATTGTTTTGTGTTGCTGTGTAATGTGTTCCCGTGTTTATCTAATGATTTTTTTATGACTTTTAATTTATTATTAGTATTAATTTTGTTGTGCTTTATAAGACCGTGATTTTTTTTTTTTTTTCTATTAACACTAAGGAATTTTTTAGTTAAAAAACTATTAGACATATAATTACTATAACCGGGATTACATTTTGTTTTAATTGTTTTTTTCAATGTAATTCAAGCTAAAAACATAATGTAACATTTATTTTACATAAAAAAAAAATTTGGGACTTTTATGATATTTTTTAATATTTAATAATAAGTGGACAATTAAAATTGTGATGGACTTGGGCAACCAAAACCCCAGGGCCGGCCGTGTCAAGAGTAGGACAACCCCATTAATAATATCATTTTTATTATACGGTAATCTATCCTCTCATTGAGAGTTGAATTGCTAATAAATTTATCTTGACCTTGGGCTTGGGATTTGACCGTTTGTTACAACAAACACGCCCCCAACTACTGAGCCTTAGTAGAAGTTTCAAAAGCTGTGACCCTGGTGGGGCCGTCGACAGAAAGCAATATATTCCTCGAGGATTATTGGAATTGTAAATTGGAACTGCGGCCGCCACGATTAGAGGGTCCCTTATTCATTGTCTATATATATTGGTATGACAAGACTAAAATTTTCATATGAAAGCTCACCTGTCTTTAAATTTTCATATGAAAGGTCACGGTAGTCAAATTGTTCAATTACAGGATTCATTATCCTATAAGAAATCAGAGATGCTTTCATTTCTTTCTTCTTCTTCTTTTTTTAAATGAGTTCATTTGTATAAGAACTTGGAAACCCAAGTGTAATCAACTGTTTCATTTCCATATTCTTTTACAGAAGAATGGATAATGGAGTACTGGAGGAGAGGCTTCTTGCATCAGAAGCAGAAGAGCAACCAAATCTTAAAAGAAGGATATGGGTGGAATCAAAGCTCATTTGGAGGATTGCATTCCCATCCATTTTGGCTAGAGTGACTTCATTTGGAATGATAGTGGTGACACAACTGTTTATTGGACATGTTTCTGCACTGGACCTTGCTTCATATGCACTTGTACAGAGCGTTTTTGTACAATTTGTCAATGGGATACTGGTAATTAAGCTACTAATTTTGTTTTACGTTTGATTAAGGCCTACCCTCATGTGTTTTAGATTAATAAGGGTTAAATAATTCAATTTATCATCATTTTTTTTTTTTAAATGATAATTCGATAATTAGGGGAGAAGGGATTTCAACCTTAGTTCTCCTCGTTAAGGAGACTAGACAAAGTCAGTTGAATTACAAGACTCTTGGGTCGTCTCTTGTCATCTTAGATAATCGATAATTTATCATGTTATAAGATAGTCTTAAATTTGAACATTGTCTCCATTGATCTACTTCACATTTGAAATAGTTAAAAATTTCACTTGTTAGGACTCCACTTATTTACGGAGTCTAAGCTACTCGTGAGGGGTTGTATTAAAATAATTGTTAAATGATTAAATTATCCATTTTTTATTAGAATGATTGGTAATTTATGAGTGAAATAGATATATTCAATTTATATAGTCATGTACAGGAAAATTGTTTGTTTCTATTTTTCTCATTTTCTTTTTATAAATAATAAACATATTTTTTGTGTTCATTATTTTTTTTTTTTTTTTCTTTTTTGCAGTTAGGCATGTCAAGTGCGACTGAGACTTTATGTGGGCAAGCATTTGGAGCAAAACAGTACCACATGATGGGTATTTACTTGCAAAGGTCATGGATTGTTGATGCTGTTACAGCAACAATCACGCTACCACTCTTCATCTTCACAACTCCCATCTTTAGGCTATTGGGTGAGGAAGAAGAAATAGCAATAGCATCCGAAGAAATCTCCCTATGGTTCATTCCTGTTTTCTATTCCTATGTTTTTGTCTTTACTATCCAAATGTACTTACAAGCACAACTTAAAAACTCGATTATTGGGTGGCTATCTGCTGCCTCGTTTGTACTTCACATCCTTTTATCTTGGATATTCGTAAGCATACTTGACTTAGAGGTTGCTGGTGCCATGGGTGCGTACAACATAGCTACTTGGTTACCAATATTTGGAGAGTTTGTGTACATTTTCGGAGGTTGGTGCCCAAATACTTGGAAAGGATTTACGACTGCTGCCTTCGTTGATCTATGGCCTATAGTCAAGCTCTCAGTATCCTCCGGCGTGATGCTTTGGTAATTCCAAGTTGTTTTTAATATCATAAAGTTAATTCTATTTCCTTATCTAACTATTTCTAGCTATCCTACATGACATTCCCTAGGGGGGAAAAAATAGTTATTAATGGAATACATTAATTTTGAATTTTTTTTATTAGGCATATAGAAGCTAGAGTGACCATCACTATCCCTCCATAAGCATGCTTCCACATCTTAAACACACTAGAAATGTAGACAACATTAGAAAGCCAAGGGACTCTGATTCTTCCATAAAAATAAAAAAAAATAAAAAAAGGGACTCCGTTTCTGCACTAAGAAAAAGAATCATTTTCATTTGCTTTCAAACGGATAAATTTTATTTGAAGAGTAGTTAATAAATCCAATAGTGAATATAGTGTCACATTATTTAAAATCAATTATTATTTCTTATTTAGTGGAATAATATTTTAAATGACATGTAAATGAAGAGAATTTAGATCCACGTTTATCTAGGTTAATTATCATGTACATAATTCTTCTGATTTTACAATTACCAATAAAGATAGAATAAAACTTAGATACAGTTCTCTAAGTATAGTACATTAGGTTCCCCAATTAAATTCAAACACATGTTTGCATTCATCAATGAAACACAAAATGTGTTTTCTCTTCCAATGACCATTAAACGTAATTAATGCAACTATATATTTTACATTCAACAGCTTAGAGCTATGGTACACTGCTATCTTGGTTTTGTTGGCTGGATATATGACAAATGCAACTGTATCCATATCAGCTTTCTCCATCTGGTAAGATTTATCTTATTTTTCATATTGATTTTCTTTTACTATTCAATTTACTTGAGAGATATTTCAACTTTTAACTATTTTTTGTAGCCTCAATATCTCTACATGGGAACTTATGATTTTCCTTGGATTCTTAGGGGCTGCATGGTAACGCTTTTATCGATTAAAATTTTGTCACTAAACCCTTTCTTTCGAGTAATGATTGTCTCACACCACTTCATATCTCTCAAAATTGTGGACATATATATCTACAATTTGTGGACGTTAATGTACACAATTTATGAATATATGTTCACACCTAAACGGTGTGATATGAGACAATCGATACCCTCTCTCTCTCTCTCTCTCTCTCTCTCTCTCTCTCTCAATTGTGACATAGTCATTTTTCGTCTCCAAACTTAATCCTCTAGTTATGAATAACTTGTACAGTGTGCGCGTATCAAATGAACTCGGGAAAGGAAATGCTAAAGCTGCAATATTTTCCATTAAAGTTATCCTTGGTACATCAATAAGTATTGGAGTGGTTTTTTGGATCTTGTGTTTGGCTTTTGGGAATAAAATTTCATACTGGTTTACAAGTGATGCAGAGGTTGCAGAAGCTGTTTCAAGTCTCTCTACTCTACTTGCTTTCTCATTGTTACTAAATAGTGTTCAACCAGTACTTACAGGTGAGTGTTTCATCTTCTACTCGTTTGAAATGACACAAAATGATTTGGCAACTTCATGATAATATTGAAAGTTATATATATATATATAAACATGTTTTCAAAGTTAACTCACCATTTAGGTTCTTGTCATCAGGTGTGGCCGTAGGTGGAGGTTTTCAAGGTATTGTTGCAATTGTTAACATTTGCTGCTATTATGTGTTTGGCGTTCCAATAGGGCTTGTGCTTGCTTATGTGGCCGATCTTCAAGTAAAGGTAAGAATTGTTTAGTGCACTTAGAGAATATTAAATCCTCACATTACGAAGAAAAATCTCAGCATTAAGTTATCCCAATCATTGTTCAAGAATCAAACATTGACTTCCACTTTATGAATAGTAAGGTCTAGACATGATCACATGAAGAAATAATTTGACTATTGGGGGCACAATTCTTAGATATATGTCGAAGTTGTATGGGAGTCATTCATTGATGACCTATAAACTCACCTTCTTAGTTACAACATTCAATGACTTGGGTTCGAATGGGTTTTTGAGAAAAGTCTTATAAACTTTTCAATTGCTATATTTTGATCCTTATATAGTTTGAATTTAAATGAAAACGTTTGGTGTCTTTGGACAAAATTCTAATGATTTTATTTTATTCCTAACTCGAAAGGGTCAAATGTAGCAAATTAAAATTTGTGGACTAACATTATGGTAAGGCCATACCACATTCACGTGCTTATCACTTTAACAAATAACCATGATATGACAAAAATTGGGAAAAATTTAGTAGTGCAACTAATCACATTATTAAAAGAGTTGATTGCTCAACTCTTTTTTTCCTTCTTTGGAGAGACATATCAATGTTATTATCAATGATGGCCACAGTTTACATCAAAATGGTTTTCCTCCATAACAAGGGGTTTCCTCTAGCCAAATGACTTTCTCTAATGATCAAACATATTTTTCAAGGAGTAAATAATAGTTCACATCACCTACACTACACAACACTTAAGCGTGGACATCAATATCCACAAATTGTGAACATGTGCACAAATCATAGACATTGATGTCCACAATTTTTGAATGATGTGAAAAAGTTGTGCAAGGGTAGTGTTAACCTATCATTACCCTTCTTCAAGAGAGTGTGCCACCATATCCCTGTGCATCGAGTGCATGTTGTTGAAGATAACACAAAGATTGAGAAAAAGGGAAGAATGAATCTATATATCATGACTGTATAATTTTGTGTATTTTTTGTATTTACATATATACACGGAGTGACTCATATATATAGAGACCTAAGACTATTTACCTAGGGTGACAAAGGATTCTTGATTGAGACTAAAATCAAGGACAATATTAATTTTTCTTGGTTTTAGCACAATAAAGTGTATATACATAAATACTATACTAGCATCCCTCTCAAATTCAAAGTGGCATGGATGAAGTCATCTTGTTTGGAGATGAGATCCCGATGAAGGTACAATGAATGGGATTTGGTGAACACATAAGTCTATTTGTCTTTAAATGAGACAGAGAATAAGTGAAGACTCTTTTCCTAAAGGTGATGAAAAATGAGGTGACATTGGATCTCAATGTGCTTGGTGCACTCATGAAAGACATCATTATGGGTAATGTGAATGGCTCTGCGATTATCATTGTGAATGGGAGTTATGGTGGTTTGAGGAGCACCCATTTCAATTAAAAGTCAATGAAGCCAGAATAACTCAAAGGTGGCATCAGAAACAGTGACTGAAATTTTTTTAGGGAAGAGAAACTAACTGGACTAACTTGTATGTGGCTTTTGGGGATGGGATTTCTACTAGTTTTCATGAGCATTGATATTTTCACACCACCATTTCACACCACAATTTCACAACAGTTAAAATATGGATAATATCGTCCACACTTTGTGAGCATGTTCAAATTTATAGACAATGTCATCTACATTTAGGTAGTGTAAGGTGTAGATAGTGTGAATGAATATTTACCCATTTTTCATTTCCATTTTTTATGTCAAAATTTTAAAACGTTTTTAAAACCGTAAATCAAGTAAGATAACATTTACTGGTTATGGTTTAGACTTCAATATTTAAATATCTTGTTTTGTGGATCAAATATGTAAAACTAAATTAGAATAGGCAATATAACCTAATCAAACAAAGTTTGATTATAGGAATAGTTGAAAAACAATCAAAGCAATTAGAATGAGACTTATGTGATTATGGATGTTGAATTTTGTCTCACCATAAATTTGATTAAAACAATCAAAGCAATTAAACAATCAAAGGAATAGTTTGATTAAATTGGATGCATTCAACGAGACTTATGTGATTATGGATGTTGAATTTTGTCTCACCATAAATTTTGTGGTGCGTTTAGCAAATTTTAATAAACATGATTATAACTAAGCTAAATTGTTCTTCTATTCCAAAATTGGAGAAAAATACTACATATTGTTTTTTCCACTTTCTGTTTTCTTTTGCTTAAAGTTCACTTTTCTTTATTAAATTTACAGGGTCTATGGATTGGGATGTTGTGTGGAGTGTTGTTGCAAACATTTGTGCTTTCCATCATTATATGGAGAACGGATTGGGACAAAGAGGTACATTGAACTATATATGTGAAGTTATATTTATGAATTGAAGCAGTAGTTTCTGTTTCATGCATTATCTCACAATGACTTAATGAATATTTAGTGTTGATTTAAGGAATATCTACCATAATGATCAAGTACTCTCTCTTTTTCTTTCTTTGTTTCTTTTTTATAGGTTAAAAAGGCATCTGAACGTCTGAATCGGTGGCTCTTGAAGTCGCCTAAGGAATCCAATCAGAGTTAATTTCCACATTCTAATTCTCATTAGATAGTTTGTGACCCCTTCATATTTAAGAATAAATACAGTTAGATACATGTTAAACATTTATATCTAAATTTTGACTACTAATTGAGTAATTGTCTTTTTAAAATCTTTGTCAACTCTTGAAAAATGCTTGTACGGATATCATTTGGAAGAATATGCAATTATTCATTTCGTATTGCTCCATCTAGTATATAATAAAAAATAGTAATTTGTTAACCTATTTAAGTACTTTTTTTTTTTTTTTTTACTTATTAACATAATTTTTGTTATTGTAATTTAATTAATTTATTTAATGTTTACAATTTTGAAATAATTTATGAAAATATTTAAAAAGATAACCAATTTTTATTGAAATTTATACTTGAGTTAATACTAAGTTTTGGTCAAAATATTTTTATTCGTTTCGAATGAGTTGGAAGCAATTTGAAATGGGAATGAAGTAGAATGAGATAGAAATAGCATTAAATGTTATTGAAGTAATTTTTAAATGGGTTATAACTAGAATTAAATTACAGTGACACTTGACACAAAATTATAATATGTAAATCTAATTATTATGACATTTAACAATTATAATTTAATTTGAATCTTCATTGAACTTCCACTTTAATATTCTAGTAGTAGAAAACTTGCGTGACACACATCAAAATTTCAAACTAAAGTAAATATATGCAAAAATATGTAATTCCTTACAACTATTATTGGAGTTAGTTAGTGTGGTTAAATGGTAAAAAATAATTATATATAAACAATATTTAAATTCTAAAGAATTGAAACAGGCTTTATCTCTCACTGTGATGGGTGTGATAATTTAAGCGGGGGTCTTTAAGGAGGAAAAATATTTGCAAAAATTCATTGACAGAGACCCTTAGACCTCAAAAATGTTAGCGGAGTTAAAAGTGTGAGAACCATGATCCGCAGCTACTAAGGTCTCAATTGAGATGCTTCAAAGTAGGGAATGGTAGTCATATTTAGATTTGGGATGACCCATGGCTCCTGACATTACCAGACTTTAAGCCAATCCCTAAAGAGGATGGGGTGAAGAGTGATAGAGTGGTTATTACTATTATATTCAATAACTACCAATTAAGCAACAGTAGGTGATAGTTGGGGCAAGGCAAACTTGAGTTTAATTGAAGTTATTAACTTCTAAATACTCCAGAATATTACCATTATTAAATAAAGACTCATGACCCTGGATGTCCTGAAAGTATAAAAACCAAATCATGTACGCATTACTCAAACCAAATTGAAGTAGAATGATAAGTCACCACTAGAGAAAAACAACCAGAATGCAACCATGGGCTTTTTATCTTTTTTTCAATAAATGGAAAGATAAAAAGTCCTCATCTGAATACTTACTTCTCTTGTTATTTGCCCCAAATGCTTCACAAATTTTAAGAACCTTTGTTTTTGCATGTTCACCTGAAAAAAAGGCTGCAAATACTGTTTTTTCAACCTGCAAATGCCAACTCACTGGAATCAGTATGACTGCACAAGTAGATTCATTTACTTGGTTCAATTAGCATGTCTTAAGCTTACTATCATAAAGTAAAGCAACTTAATCTGTTGAAAATGATTTGTCAAGAATAGCACCAATTACAATAGGTTCATTAGGCCATCTTTTCTTACAAACTTTTGCATAATCTGTTAAATAGCTCCCATTAAGTATCATTAATTCCATGAAAAAGATAACCACAAAATAAAAGGCATCCAAATTTATGGTGTTGGAGCAAGGAAAACAGAACAGAGCGGACAGGGCACCAGCCCATATCAAGTATGGGTTTAAAATGCTTTAAAAAAAAAGCACCCTAATATGCAATTAAACTCATTTAACTGTCCCTTGAGTAATCTCACAAATCTGGGCACCACCAGGTCACTCCAAATCTATAATAAATTGCACACACAACCATGTCACTTCAATTTATAAAAGGTTGCTCAAATCCTCTTCTCAAGCCCTCAAATTATTTGGAACTTGCAAGAGTTCAAGACCAAAAGTTACCAAGGTCGTTTTGTGCCTACAAGTTCTGAACTTCAAATTTTATCTAACGTGTATGTCATTACTATATTATAATTGTTCTCTACTCCCCTCTCAATTGACTTTCAAACTGCAAATTTAAACAAAACAGAGACACCATTGGTTTTAATTTAGTACTATTAAAACCATTCTATAAGTAACCATTCTCTTGAGGTGTGACCGACTGCAAGTGAAAGAGAACGGAGTTTTGAAGGGTTTCATTGGGACTTTCACTTCCACCAGTGAATTTGGCATTTTGTCAAACACCTTCAAGGCCTTATACACAATACGCAGACACCACGGACACAAAAGGAAGGCCTCCAATAGTTCCCAAGAAATTAAAGTCACTGTATACCATAGATTAAACAAACCAAAATAGCTGCTTACAAAACTTGAGCCAGAAAGAGCATAAATATTAATATTAGTACATGTTATAGTACAAAACTAGGTTCTCTGAGCACGACCAAGTTTCAAGCTTTAAAGAATTTTACTTCTTCAATCTCAACCAAATTAAAAATTGAATTCGTTTCCGCAACTCATAAAACCATATAATTTGGAGCTGAACGCTCGACTATAAAAAATTATAAAAAAAAGTTTCTAGTTAGGACTGAATGTCGTACAAAACCCTAGCAGTACGTTTGGTTGCTGAGAAACCATAGGCAAATGAGAAGAAAGCTAAGGAATTCACAACAGGATGAGTAGGAAATATGAAATGGCTCTTCCGAGATTCGTGCTTTCTCCTTTATTTTCTTTTTATTAGTTTCTCGGCAACCAAAGAAAACATAAGAAATAAGAAGAAGAAGAAGCGCACCTGAGAAGCCTGAGCGAGCTCGTCCAATATTGGCAAAGGCTTATCATCTCTACGGTCCTTGCACTAGTGTTTCTGCAGTGCAAAACCTCGCAACTTAGACATAGACACCATTTGAGGCCACATTTTTAAGACTAGGCCCAGGGCAAATCAAAAACCAATAATTCGTGAATGGATCTTTTCATGTCCGAGTTCGACCAAACAAAATTAAAGCTGGAGCCCACTTCGTAAGAAGTATTACAAACATGTCGGCCCAGTAATTCAAGAGCAAAGCTAAATGATGCTGCCAAGTTTGATAAAAAACCTAAAGTCTAAAACTCTGTGCACTTGCCCACTACGGCCCAAAAACATGGATTTGGATGTACAAAATTACTTGATATTTTCCATTTGAAAAGGCGAAAATATTCACATTTGCTTTTCAGATTTATTGGCTCAGAGTTCACATGAAGGTGTTTAAAGAAGCCTCGAAATAAAAGCTTTTTTGTAGTGTATCCAAGGCTTTTAAAAAAAATAAAAAAGAAGATTGGGCTGGTAGCCCCGTAGCAGGCCTATTTTAAAGTTAAGAAGATTGGACTGATATTAACAGGCCTATTTTAAAACTTACTGTGCATCAACTTAAAAGTTGACGTAAAATCCATGACGTAAAAAATAGTTTTTTTTGTAGTGCAAGGTGATGACCCCCTAAATTGAAAGTTTTAACATTTGGAGTTGCCACTCATTTGATAAAATGGAAACATGAGAAAAAAATTTGTACCATTGATAAATAGGAATATGTATCACCTTATTGATAATGAGAATATAATTTACATTTTTTGGATATAACCTGGCATTGTTTCCTAATTACTAGTTACACTTTAGAATGCCAATTACATCAGAAATGCCTAGCCTACAAACATTGATCTAAGATTGGAGGTTAATTTTCAAAGTGGGAAGATGTTAGGCACCAACTTTGCCCAATAGAACTGGTTTTCTAGAAGATAGTGGCCAATACTTATGTGCAAGCATCCAAACATGTCACAAACTAGAAAACAATTGATTATTACCAAGAAAACAAATCTAGTGATTGAGTTTTGATAATAGTTTTTGTAAGCATGTGAGCATGTGACATCGTAATTTTGAACTATCATATTCATGGCATTCATTCCATATCATCAATCATAAACATGGTATTTGACAAGAAATTAAATGATTAAGGGTTTTGTACTTGCATGCACGGACATTTTACTCCTTGGTTTCTTTGAATGTTCTCTACATGTTCATCGTATTTACCATGTTCTTTGTATTCTTTGGAAAGTTAGGCAACACCTCTCCTTGATTCTTCAGATTCCTCTAGGTTCTCGGAAAAGAGAGAGAAAACCACACTTTTCACTCTTGGGATCTCCAAAGATGGTGGAGGGTCAAGGAAGTTTGAAAGGGAGTAGGGGGGGGGGGGGGGGTGATAAACAAAAAATTATATCTATTGTCGAAGATTTTATCAACCTTCAAAAGATTTGAAGTTTAGAATGAAAGTACGAATTTTCTACTAAAATTCCTTTCTTCCTCACTATTTTTCAAGACTCTTTGCTAAAAGAGTTTAGAATGACAATGTCTATAGAGTTCGCAATTCTAAACCTATCAAAGATTTTAGAGTTTTCTCTAAACTATGAATGTAGTTAGACGATTTTGAATGAGAATGTCCGGAGGGTTCTCAATTTTGGTATGTTAGACTGTTAAAAGACTAAATGTGTGCTTTAAAGTTCTTATACTAGTTCTCAATTCTAACATGTTAGAGTGTTTAGAGATTGAAGGTGTGCTTTGGAGTGCAGGCTAAGGCCTCTATTTGTAGTTGAATGGATGCTTGGAGAAGGCTCAAGGCCATTATGAGGGGTAGAAGTCGTGGGTTCCAAGTATGTAAGTGCATTAGGTCAGAATCTTGATAAAAGGGCGTCAAAACTGATCATGGAGCTCAAGTGTTGATTGGAACTCAAGTCAGGGGCATAAGTGTAGATTGAGAGGTTTTGTAGACACAACACCAATTGGTGCATGGTTAGTTTTACCTCTTGGGATTTGAATGGATCAAAGATCCTAACTTAATCCAATTCTGGATCCTAAATTAATCGGATTCTGGTTCAGAATTAAATCAAATTATGTAACCTAAATCAATCAGATTCTGGATTCTAATTTGGCTATTGGGGGCTTAATGATCCTAGGTCAATCGTATTTAGGATCCTAAATTAATCGGATTCTGGATCCTAAGATAATTGGATTTCGGATCCTAAAGTGCCTACGTGGGAGTTGGATTGCATTAGAATTGGTGAGGCATTAATTTATTTGAAGAGGGGCAAAGTTCTTTGGGATTCGTTCCACCAAAATTTTATTTTTGGGAGTCCATGATCTTAATTGATTTGAAGCCCAATATCAAGGAAACGAAGATTGTAAAGTTGGCCAATAAGGGCGAAAGTGCCAAGGAGGTCAAGATAGGTGCCTTGATCCTGGGAGAGCTCAAAACAAGACCAAAATAACTATTACACAAGTCCTGAGACATCTTTCCAAATCTTACCAAGACATGCCTGACCTAGATACAGACATTGTCGTGCATAAGATCTCAGTTTAAGCCCGAGTGCAATCCAGTACGACAATGCCTTTGTATGAAACCAGAATTCATCTTGAAAATGAAAGAGAAAGTCAAAAAGTAGTTGAGGGCATTACGAACAGATACTCTGAATGGGTAGCCAACATCGTTCTGGTTCCAAACAATGACAAAAAAGTTCAAATGTGTATCGATTATATAGATCTAAACCGAGCAAGCCCAAAGGACAACTTCCCACTCACGTACATTGTTAGCTTGTTAGAGAACACAATTGCCAATGTAGTATTCTCTTTCATTGATGGATTCTCATGGTATAACTAGATAAAAAAAATGATAGAAGAGGAAAAATTCCAAATTACATTCATCACTTATTGGGAACCCTTGTTTATGAGGTAATTCCATTTGCGTTGATGAATGCCAGTGACACTTACCTTCGAGCGATGGTTACACATGGAGATAGAGGTATATGTCAACAAAATAATCGCCATGTTTAAGAAACTCGAAGAATGGAATTGACAAAGTTGTTTGTAAGATTGTGGAAATTCAAATTACGCTTGAACCTGAGTAAGTATCTTTGAGGCAACCTTTGATAAGTTGTTAGGATTCATTTTCAATGGATCTTTTGCAGGGGTGGCCCTGGGCAAGGGTGAGGTGGGCGATCGCCTTAGGTGTCACCTCAAAATTAGACCTCATCCCAAAATTTTTTAAGACCCTTATTAAAAGGCCTCAGTATATATATATACATAAAATTAAAACGACTCATATATTTAAAACAAACCTTTAAATTAAGCCCAATAATAATTTATTTCTCTAACCCAATTATGTATGAGAACAATTTTTTGTATTTATTTGATGTGATGAAGCTAACTTCACTAAATTATAATAATTTGAAAAAGTATTATGTTAATCTTGAAGGTTTTTTAAAACCTGATAATTTTTTTGATTTTGATGGTATTGATTTATTTTCATAATTAAAATTCTTACAAGAGATTTTACCAAAAAAAAAAAAAAAAAGACAGCGACATATCTACTTAATTTTATCAAGAAATTGAATTGTTTCAAATGCATCTATTGCATATAAAATATTATTGACTATACTTATCACAGTCGCATCCCTTGAAAGAAGTTTTCAAAGTTAAAATTATAAAAATCATACTTGCAATCATCTATGTCACAAGAAAGATTAAATGGATTAATCATATTATCTATTGAACAAGTTTTGTTAGAAAATATTGAATATAAAAGTTTAATCTATAATTTTGTAGCACAAACCCTATGTAATGTAATTTTTCAACAATTTAAAAAAATAAAAAAAATAGAAGTCCTCATTTTTTTTGCATCGCCCCAGGCCTCATAATTCCTAGGGCCAGAGCTCTGATCTTTTGGCGTCTTTAGGGGCGGAACAACACTTTGTTCTTCTTTCTTTCCCAACTTCCTAAAAGGAAATTTATTGTTGATTTTCTTTTTTAGAAGAAATTTATTGTTGATTTTGATAACTCACACCTCAATACGTTTGTCCTCGTTATGTATTTGTTATCTTACCTTAATAAAGTCCATCCCATCAAGATTTATAGGGCATCACTCACTGTGATATATTGTAATCAGCTTTTATAATAATTTGGACCACTCAATAAATTAAGGGGTCTTATGAAAGACAATACAACAATTATGAAATCTAATCAATACTTCTTTCCACAAAATAACGTACGTTTTGACTTATAAGTTCAATGTCATTTGTAGCCTTGTAGGTTAAATTAAACCAGAGATAGCAATCATTTGACTCTACTAATTCGTTCATAATGTAAATCTTTTTATGGTTTATACTTTATAGATTTGTTTGAATGAATTAGATAATAAATTATCTTACCAAAAAAGTGAAAACAAGTGATGTTCTAGTGTAGTATAAAATAGGATGCCGCCTCATCATATAAATGCATATTTGTACGTTTCACATAAATACTAAATAGTATAATAATATAGTTCAACCCCATTACAAATATATAAGATTTCATTAGTCTCTTAAAAACTAAATTATATCATTATTGATAACCATATAAGCCAGTGACGTAGGATATGGACTTTCATAAATAACAATTTGTGGCTAGTGTTAGGGAATGAAATTCTTAAAAATGAACTTTTTGAAACAATGAGGATCTCTCTCTCTCTCTCTCTCTCTCATGATAAGATTTGTAAGACCGATACTAATGCATCGGGTAATTCTACAATACTCTTGTGGGTACAGTACCTCTAATATATAAAATATCATATTAATGGTACTAATGTCACACATTATGGAAAATTACATCACATATGATGGTACCTACTCTTAGGAAATTTAAGGGATACAAAGGAGATTCAAGACTTTGAGGCACGACGAATTGCTATCTTTAAGACTAGATTTGCCCCCTCTCCTAAAATATTGGTAAGGGTTCAAGCAAATAATCTTCAGGATATAACAAAATAAGAGTAAATGATAGTAATTCAAAAAACTCTCAAGAACTTCTAAGAGCAATAATTTTCTGCATTAAATAACTGAACAAGAAATCAATTTATAGTGCAAGTGAATAACATGTCAAGAAACACCATGAAAAGACACAACTGTTGTGCCTTATCCTCTCACAAACAGTTATAGGCAGTTTTTAAATGTTGGGATACAACCCAATAAAAAACTGAATATTCAAAAAATAACTGAAAAAGTTACTTTAAACTGTTGTGCAATTCGTGGATTGGCAGAAACAAAATTCTGTAACCATATTACTTTGCAGCATAACCACCACGCATTACTCACTAAACTTTTTTTTTTTTTTTTTTTGATACCACGCATTACTCACTAAACTTAAGGAACTTGATTTCTTTATATAAAACTATATTACAACTTACTTAGATAATAAATATCTAACACCTACCATCACATTGCTTGGTACCCTAAAATTTTATTTTTTATTTAAATTTAACATTATAAAAAATCGAGATGGTACCAACATCAAATAGGATAGTATCAACATCATATATGATGGTACCTACATCACATTTGATGATACCAATTGACTAGGTATCATACCCACAAAAAGAGTGTGAATATTATAGAACTCCTGCATCTTTCTTTGCATGATTGAAAATTGAAATCCTCTTTCTGTCAAAGGTTGGAACATTTACACGGCGCTTGAAATCAAATTCCGTTCACACTAAAGGCATTTATAAGGAGAAGGTAAGTTATCTATTCTCTTATTCATCAAAACAAGTTTATCTGTTGTATCTCTTCTTTTAGTTTACAATGTTGCACTACTATATTTGATCTGAACTCCATGTGAACTTTCCAACTCATTCTTTTAGCTCTAATTAGTAAGGACTCAACTAGAGTTCCTCCAAGCGCCGAACCTCGTCAATCTTGAGCCTTGTTTCAAAAACTTTAAATATCACCTTTTTTATTTTCTTTTCTTTTTTGTAAAAAAAAAAAAAAAAAAAAAAAACTTTAAATATCGCCTTGATTGAAGTGCAAGACCTCTTTTTTATTCCACATCGTAAACATATTAATTTTGTCATTCAAGTTGTTATAGTGATTACTCCTTTGCCTTGCCCTCATTTACTTGTTAAAACAAGGCATGGGGCATTCTCTTAAGGGTAATCGCAAGCATATCCCATATTTGAACAAAAAGATTGATATGTATGATGAGATGGCGATTGTTGTTGGAAAAGTTTTGGTCACAGGTAATTATTTTGCAGGTCATGTTGATATGGAGGAACTAGGAGTCTCTTTGGATGACGTTGGACATAATGAGCATGGTGCGGAGTCTGAATCATCCAGTGCACATTCAAACAAGTTCAAATCCCGAAAGAGGAAACATGAATCAAGTGATGACAAACTTTTTATTAATCTCAGTGAACAGCTTAAGGAGGTAGCTGTAGCATTGAAAGCTCTCAATGAAGGGTCAGTTAATGTGGATACACTTTATAATGAGGTGATGGCTATTGAGGGGTTTCAAGAAGATTTGCTTGCAAGTGCCTTTGACCATTTGGCTAATGATAAAAACCTTAGAAGGGCATTTTTGGCAAAGAATGATAGGTTTTGAAAGCGTTGGTTGGAAAAATTCTTCAACATGTAACCTTGATTTGGTCACCTTTATAACTTTGCATGGTACTATGATATTAGTTTTTTGGAACGTATTATTATAGTTATGTATTAAACTTTTGATGATATTTGTTTTGGTTGTGTATTTCAATTAGTAATATTATGTTTCTAGATGGTATTATTTTGATTATGAAACAATTTTTGATAGTTATGTACTACAATTTAGGATATGATGTTTTAGCCACCTGAACTATATATTACATGAGACCAATTTAATCCTTGATGCAGCTGCGACCCTCATGGAGTTGATAGTGAAATAGGAAGCGGAAAATCTTTTTTTTTTTTTTTTTTAATTAAAAAAAAAAAAAAACCACAAAATGTATTACTTTGGAAAAGATAAAAAGTTAGAAAGTTAAAAGTAAAATTATTTTCTAGAAATAATTTTAACGAAACAAACACCGGAAAATACTGGAAAATGTTTTTTGGAAAAAATTTTCAGAAATGCAACGAAACACCATAAAATATTTTACGGAAATTATTTTCCATTTCTGGAAATTATTTTACGGAAATTATTGTCTGAAAAATATTTTACGGCAAAACAAACAGACCCTTAGTCTTTATTAACTGATGTGTCACTAATTATAAAAAAAGTAATTCAAATATTCTTTTATTATGTTTTGAAATCGATCATCACATTCATTGTCACATCAACAACTTGTGACTAAGTACTTGCACGAGGTAGCCGAGTTGGCTTGGGATACCACATTCCAGCTGGAATGTCCAAGTTCAACTCCCTACACAAACAACCTCATCTTAAACGGTAATTATCTCTTGTGTAAGGAAACATGTATTTGGGGTTTGTTCTTTAAAGGTGGGTCCAAAAAACCTTGCCTTGACAAGATTCCACATAATAATAATAATAAATAAATAAATTGTGGCGGAGTCCTTAGAAGGATTGATCATTTAACAAATAGAGCTTTTAATTTCCTCATTCAATTTGTAATTACCAGACTACTGTACAGACTTGGTTAAGGGCCAGAGGTGGAGGCTACTATTTCTTTTCCCTTTGAGTTGTCTCTTTCAGTTTAACATTTTTTTTTGTTTCCTTCTTATTTTTGGTATCTTCACAAAATAAGCTGGATAAAAGTTGGGTTATACATATAAATTTTTATAAAATTATAGATAACTCAATAAACAAAACTAGCCTTTCCACATGCACTCCACGCGTGTTCTGAGACTATAATATCATGCTACTTGTCTAACAACTTAAGTCAAGGGTTTTTGGGAAATAATATCATGCTTAAACTGGTAAAACTGACCCTACAAAACATTGAATTTGTACACCTCAATTAATACAATATAAGCCCTTTTATTCAACAATTGAAAAATAGGAGGATAGCACCAATTGAAAAACTGGCTGTTTTCCAAATGCTTTTTTTTTTTTGAATCAGAAAGCATTTGTCATTAATGATGTTAAAGAATTAAGTTGCTACATCAAGTTGGAGCTAATCTCTAACAAAATCAGGAACATCTTCCATCAAAATAATTGTTTCACTACTTTGTAAAGCTTGATGAGCCAGCATGTGTGCCGTAACATTGGCATCTCTTCGAATAATTGATGTTTCCCAAACCTCAAATTTCCCAAGTAGAAATCTTGCTTCCATCATTCATTGTGTTAAAAGAATCCCCCTCCAGTATTATTCTTCGTATTCCAATGTCATGAGCTAGTTGTAGTCCCTAAATTGCTGCATAAAGTTCTGCAGCAGCTGGATCCGTTACATTGCGCCTACTGGCCATTAGCGAAGCCATAGGAAGGCCCTCATTGTTTCGTATGATTACCCCCAGACCAGCGATTTTGGGAGTTTTAAGTAGAGCACCGTCAACATTAATCTTGTACATCGTTTCCCTTGGGACCACCCATCTTCTCGGGTTGTCTTGTTGTTGCAGTACCTGGTTTGGTGATTCAGTTTGATTACAGGCCGCTTGGTACTCCTCCATTATAGTGTGTGCTAATAGGATAGCTCTTTGAACGTCCATTCGCTATCCTTCGTGGACTTTCCGATTTCTCATATGCCAAAGTTGCCAACTTACTGCCATGAACTCCGTTAATCCTTCATTTCCTTGATGATAAAAAATCTCCCATATAAGCGAAGTAAAGTCTCAATATGGATGTTCCTAATTCACCTTGATATTACTGGCATCCCAACCTCTCTTGACCTCATCGCACTCCCATAAAGCATGGAGAATCGTCTTTGTTTGTAGCCCACATAGCGGGCACCACACCATTGGAATGATTTTCCTATATTCCAAATTTCCCCGTGTTGATAGAGCGTTATGCATAGCTCTCCATGTGAATACTTTAATGTTGTTTGGTAATTGAACCCCCCATATTGCTCGCCACAATGGACCCATCAGATTACCCCTTGAACTCTCTCCTGCACTTTTATGCTCATGCTCTGCTATTAGTCTATATGCACTATTAACAGTAAACCTTCCATGGCTAGTGGTTTTCCAAATTAGCTTATCCTCCGGTAGGCCCCAGCTCAATGGAATGGATAGGATGGCATCAATATCTTCTTTTCCAAAAGTAGCATGGAGAATTTGTTCATTCCACTGGCATGTATCTCTGGTTTTACCTCTCTGACACCCTAGCACCCCCCTGGGACTAGAGTTCTGTAGAGGCTCGATATCCTGCTCTTGGTGCAGGTTTTTCTCAGCCTTTAGATAAGGCCTTGATTAACTTTGAGGATTTGTACACAATATCTAAGAGAGAACGATGAGTGCAACGCTGATAGAGTTGTGGGCAAAGTGCTCCATGAATGCGGAGGAGGAGGCGGTGGAAGTTGAAGAAAAGGTGGTGGAGGAAACAAAGAGGGGTCAATTTACTGGTTCGACTTCTTTCTCAAAAACCTTTTAACCAGGAAGCTTTTAAACAAACGATGCTAGGTCGGTGGAGGCCTAGGTTCAGGGCACAAATGAAAGATCTAGGAAACAACCTATTCATTATTGTTTTCAATGATGTAATGGATAGAGATATTGTAATGATGAATGGACCGTGGGCTTTTGACAAGAATCTGGTAATGATGAGACCTTTTGATGGGAATCAGACGATACAAGATGTTCAACTAACGGAGGCTTCTTTTTGGATACAAATTTCCGAGCTACCCCTGAAAGGGATGAATGAGGAGGTCGCTGTTTTGGTGGGACGTGGACTGGGAGTTCTGGAAGAAATTGATGCCCCTGAGGATGGTATTGCGTGGGGGGAGTTTCTGCGAGTGAAGGTCTGAATCAACGTGACAAAACCTCTTCTCAGGAGGAAGAAAGTTAAGTTGGGCAAGGATGATCCAATCTGGCTCAGTCTGAAGTATGAAAAATTACCAACATTTTGCTATCATTGTGACATCTTGGGACATAGTGAACGTGAATGCAGAGAGACGGAAAAAATGGGGCGAGATAACGGAGGCAATACAAAGGCTTATGGTCCTTGGTTACGTGCTTCACTGGGGCGTTGGAAACCAGCAACGACAACCATAACTGGAGGACGATCTGACTCACTTGGCAAAAATCCGGGAACCTCGGCACCTCACACGGCGCCGTCACAGGCAGAAACCAGTGTCACCGGAACAAAAGAGAAAGTAACGGCTGATGAGGCCCTAGCGACAATTACGGAGAAGGTTACAGGTGAGAGCCAAAATCAAGGGCCAATCAAGTCAACGACATTAATGAGTACACCATTGATGATGGAGTTATGGAGGAAGATGGTGCAACAGTTACGGTGGAGGCAATTAATTGTGAAACGGCTAATGAGAGTAATAAAAAAGTCCAAATGGAAAAAAAAAAAAAAAAAAAAGGAAACGGACGGGATACAGAGGTAATTATGGGGGTAATTACGAAACTTGCTCCAAATAATGCAGATTCCAGCTGGAAAATGGATGCGAAGATGATTGTGCCAAAAGTCATAGGACCTGGGCTAGCCCAAAATAGGTGCCATACTATAGGCAAGTGGAAACGTGTTGCAATGGGAACCCTTAGACAGTTAGGAGCCTTCACGACTTAGTGAGGGAAAATAATCCCAATATCCTTTTTCTCATGGAAAGAAGGATGAAGGCAATAGCAGTGGAAGGAATCCGCATACATTTACGTTTCAATTCTGTTTTTACCGTTTCAAGTAATGGTAGAAAGGGTGGGTTAGCAATGTTCTGGAGGGATACTATAGATTTGGAGATCAGAAATTTTTCAAGAAACCATATTGATGCAATTATAAAGGACTCGACAGTTGGTAAGATGTGGCGCTTAACGGGGTTCTATGGCAGCCCGGAAAGAAGTGGAAGATCAGAGACTTGGCAACTACTAAAGAGACTAGGTGATCAAAATCAGGTGCCATGGGTGGTACTGGGAGATTTTAATGAAATCCTTTATAACTCAGAAAAAATGGGTAAAGCTGCACGAGCCGAAAGCCAAATGAAGGTGTTTCGAGAAGTGTTAGATAATCATTGCTTACGTGACTTGGGCTTTAGGGATCCGTGGTATACCTGGGACAACCGCAGGCTTGGCCTAGAAAATATTAAAGAGCGGCTTGATAGAGTAGTGGCGGGGTTGGACTGGTCAACGTTATATCCTGAAGCCTGGGTAAAACATTTAAGTGCCTCTGCCTTGGATCATCGACCTGCCCAACTTCTTCTCAATAAGCAAAGTGTACACCACAGGTGACGTAGAATTTTCAGATTTGAGCAAGCTTGGGCTAGGGAAGAGTCTTGTGAGAAGATAGTGAAGGAAGCATGGCAACAACACCCTACTGGAAGCAAAATGTATGAAGTTACAGAAGCCATTAAATCATGTCGCAAGAGGTTAACCAAATGGGACAGAGATGTATATAGATCATCCCAACAAAGACTACACCAATTAGGAGAGGACTTGAGATGTATGGAGGAAAGGAATCACAGTGATGATACCCAGGTCCAAATGAACAAAACACGAGCTGAATTGAATGAACTACTGAAAAGAGAGGAGATTATATGGCGCCAAAGGTCCAGAGTCCAATGGTTGCAAGAAGGTAACCACAACACAAAGTATTTCCATAACAAGGCAAATCAAAGAAGGCGAAAAAATGCTATTATGAGTCTAAAGGATGAACATGGAGTAGCCCAAGAAGAGCCACTAGAAATTGAACAGATTGTGGTGAATTATTTCTCTCAAATATATATGAGTACAAATCCTCAAAATTTTGGGTCTATCATGGAGGTTGTTAAAAGATCTGTCACTTCAGAAATGAATGTCGGGTTAACACAAGAATTCAAGGCTGAGGAGGTGGTGCTTGCCCTTCACCAAATGTACCCCACAAAATCCCCTGGCCCCAACGGTATGCCTACTTTTTTCTTTAAAAAATATTGGCATGTTGTAGGTCCAAAAGTTATTTCAGTAGTCTTAGAGATTTAACATTCTGGCCACATGCTTAGGAAAATAAATTATACTCATATAGCTCTCATCCCTAAAAATAATTCCCCAGAAAAAATTACAGAATTCCGACCCATTAGTTTATGTAATGTGATTTATAAACTGGTCTCCAAAGTGCTTGCAAATAGATTGAAAAAAATTCTTCCACACATAATCAATGAGAACCAAAGTGCTTTTGTTCCAGGAAGACAGATAACAGATAATGTTCTTGTAGCTTTTGAAGTTATGCATCATTTACATAAGAAAAATAAAGGAAAAGTGGGACAGATGGCTATAAAACTCAATATGAGCAAAGCTTATGATCGAGTTGAATGGCCATTTGTGGAAGCTATCATGCACAAGATGGGTTTCCATGAGCAATGGGTAAAAATGATAATGGAATGTATTACTACAATATCCTATTCTGTGCTTATAAATGGAGAACCAAAAGGATACATTATTCCAACTAGAGGACTCCGACAAGGAGATCCTCTTTCACCCTATCTTTTTTTATTGTGTGCAGAAGGACTTTCAGCCATGATAACAAGAGCTCAACAAGAGAAAAAACTACATGGAATAAAAGTGGCACGTACTGCACCTGCTATATCACATCTTTTCTGTCACGACCCAAATCCATAATATGATTCGGAGTCGGACCGGCATGCTAATACCAAGCTTGTGCTTGATATTAACACGAACCAACTAAAAGGAATATGAATTTTTTTCTTCTTTCTTTCCTCTCTTCTCTCATCTTGATTCTTTAACTTTTTTCTTGGGTTGGAAACTCCCATAATATAATAACATACTCCTTTACAAAATAACTGAATATAATAGTCCACCTAAAGGAAGTGATAGAAATCAGAGCATTTATAACTGTTTATACAATATACATCAGTATGTGGACATAATAACTCTAATACAGCGGAAGACTATTTAAACCTATACATCACTTCTGCTTCATTTATATAAAAACTCAAAACATCTAAGACTTGTTCTAAATACCACAAACTTGCTCCTCCATGCTGAGACTCTTGGCTGCACCATAAGATGTTCCTGCAATCTGAGCAACCCACTTTGCTCAGGAAGGGAATTGTGACAAGAAGATTTAACAGTATGCATGAATGCATGATAACTTGTAAGGCATAATATATTTATTGAAATCTAAACATATAGCATGATTTTTTTATATGTAAACTAAACATGTTCCCTTAAACTGTTCTGAAGAGAAAACTTATCTCATACTATTGCATAAAATAGCAAAACTATATGGAACATGTAATTGAACTTTATCTTTAAGACTATACCCCTCGTGACCTTACTGGTGCCATGTCTACAGGGTATGAAACCCCTCGTGGCCTTCTTGCCAGTCTACAGAGATCCGAAGATCCCCTCGTGACCTGGGTTGCCATATCTTCAGGGAATACAACCCCTCGTGGCCTTACTTGTTGCCGGTCTACAGGGAATAAAATCCCTCGAGGCCTTCTTGCCATGTCTTTAGGGCATACGATCCCCTCGTGGCCTTGGGTTGTCAGTCTACAGGGCATCACACTCAAAACTGTTTTTGATGTTCTTAAAACATATCATGCTTGTTTATTTTTTCAATCTCTCTCTTGCCTTACTAAGCCAAAATCATAGCATATCCACAACTTGTTTCTAAAATCTGTCTTAACTGTACTAACTCAAAACAGTTTCTAAATCAATGTACATTTTCTCCATAAACAAATATCAAACTGAGTTTATTGAAAGCATCGATAAAACATATATAAATATATTCTTAAAACATGGACTATTAAATTTTCATGGCACATTCCCTTACCTCAGTCCAGCAACTGGATTCCAAGAGTCTCAAGCAGATCGCTTCACCTATCCTCCCTTGATTATCCTAAATCAAATATAGGAGCTAAGTTAACTTTAACTTAATCTTAGTTTCAACTTAATGTCAACTTTAGCTAATAATAGGCTAATCAACACTTATGACCTTAACTCACTTAATTTAACTTAACAAATCTTTACTGCCTAAAACAGAAACCGTATTGCTGGACTCAAAACTTTTCTTTTCTATATTAGATGGTATAATTAGGACATATAAAAATTCACTCATTTAGTAAAAACATTATTTATCATGCATACCAAATTTTAGCTCAATTCACTTGTCCAATTGCAAGAATAAATTCTTCAAAAATCCGTGATTTACAAGTTGCTGCAACATATCCCCTGCTATACAGCCCCACTTCTAAGCCTTATATGACCAACCAAAAGGTGTCATAAACTCATGAAATTTTATAGTAGAATACCTATATATGTGTATCATGTGACCCTAAATTTTCAGCTCAATTTGAGCTTTATACAAAATTATAAAATTCAACCTAGACAGAAGACTCAAATCTGCCAGCACAATTTTGAAGGTAACTTTAGATCAGTACCCACAATTCCTTATTTACTGAAATGGTATAGGGTTAATTCCATCAAGAACATATACATCCTAGGGTTCCAGAAACCTACTCCAATCACTTAAATTCCAAATATTGGATTTATTAAGCAATTTCAAACTGACAAACACAGAATCTGTCAAATTGACAGATTGTACAGTTTTCTTGTAAATTAACAAATAATTATCGAAACTCAATATTTTTCTATGAAATTTCATATACATATAAACTAGACATATGATAGATTAGCTTAGAGAAAACCGTTTCCTCATATCTATTTTCAAAAATAACAGAATTTCCACGAAATTTTACTGTTCACGCAGACCTGACAGAGCAGTAAAATTTCCAGCAACTACCACTTCAAATCCATCTCTAATGGCACATTCAAGTATAGATTAATACTCAAATCACAACATGAAATCCGTAAATTAAAATAGAACACCAAACTCACATAGCAACATAAGATTCCAGCAACTTCCATCAACAAATCTCAAATATTAAACCTCAAAATCCAAGTATTTGATAGTTAAAAATCCTTACCTAGTTTAGGGTTCTTGGAGGATGATGCTAGGCTCACTCTAGCATGAATTGTGGAAGGAGACTTGAGGAAACAAATGGGGTTTTTCCCCTTGAAAGATGCTGGACCCGTGGGTCTACCAAGAAGAGAAGAGAGCTGGAGCTTTTCTCTCTTTGTTTGCTATTAGAGAAACTGAGAAAGTCAATGGTGGGGCCCGGCCATTTAAAGGGAAAAATGGGCTGATTATGTGGTTTTAGTTTTAGTAGATTACATGTGTCCAACTCTTATTGGTTCACCAATTTAAGTGTAATGACCAAACTACCCCTAAGTCATTGTAACAATTACCTTAATGCTATTTTTAGGGCTTGGTTAGTTAAACTATATACTCACTAATTCTATTGTATCTATATTAAAATAGTATAGTATCTAACCAATTTAAATTAACTTACTAGTTCTATTGTAATTTTCCACCTAACATTAGATATACTAAATTGGACATTAATTGGGTGTGGGGCATCACATTTTCTTTGTAGATGATAGCATTCTATTTTGTCAAGCAACGGTGGAGGCTTGTGGAGAAATACAAAGGATCCTAGATGACTACGAGGAGGTTTCAGGACAACAGATAAATAAAGACAAAACAAATATTTTTTATGGCCATAACACAAGTCTAGAGATACAGGAGAGGGTAAAATCTCTAATAGGTGTCCAGGCTATACGGCAACATGGAAAATATTTGGGCCTCCCATCTTTGATTGGCAGGTCAAAGAGACAAGTTTTTTCCAGCATAAAAGAAAGGGTGTGGAAGAAAGTACAAGGATGGAAGGAAAAAATTTTGAGTAAAGCTAGAAAAGAAATATTGGTCAAGGCAGTAGCTCAAGCCATTCCGACATATGCAATGAGTGTTTTCAAGCTTCCTATATCCACTTGTCACAACTTAAATTCAATAATGAGTCGGTTTTGGTGGGGAGAGAATGGAGAACACAAGGGTCTTCATTGGGTTAAATGGGAGCAGATGTGCCGCAGAAAAGAGTGTGGAGGATTGGGGTTCCGAAACCTTGAGTGGTTCAATCAAGCAATGTTAGCAAAAATGGGGTGGAGATTAATTCAAAATGAGCATTCTTTGGTGTCTACAGTGCTAAAAGCAAAGTATTTTGCTGGAGGAACGTTCATGCAAGCCAAGGTAAAACCAGGAGACTCGTTCACATGGAGGAGTATTGCGGGTGCCAGATGGGTGTTGGAGGAAGGGTTCAGATGGAGGATTGGAAATGGGCAAAGGGTGCGAGTTTGGGATGATCACTGGCTTCCAACAAATTCCACAAATAAGCCCATCTGTTTCTCTTTTTAAGTTTTAGGTATGTTGGAGTTTTGAGATTTTTAATTTCTAAAACAATTTTAGACATGCTCGGATGATAAATTGTGACTGTTCAGTCCATTTAATAACTTACAAATGGATTGAATAATATCCATTTAAATTTAAGCATAATAATGTTTCATTACATTCCAAATACATGCACATTGCAAATTCTATTTAATACTCTTACATCAAGAACAAACTTCTCCATAGCCCACTTCACTACTGTTATAATTTAATGGGTCGGGATGGACCCGAGCCCATGATCCGCCCACTATGGGTTGCGGGTCTCATTTGGTTATGTGATAAGAATAACTATCCATGACTTGATCCAATTCAAATCATGGGATAGTAGTTATCAAATCCCTTAAAAGAAGGGATGTGCTCTTATCTAATATATTATATTCTCTGTGAATATAATTTATGATACGTAGAGAAAACCAAATACAGAGAGAGAACAGTTTATATTATACAGAGAGAAAAGCTCTCAAATTCACAAGTGTGGAACTCTCAAATAATCTCTTAAGATTTAGTTCGTGGAAGAAAAGGGCAACTCTAGTAGCCAACCTCAACCCACGAGAACAAGGACGAACACGAGAGCATAGAGGGGTTCAGAAGATCAAAAAGGAAAAGCAGTGTAACAGGCCAACCAAATCGATCCGGGTCTTCCGCAACGAGTAAGTATCTCAAACCCGGTCATATGAAATATGATTTACATTGGTATCAGAGCTATAGTTTGGCTTGCTTTGCTGTTTTTTTTTTTATGCTATGATGTTCTTTGATGCTATGTTTTATTGGATTAAACCATTATTAAAATTGTAAAGTTTTTTATGTAAAACTTTTTATGTGGTTATGTTCCTATGAGTAAAGGAATAATCTAATAAAACTTTTGAGTAAAACGGACCAAAGAATTAAAAGGTTTGTACTGTGCGGCATATAAGTGATTTAATAGTTGAATTATAATTTTCAAAAACTTGAAAATTGAAACGTTGAAACGTTCATATCAACACAGTACAGTACAGTATTAAAACTTGTATTTTTGTACAGTGATCCTTGATATACTTGAAATATACAATGATTACGTTGGGTTACGTTTTTTTTTATGTTTTCAAGTTTTCTATTAAAACTTGCACTGTACAGTGATGAATAGAAATATACAATGTTACGTTGGGTTACGTTTTTTTTATGTTTTCAAGTTTTCTATTAAAACTTGCTCTGTACAGTGATATTAATATTACGTTTAAGTAACAGTAATATTAATATTGCTCTGGATTTGTTATAATTTTCCAGATCTCTAATATTAATGTTTCTATATGAATATAGAACAAAGTATATATGAGAAAATTACGTTTAACATGTTGTTTAATATATACTATTGAAACTTGCTGAATATACTGTTTGCGTAAAGTGTATTGTATAAATTCATTCTGGTGAAACAGTGGAACATTTTTATGTTCATATAAATTTTTTTTTTTCCCAGATTTATATTATAGTCTAGAGTTTTCTATAATATTTATTGTGATTAAAAATTATGGAAAATTGATTAAAATCTGGAAATTTTTAGTGTAGCTATTACAATATTTTTGTATTGATTGAAAGCATGATATGTGTTGTCTATTGCTTGCTGCCCTAAAGATTTTTTTTTTGGACCGTCCCATCCATTAAAAGACCAATATTTTTGTTGATGTGCAAGCATATTAGTTCTAGGATTAATGGATGGGCAAAATTGACAATTTATTTAAGCTTATGTTCTTGTATGCGTGTATGGCTTAAGAATATTCCATGAGGTATAATGTGAAACGTGACATCCCCATTTTCCCATTTAATTTAATGTAAATTAGATCCTTTTGTAGTAGGGATTAATTTTTGGAAATGTAATTTAAATTATAAGGTTGTATTATTTTAAGGGAAAAACTTGTAAGGGGATGTGTTTCACGCCAACATTATACGTGGAATATTCTTAACATAAGTTAAATTGTCAATTTAAGAATCCACATGGGATTCTTGCGCAATGAATGGTGTATGGCGCAAACCAATGATGCATGACTATATATTATCTGTTAATATACAATGTTATGCATGATTATATTATTTTGTTAATATAATAAAATGGCAAATATTAGGCGAGGTCCTTATACCCCTAATATATAAATTTACTTGAAAATTAATTAATAAATATATTCTTATTCCACACATTTTGGGAGATGATTCCGAGCCTAGCAGAGTTTCGATCTCAAATGTGTAGAAAGATAATATTTATTAATTGGATTTTCGATTAAATAAGATAAAGATGTGCAAAATAACTAATAAGTCGACCCTTTTGTGAATTGAATGTAGATATAATGGCAGCCAAAAATGTAGTAGCTGATCTAACTAGGGGCGACAAATTAACTGGCAACAATTATGACATCTGGCATAGGAAGATTCAGTATCTTCTTAATGAGCAAGAGCTCCTGGAAACTTTGTCCAGTAAAATGACCAGACCTGAAGATGGGAATACGGCCCAACACAGACGTGATTTGGAAGCCTACCAGTCTTGGTTTAAAAAAGATCGAAGCACGCGCTTTACTATGCTAAGCAGCATGCATGATGATCTGATTGGAGAGTATGAGATTTTCCAAAATGCCAAGGACATGTGGGACCAACTCAAGTTTGACTTCGGTGGTACATCTACCACTAGGCTAAGGAGCCTAGTCCTCAAGTTTGAGGTGTACCGTAAGGATCCAAAGCATACGATGACTGAACATCTTAGAATGATGTCTGGAATGATTCGTGACTTAAAGGCTGCTGGAAATGTCCTTACTGATGAGCAACAAGTGCAAGCTGTAATACGATCCCTTCCTGATTCATGGATTAGCATGAAACAAATCATGACCCATAATGAGAATATCAAAAACTTTGCTGATATATCTCGTCATGTGGAATTGGAAGCGGAGCGCCAAGAGGCGACCAAATCTGCAGCCCTTATCGCCCATAGTGGGCAGCGCAAACCAAATGGGTTTAAGCGCAAAGACAAGGGCAAGGCAGCAAGGCAGGGTGGGCCTAGCACTAATGCTCCCAAAGTCAACAAGGGTGCAAATCAGCACAAGCGCAAACGCGGTGCAAAGAAAAATATATCCAAAATGAAGTGCTACAACTGCAACAAACTGGGACACTTCGCTCGTGATTGCACTGAGCCGAAAAAGGTATCCCTTCCACTTGATCTTAGTAGCATTTATGTATGCTATCCAAGTAGCATTTTTGTATGCTCACATGTATTTGTTGCTAAATCTATTTCTGATTGGATTATAGATACAGGAGCAACAAGACATGTAGCTCGAGATCGAGCAGGGTTCGTAGATTATAGAAAGATTCCAGCTGGGACCCATGTTGTGTACATGGGAAATGGAAGTTATGAAGAAGCATTAGGAGTGGGTTCGTACCAACTTCACTTGCGCACAGGGCGCACACTACTTCTCCATGACGTCCTTTATGTGCCTGGAGTCCTTTATAATCTTTTATCTGTTTTTACATTGTTGCAGTTAGGATATGATTTTCATTTAAGTTTGAATGGTCTGGATATTTTGTTGGATGATGTCATTTTTGGACATGGGTCAATTTGTGAAAGTTTATTTAAAATTGACTTATTTGAATCTTCTACCTCATCTACTTTTGTAATTGATTGTAATATGACTATCAGTTCATCTACATGGCATGCCCGACTGGGGCACATAGGGAAAGATAGGATGACCAGGTTAGCTAGAGAAGGTCTTTTAGGCCCACTCGCTAAGGTCGACCTACCTATATGTGAGCCTTGTTTGGCAGGCAAGGCATGTAGAAAGCCTTTTGGTAAGGCTGTGAGAGCTACTCAACCGCTTGAGTTAATCCACTCAGATATTTGCGGACCTATGAATGTAAAGGCACGTCATGGCGCCTCATATTTTCTCACATTCATTGATGACTACACGCGATATGGTTATGTTCAGTTGATCGCTCACCGCTATGAAGCTTTGGATTGTTTCAAACGCTTTGTAGCAGAGGTTGAGAATCAACATGAAAAGAGCCTAAAAGCTCTTCGAACTGACCGTGGGCGCGAGTACTTGTCTGATCAATTTAAGGATCTATGTGAAGAAAAGGGGATACGCAGACAACTTACTATTTCTAACACTCCGCAACAAAATGGTGTAGCGGAGAGAAGGAATAGAACACTGTTAGACATGGTTAGATCTATGATGGCGCAAGCTAACCTCCCAATATCTTTTTGGGGGGATGCACTTTTGACTGCTGCCTACATACTTAACCGTGTGCCTTCTCAGTCAGTTTCTTCCACCCCATACGAACTTTGGAAAGGCGAAAAGCCCAATTTGGAGCATTTACGCCCTTGGGGATCTGCTGGTTTTGTACACAGCACCGCCCATAAGTATGGAAAATTGGGCCCTAGAGCTAGGAAGCATATCTTCATAAGATATTCTGATAGCTCGAAAGGATATGTCATGTATGGTGAACATCCCAATGGAGGAATGACTGAAATAGAGTCGCGCGATATCGATTTCATCGAGACTGATTTTCCTAGCATTGGCGATGCTAACAGAGATCTTGACCTCTATGAGTTAGAGGAAGATGAAGGCACCTTACCATCTTCAAGCGAGGGTGGGGGATTAGTTCCTCGTCCTGTAATCGCTGAAGATAGTGGGAGTGATCTTCAACCTAGTGGCAGTATTACACTAGATCAAGATTCTCAAGCCCGCCGAGTTAGCAGCAGAGGCCACATTCCTCGTCGTCATTTTGAGATTGAGGGGAATGTTCTCCTATGCGATGCTAAAGATGTGGATGAGCCTGCTTCTTTCAGTGAAGCGCTCCATTCACCAGATAGGGATGAGTGGATGACTGCTATGCAGGAAGAGATGAGTTCCATGGACAAGAATAATGTCTGGGAGTTAGTTGATCTTCCGCCTGGGCGCAAGACCATTGGAAACAAATGGGTTCTAAAGGTCAAACGCAAGGCAGATGGTTCAATTGACAGGTACAAGGCGCGCCTCGTGGCGAAAGGCTATACTCAACGAGAGGGTATTGACTATGAGGATACATTCTCCCCAGTGGTGAGATTTGCCTCTATACGCCTGATCCTATCCATTGTAGCAAAACAGGATTTAGAGCTTTTCCAAATGGATGTTAAGACTGCATTTCTCAATGGAGAACTAGATGAAGAGATCTATATGGCTCAACCAGCGGGTTTTGAAGCTAAGGGACATGAGCGCAAAGTGTGTCGTCTCAAACGTTCCATCTATGGTCTCAAACAGTCATCTAGGCAATGGTATTTGAGATTTCATGATTCCATTACCTCTTTTGGTTTTGAGATGATTGAAGAAGACCATTGCGTGTATCTTAAACGATCCAAGAGAAGCATTCTAATCTTGTCATTATATGTTGATGACATCTTGCTAGCTGGAAATGATATGGATTCCATTGTCACCACTAAGAAGTGGTTGTCCTCTACTTTTGAGATGAAGGACATGGGTGAAGCAAATTTTGTGCTGGGAGTTAAGATTACCAGAGACCGTTCAAAGAAACTTCTTAGTTTATCCCAAGGGACTTACATCAAGAAGATTCTTGAACGTTTTCATATGCATAACTCCAAACCCATTGACACTCCAATGGAAAAAGGATGCACTCTCAGCCTAGACCAGTGTCCTAAGAATGATGAGGAAAAGAATCAAATGTCCAAAGTGCCATATGCATCTGCAATTGGGAGTCTGATGTATGCGATGTTGTGTACACGTCCAGACATATGCTTTGCAGTTGGCATGGTTAGTCGCTATCAGAGCAATCCTGGACCTGCTCATTGGAGAGCGGTCAAGAGGATTCTACGGTACCTTCGTGGAACCAGTGATCATGCTCTATGTTATCATGGCGGGGACCTGAGATTGACAGGTTACAGCGATGCTGATTGGGCCAGTGACAAGGATGAGCGCAAGTCCACCTCAGGTTATGCATTCATACTAGGAGGTGGAGCTGTTTCTTGGTGTAGTAAGAAACAGTCATGCATTGCACTCTCTACCATGGAGTCAGAATATGTGGCTTGTTCAGCAGCTGTCCAAGAAGCTGTTTGGCTAAGGAGATTTTTGCAACGTTTAGGTGTTACAGCTCATGCAGAGGATGCTGTATTACTATATTCTGATAGTACATCAGCCCTAGCGTATGCAAAAGACCCTAAGTACCATGGGAAGGCCAAACACATTGAGCTTCGGTACCACTACATTCGAGATATGGTTTCACAAGGGGAAGTGATCTTACAGCATATATCTACTGGTAGCATGGTGGCTGATCCTTTGACCAAGCCTATTGCTAGAGATTTGTTCTTCTCTCATACTAAGAGTATGGGACTCCGTAGGATATGATATGCTTAGATACTTTGTTTTTGTATCGACATTATTGTTATTGTTTTATGATATGAGTATTCATTTTATCAGCTTTATTCTTATGTGAAATATTGTTGATAGCACATCTTTGAAATATGTCACCAGGCAAGAATCGACCCTCTCACACGGGTGATTCACCTTGGCGCTTAGATAGCGAGCAAGATGAGACATTTATGTCATTTAGCGCTAAGATAGCGAATTAAGACATTTATATCTTTGGCGCCTAGAAGGTGAGCAAGATATATATACTTATTAGTGACATGTCGCCTTAGATGGAGCTAAGATGAGACCTCATGATAGGTCGAACATAGAGTGATGCCAAGACTCTATGTAGCCTGAATTATAGCCGAATGTGAGTTTTTCAGGCAGGCACTTGGAGAGTGACTGGGCTAAAACTCAGGTTAGGCGCTTGCATAGCGACTAGACTCAGATTCGTATGGCGTTTCTACCCATTCATAGTGACATGCTCATTTTTATGAGATAACGCCATAGCATACAATTCATACTGTATGTGTTTTATGCCGACCGGCAGTGGGAGTGATGAATGATCCCTGCTTCGTCACTGTGTGAGCCACAAGGATTAATGATCCTATTTTTACCCTTTGTCGACCTAAGACTATGTCATGAAGAGGAAGCTTAATGTCGCTACTTTAGCATGCAAACCGAGGACCATGAGTGATTCGGTCTGACGGGGCATGTCTGGGAAAGCGGTTGAGCCCAATTTAATTGACATGAGGACTTAGGGAAGACTGTTTGATAATATACCATGTTATGTAACTCATTGCTGGCCAGCGTCTATGTTGTAATGTGTTTGCAATATAGGACATGAGTACATCACATATTTGGGGTAAAGCACTGCTTACCATGAGGGATGAAGAGTGCTTAATCTGGTATAGTCAAACCGTCTAGGGTATAATCGAGATGCTCTCGAATGATGCACTTTTATTGGTCAAGAGATGACTTGATAATTGTTGCTCATGAGACTGTACGTTCTTCTCGTGAGGTCGCACGAACTATTTTCTAGTATGAGGAGATTATTGTAAAGATTGAGAGATTGCTTCACCTTATGTGGGTGGACGCCTCACCCTATGTGGGCGAGTGGGAGCTGTTATAATTTAATGGGTCGGGATGGACCCGAGCCCATGATCCGCCCACTATGGGTTGCGGGTCCCATTTGGTTATGTGATAAGAATAACTATCCATGATTTGATCCAATTCAAATCATGGGATAGTAGTTATCAAATCCCTTAAAAGAAGGGATGTGCTCTTATCTAATATATTATATTCTCTGTGAATATAATTTATGATACGTAGAGAAAACCAAATACAGAGAGAGAACAGTTTATATTATGCAGAGAGAAAAGCTCTCAAATTCACAAGTGTGGAACTCTCAAATAATCTCTTAAGATTTAGTTCGTGGAAGAAAAGGGCAACTCTAGTAGCCAACCTCAACCCACGAGAACAAGGACGAACACGAGATCATAGAGGGGTTCAGAAGATCAAAAAGGAAAAGCAGTGTAACAGGCCAACCAAAGCGATCCGGGTCTTCCGCAACAAGTAAGTATCTCAAACCCGGTCATATGAAATATGATTTACAACTACATATTAGGCTTTTTCTTTTTTTCTTTTTCTTTTTCTACTTTGCAAGACAGCCATCTATTTCTTTTCACTTCTCTTCATTATTGTTGATGTTCCTACTAACCAAAATACCAAAATTCACCTTTAACATTACAAAGAAAGGCGTGAGAGCATAGTTAGCCATAGCCATGGAGTAAAATAAAAAGGTAATATTCAATATATATATTTTGAAGAATAAGGACCCCTCAATAGGCATATAATGTTATCTTTTTTTTTCTTAAAATTACCTACGGTAATATGCCAAAGTCAAATTTTACAAAAGAAAGATACAAAATCAAGATGCCGAGAATGAATAGAGAAGCATTATTATAAGATCAACAATTGAAAAATAAAGAATTTCCCTCTACATTGAACAAAAAATATATATTTTTTAAGATGAAAATGAATATCATTAGAATGGGAAACACTTAGGTCCCGCCATGGGGACCGGTGTTGATTTTGATAAAATTTGTGTGTTTTGTGATAAATGTTGTGCCCGTATTGATAAATGTGTGTTTATTGTTATAAAAATAAAATGTATGAATTCGGGTAGAGTTAGTGATATTTGTGATAAAGTTAACTTTACTACAAAACTACACATATTTTACAACACCCGACAGGCATTTTATCAAAACACACACAAATATTACAATTTACATTCGGCGGGACAGTCCCGCTGCAGGACCTAAGAATTTCTGCCATTAGTATATACTAAATAACATAGAAATCCTAAAGCAATAGGCATTTAATTTTCCTTTGATAAGAATGTTTTCACTTTTCTTTTCTATAGTTAAATCAATTATATCCTAGCAGTCTTAATTAAGCTCACTTCTTTTATTCTCAAGATAGTCCTTTGTTAACCCTAGGATAGGATAAGATTTAAATTGTTCAAGCTAAAAAATCTATAAAATCATAATCAATAGTTAAGTAATTGGAAATTAGACGTGAGATTTATTCTCACATGAGGTTTGCATTAAATAAAGATACGAAATAATTTAAACCCAATCTCGATCTCTTTTCCCTTTCTTTGGTTAATCACCTTGAAACTCTACGAAACCTAATGACCTTAAGCGGGGTCTTAATCACCTTCTTTTTCACTTATGATGATTTTCTTTCTTAGACACCATAAAGCATCTACCATACTTGAAAGAGAAAGATGAAACACAAATTAGAATCATGTCACAAATTATGCAACATACATTTTAATTCGGTATTATCACCTTGAAATTCTACCATATCGGATGACCATCCCTCTTAATCACTTTCTTTTTCACTTATGATGCCATCATAAAGCATCTACCATACCTAAAAGACAAAGATGAAATACAAATTAGAATCATGTCACTAATTATGCAATATGCATTTTAATTCAGTATCATCAAAGCAAAAGTAAATATAAAAATAAGAAAAACGAATAGGAATGAAAAATCCCCAAAGCATTTTCCATGAGTGAAGAGCATAAACAAGTACTTTTGTTAAATACCTTTCAGAAAATTAAAGTCCAAAATTGACACAAATTGATGAAAAACAAAGAAATTTGAATGTATTAAAATTTAAAAATTGCAAGTCTTTCAAATAGTGGAAGTTATTTTTGATAAGTTATGATTATCTTAAATTTTGAATTTTGAAAGAACAAATAGTTATTCAAAATGTGGAAGTTATTTTTTGAAATCTCAGGTAGTGGAAGTTGTTTAATTATATTTTATGGGATAAGAGTTATTTGAAAATAGGAGAAAAATAAAATTGAATTAAAGTGGCGTGAGAAGTGGTTATTGAATTTAATAGTTACTTGAAATAAGGAAGAAGAAAAAAATTGAATTAAAGTGGCGTAAGAAGTGGTTACTAATTTTTTATTTTTTATTTTATAATAGAAGTGAAAATAAAAGATAGAATTTTAGAGAGAGAAATGTGTGTGAGAGAAAATAAAAAATAATTTATAGAGAGTGGAAACCAAAGAATCCTATTATCTTAATATGTATATTTTTTTTTAGGTGTGTTTTTATTTTTATTTTTGGACAGTGGTGTTAAATTTTTAGTAGAATTATTTAAATTTAAATGTGGAAAAAAAATTTAATATGGAGATAGAAAAAGAAGTGAGAGCTGGCCAAACTATTTTCCTTTTTGTATACATAGCTTTTTTTAAGTAATTATTTGAAAAGTTTATAGTTATAATATGAGGATAAGGGAGACGTGAAAATAAAATAAAATAAGCCAAAAGTTGAGTAAATAAGGAATTGTGAAGTTAGTGGGAAGTGGGAAATTGAAAAGTGGAGTAGATAAGGGAGAGGTGAGAGAGGAAAAAAAAAGGCTGTGAAACATGAACATGAAGTTGTGATCCTTCTAACTTTTGAATTTGAGCAAATCAGTAGATTATTCTTTTAACTTTTAATTTTTATTTTAAAAACAAACTAATAGATCTAAAATATGAGGTTGTTTTAGTCCATGCACTAAAGTGAATATTTTTCTATATAGGGATATGTCTATTTTATCATTTTTTTTCAAAGACAAATTATTGTTTTGAGACCACATTAAATTGGGAAAATTGGAAATGTGGGGTATTTTTTAACTATATTAAAAAGTGGAAATTAAGAGGAGAAATCATTTTAATAGTAATAGATAAGCCAAAATTAAAAAATAAAAAGACATGCCAAACCAAGCTTAAAATTTGGTTTAAATTCAAATTTTGTATTCCAAAATTTAAAAGTTACAATGTCAAATTGTACATAACTCAATAAACAAAATAAGAAAAAATAAATAAATAAAAATAAAAAAGACATGCAAAACCAAGCTTAAAATTCAAATTTTGTATTCCAAAAATTTAAAAGTTGCAATGTCATCCCAAAAAATTAAAAGACATCCATTTCATCTTACTTACTATGAAAAAAAAATACATACATGACACCTACGGTGGTTGGAATAAATTAGTGGCAAATAAACAGTTTTAAGGATGAAATTATAACTTTTTAAATTTAAGGGACGAAAATTAAATTTTTAGTAAATTAAAAAAAAAAATTGTTATAAACATTAATGGTGACGTTTGTCTTTATCAATTAAAGATTGAGGTTATAGCCTTAATACTTAAGTAGTAACTCCACACACTTTAAAGGTTATATATACATATGTAATCTCCTCTATAAAGTGCGAACAAAACTATTACAAGTATAATTAGTTATATACATCATGTGGATGACCACTTAAAGATATAATCTTATCATCTCGTTTGTGTGTCTTATCACACTATTTCCTGAATGGAATTTGTCACCACTTAGTATTTCAAAATAAAAGGATATTTATGTGGCAATTTAATCTACTATAAGTTTTCTCTAAAAAATATTAATGTTATTATCTAATTTATTTGATATAATATTGAGTCATTGCCTATAAATTTTATTGTTTATTCAATGGATTAAAAATCTTATGGGTTTTATGCTTAGACATAATAAATCTATTAATATCGTTTAAATACAGTTAGTGTTAAATTAAGCAATTCCACTACAATTGTTCTTTTATTTTAACCAATTAGAATCATATGTGACACATGTTCTAAACTTTGTATACAAATATACGTTTTATGTATACTATTTTATTATAGTTTACATTTAAATAATTTAGATTGAATCGTATTGATTAAATACATGATATAAATGCTTGTTCATTTAATGTTAATGTTATTATCTTAATTTGTCATAGACATTGTCAAATCTTACACCCTTGGTATATCAAAAAATAATTATTAATCTTGGATCCTTGATGTTGAAATCCATTTCTTTTACAATGAAAGTGTGGAGATATTATTAAAGATGGCAACCAAGCATCTCAGTAGGATTTCTTTTTGTTCTCCATCGTCTCCATGAAAAGAAGAAGAAGAAAAAAAAGTACCTTACAGTAAATGATCCCCTGCTTTTATGGAATAATTTGAGAAAAAAAAAAGAAACCCATATTCCTCTCAAAGGCTCGTTATGAATGAATGCACCTGAAGTTGCAAAATATTAAAAGTATAAATAAGTACATTTCTGTACTTTTTAAAATAAACTCACAATTAAAATTATGTGAGGAAAATGTCACTGAAGAAGACATGTTGAAAAAGGAAAACCTACAATATATTTCATGCCTCGAATGTGCTCCTGCAGTAGCAATATCAAGGGCATAAGTTCAAAAAATATTATGAACTAATATATTGTCTTCTAGTGGCTAAAAAAAATAATGAGTTTTTGCTAAAAAATCACCAGTCTCGCCCAACCGGTTCAACACCATTCCCTAAAGTGAATGGAACTTCATTTGATAATAATAGAAGAAATAATAGTCGTGGTTGTGGACATGGTAGGAAACGAGGGGGATGTACTCAAAATACTTCAAGAAAGAATACCACACCTTATCACTGAAATGAGAATTACAATGAAACAAAACAACATGAAAATGGATGAGGTTTACAAAATAAACCCCCAAAAACCCATGAGGAAAAATGTCATAGGTGTGGTATGAAAGGGCATTGGTCACGTACCTATCGTATGGTTAAATATATGGTAGACTTGTACCAAGCCCCAATTAAAGGAATCAAAATTAATTTTATTGATCTAGAAGATCATAATGATCCAGAAGATCTCGTGGGTTATTTTAATACCTTAAATAGAAGATCTATATGTTATCTTGATCTAAAAGATCCCATTATTTATTTTTATACTCCCAATGGAGTGGATATTTCTGTCCTTTATTTATTTGAGGATACCAATGGATATCATATTGAAACCAATAATGAAGGCAGTTACGAACAATGGTTTCGAGCCAGAAGCTCATATTAGAAAAACTGCATATTTTCTCTTCTAGGTTATACTATACCACTATAATAATAATTAAAACAAATATTACAATGCGCCGGAAGTGCTATGACCTAAAGGTCTTTATACTCTGGCATGATTGTCTAGGACATCCGTGATGAATAATGATGAGTCGAAACGTTGAGAACTCTCATGGACATTTCTTAAGGAACCCGAAGATTCTTTTACTAGGTGACTATTCGTGTTGTGTTTGTTCTCAAGGTAAATTAATCACCAAACAATTCCCTTCAAATATTGTTGTTGAATCTCCATCTCTCTTAGAAAGAATTCAAAGTGATGTTTGTGAACCTATACAACTATCTTCAAGTTCATTCAGGTATTATATGATTTTAATAGATGCATCAACAAGATAGTCACATATTTGCCTACTTTCTACTAGGAATATTGCATTTGCTAGACTTATTGCTCAAATAATCGACTTGCGAGCACAATTTCCTTATTATGATAATACATGTGATTTTAAATCTAAAGCATTTGATGACTATTGCTTGTCAATCAAAATAGGTGCCAAACATCTTGTTGCTTATACTATACTCAATATGATTTAGCTTAATCATTTTTTAAATGACTTCAAACGATTGCTTGATTTTTGCTTATGAAAACAAAAATATCTAATTCAGTTGAAAACATGCTATATTACATGCTGCATTATTAGTTCACATTATTACATGATACATCATTGTACTTGGCCAACAACCAAATATTTTTCACTTTCACAATTTTTGTTATACTATATATACTAGACTATAACCCGCGCAATGTGCGGCTCTTTTTTATTGTTTTTCTATAAATATATTCCTAACAAAGCAACTTAACCACGAAGAGGGAAGAAATAATAAAAATAATGAAAAGGAAAAAAAATAAGAAAGAAAAGAAAAGCGTATAATAGAAAATGTAAATAATTTTTTTTTTTTTGCGCTTAAAAATAGAAATGATTTTTCTTATATTTCATCAAATGTATTAAACTAAGGCTATAAAGATAACTACCAATAACTTTTTAGCCTAGTTGCATCAATTCCTTTCAATGGGGGTTTATATCTCGGGGTTACATTCACTTAGAAAAAGAAAAAAAAAAAACTCACTTCACATCTTTTATGAATTTTAATCACTTTGGTGAACCTTAATTGTTACATACAGGGATTCCAAATATTCAGAGGTTCCTTATTTCAATTTGTCACATATTTATCCCATCTATACATTTTTTGACTTTTTTTGTTTCTCTTTTTTTTTTGGGTAATTTCTTGCTTATTAATAATCACAGATCTAGAAACAATATTTGTGACCTTAGAAGTCTATCCTATAACAAATTGGTCGACGAAGATAAAAATGACAATGTCATCTTAAGTCTAATACGTATCTTAGGAAAATTTAACACAGAGAACAAAAATGTTAAGATGTTATTCCTCTGCCCCTAAAACAAATTTACAATTGCCTTTTTTGGTTATCTCTAAATGATAGTTCATTGATGTCCTAAATCTAAGATAATTTGAATGTTGCCTCATCAATTCCAATATGAGTGATGAAATATAATTTATGCTTAACACTTCCCCCCAAAATATATATTAAACATATACTTACCACGCAATTTAGCATATCCAATTGTATAAAAATAAAAAGATCAAGTCAAACTAAATTTTATATGCAATTAGATAGTATCAGAAATTGTAAAAAAAAAAAAAAAGGCATTTTTGGTTGCATAAAATAAAGGATTACAACTTAACCAAGCAAAAATATTTTGAATGTAAAATATACATACGTCGTAAAATTATATTCTAAACGATTTGTGGATCTCGGGAATTGAACTCACACCCTCACAGAAGGGTGAGACTTTTTGGGGAGAAAAATGACCACTGGGCCAAATGTCCAAGTTGTAATTTAAATGCATATTTGAAACAACATATTATAACTATTGTGTTTAAGGATTAAAATAAATGGGTTAAAAAAAATATATAAGGTCATTTGACATTTTTGGCAATTTCAAAGTCATGGAATATGAATGATTTGGAAAACTGATTTGCAAATGAGAAATTCAAAATATATATATATATATATATATATATATATATGAAGAAGAAATTTGAAGGGACATTTTTTATGTTTCAAATAATTAATTGCCATATATATTATATAGATAGATATTGACACATATTAACTCGTGACAATTAAGGAGCAATAATATACACTATTAAAGCTTCATTATTTATAAGTTATTTTATTTTATTTTATTTTTTCCCTTGGTGAAACCACATAATTTTTGAAGTATGAATATAGGAAATTAGTGGAATTAATAGTTCACATTTAATATTGCACATTTAAGGGCATTACTTTTTTTTTTTTTTTTTTCATTTATTATAGATAAATGGCAAATACGTGGCAGCATTTATCCAACTAAGCTACCACGTGTCATGCAGAAGACGTTGCCATACATGCCAAATGGCAGATAGATGGCAACGTCTTCTGTTTTAATATATATATATATAGATTCCTATTGAACTCTTACAATACACTAAAATAAGTCCTTTAATTGGTGGTAGACTTGAAATTTATGTTGGTTTTATTTTTCATCCATCATTAGATATTTTGAACCTTTAATTAGTGATTTTAAAGACACGCTTTGAAGTTTGTCACTTCAATGAAACAATAGTCCCACCATTAGGGGGAGAAAAGTCGTTGTCAGAAGCATGACGAGAAAAATTCTTCCCACCATTAAAGGGGGAAAAGTCGGTGCCAGAAGCACGACGAGAGATGAGCTGAAATGTTTCAATGCTATCTCATCTTAATCCTCATACAACTAAATGTGAACTAAAAGTTCAAAGGATTATTAATTTGCAATATATTGCAAATCAACTATCAGATGTATTCACTTACAATAAGAAAGTGTGAAATCCCAAATTCCAACTGCTAATACTTCAGCACGGATTAAAGTCCCTGAAGGACAATTAATTTATATAACAGTAAATGGATGTAAGATACGCCTGAAGCGTTAAAGATCTGTTGGTATAAAGACAAAATTCCATTGAAGAGGAAAATACAAGAAAAACAAGTCGCAGCCCCTGAAGAGACTATAACCATGAAACAGGACTATAACCATGCATAAATAATTGATCTATCCATAAATAATTGATGTTCACAAAAATCTCTTGAAAATAGTTCACAACCTTCTGAAGATCTCTTGAAAATAGACCTTCTGAAGAGGAAACCTCTGAAGAGTTATCCCTTAAAGCGGAATCTCTTGAAGAGTTATCTTCTGAAAAGAAATAGGTACCTAAAAATAATGAGATCTTAATAAATTATGTAATTACAGGAGAAATATGGGATAGCAACAAAATTATTGTCGACAACATGTTTTCATTTAAAATTGCTCTTGGCATTACCAGAAGTAAAGATCATGAAATTGAATCACAAACCGTCGAAGAATGTCGACTTATAAATAATTGGCCAATGTGGATTCAGATAGAGCTAAACTCATGAGTAAAATATGAAGTAATTGGACTTGTAGTCCAAACACCTGAAGGTGTAATGCTTGTTGAATACAAGTGGGTATTTGTACAAAGCGCGACTTATGGCATAAGGTTTCTCATAGAAACCTGGTATTGACTATGAAGAAACTATGGTCCAATAATGGATGCAATTATATTTAGATTTTCTATTAGCTTGGTAGCTGCAAAAATTTTAATATGCGCATATCTATATGAATTATTGGAAAATGATATATACTTGAAAATCTCTTAAGGATATAAAATGCCTGAAGCATATACTTAAAAATCCCTGAAGGATTTAAAATTTCTAGAGCATATAATTTGAAATCTTGAGGAGTATATTCTATCAAGCTACAAAGATCTTTATATGGTTTAAAGCAATCTGGACGCAAGTGGTACAATTGACTCAGTGAATATCTACTGAAAGTAGGATTTTAGAATAATCTTATCTGTCCATGTGTTTTTATTAAAAACTCATAATCCAAATTTGCTATTGTCGCGGTGTATGTTGATGATTTAAATCTTTTGAGAACTTCTAAAAAGCTCACAAAAACCGCTAATTACTTAAAGAATGAGTTTGAGATGAAGGATCTCGATAAAACAAAGTTTTGTCTCGGCTTCCAAATTGAACACCTTCCAAATGTAATTCTTGTACATCAGTCAACCTACATAGATAAAGTCTTGAAGCACTTTCACTTGGATAAAGCTCATCCTTTGAGCACTTCAATTGTTGTTCGATCACTTGATGTCAAGAAAGATCCTTTTCGCCCTCAAGAAGATGGGGAAAAAACTCTTGGTCCTGAAGTACCATATCTTATTGCAATTAGTGCTTTGATGTATCTTGCAAATTGCACACGACCTAACATAACTTTTTCGGTCAATTTACTGGTAAGATATAGTTTCACACTAACTCAAAGACATTGGAATAAGGTTAAACATGTATTCTGTTACCTCCATGGGACAACTGACATGAGATTATTTTTTCCAAAAGGACCTAATCTACAATTCGTTTGATATATAGACAAATGTTATCTTTCCAGTCCACACAAAGGTCGATCACAAACAAGGTATTTGTTCACTTACTCAAATCATTCATAGATTATTGCAATTCATGAAACAAGTCATGAATGCATTTAGCTAAGATCGGTAATTCAACATATTCGAGAAAAATGTGAATTATCCTCAATCAAAGATAACCCGACAATACTATATGAAGGCAATGCTCCTTGTATCACTCAAATAAGAGGAGGCTATATTAAAGGTAATAGAACCAAGCATATTTCACCAAAATTCTTTTATACACATTAGCTCCAGAAGAGCGGTGACATTGATTTTAAGACAGATACGATTCAAGTAAGAAAGATACGATCAAGTGAAATATTCACTAAGTAGATTATGACTACAACATCACTCAAGAAGTCATTACTGACTACAACATTCAAGAAGATAGTGCACAGCATTGGCATGCGTCGACTTCAGGATCTTCTAATTTTAGACAATTGAAACTCTACACATTCATGACGGGGAGTAGAATTTTCTGAAGGATATGTGCTGATTGTACTCTTTTTCCTTCGCTGAGGTTTTTTCCCACAGGGTTTTCCTTTGCAAGGTTTTAATGAGGCAATCCTAAGGCACTCAAAGAGACACAAGAATACTGTACTCTTTTTCCTTCGCCATTGGTTTTTTTCCCATTGGGTTTTTCCGTGGCAAGCTTTTAATGAGACATATTCTTAGTAAATGGTCATCCAAGGGGGAGTATTATAAACATTAATGGTGATTTTAGTCTTTATCAATTAAAGATTGAGGTTATAGCCTTAATACTTAAGCAGTAACTCCACACACTTTGAAGTTATAGCTATATATACATCCACACATGCTATATATAATCTCCTCTGTACCAACAAAACTATTACACGTATAATTAGTTATATACATCATGTGGATGACCACTTAAATATATAATCTTATCATCTCATTTGTGTGTCTTATCACACTATTTCCTTTATTTCATAACAAAATTAACTTTTTAAAACCCAAATAATAGGAGAAGATGGGAACGCAAGTTTGCAATGTATACAAATTTAATCAAAACCAAGTAACAAGTCTTCATAATATACATTAGCTAGAAAGCAACTGTTAATACCTCGTAGCTTAAGGAGCAAAATGAGAAATCTGCCTTAGGTGGGGCTCGCATTTGATTGGCTAGTTAGTGAGGAAATAGCTTACTAGGGCAATGATTAGTAGCTAGTTTGACAGGATGACCAACCACATCGAGATTGAGATACGACCCGAACTCCCACGGGTCATGAATTTCTTTTCTCACAGAAGAAAGCAATGACAATATTTGGGAAATAAGTATCAACTAACTTTGTGCTAGTAGCCGTGATAATGTTGAGGATGCAAGCAGTATCTAGAAATCGACACAAGTAAGTGAGTAGAGAATATGTAGGGGCACGAGACAACTCTCTTTAATGAACTCGGCAAAACAGGTTGCTTAAGGCTTTCGCGCCTTTAATTAATTATGCTAAACATCAAAATATAGAGTGTGGGCCAATTCCTAGGGAAAATGTTAAAGAAATTACCAACTTTACTATTAAAAAAAAATACTTGTAAATTAAGATGATAATTAAATAAATGAAAAATGTTAAAATTATTACCAAATTTATCACAAAATATTTACAAACTAACTTGACAATAAATGTGATTAGTGACACATCAACAACATAATAAAGACATTTTTTAATTACGTATTTATTTCAAGTTTAAAAATTTATACGTCAATGCTAATATAATACAATTTGTAGTAACTATAATTTCAATCTAATTATTATTATTATTTTTTTTAAGTTTACCGACCTATGTAATAAAATTTGTACTAAATAACGTTAGTCACTTTCACAATTGTTTTGCTCTTTGGATAGTTTCTTTATTAATGACAAATGGGCGTGGCAAACTTTTCCTTTACTACTAGTGATATCGATTTTCACCAAATGGTCACAGCAGCTTGAGACATGATGATCGTGTACCTGTAAGACAGAAGGGCAAGGTCAAGCTCTAGGAGCACTGGCGTGGTGTTGGCCATGAACTCTCTGATGCCTAAGTTATGATCGTATTTGTAGAGAATATGGCGGAGTTTTGGGGCTAAGAAGTGCATACCTCAGCTAGGTAAAGTCTTTGACTATTTATAGGAGAGGTTGGCTCCCTACTCCTTTGCTGGAAAGGTTTTGATAAGCGTTCATGGAGATAAACGTGGGGGTCATCACCTGAGGTAATAGGAACGTGGGTCGTCACTCGAGATTCCAAGGAACATGGGTTATCGCCCAAGGTTCCAGGGAACATGGGTCGTTGCTCGAGATCCTATGGATTGTGGGTCATGACCCAATATCCTTGATTCGTGGTGAGTGGGTCCCATGATTTCTGGGACATGGCTCTGGTACCAAATGGGACGATCCTTTGGATTGGTCGTCAAGATCTTGTCTTCGACTTATGGCCTGATGAAGACTCTTATGTCATGTGGACTTGTTGACTAGGGATCGTGGAAATCTCCAAGTACCATGAGGTCATCTCATCACCATATGGACTTAGGTCATCATGCAAAAATAGTGACTCTTTAGATGCCCCACATTCCTCGAGTCTGGAGTCGTCATGATCGGACTTGCGGAATAGAGATTGTCGTCACATTGATTAAGTGCAATAAATGCGGGCTTTCGGAAGGCGCTCATCCAGCTTGTTGATTGGGCCTTTTTCCACTTTGCGTGCCCTGCGTGTCATTAAGATAACCGTTTGATATGTGAATTTTAAATTATTCAAAAAAAAAAAAAAAAAATTTTACTTACTTGCTATCTTCATTAGTTACTCATTTTTCTTAAAGAAAATTCATTCTCCATTTATTTTGCATCCAAGCTCTCCTCTTGATTATTGCAAAGATTTAAGCCTACATCGGCATTCCTGCTCTGTCGTTTCCAACGGAATTTCACCCCGAGCGTACTTGATCGATGAGTCCTAATTTCTTCTTTCCTTTGTTTCAATTTTCCTTTCCTTTTGCACACGCTAAATCCCACCGACATTTCGTTCAGTTTCCCATTTGTTCGCCTGTGTCAGTTCATCCAAAAGAATCACCAGCGACCTGATCTTTCAGGCTTCGTGTCTTTTGATTCCGTTGTTTTTCACACAATGGACGAACTCTTCCCTTGGGTAAATCGGGCCGCTAGGCTTTTAAACCGTAGGATGTCGTATGAGGGAGCCATGTTAAGGGATAGGATGGAGTTTGAAGGGTCTTACACCGACTCCGCATCTCGCGCTTCTACCCCCACTGAACCCCCATCTTCTCCTAGCTCGCCTAAGGCTGGTTGAGACGAGCCTTTCACGGGTATTGGTGTGTCGTGTACTCTGCCTTCCAAAGAGAATAAAGTCATTAGTGGAATTCGTAGGAATTATCAAATCCCTGATTCGGTCAACTTGAGGTTACCCCGTCCTGGCGAATAAGCGTGTACACCGTCAAAGGACGAGGTGTGCTTCTATAAGTGTGCATTCTGGCATGACTCTATTTCCCCATGCCTCGTCTAATTCGAGAGTTCCTATGTATTTTGAACATTTCTCATGTCCAACTTGCCCCCAATTCTTGGAGGACAATCATCGGGATGATGATTGTTTTGTTTGCCTCAAGCCAAGGGGAAGGCCTGCTTACAGTGGAAGAAATCATGTATTGTTACCGTCCCTACCAAGGGGAAAAAGTGGGGTATTGGTACCTTATGGCCCGTGATGTTAATCGTATCATCGTCGAAGAGCTCCTCTCGTCCTACAGGATATGGAAGAAGAGCTTTCTCTTTTTGTTTCAAAGAATGGTTGGGAATGTCCCGTTGGGGAAATGATAGACGAGACCTTTGCTAAAGTTTCATGTTAGTGCGGGGTTCCTCATCTTGCTGGTGAGGCATTTTGGACCTTGGTCTTCTCTGCGTTTCTTGCCTATACATATCTTAATATCTTATTCCAACATTTTTATTGTTTGATGGCAGATTTTAAGGAGCCTGAGGTTAACGAGGGCGCTGAAGCAAGAGCACTACGTGCCACGAATAATCTCGTCAGGGCCTCTTCCGCCTTAATCACCCTCATCAACTTAGGTGTGCATTCATTGGGTCCTCCTCCGTCCTCCATTGTATTGAAGCGCAAGCAATCCAAAACAAAGGGAAAGGAGACAAGTAAGTTTACCTCATTTTCTTTTTCCTTCATGGATAAGTCGTCACAATAGAGTCGTCATATGTTTCAGGAATGAAGAAACCTTTGAGAGAAGGGTTGGCCAAGTTGAAGGCAACTGGCAAGAAGGTGGTTGACGTGAATCCGAAGAAGAGGAAGACCGTTTCTGAGGCCTCGTCTCTCGATGCTAGGGTCATCATGTCGTTGAACCTTGAGCCGTTGTCCCCACCGATAGTAGTTCTTTCTGATGAATCGGCTCATACACCACCATTGTCTTCTAAAGAAAAAGAAAAAGAGGTTCACTTCGTTCCAAGGGAGACTGGCTCGCCTCGTCCTCTTGTGATACACGACGGTCCTAAAGTCGTCTTAAGCAGGAAAAGGGGTTAAAGAGGTATGAACTGCTCTCGTCTTGCATTTTGATATTGGGTCATTTTCGCTTATCTTTCTTCGTTGCTCTTTATAGGCTTTTTGTGAGTTTGCTGCGTACAGGACTCATGTCGCCAATCAAAACATGAGACTTGAGGTGACGGTTAAATAGTGAGGGACAGCTGAGAAGCGCGCCAAGGAAGTCGAGGTGAAGGCGACTTTATTTTAAGCTGCTTTGAACGATTTCAGGGAGATGACCTAGAAACTTGCTGCCGATCTAAAAGGATCAAAGGAGATCATCTCCAACCTAAAGGACGAGCTTGAAGTGGAGAAGGCAGGCACCTTTGCGAAAGCTGACCAGATAACGGGCCTAGAGGCTCATGTGAAGACTCTAGAGATGACGCTCTCTTCTGCAAAAGTTGATGCAGTCAATGAATTTGCGGCCGGAGACGAATATCACTGGACGACCTGCAAATACTTTGACTTTGGCTTCGAGGATTTTCGTCGTCATCTTCAGGCTGACTTCCCAGAGCTTGATTTATCCAAGTACCAAACTAATGATAATACCGGGTTCGTCTTAATGGGTGGAGACGACCAAGCACCTAGTGACGACCAGGAATATGATGCCACCTCGTAGACCTTTTGAGTTTTGTATTTTGTTTTGTGTTGTAGTTTCTGAAGTTTAAGACAATGTTTATCTTTTGCTTCTCTCGTGTTCCCATTGTTTTGGGAACGAAGCTTTAGAAACTTTATTTTGTTGCCTTAAGTACCCGTTGGTTTTGGGGGAAAATTTTGAACAGTGTTTAAGTTGGATGCAGTTGTTTCTTCTTAATGGGAAGCTGCAACCACTATCTTTTAGACTATTTCTATTCATGACAACCTTGGTTGTCAATGGATGAGGTACTTAGCACCTCTTAATAATATGACGATCTTGATCGTCTGATTCTTATAGACATGGTGTCTAACCTTGGACTTTTATCACCCCTTTAATAATACAATGACCTTGATTGTCATATTTTTATAGCTGAGGTGTCTAGCCTTGGACTTTTATCACCTCTTAATAATACGACGACCTTGATCGTCTGATTCTTATAGAAGAGGAGTGTTACCTTTGCTTTTGAATCAAATTTCTCGTGGTGGAGACTGAAACGCTTGCCCCCCCCCCCCCTCCTTGAGACAAGGGCTGGTACCTCGATTTTGGTACGAGAGCTGGTGCCTTGGTTTTGAGCAAATGTTGATATCCCTCCAATGACGAGGGTCTTGTTTTTCTTTTGTTGATAAAGGTATTTTGATTGTCTTTGTTGATGAAGGTCTTTTGGTTGCCTTTATTGACGAAGGTTTTTTGGTTGCCATTGTTGATAAAGGTCTTCTGTTTTGCCTTCGTTGACGAAGGTCTTTGGTTTGCCTCTGTTGACGAAGGGCTTTGGTTTGCCTTCGTTGACAAAGGTCTTTGCCTCCATTGATGAAAGGCTTTGGTTTGCCTTCATTGACAATGGTCTTTTGTTTGCCTCCATTGATAAAAGTCTTTTGATTGCCTCCATTGACGAAGGTCTTTAGTTTGCCTTCATTGACGGTGGTCTTTTGTTTCCCTCCCTTGATGAAGGTCTTTTGTTTGTCTTCATTAACGAAGGTCTTCTCGGCAGAAAGAGGCACAAAACCTTGGTTTCCTGTAACATTTAATCTTTGAAAGAAACTGAATTGATTTCATTCGAATGGAAAATGCTGAATTTGAACATAATTGGAATGCTTGAAACAAAAGCAAGAAAAGATATAAACTAGATAGGCGAGGCGTAGTCAAGCAGGTAGCACTTCTCCAGGTACTGAGTCTTTCATTTATCTGGAAGAGATATTTCCTCTATGGCTTCTTGATGAGGGACTGGCTTCCTGAACGATTGCCACAGATTCCCTCGTGCAGCCCGTGCATGACGTAGGCAGTCTTTTTAAGACCCACATAACTTAAAAACTGTAAGGAAATACCTCTTTTGTATAGCTCGTCCCTGCTTCTTAAGAGCTTGTTCAGATACTTCTTCTTTAGCTCTCTCATTGGTTCAAATTTTCCGTTGATCTGCTTGGCCACCAGTATGGCATCTGTCTTCACCTCCACCCTTGCTCCCCCAAAACAAGGACGAGTGTAAGACTAGTGATAACAGTCTCATACTTGGCCTTATTGTTGGATACGGGGAAGTTGAAGCTGCCTGTGCAGTGGAGCTTTATTTCTTTAGAAGGGATGACGAGGGTTAGAACGTCCTTTTTGACCAGAGGGCATTTCCCTTTAGCTCCTCTGAAGGCCTTGTTGACAGAGTAAACGAGGTGCTGGTCCTTGTTTCCTTCTCTCATCTCTTTTGGAGCTGAGTCGTCTGGACTAACTTTTATCCAAGCTTCGTCAACTTTCTTTATGGGAGGATCTTTTCTAGGTGGCCATTTCAAGGTTAGGTTTTCTTTTATCTGCGTAAATACAACCTCTAAGGGGTATTAAGAGAGGTATAAGTTACCAACTTGTCCGTGCAAGGGAGTTTTCCGCCATCTTTTCCCTTGTTATCTGTCACTCTTGCCTCTTTTGGTTTTTTGATCTATGGAGTAAGCTCAGGCTCGTCTATCCTCCTCTTTCCTCTGGCATTTGCCTCAAATTCTGGGCAAGCATAGATCACTTCCTTAGCATTCATGTACTTCTGGGCCCTCGTCATCAGGTCTGTAAGACTGGTGGGAGGGTTTTTGGAGATTTACTTGAGGAGTCTAGAAGCTCGCAATCCTCTGAGGAATGATGCAAGCACAACCTTCTTGTCAACATCGTCAACAAGCAACAGTTCCTTGTTGAAAGAGCCATGAAGGAACAGGTCGTCTCCCCTTCTTGTTGTTTAAGGCTCATTAGGTAGGTGGACGAGTGATGTCGCCTCTAACCGCTGATAAAATGTCCCACAAAGAGCTCGCTTAGTTGAGCAAACGATCCCTCCTCAGTGAAAGGGGAGCTGGTTCTTCATGTCCTTCAGTTCTTCTAAAGGCTTAGGAGGATGTTTCGTCTCTTTGCTTTGCTCAGAGTCTTTTTCCCCTTCTCCTCCTTTAGAGGCATCTCCATTAGCAAAGGGTTGTGCTTTCTCGGTCTGTATCGGCTGGATCTACACCATAAGAGTTTGGACGGTTTCTGTCAAGTTGTGGACCTACAACTCCAAGGGATTTACATTGGATGATTCTGCCATGTCGTGATCATCATTTTTCGCTTTGGCTACCGTAACCTTAGTCGAAATGAAAAATTTTAGCATTTCCCACAGACAGCGCCAATTGATGATATCGATTTTCACTAAATGGTCACGACAACCTAAGACATGACAATCGCGTACTCACAAGACAGAATGCAAGGTCAAGCTCTAGGAGCACTGGCGTGGTTCCGATCAAGAACTCTCCGATGCCTAAGTTAGGATCGTATTTGTGGAGAATATGACGGAGATTTAGGACTAAGAAATGCATACCTCAGCTCGGTAGAGTCCTTGACTATTTATAGGAGAGGCTGGCTCCTCACTCCTTTGCTGTAAAGGTGCTAATGGGCGTTCAAGGAGATGAATGTGGAGGTCTTCGCCTGAGGTAATGGGAACGTGGGTCGTCACCCGAGATCGCAGGGAATGTGGGTCATCACCCAAGGTTCTAAGGAATATGGGTCATCACCCGAGATCCTTGATTCGTGGTGAGTGGGTCCTATGATTTCCCGGACGTGGCTCTGGCACCAAATGGGATAATCCTTTGGATTGGTCATCATGATCTTATTGTCGACCTATGGCCTAATAAAGACTCTCATGTCAAGGAGACTTGTTGACTAGGGATCGTGGAAATCTCCAAGTATGCAGCTTGTAAAAATAACGGGAAAAAGCAAAAAGACCCCTTGAACTTTGTAACTATTTTTGTCTTTTGTTTTCAAAAGCTTATTTTAATTAAAAAAAAAAAAAGATTTATTGTGTTGTCAAAATCAAAACCACATTAAATTAGTTGAAAAAAAAATTCCACAAACAAAACAAAAAAACGGAAATGTGCTTGGTAATTATCATGGTTTCAAAAACTGGACCATGTAAAAACTGAAAAGATGGTTGGCTAGAGCATTCCTATCAGTCTCAACAAACCCATTTTATTGCCAAATTTTGGCTACAATTGCTCAAAACTAGCACGCATTAGCCTCAGTACCTTTCAGGAAAAAATTTACAGATGAACAGTATCTCTCCCAATTCTACGAGGTACTATAGCTCAACAATCCATTTGTTTTTCCTTTTAAATTCCCAACTTCTCTCTCTCTCTCTCTCTCTCTCTCTCTCTCTCTCTCTCTCTCTCTCTCTCTCGCGCGCGCGCGCGCACACACATGTGTGCCATTTTCAGGAAACCCAAGATCAGTTTACCCAACCATCCATACCCAGGAATAATCAACCAAACCAAATCTACCAATTGTTGTTTTAATTTACAAAAAACTCAGATCTACCAATAAGCCCCACCCCTTTGAAGCTCTTGGCAGAGATAAAACTAGTATTATCGACAATGGCGAGGCGGTAGCAAGAGCCCGACGGTGACGAAGATGGATTTAATGGTGGAGGTGAGGAAGAAGCGTCAAGGCTTTTGCTTGCTTCGCTCCCACAGTCTGGATCTACGCCTTGGGTGGCATTAGGTTGCCATGGGTGATAATGTTTTTTGTTGAAAATAAGGTGGATTTGTGATTTTATTTATGAAAATTTGTGATTTTGTGTTTGTGGATTGTCTGTAAATTGAGGAATGATACCTTTGTGTTTTTGGTTTGGTGAAACTGGGGGTGTTGGGCTACTGACAAAGAGGGAAGAAACTAAGAGGGGTGGGGGCTTTGTGGTTTTGTTTTGGTGAAATTGAGGGTTGTTGGGTTGTAGGAAAAGATGAATAACAGAGAGGGGGGGTGGGGGAGGAAAAAAAAAATGATTTGACTTCTTAAATAAAAGAAAAAAAAATATTAAAAGAATATTAAAATATTAAAATGTGTATAGAGAAAATAATAAAAAGACTGATGCAATTGTAGGTGAATAGTGTGATAGCTAAATGAGAAAAAAAGTAGGAGTTTTAGTTATAATTGGCCTCAAATTACCTTGAGGTTAATGCGAATGCTCTTAGTGGTTCATAAATAAATAAGTTAATAATTATAAAATAAAATAAATGATTATATGACAAATTATATATATACTAAAAAATATCTACATTTTTAAATGTTTTTTATATGAGTTTTCACATATATTAAGTTTAAGAAAATAATAATATGTAATTAAAATTATTAACACTCTAAAAATAATCATACTTAAAGGTGAAAAAATAGAAATAGAAAATCATATTATAAAATATTAAACAATAAAAAAAAATAAATAAATAAATCAAGCCCACACATTCACAATACAATACAAGCCCACATAATACAAAGTCAACTCTACTTGCAAAAGTTCAACACCAAATGATCAAACACACATACTCATACTTACATCACATTTCTTTAGTTAAAAACAAAGGAAAAGGAACTCTCATTATCCTAGTCCCCCTCTAACCCCAATTAAAAACAAAGGAAAAGGAATTCTCATTGTCCTAGTCACCCCTCCCCCCCCCCCCCCCCCCCCCCCAAAAAAAAAAAAAAACAAATCTTAAATCTTAAAGAAAAAAATCAACCTCTATCATCTCTAGTCTCTCTCTAAAGCTGCTCCAACAGTAGATCAAATTTATGGTGTTTTGCATCCATATGGAAAGATGGAGTTTTTATTTTATTACACATTTGATTTTTGGGATGTCGAAATATGAAGAGCATAAGTAGGTTTTTTCGTTTTGGAGCATACCCATTTTGAAGATGTTTGGATTCAGCATTAAATCCTACAAAAAAAATATGGTTATTTGAGCTATCCCTTCTTCACTTTTGCCCAAAACTACAACGTTTTGGCATTCTATCCTGAACCAGTTGAACCAGCCTGGTTTGCAATTTTGCAAGTTAAACCACTAGTTTCTGTTTTTTTTTTTTTTTTTTCTTTTTTTTTTTTTTTTCTGAATTTTCGGTTTTTAAGAAGAATTCATACTGGATTAAAGTCTGGTTCACAGTTGAACCGGTCGAACTAACTAATTCAGTCCAATTTTAGAAACCATGGTAATTATATGTTTGTATTTTCTCATTAAAAATAAATAAATAAAAACTAATATCAAAAATTCATGTTTTATAGTAAGCAGCTACAACGACAGGGAAACACATAAAAATAAAAATAAAAAACTTATTTAAATTATTGGTGAGAGACACAAAATCAAAAGTAGCAGGTGGAAAATGAAAGGACATGAAGCAATTGAGGCATAGTAAATAAAAGTTGTCTCCCTACTATAGTCCAAATGACTAATTTGGTCATTTCCTAAAGTTTTAGAACTTTTTGTTTTTGTTTTTTCAAAAGTTAAAAAACAAATAAACAAACAAACCTAGAGTTAAATTTGTCAAAGGGTAGAAAACTGCATTATTTTTTTATTGATTTTTTGGGCAGGGGGGGTGGGGGGGAGAGAGAGAGTAGGGGTGAATTTTCACATAATAATATTGAGATATTTATAGGAGACAATTCTATTGGGAAGCAACGCAACCCGGAGAAAGCTTTCCAAACACACACTCTTATAGAATCTCTCTTCCTCCATTCTCCCTCTCTTTCTCTCTATTGCTGTCTGCTGCTTGAAGAGAGAAGTCATAAACAAAGTAAGAGTAATCCCCAGGTGATCCATATATATAGTCTAAAGGCAACTCTAAGACCAAGTAAGTAAAGCTTATCCTTACTGTTTATGTCAACCATAACTGTTTAACTTTGATGTGATATGTGCGTTTAGCTTCCATGTTTTTTGCACAAGCCACAGTGATAGAAGTAACATTGTAAGCAAGAATGGACAAAAAGCACGCACACACGTATAATTCTAAAATGATACTCGGAAGATAATCACACATCTTCATTGTAATAAGGTCAAATTCACAGTTGAACATGACACTGCACTGCAGGGATATATATGAACAGAGTTCATTGGTCTTAATGTCTTGTTTTATTTTTATGATTATTGTTTTTGTTTTCTTTTCAATTTCTTCCATCTGAAAGAAACTAGTTCATGGTAATAACAATGCTAGTTATCTAGTCTTACAAACTCAATAAGTCTTCAGATGGAAAATAGTTCATACCTATTAATTTTGATGTGCTGTTATTTTTTTATTTTTTTCAAGATTGCTAGAAATGGTGAATACCTAAATAAAATATTATTGTTCCTACCTACCTGCTACTCCACTTAAGAAAGGAAGATAATAAAGTAACAATAGTGCTTAGCATTATTTTATCTTAATATTTTAAGAGAAAAAATATGTCAAACTTAAAAAGGAACCCTTACATATATGGGATATTGGCAATCAAGACGAGAGAGATCTGATTCACAAGTATGAATGTGTAGTTGCAAAATGTGAAAATATTAAAGTGACAAAACATCAAATCCTCATTCGGAAAGGTGGGTGCTAACCATGGTTCCTCTTTGCCTCTTTGGAATTACAAGTCAAAAGTATATAAACATAGGAAGTCTGTATGAGATATATCCATAAGAACTAACACTGTACCATGTCAAATATAGATTAATAAAATGGATATGCAAAAAAAATATTCAAAACTATTATTGAAATTGAATAATAAAATAAATAGTACAAGGGAAAATACATAGTGTAAGATTAGGTTGTTGTTTTTTTTTTTGTTGAAATCCCAAACATTATAATAAATTATTTAAATAATTTAAAATTTAATAATGAATCTTGTTTTAAATTCCTCAAGACATTGATAGTTGAGTTTATTAATTGTAGTCATATTTTAAACCCTTTTTTTTTTTTAAGTACAGTTTCATTTAGAGGAAACTATATTAATAATATTAATGTATTTATAATGTGTCACACAGAGAAAACACACAAAAATAGTGGCAAAATCACATGGTGTAAATCTGGTGTTTGTCAAATCCATAAATTATTACAATAATTTCTTGAAACTTTGACATTAGTGTTTCGCTTTTATATGCCAAAGTATTTTAATAGTTTTAATGTAATTTTAATGCCCCACATTTCGAAAGAAAGAAAATTAATAAAATCATATAATATATAATAATAGTTGTAATATATCCTACACGTTTATTTGTACCAAGTAGTCCTCGTCTCCTTCTTTCTTTCTTTATTTTTTTTATGTTTCTCTTCATATATCATGTGGATAGTCTTTTATCCATTTATTTACACACTAGAGACATTATCCCAACTAAGTTCTCACGGTACTATACATTGAAATTATCAAGCTAATTTTATTTTAAATGAAATTTTATTACTAAAGTTATAACAAATTTAAATTATTATTTTGATTAAAAATCTATTACTAAAATTTCGAAATAACTTAAAAGAAATTTCATTACTTAATTTAACTATCTATATTAATTTTTAGTATTGATTAAAATTTGGTCCACAATATGCTTCCATTATATAACTTAAGGTAACTTTTCTATTTTTTATTAATTATTTTATTGTTCAGTTTTAATGTTATTTGTGAAAATTTTCTCCACTTTTTATTTGAATTTTAATTAATCTGTCAATATTAAACAAAAACATATTTTTAGTAGAAATAAAACAAGAGACAAAGGAAAAACATTTACTTGATACAATCAATGTGTAAGACACAACTTTTATAATAAATTATATAATACAATAGTACAATTTTGTTTTAATCATGACCATCAAAACTATTTCTAAAAACAATGTAAATAGTGCTCGTTTGATAATCCATTGATAGACAAAAAAAACGTATTTTCAAATCAAAAATCTTAAACTGTGCACCCTCACTCTTCCATTTCCATTCCTCACTTTTGCGAAAAATCACATTTTCTGTAATATATCTCTCTCCCTCTCCCTCTCTATTTCCATATTCATATATACATTGTAAGAATAGAATTAGAAGCCATGTCGAAAAAACAGAATTGTTGCTTTCAGGGAAAACCACTATCATATTTCAGAGATCGGAATGCGAGAAAGCATGCTTTTTCATGAATAAAGTAGCAAAACAATCATTTATCAAGACTTGCAACCACTATCCTACTTAACCATCTCAATTCTTATCTCAAGGACCTCAACTGCCAGTCCCATGTCAGAAGCATATTTTTGTCGTGTACTTCAGTTAGGGATCTTAATAATTAAAGTAGAACATTGACTAGAAAGTAGTTCGAGAAAGTTAGGAAACTCATAATACATAGGGATATAGGTTACAATTAGTCCATCAACACAACAATTTTCAAAAAAAAATTACGATTATTAACATAATGTGTTATAATTATTATATAAAAGTGGTATAATAAGAAAAATAATGTTGTTTTAATTTCAATAAACCAAAGAAACCATATCTACAGTCATAAAAAAAGAATATATAAAAATAATAATATCCTATTATTATTCGAATAAAAAGACTTTTGATGCATCTTTGTTAATATAAAAAGTGAAAGTGGACATCAATTCCTAAGTAGTGTCCCATGTCTTTTTTTAACTCTAGTAGGAATGGGGTGAAAAGTAAAAGTTTGGGTTCAAGAATTAGGTGTTTGTGTAATTATCAAATTAAAAAATAAATAAATTATTAAACTGACGAAGGAAGATATCAAATTCCTCCAAAGGCAACTGGACCCATGAGTGGTTTTTTTTTTTTTCCTCTAGTAGGAATGGGGTGAAATAATTAAGGAGAATGTGAAATAATTAAGGAGAATGAGAGTAGCTTAGTACTCACCTAGACTATTGAGCAACTTCATAATGAAAATTTAAGACAAAGTAAATCCGATGTGTTCTTTCTTGTAATTAAGCATTAGATTTGCAGTCAAGTAGGTTGGAATAGTATAACCACATGCACCAAATCAATCGGGAATGGTGAGTGTATCAAAATGCAATAATGGACTTGAATGGTAATAATAAATTAGTAATCTAGTTTTGTACTTTTGTAATGACTCATGGGGACACAAATATAAAATTCTGTGAAAAACGTGGATTACAAGAACTATCATAAATCGTCCAATAACAGCTATGTAGGTGGTGGTTGTTGAAAATGAGAGAATCACAACAAGAACTCAAACCGAACTATGAATTAATGAGTGAATGGCTTCTTGATTTTTTATACAAGTACTTGTGGACTAACAATCTTACTTTCTAGATCGAGGATCAACTTTTGGAGATTGATCTCATATCCTCCAAAGGTAAAGTAAGAAATCAGAGTTTAGTGAGGAAATTATATATTGAAGTTAAGGTAACAATGTTTTTCATATCTTTCCTAGTCTGTTGAGGTTTATAGGCAATGAATTGATTTGTAGGGTTGGTGAACACTTCCTCAAGAGAACATGGTAGTTTTGATAACGTTTTACCCCCTAAGACCTCGGGGTGTGTTTTCCAATGCAATAGACTCATGTATTGTAGCATTAAATGATTATTAAAAAAAAAAAAAGTATTGTAGCATTAAATTCTAATCCAGCGGTAGATATAGATCATTAAAGAGTCCTGTTAACGAGTGTCCTAAGGACAATGGTTAAGAAGTATTTAATACTTCTACTTTATAGGAAATAGTGAAATTTTAATACTAAAATAATACAAAAATAGCTTTTAAGGATATTTAAGTCTTTTCATTTATTTTTTTAATATTAAAAATTCGTTATTTTCTATAGAGTATAAATATTTAATGCTCTTTAACTATTTTCCTAAAAACACCCGTTAACAAAATCCATCATTAAAAATATTAAAAAAAAAATAAAAAAAGATGGATGTGACCGATGAAGATGCCTTGTAGCTTTTTGGGGATGCCACAGGAAGGTCAATAAAATGTACAACTTAAGGTGTAGTCCAATAGTACAACTAGGTTGAAGTGGGCATGGGCCTAATATAGTCTAACAATATCAACTAGCCAGAGTTATTTCCACACCAGCATTTGTCATTCCCGCACCATTCACTCGAATTTTTGTTATTTCTGCACCATTAGTGCGGAAATAACAAATGTTGGTGTGGAAATATACTTTCCCTATCAACTACATGAATATCTAAAAGATACATATATAATGGTTTTGGTTTTTACACATACATAAGAGTTGATTCTTTAAAACATCGAAGAAAGGTAGCCCCTCGAGTAACAAACTTCTCAATGTTGGAAATTACTTCAAATTTATTTTGAATTGACTACTTATCTGTTTCTTTTTTATAAAAGAAAATTATATTTCCTTCTCGACCAAATGATTTTGGTATTTCTTGTCAAATAAATAATTTCGTATTTCTTGTCTACCAAAGAGTAGAAACTAATTGGAATTTTATATATAGGCAGTGCAATTAAAGTTGTGGCGACTTCATTTTAAATGAGAGCGTTTGACTCAAGGTGATCCTCATTTTGTGTTTTTTGTTTATCAATGAATAGGAATTAATGGGAGCCTTGTATAGCACTGCTATTAGGGTTGTGGTGACCTCAAGTGAGGGCCTTGCCTTTGACCCAAGGTGATCCTCACATTTAAGAAATAGTTTGGAAGTTCTTTTGAGACAAAAGATATTTCCGTTGAAATATACACATAATGAAATTGTGTTTGGAGGTTGAAAGATACATGATAGCTTTTAGGTCTAGAAGATGTCCAGATGTGTGAATTGGATGTGATGTTGAGTGTAATGGGTTTTGCGCATGTGAGAAAGTTAAGTTTGTGAGCTTAGTTTAAGTTGGTAAAGGCTTGTACTTGTGTATGTGAGAGATAGGGTATATTTGTATTAGTGAATGTTAGAGATATATTAGGCCATAAGACCCAAATCAAGTGTAGACCCGCTACTTGTAAAAGAACCAAACATAGTTTTAGTTATTCTAGGTTTCTCTAGTATATAAACTACATTGGACCTAATTGTAACACAAAGAAATTATATAGTAATCATTTAGCCATTAGAGTTTTCCTTCGTGGACGTAGGACATTGTGTCAATCTATGTAATTCTTTGTGTCTGCTCTCTCTCTTTACCTAAACTCTATTCTCTCAAACACTTTTATATTTAACAAGGGTACAGAGCCAATTCTCAAAATTTATCTGTTGCTCTCATTGCTTGTTGTAGACGTCACAGACCTCCATTCACCACGTGAATACTATCATCAAACTCGAATTCACTAGCTCTGTCACCTCAAAAAGAACAGACACCAACAACAACCTGACACACCGTCACATGCCATTAAGATTCTCGGATGCTCGTTGGTCTTGTTGCTTGTTAACATCGCCAAACAGCTTCGTTCCTTGCCTTCCACCCACCGACTAACTTGTCACCATTCGATTTACCACCTCCAAGAGACTCGACACCAGCCACAACTTTGACCGTCACGTGCCGGTTAAGTTCTCGACTAACCTGTGGACTCGTTATGCTGCCTCTACCAGGCTACTCCATTCACCTCATGCCACCCACCAATCGAATCTTCGGCACTTGATCTACCACCTCCTGAAAAATCACAACCATCCAATATCGGACGCGCCGCCACGCGCCGAGTCAGATCTCAGCTATCTATAACTCTTCGGTCATGACCCATTGACCTAACCCAGGTGCTGATGTCAGCCCTAGCTGCGACCCATGCCCGACCACGATCCGCCCTTATCAGCTTCGTGCTCGCTGACGTCATTTCAGTTACTATTGACATCCCAAACAAATAAAAAATAAAAAATTTACCTTTTATCTCTTGCTTTGTTTTGTCTTTTCAAGTACTCTTCTCACTCTTATTATTTTTCAATGAACCAGTCAACCTCATGGTCACTCCAAGGCATCCTCACAAGCTTTTGTGCACCGTCCAATCGCTCATGCACTTCCTTGTATCTACATGATCTGCTTCATGCTCTAAAGAAAGTTTTGTGTGTCCGTGCTCTTACATGAGCTCTTCTGAAGACAATCTTTAGTTGTCTTACAGGGCAGTCGGTTGTCTTACATGAGCTCTTATGTGGCCTTTTCACATGCGTCATGCGTTTTATGGGTTTCTTCACTTCCGACGATGATCATTTTTCAAGCATTTCTCTTCACGAATCCTACTTCTCTACGAGGATCCTAGCTAATTCATGCAATTTCAAACTCAAAGCTTTTATCATACTGCACCGTGAGTTTGAGGAGGGGTGTTAGAGATATATTGGACCATGAGACCTAAACCAAGCGTAGGCTCACTACTTGTAAAAGAAGCAAACTTAGTTCTAGTTAGACTAGGTTTCTCTAGTATATAAACTACATTGGTTTTCATTGTAAAACTAAGAAAATATATAGTAAACATGTAGTTGTCACGGTTTTCTTCTGTGGATGTAGGTCGTTGTGTCGAACCATGTCATTCTTTGTGTCTGCTCTCTCTCTCTCTGTAAACCCTATTCTCTCTAGCACTTTCATATATTAACACTGAAGTTGGAAACAATTTCTTAGAGTCAGTTGATTGTTTATAATTTATATCATGTTAAATTGCATATTTGGTCCTCAATATTTTACTTTTGTTTCAAAATTGTCCTTATACAATAAAATAAAATGTATCCATAATGAACAAATTGTAAATAATTAAAATTTATATTTAAAATGAAATTTTTTCTAAAATACAATAAAAAACTCAAATTTACCACATGGATGGAGCTCTAGAAAAAAAAAAAAAAAAGGTAATAGTTTTGATAAATAAAATGCTTCTATCATATCTAGCATGATTTAACATTTAGCCATTACATTATTAGAATGTAGATAGATTAGACTCTTTTCTGTTTTCTTTTTTTGAGAAAATAGATAGATTAGACTTGGTACATTGTTTCCAGATATATTTAACATTTGGCCATTACTAATACATTGTTTGAATCTGTAAGGAAACTCAATCAATTTCCATCAAAGTTTTGTTGAACAAGCATGGCATTAATTAGATCAAAATGGTGCTAATTAACTTGCTTTTGATATTAGTCAGATCGATCTATGTATAAATGAGAAGCGTGTTCAATCCAACTTGAAACCTGTAGTCCAACCAAATATTTACTTACTATATTCTTCTAACAGGTCATTAACAACAGGATGGATGAGAGATTACTTGGACCACAACCAGAAAATATTATCACTCTGCCAAGGAGGATTTGGGTGGAATCGAAAAAAATATGGAAGATAGCATTTCCTGCTATGTTAGCTAGGGTTTCTCAATTTGGAATGTTTGTGGTGACACAGGCATTTATAGGACATCTTGGTGAGGAGGACCTTGCGGCTTATGCACTCATACAAATTATTACTGTACGATTTGTAAACGGGATATTGGTAAGTGTCTTTATCATACCTTTTTTTCTTTCTTTCTTTTGTTGATGTTTGGGAAGATTATATTTATACTTTCTTTTTCTTTTCTCGAGTATTAATATAGTCTTAACTTTCAAACTTTGTCTTTTCAATTATTCTTTCGAATGCAATTATATTGATTGTGATGCAGAATAAAACGTGATAAATTAGAATATATGAACTGTGTCAATATTTCAAAAATTAGAATCCATAAGTGAAATAAAACTCTCACAAAAATAAATATTATTGACAGCTGAATCATAAAATTAAGTCTGTTACAACCATTATTTATACTGTTTAAAGAAAGCCCTAATTGAATTAAAACATGAAATTACGAAAAATGACAAATAAATGCGAAAATTAAGTAATAAATTAAAACATCCCGAAATTGCCTCTAAATCATTAATCCTATGAACTAATTCAGATTGCTGTTATTATAATTATCAAATTATCAAAAGAAAATATTATATTAATCGATCCTACAAAAAAATTTCACTCTAACATACCTGTTAGCATATATTGTTCACACAATCAAGGTATATTAATTATCCTTAATTTAATCCTAATCAAAGGTCTAATAGGTCAATTCTCTTGCGTATATATAATTCAATATTGTATAGAGATAAAAAAATAAAATAAAATAAAATAAATTACAACATTTTATTCAATAAAGAACCTTTGTTCAAACTCTTAGTTACTTTTATTTTAACATGATATCAAAGCTAAGTTCGTTGTGACCTTTAGTGGTTTCCTTCCACTAATATGTCGAGTCCCTGTATTTGAGCATTCTTTGGTGTTTTCCTTTACCCCATTAGCACACCAAACACGCTTGGAAACCATTTGTGCACATTGTTCGGCGAGACCAAGTCTTTCCAACCTCTTACACACCACCACCAATATACTTTTTCCCAAATTGATCATCAAGATCAATTTCAAATTGGCATATCGTTCAATCATCTCAAACATAAGCCAATTTGGAGGGTCCACATGCTCTCATCCGCCAACAGTTTCTACATGTCATCCCAACACCCCCACAGGCGCCTCAACATGCCGCCAACACCATGGCCTCACCTGAGATAGACACATCAACCCCACCTACCTCATCAACATTTCTACCACTTCAGATGCCACATTAGCAGTGACATGTTAGCATATATATTTTTCATTCAAACCTAATCAGCACCTCCTTCTTTATCTTCATCAAATAGTTGTGATTCTGAGCTCATAATGAGCCCCTAGTATAAATAATAACAATAATAATAATCTCATGGCCCTACCCAATCTTCATCACACCTTATTTCACCCACATAATAATAATAATAATCTCATGGTCCTATGCAATGTTGTCATCCATGCCATTACCATCATTTTTATCTTTTTTTTTTTTATGGATCCAATTATAATTTGTGGACCCAAAACATGGCTGTTGGAGGAGATAAAATCAGAGATCTTAGGCCCAACTAAGTTCAGGCCAAAAATCCCAGGGAAAGTCAAATTCCGGTCCATATATTCTGGGTATATGGGCCCTGAAGTTTTAATATTAAGAAGTATCAGTAGGCTCATTTTTCTTTAGTGTTAGATTGCAGAATAAAAGTGTGTTGCTTGCCATAAACCGTGTGGTGGCCCATTTATATTTTTTGGATTATTATCAATTCAGGAAAGCTTTGTATAGGGATAAAATAAGAAAGGAAAGTACGGTGACCCACATCAAAGACAACGAAATGAGAATGTATTGGGATGTGTAATAAAAATATTAAATGAATAGTAAATGGGGTCCTTTTTTGAGATTGTTGCCAAGTGTTTTTCTACAATAATAAATTAATTGTAAATTTTATTTTTACCCCATATGATTGACTCCATCTTTGGAAAGGCACTTACCTTGATAAATCCTAAAATTGGGAATGAAGAATAGTAAGCCATGTACCAGTGCACATGTGGGAGAGACCGGAGGGGCTAAAGGAGGTAAAGAAGTGGAAGTTTCCTCCCGAAGCAACAACTATTGGCCGGACAACCGAACCTCTAGGGAACGAGTAAGGAACGTGGTCCTTCTTTCTGAAGTTTGCGTCGAACCAAGGAACTCCTCTGACTGATCTAACCATCACTGAGAAAGGGCAAAAGGGAAACGTGAAGAGAAAAGAGTCGCACATGATAGTAGCGTATTGTCTACGAACCGAACTATTAACTACATTGAAGACAACATAGTGATGGCACTCAAGCAACAGATCCACGACCTAAAGAAAGAACTGAAAATTAATGTTAGGAGATCCCCGAAGCCTGAACGGCTATCAAGATGGAGGGCCCGTAGTTAAACTCCCCATTCAAAACCTAAAATCCATTTTACCGAAGTCTCTTCCAAAACCTCTCTATCCAATTCGGAGAGCAACGAGAATTCAGATGACTGGAAGCATCGATCAAGAAGTACTAGGGGGGATGGTCAGAGACCCCAAAAGTAAAAAAGCACGTGAATAGGCTTAGAAAGGTGTAAGGATCCCAAATCCTTAGCTGCCTTAATCACAATCACACACACTCAATCAAGCAATTTGGTAGTTCTTAAGGAGAACTAGGCCTATTTTACTAAGTAAATTAGAATTATGCTAATTATACTAGAGAGAGAAGGAAGAGGAAACTAAGCTTTACTTTGTAATTCAATGGATAAAAAGCAAGAATGAATGGAATTGGAGAGATATAGGCAAGCCTTACATGACCAAAAGGCATGCAAGGCTCCTCTTGGCCAAACTAGATCAAGGCTCTTATTGGCCAATTTGGATCTAGAATGTACAACCAACCTAGGTACAAGTATGTGATGCACAAGCATGTACAAACACCTCAATGCCTAGGCTAACCAACTAAGTACAAGCTTTAGTAAGCTTGTGACCCTTAAAGCATAAAAATGGCATCAAAAGAGTATTTAAACAAAAGGAATCAAAAGCTAGACTAGCCAACTCGTGCATTCAAGTTAGCCATGCAAGGCTAAGGTTGGTCTAATATTTTTGGGGTCTTAACATTGCCCTCTCCTTTAAAACACCTTGCCCACAAGGTGTGGGTAGTCTTGTTGCCACTTGAAAAGAAACTTCCATGTTGTATCTTCATCAGATGGCCTTGTAAGGGTTTAAGGACTTGCTACCTATGATGAGAAATTTCTTCCATAGCTACTCTTGTTGTTCTAGAAGCAAACTTCAAGAGTGTGGGTGAAAAGTAATCATATGGAGCTTCAAAGCATGTCTTCTTTGATGGAGGGATAAGTAAGGGTTGTAAGAGACTAGCATGCTTGCTACTGTCCTTACTCAAGAAAAATCTATCCTTGTATAGTAATAACCCTTCATCAATTCCTTCCTTTCTAAGGATAATTTGGTGCTTATGATCTCTCTTAGTTGGCAGCCCTTGGTGCTTCTCAAAAATAGTTGAAAATTCAAGAAACCGATTTTGCATTAAAGGCTTCCTTGGTGCTTGAATGGCAACCACTTCCCAAGGGAATTTCTGAATTGGCAACCCTTTTTATAGTAGCCCTTGGTGCTTCTCAAAATCTGATGCAACTTCAGCAAATAACTTTTGCATTGAAGGCTTCATTGGTGCTTGAATGGCAGCCACTTCCCAAGGAAAATTCTGAACTAGCAGCCCCTTCAAAGCAACCCTTGCTTGGTAATTTTTTCCTTCTTGTATCAAGGACTTGCTTGCCTCAATTCCTTACAACCATAGTTGCCTTCCCTCATTCTTAAACCCTATCAATAATTTGTCAAAATCCCATCTTATAACACCTAAAGTACTCAACCATTGTGTGCCAAGAACAAGGCCATAGCCCCCCAAGTTTAACACCTTTAAGTTGGTTTTCAAGTGTAACCCTTGTATCTTGAACTTCACTTCTTTACACTCTCCCTTGGTCTTGATAACCTGCCCATATGCTACTCCAACTCCACACTTGTTGCTAGTATCAACTTGAAACTTTAAAGACAATGCCAAAGTTTTATCAATGAAGTTATGGGTGTTGCCCTTTTCCTCACACCATTCTGCTCCTTCTTCTTCCTCATCACTTGTAACACAAGCACCTTCTTCTTCTTATACTTCCACAATCACATACAATTTCATGGCCTTGCATGTGTGCCACATAGTCCGACTCTCATCACAATAGTAGCATAGGCCTTTCCTTCTTCTCTCTAACATTTGCTTAGGAGTGAGCTTTTGCACCATCATTGTATGCCTTACACTAATTGGTTTAAGATCAACAACCTTAGGATCCATTTAGGTAGCCACCTTAGGATCAAATTAGACAGCAACTTTAGGATCAAATTAGGCAGTAACTTTGGGAGCAATTTGGGCAGCCACCTTAGGATCAAGTTGGATAGCAACTTTAGGATCAAATTGGACAGCCACCTTAGAATCAAGTTGGGCAGCAACTTTAGGATCAAATTAGGCAGCAACTTTGGGAGCAATTTGGGCAGCCACCTTAGGATCAAGTTGGATAGCAACTTTATGATCAAATTAGACAGCCACCTTAGGATCAAATTAGACAGCAACTTTAGGATCAAATTAGGCAGCAACTTTGGGAGCAATTTGGGTAGCCACCTTAGGATCAAGTTGGATAGCAACTTTATGATCAAATTGGACAGCCACCTTAGGATCAAGTTGGGCAGCAACTTTAGGATCAAATTGGGTAGCAACTTTGGGAGCAATTTGGGCAGCCACCTTAGGATCAAGTTGGACAGCAACTTTAGGATCAAATTGGACAGCCACCTTAAGATCAAGTTGGGTTGCAACTTTAGAATCAAATTGAACAGCAACTTTGGGAGCAATTTGGGCAGTCACCTTAGGATCACATTCAGCAACTTTTAGGATCAATTTAGGCAACAACTTTAGGATCAAATTCAGCAACTCTAGGATCAATTTGGGCTGCAACTTTAGGATCAAATTGGGCAGCAATTTGTTGAGAACTATATTACTCCCAATTGTTTTCGTTTGCCTCATAACTAGGCCTTGTGCTCCTATTGACATTAGCTAGATATTCCACTTGAATTTTAGCCAATGCATAGGCCTCACTCAAGGTTCTTGGCCCTTGCATCTTGATTGCCAACCTCACTTCATCTTTCAACCCACTCATGAAACAACTTAGTTTATGCATGCTTGACAAATTTCTAATCCTATTGCTAAGTGACTTAAATAGTCCCTTATACTCCACAACAGAATTAACATGTTTTAGTTTAGTCAATAACTCCATAGGATCATCATAGCTAGGAGGCCTAAACCTAAGTTGAATTGCTCTAACAAAATTATCCCAACAACCTAAATCATGCTCACAATTTTGAAACCATACCAATGCATCATCATCTAAATGATAAGAAGCATGCATTACCTTTGAAGCATCATGGACTTGATAATATGCAAAATACTGAATTGCTCTAAACATCCAAAAAGTAGGATCACCTCCTTTGAACCTTGGAAATTCAAGCTTCATTGCTCTCAACTCCCTTACTTGCCTTCCTCGGTGACTTTGGAGTGGATCTTAATTCTGTCCATAAGAATCTCTATCTTGAGGTCCTTGATAGTTCCTTACTCTTCCAAAATTACCTCTGCCCCCTCCATGATCATACCAAGGCTTTACAACATCATTTTGAGCCCATGGAGCATTCCTTGGTTCCATAGCTTGACTAGCATGCCTTTGTGGTTGTGCTTGCTATCCAAATGTATAGAACTGCTACTGCTGCCTTGGAAACCCTTTCTCAAGCCAATATTCTTCACGATACAACCCAAATTGTCCTTCAAAAGATAGTAGAGGATTTGCATTGCCCAAACCACACAATGATTCTACAATCGGGTTCAAATGGATCATCATAAGGCATGCCAAATCATGGCTGGTTGGAATTGAATTGTACCTCATGATTTGGAGCTCTCATAGGTATAAGATTCCATGTTTCAACCCTCATTGGAATTGGCTCAATAGGTTCAAGAATTGAAGGTTGCTCACCAACAATTTGAGCTCCTCCACCTTGACCCGATTGTGCTTCCCTTTATGGCTCGGGTTGAACCATTGTTGTTTGCTATCTTGGAGGCAGTCTCTCCTCCACTAGAGCTTGCATAACAGCAATTGAAAGCTCAATTTTGTCCATCCTTGCATCAAGGACTCCAAGCCAATTGTCATGCTCATAAATTTGTTGTTGAATTCCTTGCAATTTCCCATGGAGAACCCCAATTGGTACTCTAATTCTAGCTTCTTGCTCCATTGATCTGAAATTGCTCTGATACCAATTGTAAGGATCCAAAATCCTTAGCTACCTTAATCACAATCACAAACAATCAAGCAATTTGGTAGTTCTTAAGGAGAACTAGGCCTATTTAACTAGGTAAACTAGAATTATGCTAATTATTCTAGAGAGAGAAACTAGAGAGAAGGAAGAGCAAACTAAGCTTTACTTTGTAATTCAATTGATAAAAAGCAAGAATGAATGAAATGGGAGAGATATAGGCAAGCCTTACATGGCCAAAAGGCATGCAAGGCTCTTATTGGCCAAACTAGATCAAGGCTCTCATTGGCCTGTTTGGATCTAGAATGTACAACCCCTAACAACCTAAGTACAAGTATGTGATGCACAAGCATGTACAAACACCTCAATGCCTAGGCTAACCAACTAAATACAAACTTAGTAAGCTTGTGACCCTTAAAGTATAAAAATGGCATCAAAAGTGTATTTAAACAAAGGAATCAAAAGCTAGACTAGTCAACCCGTGCATTCAAGTTAGCCATGCAAGGCTAGGATTGGTCTAATATTTTTGGGGTCTTAACAAAGGGACAAGACAAGATTTGGAAAGCCCTTCACCAGATCTCTAAGAGGACTCACCTTTTCGGGTGGATCAAACTGACGATGGCCTAGTGGTTTCAGAAAGGACAGGAGACTCGAGAGTTTCTCAGAGACCGACGTTGGGCACTTATTCTTCTTCCTCAACCTCATGGGGGCTAGAGCGCTTCTTTCTTTTAAACCTTTGCCCTTATATGTATAAGAATGGGGAATGGTAGGTAAAGGATCCATCACCAGTTAGGAATTAAATGGTCCCAACACCGAACCGATTAGAACATTCTTCCTTTGGATTGGCGTGGCTTCCGGAGCGGTGTTCGAAAGTTGTTAAGAACTAGAGGGAAAAGCTGTTGACATTGTTTTCGGAGCAGTGTGCCCACCTTCTTTTGAATTTGGTTTCCTGAGGGAAACTTTACCCTCATGATCGGTTGAACTTGAAGAGGCACGAAATAAGAAAATCAGCGACTAGTAGGAGGATTGGCGGAAATGATAGCTGCGTCACTCTGCCCTAGCCGAGCCATCAACACTTCTACCTGACGGGATGAACAGTTGGAGTGTCTTGGAAACTTGTATACCTAGGTGTATAGCCCAATAACAACGGGGCCGTCCGAAGCTGACCTTTCTTATCGACAAAGCACACTTTCTTCAAAACGTACTCAACAACGCGACGATCTACGAACTCTGGATTAGGTATATATATATATATATATATAAGCCTAACAAGAACATTAATTCAAAGAACTGCCCAAGAAAAAAAAAAAAAGGGACCTAGTATTCCAAGGGAGATCGAGCAATTGAAGAGAGGAGCAAGCCAATTCCCTGTAATTACCAGAAAATAAAGGCCATAACCCTTACTAGAGTCAAGCAGCCCGTTCACACTTTTCCTGTCCTTTTTCCAGGCTTTTAAAGTATATTAATTTTTTTCGGTCCTCTGGATTTTATATACAAAACTGATATCATAGACAGTCAAGTTCGTACCAAGTTTCTCCTTCAATTTAGCCATACCCATGACAATCCTAAATACATTAAGGTCACACTGGAAGGGGCTCAATCTATAGTGATTCAAAAGAAATTACAAGAAAAGGGTGCATGGGAATCCTTACCCCCCCCCCCCCTTCCAATTATGGCTACCATAGGCAGCACTAAATCTACTCCTTGAAGTAAGGCCAAATCGTCCATGGTGACATAACGAAGATAAACATCTACAGGAAAATTGTGTTGTTTCTTTAAAAGCTTTCAAACTTTTGGAGATGTTAACAAGTTTTACGTATTTACCCATAGCTAAAAACCGAAAGTGAAGAATACAAAAAGACAGAATAGGTAATAAAGAAAAAGCCAGAGAAGTGAGACTTATAAGTGGGAAGTATGAGCTCAGTCGAAAACAAAAGGTTCAAGGAACAAGAGAGGAGATCACAAAGAGTTATGAAGAAAATTTGATAGAAGGTGACAAAATGAGTGGGGTCATCAAACTATTTATAAGACCCAGGGGGTTCATTGGTATTCAATGCATTACCAGCAAGTTTCAAACGTTCCATCTCTAAAGCGTTTTGTCTCCTAAGGCGATAGAAGAGGCGAGAATACCTAGAAACCCTAGAATAGTCTTAATGACGAACTTTAAAACCTTGGCAGCCATTTTTTCTGCCAAAAAATCCAAGTGTGCAACCCGAGATGTTTAAAAAAAGCAAAAGACCGACGGAATGACCGAAGGGCAGAGAGTCAGGACACCGAACGATATGAGAAGCTGATCAGCCAAGTGCAAAATCGTGATAGGTCACCTCTGCTTTCAAATCTTTCTTTTTCCCCTAAGTAAAAATCATATTTAGGGAGCAATTGGGAGAGATAAAATTAGAGATCTTGGGCCGAACTAAGTTTGAGCCAAAAAGCCCAGGGAAAGTCAGATTCCAATCCATGTATTATGGGTTATATGGGCCCTGAAGTTCTAACATTAAGAAGTATAAGCAGGCCCCTTTTCTTTAGCGTTGGACTGGAGAATAAGAGCATGTCGGTTGCCATAAACCATGTGGTGGCCCATTTATATTCTTTGGATTATTATCAATTGAGGAAAGCTTTGTATAGGGATAAAATAAGAATGGAAAGTTCTTTGTCCCACATCGAAGACAAAGAAATGAGAATGCACTGGAATGTGTAATAAAAATATTAAATGAATAGTAAATGGGGATCTTTTTTGGGATTGTCGCCAAGTATTTTTCTCCAATAATAAATTAATTGTAGATCTTATTTTTACCTCATACAGCTATATATCTTAATGCTATGAAATTGTGGCGCTATGTCTCTGATGATATTCTCAAGCCTGTGTAAAAGGAAAGTGAATTTAAGGATGCCTTTGCCACTCGCCTAGAAGAATGGGAAAGCACTCATTACAAAATTTTGTCCTAGTTTATCTACTTCAACCCCCTCCATCAATAGCATATTACCTAAACTTGGAGATTCCAAGACTATCTGTGACTTTCTCGCCAAACGCTACAATTGAACTAACAGTGCATCATTGGAGTATTAAATCGAGACCAAATGCGTCACGAAACAAGTTAATATATCTTTGATTTTTATTCCCAAGATACTAATATGTGGGTAAAAAGTATGCAAATGATGTGGATCTATTTGTGGCATATCATAATCGCCACAAATTCATGCATTTTATGATAGCTCTTTGGGAAGAATTTGAGCCTAACCCCGGGCCATTCTTTTGCATCGTACTCATCTTCCTTCTTTGGATACTACAAATGTTCCACTATGCACGTGCAATCCTCAGATATAGCCCAGGCCACTCCTCTACCAACTACATCTAAATCTACCTCAAGGCACCCATTAACTTAGCAGAACTCAAAAAATGCCTTCTCCAAATACTGTCGTTGTCATGGTCACTTAGTCTTAGAGTGTCACAGCCTACAACTTATGAGCCAACTCTTGCAAAGAAACTACAATGTTTTTTCATCTTACACCACATGCCTCACTTACTGCAGTTGATGTTGAGTAATTAATTCATCAAGTTCTATCTCATTCGTCAATTACCACGTTTGTCGCTTCAAGTATGTCCTCTTGGTTGTTTTATTTTGCATATTGCAACCATATGACCCTCGATTCTGTTGGGAATAAAACCTTATTCCTAAAACCTGCGGGATGCGAAAATATAGAACAAGCACAGGACACAAGATTTACATGGAAAACCTTTTCTACTTGAAGGGAAAAACCACGGGACAAACTCCGAATAATTACACTATTATAAAATTTAATTACAATAGTTCTTCTCAAGTTTATGCCTAACTTAAGGTCCTCACCAAATACAATAATATTCTCTCTAGGAATTAACAGTCAACAAATTCTCTAAAGGAAAATCCAAATACCTTTATGTATATCTCACGACTAAAGAAAAATCTCCTAGTTTTTCTTCGCTCTCACACACTCACTACACACACCTAGGTGTGCTCCCAGGCGGACGCTGCTCTCACGCAAGATTCTCATGCAGTTCTCTCTGACTGCTTCTCTCAATATTGCGGCACTAGCTTCTCACGCAATTCTCAATTGCAGATTGTTCTCTTAATCTCCCAGGCGACACCTTTTCCACTTGATGCTGCTTCTTTTTAATTCACACAAACATTGCTTAAATAGTGTTATATTCAGATTTTCACAAGAAATTGAATAATCTTCTCAACTAAATTTAGTCGAGTTGCTGCTTTGATTTTATAATGAATGAGTACAAAGAGTTTTAATACGATACAAAAACAGTCATTAAGTAAAGTTCAATCATTATCAACTGATCAAATCCTATCTAAAGTCTTGTTGTCTTCCTGAATTGTAGGAGTTGATAAATTCTGATTTGTTGTCCTCATCGGTTGTGATGTTTGGTGATGATCTTCAATCATAGGTTTATCCTTAACACGCCCCCTTAATCCCAATGGAATTGAAAAGACGTTGAGCTTGGTCCTAAGAACAGCAAACCAAAAGGTTGAATTGGGCTTTGTCAACAAATCAGCAAGTTGATCAGTACTAGATATAAACCAAACATTAAGTGCTTTACTGGCTACCATATCACGCACGAAGTGAAAGTCAATTTCAATGTGCTTAGTTCGAGCATGGAAAATAGGATTGGAAGACAAATAAGTGGCGCCAATGTTATCACAGCACAGGATGGGAGGTTTAGACAGAGCCAAGCCGAGTTCTTGGAAGAGAGACTGAAGCCACTAAAGCTCAGCTACAGTGTTAGCAAAAGCCTTGTACTCGGCTTCAGTACTTGAACAAGCCACAGTGGCTTATTTGCAAAAGCTCCAAGAAATCAAATTTTTGCCAAGGAATATACAGAAACTACTAGTGGAACGACAATCGTCCTTATTACTTGCCCAATCAGCATCACAAAAAGCTTGAAGTGTATGACAGGAGGAGCGATAAATGTGTAACCCAAATTAGATTATGCTTTTGAGATAACGAAGAAGGCGCTTGACAGATTGCCACTGAGACTGAATCGGCTTGTGCATAAATTGGGACAATTTCTTGACAGCAAATGCAATGTTAGGATGGGTGATGGAAAGGTATTTCAAGGCACCAACAGTGCTGCGAAATAAGGTGTGTTCAAGAAAGGGTTCTCCTTCATAGGCCGAGAGATTTTTGGAAGAGGCCATGGGAGTGGATACATGCTTTGCTTCAAGCATTTTTGATCAACTCAAGATATCTGTAATGTAGCGCTGCTGGGAAAGAAGAACTCCATTGGCAGTGTTAATGATCTCAATGCCTAGGAAAAATTTTAGAGGTCTAAGGTGTTTTACAGCAAAGTCAAACTTGAGATTAGAGAGAAGAGTGGCAATTGCCTTAACGAATGAACTCGTGATGATGATATCATCCACATAAATGAGAACATAAATGGTGAAGTGATTAGTACGGCAAATAAACAGAGAAGTGTCTGATTTAGAGGTGTGAAAACCAAGAGCAATTAAGCAAGAGCTTAGCCGTGAAAACCAGGCCCGTGGTGCCTGTTTCAAGCCATAGATTGCTTTTTGGAGCTTGCACACATGGTTAAGAAATTGGGGATGTTGAAAACTAGGTGGTTGGGTCATAAAAACTTCTTCAGATAAAGTACCATGAAGAAAAGCATTATGTATATCAATTTGTTGAACAAACCAACCAGCAGAGATGGCAAGGGAAAGAACAATACGTACCGTTATTGGCTTAATGATAGAGCTGTAGGTTTCATCATAGTCAATCCCTGGTTTTCGACGAAATCCCTTGGCCACAAGTCGTGCTTTACAACGTTCGATGGATCCATCAGCATGACGCTTGATTCGAAACACCCATTTGCACCCAACAACATTTTGATTCGGGTGTGGAGGAACAAGAGTTCAAGTTTGATTTTTGAGAAGGGTATCAAACTCAATATTCATGGCTTTTCGCCATTAAGGGTTTTTGGAAGTAGTGATGAAGCACATGGGTTCATGGTGAGTGGAGATTGCAGTGGTGGTGGCGAGTAGTGCCTTTGGAATAGGGTAGCGAATTGTGTCGTCTGTGGGAAGTTTAGGTTTGGTGATATTGTGTTTGGATCGGGTTATCACGGGGTGAATTGAAGCAGGTGGGTTAAGGGAGGTGGTTGGTGTACTGGATGATTGAGGAGGCGGCTCGAGGTAGTCAAGTGGGGTTAAGGTTAGAGAAGAAGCAATTAGGTTTCAGGAGAAAGGGATAGGCTTGGGCCGGGTTGGTGTATAGTAGCTGATGTGGGGTGAGGAGTTGGGCTTTGGGCGTGTGGTGAGGCTAGTGTAGTGTGTTGGGCTAGACTTGGAGCCATGCAACTATTAGAGAGCCCAATGGAAGTCATGTGCTGTATTAGAGAAGGATGAGGCCCAAGAATAGATGATTGAGTTGGAGAATTTTGTTGGGCAGACCCGTGAGTATGAAGGGAGGATTGTGGGATTTTGTATGGAAAAATGGACTCTTGGAAGACATCTCGGGAAATGTAGAGACAACTAGAAGGAATATGAAAACATTTATAACCTTTATGACGAATACTATAGCCGAGAAAAACATATTGAAGAGAACGAGGTTGAAGTTTATTGGAACTGTAAAGACGAAGATTTGGCCAACAAGCACACCCAAAAATTTTGAGAAGAGAGTAATCAGGGGATGATGCAAATAGTTTCTCAAATGGAGATTTATTATGCAAGGTGGTTGTGGGAAGACGGTTGATGAGATAACATGCAGTTTGGAACGCATCATCCCAAAAACGAAGAGGTATATGGGCATGGTAGAGTAAGGCAAGACCAATCTTAGCAATATGAGGGTGTTTACACTCCACAGCACCATTTTGTTGGTGGGTGTGAAGGCAGGACAAGTGATGGGCTATGCCACATTTTTCAAAAAATTTGGATAAAGAGCAAAATTCCTCTCCCCAATCTGATTGAACAGTTTTGATTTGAAGATTGAAGAACTTTCAACATATTTTTAGAATTGAAAGAAAATTGGAAGTGCATCATTTTATGAGAAATGGGAAAGAACTACGTGTAACGACTGTATGCATCTAAAAATGAAATATAATATTTATTACCAGTGCGAGAGCATATAGGTGAAGGACCCCACAAATCAGAATAAATTAAATCAAGAGGTGCATTTATTTGACTGGTAGAAGTAGAAAAAGATTATTGTTTGCTTTTAGCAGTAAGACAACCTAAACACACAGGTTCAGATTTATTTGGAAAAATTGGAAGACCAAATCTAGAAATAATCTGAGAAACAACCCTAAATGCTGGATGACCTAAACAAGAATGCCAATTGGTGAAGGAAATGCGTTCACCAATGAGTGCACAAGGAGAGAAATGACTTTTGGAGAAAGGTGGAAAGGGATACAACCCATGCTTACTCGGCCCATGCAGCAGAAGATGCTTCGTAGCCAGATCCTTCACACGAAAAAGGAGAGGGATGAAATTCCATTAGTGAAGGGGTATCATTGGTAAATTTATGAACAGAGAGTAAATTATTAGAAATATCAGGAACATGAAGCACATTTTTAAGCGAAAAGTAGAAGTAGAGGTAGAAAGCTGGGTTGTCCCAATGTGTTTGATTGGTAGACTAGTACCATTGCCCACTCGGATCTGATTAGATCCTTGATATTTGTATGCATGAAGATTTAAATTGGCAAGATCATGTGTAACATGATGAGTGGCACCTGTGTCAGGATACCAAATAGGATCTGGAGCCTGTTGAGGAGTGGCAAGAAGAGCTTGCATTGGAGGAGTACTCTCAACTGTGTTGGAGTTGTCAAAACGGTGATATCACTGTAATGCAACATGACCAGCATACTGGCAGACTTGACAAACCGGCCTATTAGAAGAAAAAATTTTGTCTTCCACTCCCCCTTCCTCGGTTTGAATTAAAACTGGATTGTCCACCACCACGATTGGAGTTCAAATTTGAGGTGAAACAGCCACCACGACCACCACAGTTAGAAGACCCTTTGTTATTAAAGTTGGCACTAACATTGGAAAGATCAACAGTAGGTTGATTTTGGGCTATACGGAGTTCATGGCCAAGCATGTGACCATAAAGGTTTTCAAGAGACATGGGATGGAGTTAGGTTTTGACAGAGATGACTAGAGAATCATACTCAGAACCGAGGCCAACAAGAAGAAAAGAGAGTGCTTCATGAGGAGGGAGAGGCTCATCAACGACAGCAAGAGTATCTGTAAGTTAGGTGAATTTGTGGAAATAATCTGCAATGGAGGAGTCCCCTTTGTTCAAAGTGGCCAACTGGTAATGAATGTTCATGGATCAGGCTAGAGTGGGCTGTGAACATGCATTCGAGAGTATTCCAGACCTCGTATAAGTTGGAGCATTTGACAACATAGGCAAGAATGTTTTCGGATAAAGAGGAGATGAGAGCACTGAGAATCAGTTGGTCTTGGGATTGACATTGAAGAAAGTCAGGATTAGGGCGAGGTTGACTAGATTCAGTGGTGGAAAAAAGGAAGAAATTGAGGTGGAGGGGGTTGTGTGCCATCGATGAAACCAAAGAGGTGTTGCCCTTTGAGATACGGAACAATTTGGGCTTTCCATAACAGGTAGTTGTCTCGGGTAAGTTTAATGGTGATAAGATGGTGGACTAAGGAAAGAGAGTGTAGGGATGTGTTTTGGGTAAGAGCAGAGAGTGAGCTTGAAGAAGAAGAAAAAGAAGAAGATGAGGAAGAAGACATTGTAGGTAAGATGTTTGATAAAATGTTTCTGTGAATAGACGTTAGTCTTTTTGATGCTCTGATACCATGTTAGATTCAGATTTTCATAGGAAACTGAATAATCTTCTCAGCTTAATTTAGTCGAGTTGCTGCTTTGATTTATATAATGATTGAGTACAAAGAGTTTTAATATGATACAAAAATAGTCATTGAGTTTTATATAATGATTGAGTACAAAGAGTTTTAATATGATACAAAAATAGTCATTGAGTAAAGCTCAATCATTATAAACTGATCAAATCCTATCTAAAGTCTTGTTGTCTCCCTGAGTTGTTGGAGTTGATAACTTCTAATTTGTTGTCCTCATCGGTTGTGATGTGATGTTTGGTGATGATCTTCAATTGTAGGTTTATCCTTAACATATAGCAATAGTTAAATCGCCTCAGCCAAGTCTCCTCTTTCTATTTGAAATAGAAGACACCAACGTGACACTAGAACATGCTCATTCAATAAGCTTCAATAAGGTGTGGGCTGGATCTTGGTTCTCACATGCACCCCAACAGATTTTTCCTTATTTTAATATAAAACTTCATTAGCTTCCAATCTTGTCAGTTATACCGTCAATGGATCTCAAATGCCTGTTAGTCACATAGGATCCACTTCCTCTCCAAATTTATCTATTGGTGACAAATATCTTGACCTAAGTTGTCTCTAAACCTTCTTTTCGGTTGGGAAATTTTGTGAACTCAGCCTTAAGCTCCATTTCTTTAATCATAGTTGTGATGTGTGAGATCCACGGACAAGTCAGCTACTTGGTACAAGTCGTAAGATTGGACGCTTGTTCGATCTTTCTTCCCTGCAAGTTTCTTCACATTTGTCTACCTGTGTTGCTGCTACCACCATCTCACTCAGCTCAGGGCTCCCGTTCACTTGTCCCTATCTTGTCTCCAATTTTAGCTTCACAAGGTCACTTAGGTTTCATATGTTTTAAGAAATTTGATTGTGTTTCATTCCACCTTGGAAAACAAGTACATTTACCCTTTTATAAAAGTGACTCTTTTACTTCTACACCATTTAATTAGTCTATTATGATATTTAAGGTCCTACTTCAATCCATAATGAGGGGAGGATCCCGTTATTTTGTCATTTTTATTGATGATTATTAATGATATACATGTTTGAATCTTTTAAAGAATCGATTAAACTCACTCACATTCATCAGATCTTTCATAAAATGATTCAAACACAATTCACTTGTATCATTGAATTTTTTTTTTTGCTTAAACAATACTCTAGAATATAGTGATACATCTCTCATCAATTTTCTTAAAAAAAATGGCACTCTTCCTCATTGTTCTTATCCTTGTACCTCCTGAAAGAGTGAACATGAAGAACATAATCGTCGTCATATTCTTGATACTGTCTGAACACTCCTCATCTATACCTCTATTCACAAACAGTTTTAGGGTGAGGCTGCCCTTATTGCTGCTCACACCATTAATCTCAAGGTTGAATAAACACAATGAGGATTTTTAGTTTAGGCTCAAGTAGAAAGGCATTCTAGATCTTTTGCATACGGAGGCCTTCTGAGATTGAAAATTGTGCCTCAATGAATATATATATATATATATATATATAAGCAAAAGGCTAGTGTAACTCAAACTTCAAGTAGAACTTGGATCGAATTTTCTAGGGTAACTGAAACTTCAAGTAGAACTCGAAATCAAATGTTTGTAATCTCGCTCAAGTAAAAGTTGAATGAGTGCCTCGCACTTTCTATCTAGCTTTAATGGTTGCTCGAGTGAAGCCTAATTTTGTCGACCGGACTTTCTATTCTTTAGCATCTTCAAACAGCTCTTTAACTAATACTTGCCTAAATTTATAACATGAAAATACAACCCTTTTGATACATGATTTTTGACATGGAACTTGCCAATACAATAATCCTAACTAGTGAAATTCTATTACTAACATTTAAAAAAAAAAAAAAATTAAAATACTACTCCAATTAAAATTCCATTAATAAAAGTTTCAAGATTTAAAAGAAGCATCATAAATTATTTTTATCATCTACCATAATTTTTAGTTCTAACAAAAACTTGGTCTTACATGACACTCTTCCGTCACATAACTCCAAATAATTTTTGTAATGTTCAATTTTAATGATATTAGTCAAATATTTCCTTTAATAAATATGAATGGCTTGGGCATACTACTCGTAAAAGGAAAAAAAAGAATAACACGACCTATTCATTCTTGTCTCCCAAACGGAACAGGATCTTTTCATTTGAAAATCTCTCCATTTGTCCATTTCATGATTCAGATTTTATTTCCTAGATTTAACAGTGTACTGACTGTCACGTTATTTAAAATTTTAAATAACGTGGCAATCTGTACACTGTTAGATCTATAACATTTAATCTGGACCATGAAATGAACTCTCTCCATTTCATTTCAAATGGAGAGGATCCTTGTCCCTCAAAAACAAACAGAACTAGACCATAGAGACATGTCTCAAAAATATAGAATATGCATTTATGAAAATCTTTATTTTTCTTTTCGGGTGGAGGGGGGAGGGGATATGTACAAATTATTTTCACATAAAACAATACCAAGGGATTGTGTTGCACTCAAAAAACTCCAAGGGGATTAAGTGTCACACTCAAAACCTCCAAGGAGTTAAGTATTACACAATTAACGATTTACATATAAAACAATACCACATAAATTCAGTGTAACATTCAAAGCTTCAGAGGCTTTGTTATTGTTGTTGTTATCGTTGAATAACAAGAACAAAGCACAGGATGGGTTTATAAATGTGTGATTCTATCAATCTGCAGCACTTTTTTGCTTCCATTTTAATTTTCATATTTTAGTTGGGCATGTCAAGTGCAACTGAGACTCTTTGTGGGCAAGCATTTGGGGCAAGGCAATACCACATGATGGGCATCTATTTGCAACGGTCATGGATTATCAATTTTGCTACTGCAACAATCTTGCTCCCCGTCTTTATCTTCTCAACTTCCATCTTCAAGCTACTCGGTGAGGAAGATGAAGTTGCAGAAGTTGCTGGATATATCTCTCTATGGTTCATTCCAATTCTCTACTATTTTCCCTTAGCCTTTAGCATCCAGAAGTACTTACAAACGCAGCTCAGAAACAGAATTGTCGGATGGCTATCTGCTGTCACATTCGTACTTCATGTTCTCTTGTCATGGATTTTTGTGAGCAAATTAAACTTGGGGATTCCTGGTGCAATGAGTGCGATGATTATATCGTATTGGTTAGTGTTAATTGGAGAATTCGTGTATGTCTTTGGAGGTTGGTGTCCCAATACATGGACAGGTTTCAAACTAGCTGCTTTTAAAGATTTACTACCAGTATTGAAGCTCTCAATATCCTCAGGTGTCATGCTCTGGTAAGTCCATGTCCTTCATTAAAATAAGGGTAAATTACATTTTTCCATCTTAATCTTTTACCTATTTTTCAATATCCCTCAAACTTTCGATTGTAACAATTTACCCCTCAATTGGATAGAATTGCACCCCAGTACCCCTATGATTACTGGAGGGAAAATTATTCATGGGGCCACATTAAAATTGAATTTCCAAAAATACTCTTATTGTAACAAGTAAATTCTTGAAAATGCCCTCAATGCCCTTGCACATGACTAAGTTTTCCATCCAATTTAACCCCAATTTTTACGGAGAGAATATTGGACGTGTAATTCTGCCCAATTGGGTGGTAAATTGTCATAAGGAAATAGTTTTCCTCCAACTTGCAAGTTTGTTGGGGACATTAAAAAATTGGTGAAAGATTAGGGTGGAAAAGTGCAATTTGCCCTTAAATAATTCATCTCAATTTAATTCGAAGCCTTTGTTGGTATGTTATCATTGTTAGATGTTCTAGTTACTTAAAAAACTACTTTTAAAAATAAATACGGTAGAGTAATACTACAAACACAACAATTTTCATAACAGCTAAGTTGGCAGAATTATATCAGCTCTCATCTAGATCCATCACTGACATCACTTTATTATCTATCATTAACAATTTGTCATCTCGATAGTTGTGAAATATTTTTGTGAAAATTGTGTCACTCAAGAGTTAATGCTTCTAGGATGGTACCTAGTTAAAGTTTGAAATTGTATTGAACTTTCTGATATTTCAATGTACAATTCCAATATATTTTCCATTCCTGGAAAAGCCATATAGAAAATTCTCCAAATTCAACATTTAATTGTTGAGAAAGGGAGATGTGATTTATCGCGTTATGCCTTGCATAGGACAACTAAATTTTAAAATTCTTCGGCATTATATTTTCACTCTATCCTAGTTCCTGTCTAATTCCTTTTACATATTCCTTTATAACTGTTTTATCATACTATTATAATCATCCCCTTTCTTTCTTTCTTTTTTTTCTTTTTTTTTTCACACTCCCGATAGCCTAGAGTTTTGGTACAATGCTGTTCTAATCTTATTGGCGGGATACGTGAAAAATGCTACGGTTGCAATATCTGCCTTCTCCATTTGGTAAGGTCACATTGATTTTCATTTATGGTTCTTATTGGATTTTGGTCTACACGAAATGTCCTAAATTGAACTGACATTGCAGCCTCAATATCATAGCTTGGGAGTTTATGGTTTTCCTTGGTTTCCTAACTGCTGCAAGGTATGGCTCTTATTACCCTTTACTCTTGCTTGATGGCTGGTATTTTAATCCAACAATGATCCGTGCACACTATCAAAACATATCGTTCGTACATACCACCTAAACTGTGGATATATATCCATAAAATATGGACATTACTGTGGATATATATCCATAAATTGTTCACATTTGTGAACCTTGATGTCCACAATTTTTAATGTATATCCATATTAAGTGATGTGTGCATATCTTAGTGTGCAACAATATTTACTCTTTTAATCGAGTTTCTCTTAAACTGATAGATTATCATTTTCCTTTGTATAGCGTACGGGTATCGAATGAATTAGGGAAAGGAGATGCTAAAGCAGCTGAGTTCTCAGTTAAAGTCATCTCCAGTACTTCAGTATCTCTTGGAGTGTTCTTTTGGATTCTGTGTTTAATATTTGGTCGTAAACTCGCTTACTTGTTTACAAGTGATGTGGAAGTTATAGAATATGTGTCAGACCTCTATATCCTGCTTAGTTTGTCAATCTTACTCAACTGTGTCCAGGCAGTACTATCAGGTATGTGTTTAACTATAGTTTATACACATTATAGATTGACAAGTTCTTAACAAGTAAATGATTTTGCAGGCGTGGCTGTGGGTGCTGGTCGGCAAGGTGTGGTTGCATATGTTAACATAGGTTGCTATTATCTGATTGGGGTGCCAATAGGAGCTATTCTTGGATATGTGGCCAATCTAGAAGTAAAGGTAAGAAGTCTCTATCTATGTATTAAACTCTTGAGTCATCAACCATAAGTTCCCATTTGTGTGTGCACATTGAATACCTAATTGTAAGGAACCCTTTAAATAATATGGTGTAATCCTTTTCAAAGCTTTGGTAATATTGTGAGTGACATTTTCAATTTCTGGATGGAGGAAGCTATTCTTAATTTTCCTTCTTAATAAATTATGCAGGGCCTATGGATTGGAATGATCATTGGTGTGCTAATGCAATCACTTGTGCTTGGTTACATAACCTTTAGGACTGATTGGAATGAACAGGTGAATCACAATGAGTATATTGCAAATACCATGATGTCAATGATTTTAATTAACATGAATGTCATTAGAATGAAAATAGCATTTTCATAACTGTGTTTCTTTTATTTTGGTGTTCTTCTAGGTGAAGAGAGCATCAGAACGTTTGAATAAGTTGTTCTTGAAACCTGTCGAAGGAAGTTCTGTTGAAGAACCACTGAATGGATGAACACTTCAATTTCTCTAAATTTTATTGGGGATATGGCACCACCATCTCGGTTGATAACTAAATAAGATTTGAACATATGAAAGTAGCTCATTTGGAAGAGCTATGTATCTGATAAAATCTTGATTTTTGATTTTTCATCCCAGCTAGCATACAACATTTAATTGCATTAGCAAATCAATCACCTTTCTGCCTTATTTTTTTTCCCTTCCATGACATGCAATATTTTATTTATGACTTTTGAAATTTTAAATTTAATTTGTAACCTCCAAACTATAGGAGTTAAAATCTAATTTTTTATAAATCCATTAACTTTTTTTTTTCTGAATATTTAAATCTTTTAACTAATCAAGGGAATTTTCAGATAAATGACATGCTAAAAACATACTTTTATATATATATATATATATATATATATATATATATAATAATTAAACGTGCATCCAACAGATCCATCTCCACAACAAACATGAATGATGGATTCCACTATCTCCATTGATTTAGTCATGACAGATTTTCGGTATCAGTGAGAACCAAATAATTATTGAAATTTATTTTTTTTCATTGATGAAAATAAATAATTGTAATCATTAATAAAAAGACTGCCATCATCAATATCAAAATATTAGACCGTCAACTGTAAAAAATAATCTTAACAAGAAATAGTTCCATCAAAAACTTAGTGGGTAAAAAAAGATACAGAAGTTTTTTCTTATTATTGATATGTACCGCTTGAAAGAAAAAAGAAAATCTAATGGGTGTAATTTACTAGAAAGAAAAAAAATAAAAATAAAAAAAAAATAAATAAATAAATAAATAAAATAAAATAAAATTGGCCAAACATGAATACCAATCTTTATTTGAAAACTAGACTGTTTTGAATGTCATCTTTCAAAAGACTATATTAGTCTTGAAAAGATGACATTCATGTACCAAGTCTTTTCACAAAGAGTCGTTGGCACTCAGCACATAAATGTGTCAGTATCATCTTTTGAAAAAACAACATTCAAAATAGTCAAGTTTTCAAATAAAGATGAGTAGAATCATGTTTGGCAAAAAAAGTTTTAAAAATGCATTTTTGTTTTAGCAAATTTGGCCCAATCTAATGCACCTAAATCTAAGGAAAAAAAAAAAATCCACACGAAATGCAGCAGCATATGAATCTTAGGCATTTATAGCTTGTACTTTTTTAACATTTCACTTTTGCACTATAAGGCAAAATTTTGTATATGCCCACAGAATCATTGGTGTGGTTTTGAAGATATGATAGAAGAACAATTTATGTATAAAAAAAAAAATTAAAACAAAACAGAAAATAAAAAAATAAAATGGAACAGTCAGCAAACTAATGAAACTAAAGTACATTATCTTTTCAAGAGATTGTATGCTGGTAAATCTCTCACGTTGGAGACGTCCTCAAGTGCAAGCTCGCGCTCTAACTGAGTTCTTGTAGACTTCAGAACATCCTGAAAATACAAAATAAAAATTACAAGCAATGGCAGATTTGTTAGGGAGAGAGAACACAATTCATTTCAATACATAGCTCATGCATTAAATAAATGGACTGGATATAACTTGCTTAAATGATTTACATTGAATTCCATATAAGAAGCACGCTTTGCAAGCCACTGAGCATCCATCATTTGAAAGGCTACACAGTAGAGATCATCAAATGCCATTTCATCTTCCCCAAGCAGTTCTAAAAAGCGAATTCCTGCCAGAGAAGTTGGCTTTCCTGCAAAAGAAAAAAATGTAACCCCATATTCTTCATAAATGGAGCACTAGAATTAAATGTTTAAAAGAATTCCTAATCTAAAGTCTGTTTGGCATCAAACGCAACTAAAAATAAGCATCATGCCCCACCACAGAATTGTGTTTGGGTGTAGACTTTATCATTAATCATTGCAGCTGAAACAATTTTCAGCATCTGGTCAGTGATGAGAGTAACAGCCATTAGACAACATGTGATTTCTCTTCATTTGAAAAATGCACATTACCTGATTGAAGATCCAACATTTGTGCCAACATAAAAGAAATATTGATCCCAGCTACAGCAAAGGGATATTCCCACTCAGCTCTAGTTCCATCTTGTTTGTGCAACAATCTGTGGAACGATTCCTGTAGAAGAAAAATATCATGAATTTCTCTTTTTATGAATGAGAGAATGTCATAGCCAACAAAAATGGATTACAATCAGTTCAAACAACTCCAGACACAAGCAGCCGATGAGCTGCACACACAACACAGAAACAAAGGAGAAAACTCCAACACAGACAAATTCTCCATCTAACATAACAATCTATAATAAAGAACAATGGTATTAGGAATGTTCTTAAGATCTCCAACATGAGCTCTAACATCATCTCTGATAGGCAATAGCATTCACCAGCCCTTCCTCTGTTTTCAGTTAAACTTAAGCCTTTCCATATATTTTTGCAATAACCAAAACCACTTTTTATACGTACATATGAATTCATACAGAAAGTCCACTACTCCCAAAATATAAATGTACTTGGGAAAACATTCGCACACAGACACATACACAAGCAAAGCAAATATTACTATTTAAAACAGCAAAGGCTGGAATAGACATTTAATTTAATTTCCATGTCACTGAAGACCAAACAAGATATTGATTGCCAAAGAAAAACATGGGATTGGTTAATAAATCAAAGGATTGATTGCTAGAGAAAATCATGAGATTGAAGCATTCAATATTTAATTTAAATTCAAATTATCATTGACCTTTGTGTTTAATCCCCATTATAAATATCGTTTCCATTGTAATATATTATCAAGAAGAGTGTATGAGAAAATGTAGCTCTTTAGGCTATTGTCCCATGGATGTAGGCCACAAGGCCAAATCACATAAACGCTTATGTCTTCTCTCTTCTCTATCACTCTATTTCAAATTTCTACAAAAGGGAAATGCCCTTCTTGGTCTCATTTTTGTAATTGCCCAAAAATAGTCCCAAAACATAGATACCGAAACAATATTGAAACAGTTGAATACCACATTAAAATGGTATAATTCATAACCCTTCTACTCACTTAATATTAGCACAATTTTTTCTACCACTCTTAACTGCTTATCAGAAAGTTCTTTTTTTTTTTTTCTCTTTTTGCTGCAAGGATCAAAGTAAAAAATTTAGGATTCATCCACTTTAGCACCTAAGTTCCCCCAGTAAAATTCCAACTTCTCAAACGATTCTTCTTTCTAACTCTTTTCTGAATCAATTACTAAATAAAACCCACAAAATTAGAACTTATTCCAAAATAATCTCTCTTTCTCTAAATTGAGGTTTGGATCCTTTGAGTGTATGGTAGATCAATGAAAAAAAAAAATGATTTCGTTGTTTTGATATAAACTTCTTTGCAGATTTTTGTGTCCTTATTATGGCTAAGGGAATATTTTCTACACTATCTTATCAATCCTAGGTGCAAGATTCTGTAGTTTTGGAAGCATTGAGAATTTATGGTCATGTCCCAGTGTGCCTATTCACCTTTCTTCTCTAAATTTTTGCATACTTTTAATTTTTTTCTTTTGAAATTTTTTCTCGTGTGAGCATTGAGCATTTATGGTCGTGTCCCAAGGTGCAGCCTAGTGGTAGGAGGCTTGGGATGTGATGTAGACTTAGACATCCTGGGTTTAAGCCCCACTAAAAACTTCCCCTAGATTACTAGATACACAGTTCTAGCAGGTGGGATCATGTATCATGGGTTTACTACCCATGGGTGGGTTCAAAGGACCCTTCCTTGGTGAGATTCCTCGCCATTAAAAAAAAAAAAAAATTCTCTTGTGTGTGCCTACAAGGAAACTAGTAATAACATGTTGCTAAATTATAAAAAGTCTCAATTGCAACAATATAGCTTATTTACAATGACAGATTGAGACTCATGCAAGTAGTGAATATATAGATATAGCAAAGTAAACAAACCGGATATCTCTGGGCAAAAAAGATGAGATTCTCCAATGATATAAATCCCCCACCCCTGCAAATAGTATTGAAAACTTCAAGTTGAAAACACTTATATAAAGAAGAAATCACAATAAAATCCAAATTTGACCGTCTACAAATTAGTTCTCATATAAGTTCTCCCATTTACCTAAAATCCGTTGAAGGGTCTGAACCCTGCCAACCCATTTCCTTCCAAAGCTCAGATTTAAGAGATGGGAGCTCCCTATCAGGATAAGCCAACCTCCATAATTGTTTAAGTGCATCCTGCAACCCAAATATTCCGTTTCTATTTACTTTAGGAATATGAAAATAAAAAATTATTTTTTAAATAAAAGATCCTTCTTTCTCTAGCAAGTCTTCTGCTTTTGCGGTGCTTAGTACATAACTCCATCTATATTTTAGTATCAAACATATACTGGATTACAATTAAGATATGTGCATATAGATGTCTTTTAATTGAACAACATAAACTTGGGAATTATGTTTTGACTTGTTTTAAATAAATTGAAAAGTCTCTAAATTCAGGTAATCCAAATTACCTTCCCTTTAAAAATGCATGAAACAAATTACAGATCATTAAATATATCTTGATGCATAATCATAGAGAACACATAAAAATTGAAATGATTTTCTATTGGAATAATTTTCAGGACAAGTAGGATGGTCTGCCCACAGTTTGAGATGAAGAATGTATAGCATCCATGTCTTGCATGCAACAGAGACTGAAGTGTCATTACAATAAAGTAAAATAAGGCAACAGAAAGTGAAGTGTCATTGAAAAATTAATGATTATTGATTATAAACACATAAAACAAGAAGAACCTACTTGATGCTCAACGCGAGAACCATCAAAGGGGACTTCAAGCCTTTCCCGTAGATTCTTGCACCTTTCTTCCTAAAAGGACACAAATTTAAAGCAGCAAGGATAAATAAAGTAACAATAACAAGGAACCTCATATTCAAAAGAAAAAAAAAAAATTGAAAGACCAATTGTATGCTTAGATAGATTTTTGTTAAACAACATTAGAGTGACCATTTACCACCAACTTATATGCAAACTAGGAGAGAAAATAGAATATTTAAATTAAAAACAAAAAAACAAATGCATTGCTCTCAAATGCCAAAATATATTTTTGGGAAAATTGCACTTTCCCCCTTTAACTATTAGATTTATCTCAATTCCTCACTTTTATCTATAAAACCGAGCAATGTCCCCCTTTATGTATTGAAATATGCAAATAGCCCCCATTGTCTAATTTTATGTTAAATTCCAACAAAATTAATGTAATGTTTTTATATATTTTGTCAATTTCTAGTCATAATACTCAAAATCTATCATCATATATTAATATACTCTAAAAATATTCCGTTATTTTGGCTTGGATTTAACATAAAATTAGACGGTAGAAGGCGATTTGCATATTTTCAATACATAAGGGGGGACATTGCTCGGTTTTATAGATAAAGAGGGAATTGAGATGGACCCAATAGTTAAAGGGTGAAAAGTGCAATTTGCCCTATATTTTTTTATTGGAAAGTTACACATACACCCGATGAATCTTGAACCCATGACCTCATTGGCTCAAATGCCAAAAAACATAATCTATGCAAAATCTGCATATCATTTTATTTCCTAAGGAAACAAGTTCACCATTAAACTTGTTCATACTTCCAAAAATGAAAAGACAATGTACATTGGTATATTGATAATCTTTTTTTTTTATAAGTAAGAGATTATTAATCTTGGTTCACGCTTCTTTGATGATTGTTAGAATAATGGTTAAATGGTTAAATTCACTATTTTCTAATAGCTTAAGCTTTTAAGACAAGTGGCAGTTTATCATGGAATCAAAGCAGATGAGCCGGAGTTCAAAACTTGTCGCCACTCTACCTCCCACTTAAAAAAGTTGAAAATCCCACATATGGAGTCCCACTTATTAATGGGGAGTTTGGGCCCACACATGAGGGGCAGTGTTAAAATAATGTTAAATGGTTAGATTCATCATTTGCTAATAGCTTAAACTTTTGGGACAAGTAGTAATTTATCAACGATAACTACTCCCCATAGTTAGTCATGATAATAATTTACATGACTCACCCTTGGGCTTTACCTCAAGTGGTAAATGCGGGTGGGAATAGGTAAATCTTCGGGCACTTATAATCTTAAAGTTGGCGCTCCTGCTCATTCCACACAACAAAAGTTCAAGTGTTTGAACCATACCCTACATTACCGATGTACTTCACTCTTTTCAGTAAATCAGATTCCCTTGCATATCTACAGAACCACACACCTAAATTTGAAAATTGAATCACACCTCAACAAGACCTTTCTCCCAAACCCTTCACCAACCACTTTCCTAAGAGTCAATCAAAACCAATTAAAATTTTAAGCTATTATACCAAGTACACTAAAAATTAAAATTGTGCCTTTTGGGAGCTAACCTTCTATCAGAAAACTATTACACCACAACTTTAAATTACAATTTGATCCATTAACAATGGTAAGAATAAGGGATAGGACCTGGAAATCACCTTCCTGAAACATTTTCTCAATCCTAAACTCCAACTAGCAAGAATATCACTCCAGACCAATTTGAGCTTCAGTTAAAATTGCCTCAAAGAATAAGAAAACATAACTACCTACTAAAATAGGAATTATACAAGTACAAAAACCATAGAAAATAAATCTATATTGTTCCATCATTATCAAACATTTTGAGATGAGAGCCTTCACATGAAAACCTTCCTTTACTCAGCATGTAGAAAATGTAATAAATTGCTGTAAGTTAAAACATATTATTTCACTGAGATATATACCTGCAAAGGACTAAGAGATGGTGTGATCAGCTTATTGCTTTGTCCTCTTTGGGCGTTGAATGGAAAGGTTAAAAGGCGTCCAATTAGTGATCCAGGTACAAGGACAACATTTGCTAGAAAGACCAAGATGAAATTATCAGTCAACGAACCAATGATATCCCTACAATGCAGTCAATGCACGCAAAGAACAAGACATCTTCAGGCTTATAGCATTATTTTTGTGGTAGTTAACCACGAAAAGCAGCCAGTTAAATGTAGAAGATAGATTAAAAAAGGCTTAACTACTTATTACAGCCCCTAACTTTGACATGTTTTCAATTTGGTCCCCAAAGTTTAATTTCTTTCAATTTTGTCCCTAGACTTCCAGACCTTGTTTGTTCATGGCTGGTGGCTTTTTTGAGAAATTTCCAGGGTTGAATCTGAATGAACAGCCATGAGTGTACTGGGAATTGCCAAGGTTCTCTGGCCCGATTAGGGCTAATTTGACCTGACTTCTCTAGGTGGACCTCACCCATTATTGTCCATACACATGGCCTCTCTTGCTCAAAGATCTGAAATAAAAAGGCTAGTTTCTTCCATTCTTTTCATAATTGAACTTTACAACTTTTTTCATTAAAGCTTTGGAAAAAAAGGAAATGGAACCGGGAAATTGTTGGGTTTTTTTAGTTTTCAATAAAATGTTAAAAATCTGCTCAATTAAGCTAAAGGCTATGGTTAGGAATGGAGATTTTAGTATTCTCATGTAAAAATTTCCCACTTCTGAGGCTTGTATCAGTGATTAAACATGGCAGTTAGTGACTCCTTATTTGCATAAGCATACTTCAAATAAATATAGTTCTGCAATTTGCGAGAGATTCGATTGGTGTGCTAGGCCAGGTTTGTTCTGATATTTTTTTCCTTTTGTTGCTTGTTTTCTCTGCCTTGTTCTGTCTGAGGCAAGCTGTTTATTGAACGATGGGAGTGATCAGCAAGCAAGTGGGTATGGTTGTGTGGGAAATAAGAGTAAGAAAAATGAGGAGAAAGAGAGGAAATCAAGAGAGAAGAAGAAGAAGGGGACCGGTGGCAGCTGGAGGAGAAAAGAAAAGGGGGAGAGAGAGAGAGATAAAGAAAGAGCAAAAAGGTATTGGTAAAATGGGAAATAACAAAAAATCTATGTCGTTTTTGGCGACTTAATAGCAGCCATTTGACGGGAGTGAATGAAGGACCACATTGAACATGGTTTGAAAGTTTAGCAACAAAAAAAAAAAAAATGAACTTTAGGGACCAAATTGAGTACAGTCAGAGTTAGTGTGTAATATAAAAGCCTTAAAAAATAACGATATTATGATACCATAAGATGCAGAAAGCCAATTATGTAAGGACCATGTTAATATAACTAACTTTCACAACAAGCAATAAGAAGGAAAAAAGTGTGAAAAAATCATTAGTTGATAAAATGTTGCTGGATAATAGGCCATAACTACCAACAAATCTATCCAATCAAATGAACAAGCCTATTTTACACTGATAACATGTGAAAAACATGAATCATTAATGCAACTACAAAGCAATACCAAAATAAAAACAGCGTACCTAACCATTGAGCCCATTGGGCAATCAACTGTGAGAATAGAAGTGTCCAATGGAGGCGTTCCTTCCTCCGTTCCTCATCCCAAATATCCTCAAGTGTGTCTACCTACAATAAAGCCAAATATTGATCACCACAAGGCTAAATACCAAAAATTACCAATCGTCCACAAACCATCAAAACACAAAATATCTAAAATGACTAATGAAAGCCTCACCTCCGAATGCCTATCATCATGCTCATAATTCCCTAGTAAAGGCTCATCCAATCCATCCAACCCCAATGATCCCTCCAAATGCTCGTTCCTTTTTCCATCAACATCCCCATGATGGAGCCTTCTCCTCAAAGTTCTCGACGCCATCAACGTAATGATTTTGTAATTGATAAGTAACGTACCGATTTTGTAAGCCTACATTAATCAAACACAAAATCATTTTTAAAAAGACCCATAGAGCATCAATCCACATCAATTCAAAGAATCAAACAACAACATCGATACAACCCATCAGCAACACTTTTAAGTAAACCATGAAAAAAATAAAAATAAAAATTGATAACAACAGAAGCCTTTCTAAAAAAGAGCCCTTTGGACTCCTTAGGCAAGTAAAACCTATGGGCAACTAACCCCACCCGCCAGAACCAGATGCCAGGTAATCCAAGGCCATTCACCCCTAACAGGCTAAGTAATTCTTATACAAGAATTATGTAAACCATGAAAATAATTTCAATAGCTAAATCAGCTAAATAAGGTTAAATCATGAAATTTTCAAAAAACAGAAAAAAGTCGTTTAATTTCTTTTCCCAGATATTATCAACTTAGTTAAGCAAATTAGCTCATAGGAATCAGCCAGTGTTTCAACAATCAAATCAATACAAATAACTAAAAGCATATGAACATTAATTTACAGCAAAGCAATTTGTGAAAAATCCAAACTTTAAACCCTAAAAAATGCAACAACAAAAAATAAATCAATATTATTATTAGGGTTGGGAATTGGGATCTTACAAATCTAGAAAATGAAACAAAGAAATGTTGTTACCTGGGACTTGTGAGAAATAATGAAACCCCAAATTTCAGAGTTTTAGCTTTTCCTTGTGTCTTTGAAGTCTTAAGCATTAAGCAAACAAATATAGGAGAATTAAGAAAATGAAATTGAATTGACTTAAAGAAAGAAAGAAAGAGAAACCTCTCAGCTCTCCTTTTCTCTCTGTTTTTTGCTTTAAAAAACGTGTTTCTGAAAACGAAACTTCTGTTCCCTCCTTCTGGGGTTCTAACTCTCAGCTGAGGTGGTGTTTTTTTTTTACTTTTCTTTTCTTTTTATATATAAAATACTAAACTTTTATTAATTCTGAGTAAGACCCCAATTGAAATTATACTTCTTTGTTATTGATAATATGGGTTCAATAACAGAATAGTGAAAAAAAAATTAATTAAATAAATAAATGTCATTCTCAACGTATTGAGAATGGTTAATACTCTGTTTTATGTTTAATAAATAAAATAACCAAAAAAAAAAAAATAGTAATGTTTTGAAAAAACGAAAAATTCAATGTTTGAAAGTATAAGAAATTTCGTCCAAAACAAAAGTTTTTAAGGCTTCATCACATCCATGAGATCTTAGGTGTAAAATTTCTGATCAGTATTTTAAAGTTATTTTCAAGAAATTCTTACATATAATTATCAAATATTCGAAAATCAGTGATACCCATGTTAACAAAAAATAAAAATAAAAAATAAATAGTCTAAAAGTTGGATGTTATGTATGTATGCTTATTAAAAAAATAAAATAAATAAATAAAGGTGTGTTGATATTCTTAGATCATGGTTAATGCTCTTTTTAAATTCAATAACACAATCGTGAAAAAAAAAAAAAAAAAAAAAAAAAAAAAAAAAAAAAAAAAAACGTCACTCTAAACGTAATGAGCATGGTTAATGCTCTTTTTAGTAAAGTAATTTTTTTTGTTGAAAAGTCAATGTTTTGAGCATGGTTAATCCTTTTTTTAATAAAGTAATTTTTTTGTTGAAATGTCATGTTTGAAAGTGTAAGAAATTTCTCCAAAATAAAAGCAAACAGTTTCAAAAGCCTTGTCACATCCATGAGATCTTAGGTGTAAAACTTTTAATCAGCATTTTATAGTTATTATCAATAAATTTTTACCTATAATTATCAGATATTCGAAAATCGGTGACACCCATGTTAACAATAACAAAAAATATAGTCTAAAAGTGGTGTGATATTCTTAGAGATCATTCTTGCAAGAATAATATAAGTTTAGATATATACTTATATCATAGTATCATACAACTTTTTTAACAACTAATTGAGATAATAAATTATGAATGATTGACAATAAAAATTGTGTTAGGATATAGGCATGTACATCACTCACATTGTTACCATTTCTTGTAATTGTTCTTGCAAATGCAGGAAAATAAAATAAAAATTAAACATGATAATCTGGTGATTTAATTCTTAAAAAAATATATCCATTTTCTTTTTCTCCTAAAAACTGAACTGTTACGCAAAGAGAGACAAAAAAAAAAAAATATGCCATCTAGCTTCTCCTTTGAATTTGTGTCCGATCAAATGGATTTCCAAGAAAATGAACGTGTCCATCATGTCCATTAGGTGTATAATGGTCATGCTTAAGTTTTTTTTAATAGTTGCGATAGTATTTAAACCTATAACGTCCGCTCATGATGATTGCTCTTACCATCAGGCTAAGACACCAATTAGTTTTTGGTGTAGGTGGGATTTGAACCCAGGTCCCTTACTCGACGACAAAAGACTTTACCAGTTGAACTAACTGGAACCCACAATGGTCATGCTTAAGTTAATAGGCTGACAGTGTATAACTTCACATTGACAATATATTAGCACGTCGATTAATTTCTAGATTCTATTAGAAGCAACTGAAAAATCATGTGTGTAAAAGAAAAAAATAATAATAATAATTAGTTGAATCACTGAAATGGATTAAAAGATTGCTTATATGTTGTTTATAAATAAATAAAGATTACTTATATGGGTAGTAAAAGCAAATGAATTAGAATAGAGGAAAGGCTTAAAAAAGAATAATCATAATATTTAAAGGCACTCACTCAGCCTCTCACCTTCAAAAACAGAAGATAGTTGTCATGACTTTTCATTGTCTTCTACTTCTTTCTCTATGATTTGCATTGAGAAATGGGTTTACGTTTTGAATTCAAAGAATGCATGTGAGAATTAGAGAAGATTAGAAGAGAGGGTTTAAAGTAGAGATAAAAGGGGGAGAGCATTGGTAGTTATGTGCTGGAAGGTGGTTATTAATTTAAGTACCTGAAAATTTCAAAATCATTACCTGTACTCCTATTTGCATAAGACTCTTACAGATGTCAGATTGAACTAGTAAAATTGCCTTTCACTTTTAGATATAAGTAGATAAAACCGGGCTTTCTTTGTTGACTTCAGAATTCAGATAATGCCAACTCTTCCCCAAATTTACCCACCATTTCTTTAATTAGGTAACAAGCACATATCTTCCCAAATAATGAACCTTTTTTCTGCTTCCAAATTTTTAGGACTACATAGTTGGAGCTTGATGGGCAACCTGATTACTTGGTATGGACAAACTCGAGCTCGGTCCCCACCTCGACAAGACCGAAGCCAAGCTGGAGATCAGAAAAGAGATGGACCAACCCGAGCATGCCTAAGCAGCCATTTTTGGGGGGTCAATCCCAGAGATCATGGGATTTCCTTATAGGGACAACTCTCTCAAAATTCTACCCTAATTTGAATTGCACCAAGCAGTAGAAATTAACGGATCTGATTACCATCCATGCCCTATGAAAAATTAACTAAAACCAAAAATGCACATATGGCAAAAGGGGATAAAAAGTAGTTTTTTAAAAATAAAATGTTCGTCGTAACTGACACAAGTCTTGTCTCATTATTTTAAGTGGTGCAAACACATGATGGCTATAACCTACACCAATCATGTGTGTGGGAGAGGGGCTTTTTTAGTATCATAATTAAGCAAAATGTGGCACTAGAGGAAAACAACATGTGTAATAAAATTAGGAGGCTATAGCGGCACTAACGCAACATGTTTAAAATGCGGTGATGAGGTGGCAGTCTCTCATTTAAAACATAAGAAGTGGAGCATACTAATCACTACGATTATCGGCATTCAAAAAAGAAGTAACACCTTATGATAATTCAATGGACAAGTGTCCTAGAAGATTAAGGATAAAGCTCCACATGTTACAAGTAACTGTCGATAACCGTTGAGGCCTCAAATATAAATTGAGGCTCACAACCCTGGCATAGACACACATCCTAGACTGATTTCTTTTGCTATCTCCCGTGTATGTCGTTGTTTTAGGATTTTGTGTTGTCTTGTTAAGGTGTTGATGCAAGTAAGTGATTTTGTATCTTGTAGTTTCTTGATTAGACCACTAATTATCATGTCGTTGTAATTTTTATTTTCTACTTAAACGATGGTATCGATAGTTTAGTTTTATTTCCTTGTAATATAGGTAGTTGTGTTTTCTTAATTGCATCATAACGTAGTTAAATTGCTATCTCAATCGATTTAGGTCTTACTTTACATTTACTCTTCAAATCAACATAGCGTTAGCAGCGTAGTTACCCTTAATACAAGAGAGTTACCCTCGAGAAGATGAAAATAAAAGTCATTTTTCAATTTTCATTGAGGCAAAACAAACCCTTAACCTTTTAGAATCGAAATTAAATCACAAAATCAAATACAACAAACAGTACAGCCTGTGCTCAAATCGACGCATCTTGTAATCAAATCAACATGTAAAATGAAAATAAGTACAAGCAAAAATGACATTACTTAAGTTATGACTTCGAAGTAATTTGCTAGCATTATGATTTTGGTCTGCACAAAGATTCATGCTATATCCTGATCCTTTTGTATCATGGATGCTACTAGCTTCACACTAGGCATGGCCTGAACCACATTTTGTGTGTGTGCTCTTTCTCTTTTTCATTTTTCTCTTATCATATTTTCTCCCTTTAGTTCTTATTCACATTTACCAACTCGATCCAAATCCTATCGCATCTAAAAATAACAAGAACTTTATTAGTTTCTCTATTGTGATTCATTAACCCTTCTTTTCCCTGTTTCATTCCTACAACGATCTATTAGAAAAAGGCAATAAGCACCTCTGCAGCTAGGGGTGGGCAAAAAACCGCCAAACCCGACCCGCCCGACCAATCCGGCCGACCCGCTCACCCACCCGCCCGCCCGCTCACATATATACGGACGGATACGGATACGGATATTTTAAATATCCGGATAACGGACGGATAACGGTTTTTGGAATTTTATTCGGACGGATACCCGCCCGCCCGACAATATTTAATTAAATAATATATATATATATATATATATAAACCCATGTACCCAGCCCTTACCCATATAAAAACCCATATAACATGCTTGGTAGTTGCTTAGTTGGTAATTTAGGTTAATATGAATTTATAGAAATTAGAATGTATGATTATTTATTTAGCATGCTTGGTAGTTGCCTAGTTGGTTGGCAATTTAGGTTTATATGAAATTGATTTTTTGTATTTGTATTTGTATGTGCTTAGGAATTATTGCATATTTGCATTTATGTTTGGTTTTTTATATATAAGAATGGTTTTAAAAGTTAGCAAATAAGGAGGCTTAATAGTAAAAAAATGGCTAAAAAAATTAAATTAATAGGCCCAATAACATATAATGGTTGATTTGGCTTTAAAATGGCCCAAAAAAGCCCCAAAAAGTCCAAAATTATGATATGGGCTGAATGTTTAAAATTAACTTGCAGGCCCAAAAAAAATCCAAAAAAGCCCATTTGCAAGCCTATAAACCCGACCACCCGCCCGCCAAACCCGCTCAACCGACCCGCCCGCCCGATCATTTCAACGGACGGTTAACGGACGGATTATCCGTGAGATTATTTTCTACGGACGGACAACGGATTTGTCCAAAACCCGAACCGCCCGACCCGAACCCACCCCTATCTGCAGCTGAGGTTTGATGTACCCATGCCCCTTTAAACATACAATTTCTTCCGCCCTGTCAATCTACTTTTGTCTTTTCTAGAGCCATATCTCATGATCAACCTCTCAAACCGATCCTAGTTAAATTTCAATAACCCTCTATTTCTTTCAATAGAATTTGTTTTCAAGAAAGATGACTAATTTCCTGGAAAGCTTTTTCTAAATAAATTATTAATTTTCTTGTGTTTGGTTGTAACCCTAGAAATAAGTTAGAAAACATTTTTTGTTATTTGGTGTGCATGAAAAACATTAGTATTTCATTAATTTCAAATAATTACATGAACAAAAACCTTCATTCATGAAAATAGATACGAATGAGAAAATTTTCTATTTTTTGAGCCGTTTGGGAACCTAAAATGGGAAAAAAAATATAAAAAATAAAATAAAAAAAATCAAAATCTACATAGAAAATTAAGTGTAAAAGCTAGTAGTTTGAGCAAAAAATGCCATTGAAAATAGTCAACAATCGGTTTGTCGAGATAGAGAGAAAGTGAAGAAAGAGAATATACTATTGAAAGAGTTTTTTTTTTTTTTTTTTTTTTTTTTGGTGTGGAACTTATTAGTGGTGATATGTTAAATTTATAAACATTTCAGAAAACGTTCTCTAGTTTTAAGAACTGAAAAAACATTTCACACTATTGAGTTTGTCTTCCATTGAATAATAAAACATTTTCTATCGACTTACTTTTTTAGCCAAAGCAAATGAAGCATAAGACTCACTAACGAATAACCATACTCATGTTACCGAAGAGGCCTAGATAGGAATATGGAGTCGCAAGCATACTTCAAGTTAAGTCATAACTTAACCTCAATCCCAGTTAGGTCACCAATGGTTTCGAATGGTGTGAGGTAAATGGTAATAGATTAGCCATGTTTCGTTGAGATTATAGAAGAATGAGAGGATGACAAAAAAGAAGAAAAAAAAAAAAATTTCCATCATGTTTGTTTGGTAAGAGAGAAGGAAAAGTAGAAAGATATAAATCAAATTACTATTATGCCCTTATTATAGTTTGAAACAATGAGTCAGAGTGGGTAATTTACTAATCTTATAATTCCATACGGTCATTTTCTCCCCATATTGGAATGAACCAAGTTTGCAGGGCCAAGTAAAAAATCCCTATTCCCAACATTTTCTTCTCTCTTTTCCTTTCATCCCCACCATTTTTTTCTCTCCCTTTTCTTTTCAACCAAAGGGTGTAAAATGTTAATCTTCACTCGCTTTTCACCCCAACAAAACGCACCATAATAGTCCTTCAGCTAAACTAGTGTCATGCCATTGCCGCCAAATGTTCAAATTCAGAACTTTCCCCATACCAAGACACAAAACGCACCATAATAGTCCTTCAGCTAAACTAGTGTCATGCCATTGCCGCCAAATGTTCAAATTCAGAACTTTCCCCATACCAAGACCTTAACAATTGGGTCATTTCCCTCTTTGAACATGAGACTCTATGAGAGGGTGTGAGTTCGATCCCAGATATCTCCAAAATACATGTGTGAGTTTAGATTAGGATTTATATCTTATATAAAAATAAAAATAAAAATAAAACATGCACCCCTTGTAAGGACGAATTCCCAGATTACCAGAAATACAGCTTTGACAAATTCAAAAGAATCAACTTCTGATAATTAAAGTGCACAGTTTCTCTACTAGCAGACACTAGTCGAGAACAATTGCACTTGATATTTAGGTTTTTGTCTTTTGATGAAAAATTTAGCTTTATACCATTTTAATAATGTCAATTGCTCTCGGAGCAGCCAAACTGAGCATGCCCCATCCCAATAGAGAAAAAGGCCCATGCAATTTTGTTAAGCATGCACACATTACTGAGACTCCAGTAAGGTTCTTTGTTATTCATAGCCTCACCGCTTATGCAGTCAGAACAGGTACACTGCAGCGAGGTAGTAGAAAACATCTACTATAATTTAAGTATTGCTATCACGTAACTTCTTTACCAGTATGGAGGCATCAAAGGATCCCCCCCATGCACTAATTGGATTGGGAAGGTGGGAAATGTAATAGGGAGATGCGTGCAGCAGGACTTCAAATAAAATCTAAAAGACATCACTAAATTTCTAATACTTTACATAATAACACAGTGCCTCTGCAAAGACAAACCAGCCCATGTGATTTCAGGAGGAACTTACAGCCAAGGTTTTGGCACTGATGCCTTGATTTCAGGAGGAACTTACAGCCAAGGTTTTGGCACTGACGCCTTTGCCCATAATCCAAGTACCCAGAGGCCGCACAGAATACTTCTAGTCCAATGATTTCAATGGGAAGTCACTGTCGATGAACAGGAGGTGTTGTTGGCTGATGACTTTGCCCATAGAACCCAATACCCGGTGGCCGATAAAATCCTCCAGTAGCTTGCTGTTGCTGTTGTTGTTGTTGCTGCTGCTGCTGTTGCTGCTGTGGCTGTCCTGGTGGCTGGGGACCAGATCTTGCCAAATTCATCGGAACATGTGGAGGAAGAGGAGGAGGAGGCGGTAGAGCATTTCCTCCATACCCATAAGGCATCACAACCATAGCAGCAGATTGGACATACTGACTCGCAGGTGGAGTTGCAGGGGATAAAGGTGGTGGCGGTGGTAGAGCAGTATAAGGACCTTGCATCTGGTTGGTTTGAGAAATGGATTGCATGCTAGTAGATGGTGCATGTGGCACGTTAGTCAGTGGTTGCTGTTGCAGAGGTGTAAAATAGGGTGTGCAGCTTACATCAGAACTGCTAACATCAGAAAGAGGCAGTGGTTTTTCAAGCTTGGGCCGTTTTTCTGGAGGGAACATGGATAGCCCTGAACTAAATCCAGTTGAAATTAGGCTACCATTCATGGAGGCAGCTTCTTCTGCAACAAGGGACGAAAGAACAGATGTAAGCATCTGTGCAGAGGATGCAGATGCAGCAAGCTTAGCAGCAACAGCGGCAGCCGCTGCTTTCTTGTTCTCATCTTCAGAATTTCTGAGTGGCACAAAAGAAACCACAGGCTGAGGTAGATTGTGTTCTATAACCCTTGTTGCCTCTGTTGTTGAGTTCACAGTGGTGGTAGGGGGGCCAGGAATAGGGGGTGATGCTAGCCTCTTCCTCACATTGCTTGCTTGCTCAATCTGACCCCGAGCAACCTGCAGAGTTACAAACAGTCAATATTCATACCAGCAAAGTAGTTGCTGTAAATAAATTTATGATCCATCAATTGAACATATATAGCAGAAACACATAAATGTAGCACAATATTACACTCAAAGAAGTTATATAATAATTTGGCTAAACTAAGATTTCACCCTTTAAGTTTGGGGTTGCTGTCATTTTGGGCCCTCAAATTTTAATTTTATTAATTTCATCCTCAAACTTCCAGAACACGTTCAATGTTGTCCTTCCGTCCACACCTGTTACCCAGGCAGAAGTTAACCCTCCAAAACAACACAATTTCGTATTTCTCCTCTCCTCTCCTCTCTTCTCTCTTCCTTTTTTCTCTCTTTTTTCTTCCCCAGGCACACCCTGCCAGATCTCTTCTCTCCCCCCACCGCAATCTCACTTGTCTCTCACCTAGTGTGATTGTCTTTGGCCATGGGGTGGCTGGGTTTGTAGTGGATCGTGATTGGGCTGGTTTTAGGAGGGTTCAGTCATAGGTGTTTGGAGGTTTGACTGTGCATGGCGTTTGATTTCAGTTTTGGGGGGGGGGGGGGGGGGGGGGGAGCTGACTTGGGGTTTAGTTTGATGGGTCTTTTTTGTATATGATTAATTTTATTTGAAAAAAAGAAAGGAAGGTCACATATGAAAAATGTGAATCTATCCCTTTCTAAAGAATACAATCACAAAGACAATCTATAAAGTCAGCAAATGATATCACGGGGATGCAATCCAAGGCAATCATCCATCCAATCATACAAGGACCTCAAAAGAAACTCTTTGATTACAAATTAGGTTGCTCAACACCATAAAAAAATCCTCTTGTTTCTTTCGCATCAAAGATTCCACAACTCACATATGGAACAACTTGCCAAACTTTAGCAACCCTATCACAATGGAATTGTCCTTGCCAACATTCCAAGAGATCAAAATCATTTTGGCATCACTCAAACTGTCCCAAACAAAGCAAAAACAAAAGACCAAATATCTATCGTGGTTAAGCAACAAAGCAATAGGTGGTCAATTGATTCACCACTCCATTTACACATACAACACCAATCAACTATCAATATATGCTTCTTACAAAGATTATCAATTGTCAATATTTTCTCTAAAGCTGCTACCCACACCAAAACCACAACATTTTGTGGGACCCTAACACCCCATATGCTCCCCTTTTTTTATAAGTTTATGCCCCAAATGCTCTTCCATGGAAAAGAGTGACTTAAGGAATCACTAAGGGCATTATTATATGAACAAACCTCAAATATCCCACTCTTTGTTGGCCTCCACAAGCTCGATCTCCACCATTATACGAGGGAAAGTTTTCATAGAGCAGCTCAAAAAGATTTGCCACAGACTCTCCCAATCCTGAAAGTGCTGAACGAACTGACGATTCCAATGCCTAACAACACCTTTAGAAGGATTGGCCAGATAAGAGGCTCCTAAAGTGTCCTTGTCCACAAATTAGGCAAACGAATCCGGGAACAAATCTTTAAGAAAACGATCGCCACACCAAATATTTGTCCAAAACCTCACTCAAGATCTATCTCCTACATCAATTTTTTAGTAGTGGAGATGGAATCCCATCCTCCACTTATGCTCTTCAAGAAACTAACTCCATGACGTCCCTTAATCTGCTATGTTGTCCATCCTCCTCATTTTTCTCCATATTTCACATAAATGACCCTTCTCCAAAGATGATCTCTTTTCACTCCACTTCCCTAGGACGGCATGATTAAAAGAACTAAGCTTTTGAATGCCCAATCAACCCTCTTCCACTGAAGATCAAACCAATTTCTAATCCACCAAATGAAAATTTTTGGTGTCCCCCATTCCTCTCCATAAAAAGTCCTTTTGAAGTTTCTCTAGCTTATTGGCTACATGTGTAAGCATCATAAACAACGATATAAAATAGGTAAGAATAGCAGATAGCATACCCTTAATCAAGGTGCTCCTCCCTCCTTTGGACAAATATAACTTCCTCCATCCCACAAGCCTTCTGAAGTAAAAAGTCATTATTAAGGATCCCACCTTCCACCCCAAGATAGTTGTGAGACTTGTAACGCACGTCACCCACTGGAACCACTTCGCTTTAGTTTAAATTAACTTTAAGTCCAAGTTATTCGTGGGAAGGCTTCACAAAAAACTATAGTGTTGTCTGCAAAGAGTGAATGAGAAATATTGAGAACCCCTCTACATTCTCAACCAACTTCAATGCCCACAAAAAAAGCCATAACCCATTGTTTTTTAGATCATTCTAGTCGAGATCTCCATAATCAAGATAAACAACAATATGGACAAGGGACCTCCTTATCTCAAGCCTCTTGAACTGTCAAAAAAACCTATTGTGGAACCAATGATCATAATGGAAAAATAAACAGTTGAGATTGGATCCATTTCTTCCACTTGCCACCGAACCCAAACTTAGAGAGGAGGAACAACATGCAATCCCAATTAACATGGTCGTAGGCTTCTCAATGTCAAGCTTGCATATAACTCTAGGAGTGCCATTTCTCAGTCCAAGCATTCATTGGCTATACGCATAATTCCAAAAAAAAATTCTAACCCCAACGGAAGCATTATGAATGTCTGAGACTATATCCCAATGACATACTTTATGCACTTAACCAAAACTTTAGATATCAATTTATACACGCTACCAATCAAACTTATAGGAAAAACATCCCTCATGTTGGTCGCTCCTTGTTTCTTAGGAATCAAAGTAACAAAAGTAGCAAAGGATCTTTCACATTTATAGTGGTTGAAGAATTCTTGAAATGCCAACAATACATTCCCCTCCACTATATCCTAGCAGTGTTTGAAGAATGCCATCATGAAACCATATGGACCCGGTGCTGTATCTCCATCCATGTCATGAAGAGCCCCCAGTATTTCTTCTTTATCAAATGCTCTTTCCAACCATCTACAGCTTGTCTCACTAATAGAAAGCAAATGAAGCTTTTCCACATGAGGTCTCCAATCTTCAGGCTCAAAATATAGATTTTATGTTTTTCATAAAATCGAACAATTGATTCCTTCACTTCATTCTGTTTAGTACGTTGTACACCATCCACTTCAACACTGCCATTATGAATAAACCTATTATGGAAACTAGCTAAACAATGAAAATACCTTGCATTATTATCTCTTTCCTTCAGCAAAAAAGCTGTAGATTTTTCGCACTGATGATACTCCTCATAGTGTGCAAGCTTTTCCAACTCAGACTTACGATCATCCATTTTTACCTCTTCTCAAAGAGGACTTCCTATCTAGCTTCTTTATTCCACCCATGAGCATCTTCTTCCTTACCCTCATACTTCCAAACTCATTTTTATTTCATTTTCTTAAGTCCTTCAGGGCTCAAAGCTTCCTTACTAAAACATAACTAAATGACCCAATAACTAATAATTGTTCCACCATTGCCTCACTGTCTCCCAAAAACCCTCAGCTTTATGCCACCACATATTTTCAAAACAAAAAGGACCTTTACCTTGTTGGATTGCACCACAGTCCAATAATATGGGACAATGCTCACCTAATAGAAGAAGTTGGAAAAGGGAAAATAAAGAAAAAAATATGAATGTACATCATTTTGGAGGATTAATGGCAACCCAATTAACAGGTGTGGACAGAAGGACAACATTGAACACATTCCAAAGTTGGAGAACAAAATTGACAAAATTAAAACTTGCAAGACCAAAATGATGCAATCTCAGAACTTAAACGGTGCAATTTGTAGTTTAACCTAATAATTCTTATCCAAAAAAACCTTTATAATAATAAATATAACCGCATTATGATCCTAATTACAAGTCTCAGGTTTTGGCACAGACAAACCCATGAGACCTATACTCATGTCCGTGGTAGTATTTGCAAAATACATTTTGTGTATACATGTGTGATTGTGCAGAGTGAGCATGTGCATAATGAGGAAAATCACTTACGTTTTTTTTAAAGCATATTTGTTTTGATAAACTAAATTTTAAAGCATATTCATAATATATAAATAAATTTACGAAAAAGAAAAATTCATAAACAGGTGGACAAGTTCAACTGAAGTGTGGTAAGAGGAAGCTGAGACGGGGGTGCTGCTTCAACAATAACATTTACTTGTGATACCATTATTATTTCCAACAATAATATTTACCAGAGCATGTAAATTGACAAACTTTAGAGTAACTTCCATGGTAAAGTCAATTAGTAATGAAAATCTGGGATTTTGTTATGTGTGGCACTGGCACCTCACAAATGGAAGAACTCACAATATAAGAGAGAAACAATTGGCTTTCTTCGAGGGAAACCAACCTTCAAAATAAAATTTCACTCAATAACAAGACTTTTTGGTCACCCTTATTTAACATCAAGTCATATAAATATATTTTTCAGCTAAAAAAAAGTCATAAATGCATTTTTCAGCTAAAAAAATGTCATAAATATATGACTTTACAAGATAAACATAACAATCAAATTCAAAGATAAACTCATCCTTATCTACTACAACTAGATAAGATTTATTCCATGGTAAAGGAAATTATTCATTTTTTTTTTTTGATAAGTAATGAGAACTTTTATTAAAGAAACAAAACACCTACTAAGAGCATAAAATATGCACCTAGCAGGAGGGAATTACAAGGAACCTGGAGAAGGAATACAAGTGAAACAAAAAGATGCTACAAAGTCAGAACGGGAATTCATGGGAGTAAGGCCCCCAACCTGAGCCCAATCAACTAATAAAGGAAATTATTCATGAAAATCTGGCATTTTGTTGTGTGGCATCTCACAAATGGACGAAATCACAACATAGGAGAGAATCAAGTGGTTTTCTTTGAGGGAAACCAACCTCCAAAGTGAAATTTCACTTGATAAAAGATTTTTCAGCCACCCTTCTTATTCAACATCAAGCCGTTAAATATATGGCTTTACAACCAAACCTTACTCCCAAAATTTTGGGTCAGCTATGGAATATGGATCCTTAACAGAATAATCACGGACAGACACATGTATTCTTTATTACCATACTATCCTATATGAAGTCATACCCTTTGTTATCTCCTTAATAAGCTTGTCCTTTTTTACTGCTTCTATTAATATTATTTTAGGTCTTCCTCTACATTTGTTCATTCCCTTGACCTGAATTAACTCACCTTTCCTCACTGGTGAATTAATCACCAACTTAATAATTTATATCACCCTTATCTAGTTACTCAACTCCTAATAACAAAAACACAACCTTAAAAAAAGGGCACAATATAGAGACACATAACACATTTCCCTTGTTTGAATCCAAGCATGCATGAGCCTTAGGTAAGATTAGTCTTCTAACTTGTTCAAATGAAAACAAAAAGATAATTCTATGTTTTTTACATTCATATTATATAGAACTTAAATGAGATCTATTGAAAAAAATTTAATACAGATAGAATCTGGGATTTAAATGGTCAAAGTTAATAACAATAAACATGTCAAACGTGAAGGTTAAAGTATTTCAAGGCTAAAGACCAAAAGAAAGCTGTATTCAGTCATCTATTATTGTTTCAAACTGGGCAATTTAAGTAAAGTTTGGAGACCTCATAGCTTGCTGCTTCATTATGTTTTAGAAGTATCAATAACGATGGGGTCTTCAATGATGGTCCAGTGGATTCCGGCGAAGTCAAGTGCTGTGAAACCAGCGCTCAGGTGATACCTCCGACGACTGAAGACGAGCAATTGTTCGTGAGTGAAGTTGAAGCTTCGCCGGTGAGGTTGACGGTTGAGGAGGAGATTTCTTTACCGCTGGTTCTGTTCTCCCTAGATACCGATGAAGCGGGGATGTCTGAGGAAGGGGTGGCGAACTTACCTGCGAACTTCATTCTGGAGGAACCATGGAATAGTGACCCCCTGTCTGTTTCTTCTATCTTGGGGGATTTTGGGAATTATACAACGGGGGATAATCAGAGTCCTCTTTCATGCACACCACTTGACAGGATTGAACCTCTGGATTTTGATGCATTTACACAGGGATATACAGGGGATATTCTTGCGTTGGAGGAAGCAATGTCAATATGGGTTGAACAAAGATACAAAGGCTTCAAAAAATTAGTGGGTATGGATTTGTTGGGTTTTGAGGATGAGTGTATCTCTTTGTTGCGCCGGATTGATGCTGAACGGAAACGTTTGAGACCGACTACTGGCCCTCGTTACCCAAAAGGCTCGGTGAACAAAGGTAAACGAGAATTACGGAGTCTAATTTCCTCAGTTAACTATGAAGGAAGAAAGGAGGCAAAGGCCTCTTGTTAGTTTACTTCTGACTTGGTATGGAAGGGGGTATTATTTTTTTATGAAGCTAAAAATTCTATCTTGGAATGTTCGAGGATTAAATAATCCTCGAAAGAGAGAAGTTGTGAAAAATCTCCTAAGAGACTGGAAGGTTGATGTTGTTTGCCTTCAGGAAACCAAACTGGCTGCGGCTAATCTGTCGTTGATTAGAAGTATTTGGGGGAATATGTATGTGGGTTGGGAGGTCTTAAACGCTATTAACTCAGCAGGTGGGATTCTTCTGATGTGGGACAAGAGGGCTTTGGAAAAACTTGATTGTTTTATCGGTACCTATTCTGTGTCATGCCAGTGGAAAAGTTTGGATGATAACTTTATTTGGTCTGGCTCAGGCATCTATGGCCCGAATTCAGAGAGTGCAAGAAGTGCCTTTTGGGACGAGCTGAATTTGATTAGTAACAGATGGGCTACTCCTTCGTGTCTGTTTGGGGACTTTAATATCATTCGTTACCCTGGTGAACGATTGGGATGTCAAAACTTCAGCCAGGGAATGCTGGACTTTTCTGAATTTATTGATTCTAATCATCTTGTGGATTTGCCTCTGGAAGGTGGGTTGTATACTTGGAGTAATGGAGCGGACCAGCCATCCATGTCCCGTATTGATAGAGTCCTTGTCTCAGTAGACTGGGAGGAACACTTTCCTGATGTATCTCAGAAGCTGCTGTCTCGTCCTCTCTCGGATCATAGTCCTATCTTAGTGGAGGCTGGCGGGATGGCTCGAGGTAAGAGTTCCTTTAAATTTGAGAATATGTGGTTGAAGTCTGAGGGTTTTGTGGAGTTGGTGAAAGGGTGGTGGTCGGGATATTCTTTTGGCGGCCCTCCTAGTCGTGTTTTGGCTAGGAAGCTGAAAGCTCTTAAAGGGGATTTAAAATCCTGGAACAAAAATACTTTCGGGGATGTGGGTCTCAAGAAAAATCAGGCAATGGCTGATATCCTGAGATTGGATGAGAAAGAGTTCCAGGGTGTCTTAACTCATGCAGAACGCCTTCTTAGGGAGGAGTTGAAACTTGAGGTGGACCGCCTAGCTCATCTGGCAGAGGTGTCATGGCGTCAAAAGTCCCGGGTTCTTTGCTTGAAAGAGGGGGACAATAACACCAAATTTTTCCACAAGATGGCTAACTCCCATAGAAGGCGCAATCAGATTAAGTCCATTGAGGTTGATGGTACTCAGTTTGAAGAAGAATCTGAGATTAGAAATCAGGTAATTCAGTTCTACAAGTCACTCTACCATGAACATGAGGAGTAGCGTCCTGATGTGGATGGGCTTTCCTTTACTTCTATTGGAGAGGAAGCTAAGGATAGATTGGAGAGAAGATTCGATAAGGAGGAGGTAGTTCAGGTCTTGAAGGATCTTGAAGGAGATAAGGCCCCTGGTCCAGATGGATTTACTATGGCATTTTTTCAAAAATGCTGGCCAGTTCTTCAGGATGATATAATGGGTTTTTTCGAGGAAGTCTACGATCAAGGTCAGTTTGAGAGCTCCCTGAATGCCACTTTCCTTGCTCTTATCCCTAAGAAGAATGATGCTAGGAACATTAAGGACTTTAGACCTATCAGCTTGATTGGAAGTGTTTATAAGCTGCTTTCTAAGGTGCTGGCCGATAGACTCAAGGAGGTGCTTGATGACCTTATTTCTGAGTCCCAAAATGCTTTTGTGGGGGGTCGCCAAATGTTGGATTCTGTCCTCATTGCCAATGAATGTTTGGATAGCCGCCTAAAGCGGAGACAGCCAGGAGTCATTTGCAAGCTCGACATTGAGAAGGCCTACGATCATGTGAATTGGAATTGCCTAATTCACCTTATGGATACTATGGGTTTTGGGACCAAATGGCAATGTTGGATTCGAGCTTGCATTTCCACGGTTCGGTACTCTGTTCTTATTAATGGGTCTCCTGCAAGTTTCTTTGGTAGCTCAAGAGGGTTGAGGCAAGGAGATCCTCTTTCCCCTCTTCTCTTTTTGTTGGTTATGGAGATTTTGAGTAAGATTCTCAAAAAAGTGGAGGATAGTGGTTTAATTCGAGGTTTTCAAGCGAGTCGTAGTGGTGTGCCTGGGTTGAGTATTTCCCATATTCTGTTCGCAAATGATACTATGATTATGTGTGATGCGGATCCAGTGCAATTGATGTACCTCAGATTGGCTATGACTTGCTTTGAAGCCTCTACAGGTCTCAGGGTCAACTTGGGTAAGAGTGAGATAGTTCCTGTGGGGGATGTTGTGAATTTGCGGGTCCTCGCTGATATTCTTTGTTGTCGCATAGGCTCCCTCCCTATGAACTATCTCGGCATGCCTTTGGGTTCTACATTCAAATCCACTTTGATTTGGAATCCTATTATTGAGAAGATGGAACGTCGGCCTGGCTGGGTGGAAGAGATTATATCTTTCTACAGGTGGTCGACTCACTCTTCTTAAGAGTACGCTTTCTAGCCTCCCTACCTTTTATCTTTCTCTTTTCACTATTCCTTGTAGTATTGCGAAGAGAATTGAGCAAATTCAGCGGAAGTTTCTTTGGGGTGGGTCGGATGACACTTTTAAGCATTGTTTGGTAAAATGGGATACTGTTTGTTCCCCTGTTTCCAAGGGAGGGTTAGGTGTTCGTAAGCTGGTGCCGTTTAATCGTGCCTTACTAGACAAATGGTTGTGGAGATTTGGAGTTGAGGACAACCGGCTTTGGAAACGTGTGCTGGTTGAGCGTCATGGGGCTGGTTGTGGGGATTGGAGTACGGGCTGGACTCGTGATTCTCATGGCTGTGGGTTATGGAAGGGCATCATGCTTGGCTGGAACGATTTCTCTGCTCAAGTGAAATTTAAGGTGGGTAGGGGAAATAGAGTTCGGTTGTGGCATGATAGATGGTGTGGTGATGTTCCTTTGAAGGAATCTTTTCCGGCTCTCTATGCTTGTGCCTCTAATAAGTCAGCCACTATAAGTGAGGTTCTGGTCCGCGAGAATGGTCGGGTAGATTGGCAGGTGACCTTTCTGCGTAATTTTAATGATTGGGAGCTTGATAATGTTGCTTCATTCTTGGGTTTGCTTCAAAATCATTGTCCTTCAAGGGTGGTGGAGGATGGTCTTTGGTGGAGCCTAAAGAATAGCGGCATATTTGACGTTCGTTCCCGGTACTCATCCTTTAGGGAATCTCCTTCTTTAATCTTTCCTTGGAAATGTATATGGCGTACTAAAGCTCCTCGGAGGGCCTGCTTCTTTGTCTGGACAGCGGCTTGGCAGAAAATCCTAACTTGTGAGAATCTTCGCAAGAGAGGGTACTCTATAACCAGCTGGTGCTGTATGTGTTGTTGCAATGGGGAGACTGTTGAGCATCTCCTTCTCCATTGCCATGTTGCTGGTGCTCTGTGGAATTGGATCTTTCAGGCCTTTGGGATTTCTTGGGTTATGTCTGGGACGGTGGTTGATCTTCTCCATAGCTGGTGGAATGGTTTAGGTCGGCATTCCTCGGACATTTGGAATTTTGCTCCAGCTTGCTTGATGTGGACGATTTGGAAGGAGCGCAATCAACGAACTTTTGAGGATGTTTCTAAAACGGATAACCAAATCTTAGAGGGCTTTATACAAACCCTCTTCGATTGGTCCAAAACTTGGGGATTTTCTAGTTGCATTTCTATTCCTGATTTTATTTCTTCTTTGTATCTGCTTTCTCATGATGTATATTTTTGATGTGCTAGTGTTCATGCTTTATGCACACTACACTCTTTTGCAATAAAATTTCTAATCTTACCTATCAAAAAAAAAAAAAAAAATGTCATATATACAGAGAGGTTTTAAGATGAATTCATAATATATCTAAAAGTATCACGCAAGCTAGTTCATTCAAATTTGTCACAACTACTAGAAGATTAATATAGAGTACATAGGCTCATCTAAATACATGAAAAATATCATGACAACCCTAAACCCTGGACCAGAATGAAGTTATCTAGCAAAGAAAAGAGATCCATTTTCCTGGAGAGAATGATAAGATATCCCAACAATCCAGTTTCAGGGTTTGGGTGGCTAACTGGCTATTCTCAGGATGTGAACAGTAACCCAAGAATAGTGCTTGGATATTGGATGGAAGAGTCATCTAGGATTTTCGATTTTATGGGAAAAGAACAGTAGCATAATGGTCTAGATCAGCTGCTATTTTATTGAAAACTTGTTGGAAAATTAGAAGGGAACATAAGAAGAAAAAAGTAAAAACATCCTCTAAGCCTCACACAGATTTCTTAAACATAACACCGAGGAATTCCTTTGTTCTCATACCTGGGATGAAGGTTGCATCGCATATAAGAATTACATCCATATAAAGGCAACTAATAACTAAACTAAAAGAACTTTGACTCCATGAATTTTTACTAAACCCAAACTAAAGTACTACAGAAACCCACCCACAAATAAAAGCTCAGTAACATAAGAAAACCCGTAATAAAACCCAATGGTCCAAATATAGCTTGTGCCCAGAAATTTTTTTTAAAAAAAACTACCACTTACTCCTAAAAAACTAAATAAAACTAAACCAGCAGCTTAGTAATCCTAAGAAACATAGATATAAGAGTCGATAACAACTAAGAGTGGCATAGAGAGGCCCCACATCAAAATTAAACGTAATTCCAAGATTTCCTTATTTGAGCTTGCTTTTCCTCAAGCTTTTCTTCAGCCTGCTTCATAAGTTTTGCATTAAGCAATAAATAGTGTATTCTATGGTACTTATTATCAAACAAACAGAGTAAATCAGTATTGACCAGAACCATTTTTTTCCTTAATAGAGCAGTCTTGACTAAAACAATTTTGGTAATTGGGATACACAATTATTCATGTATTGTGGTTGTAAAATGTCAACACATGAAATAAATCATATCTTCAGATAGAATTATTCAAAAAAATGATGGGCCAAAATTTCCCCTGGTTCATATTCCATATGTATCACAAGTTTTTCTGTGTTAGGCAAGATCCAAACCCAAGACTTGCTTCCATCCCAACCCAACCCTTTTTTGATAGGTAATAAATTAAGAACAAGCAAGTACATCAGTTACTGAGATCAGTGAGTATATTGGGGGTATACCCACCAAAACACCAAAGATCGACAAATCCTGTCCATCGAATATTCTTTGAATCCTCTCCCTCCACATCCAAAACAAGCATGAAGGAGCTAAATTCCGAGCTCTGTTTCTGAAGATACTTTGGATTCCTCCTCCAACCTTGAAACATCAAGAGCACAAAATTGGGCATCACCAACCAAACACCAAACAAAGTAAACACAAGCTCCCATAACTCCCTCGCAAGACAACAGTGGAGTAGGAGGTGATCTTGATCCTCACTACTATTGCACATGCTACACCAGTTGGCCAAGACCATCCCTCGTTTAATAAGATTAACAATGGTAAGTATTTTAACCAATGCTCCGTCCACACAAAAGCACCTAAAAGCTCATGGGAGCCTTCACCCCCTTCCAAGGAAAACTCAATGTGACACTTTGTCCCAGACCTTCATAATATGAGCGGAGTGAAGGAAAAAAAAAAAAAAAACCACTCCTAAGATTCCAACACACTTTATCGTCCATCCCTAGCTGGAACAGTTGAGAGTACAGTAAATTAAACATATTATTAACAGATTCCAACTCCCAATCCTACACCAACCTCATGAAGACAGGGTTCAAATGTGCCAGTCTAGCGCTAATACCCAAATAGTTACTCACCATAGCATTTGGTTAACTATGATTTGGAATAATTCAGGGAAGAGTGAGCTAAGATCCTTATCCGCACACCAAATATCATGCCAAAACTTAACTCTCATCCCATCACCTAAATCTGACAACGTAGAAGAAGGCTCCCATCCTACCCTAATCATTTTACACAAGCCCACCCCATGTGATACTCGAACTCCTTTGGAAGTCCATTCAATTTTAATGGTTGATAATCTTAAGCAAAGAGGGTACCAATTAGCAGGTTGGTATTGTATGTGTCAGTGTGATGGGGAAACGGTGAACCACTTGTTGCTACATTGTTCACTAGCGTATGGATTGTGAAGTTTTGTTTTGCAAAGCTTTGGGATTCCATGGGTGTTGCAAGGTCGAGTTTCAGATTTGGTTTTTGGTTTTTTGTTGGAGAAACTGGATGGGGAAACATAATTCCAATATTTGGAATATGGTTCCATTGTGTTTGATGTGGACCCTGTGACGAGAACGGAATAGACATTTTTTAGGAAGTGGATCGCACGGAATCACAGCTTCATGAGTACTTCTCTAGTATGCTGTTTGAGTGGTCCACTGCATTGGGTTTCACTAGCTCTACTGTTGTCCCTACTTTTTTAGACTCTTTGTATCTTTCTTCTAATCCCATCTCGTTGTAATTATTTACCTCTTTTGTATTCATACTTTATGCACACAGAGTGGTCTATTTTTCTTCAAATAAAATCCTTTCTTATTTACCAAAAAAAAATTCCTCCTGTATTTAATCCTCATGATGCAATCATGGAAGATCCATTTGTTGCTGTTTTGCAAATGCGTCTAATCAAGGTTAATTTTATAGGGCTCACATCTGCAGTAAAATTGAAGTCCAATTGAAGTCTTGCCTCGACTAATCCCATGGGCACGTGTAGTCCCTCCATCCACACGCACCAAGTAATGGATCATCTTCTGTTACATTGTTCTATGGCAGGTGTTTTGTGGAACCTTGACTTCAGGTCATTTGGGATCAGTGGGTGTTATCTAAAAGGGCTGTGGATATGATGTCAGGTTGGCGGAATTTTTTCAGAAAGCACCATTCAGATAATTGGAATTTAGTTCCATTGTGCTTGATGTAGATGGTGTGGTGTGAATGAAACCGTTGTACGTTCAAGGATGTGGCGAAATCTGAGTCTCAATTGTTAGAATGTTTCACATCTTCTCTGTTCAATTGGTCTCGTGCTTGGGCATTTACTTCTAGTACTACTGTCCTGCATTTTATTTCTTCATTGTCTTTAATTCCTCTTCCCTGCTTATTTGAGGCTCCAGTGTTCATGCTTTATGCACACTAAGAAACTGTTTTTCTAATAATACTTTCCCATTACCTATTAAAAAAAAACAGCCATTCAGCTAAATTTTTTAGGATAAGCATCTTCAGATCAAACACACTTCACTCACACCCCTCAAAACTTCTAGCATTCCTTTCCCTATAGATGCACCACATCAAGCAATGAGGGATGCACATCAAAATTCAACTAAAGACATGAAGTGCTTGATTAAACGTCGTGAGTTTTCTGATGCCCAAACCTCCCATTCTCAGGGGTAGTTTCACCTACTTCCAATCTACTAAATGCATTTTCCTTCCCTCCACTTCCCACCCCCACCCCATCCCACAAAAAAATCACATTGCAACTTTTCTAACCTATTAGCCACACCAACTGGAAATGTAAATAAAGACATGAAGTATGTAGGCAAACTTGAAAGAGTACATTTGATGAGAGTGACTCTACCCCATTTAGAAATATACAATTTCTTCAACCTTGCTAACAACCTCTCAATCTTTTTAATGAGCCCATTCCAAACATAAGTTGCCTTGAAATTGGAAACTAACGGAGGACCCAAATAAGTCACCGGAAGAATGCTATCTTGCATCCCAAAATGGTTTCTATGGATTCCAAATCAGTCACCTCTTCCACTAGTACCATTTCACTCTTATTTTAAGTTTACTCTCAACACTGTAATCACTTCATACCAAAGCAAAATGCATCTCAGTGACCAGTCTGGTCCGTATTTGCATAAAATGATGGTATCGTTCTCAAATAAGAGGTAGAAATAATAAGTGATCTTTCGCTTCCTCCCTCTACTTTGAAGCCTGACAATCTACATCTCGTAACTACTTTGGTGTTCACCCTACTACCTTCATTAGTAGAAGAAACAACAAAGGTGACAAGTGGATCTCCTATCTCAGACCTCTTATACTCTAGAAGAATCCAGTAGGGCACCATTAACCAAAACTGAAAATCTCACCAAGGAAATACACATGCAGATCCAATCTTCCATTTCTCCCTAAAAACAATTCTACCCAACATTCAGAGTAAATATTCCCCATTGAAATCATCATACGCCTTCTCAAATGTCTAGTTTGCAAATAATACATGAATCTATGGAATGGGTCCTACCATCCAAGCATTCATTTGTTATCAACACTGAATCCAGAATCTGATATCCTATACAAAGTTAGAAATGCATTCAGTGAATCTAATACCTGCATTCTGTGAATCTAATACCACCTTACTCACCACCATCTTCAACCAGTTTACTAGCACTTTGCAAGAACCTTGTATAAACTCCTTGCCAAGCTAATAGATAAAAAATCTGTTATGTATATGTCAACCGTTTATAATGGCTATAAATGACGCTTAATTCTCCTCTGAAAAATTCCCTCCCATGAAACTCCAGAAGGAACTGCATAAGATCTCCTTTAACATAGCCCAACAAGCTTGAAAAAACGCTATTTTAAACCATCATGCCTAGGAGCCTTATCACCATTCATGTTTGTTATAGCAAGATGTACCTCTTCCTCCTCAAACTGCCTTTCTAGCCATTCTCTTTCTTCCTCACTAATTAAGGAAAATTGCATCCCATCCACTTTAGGGAACCAATCATCTATCTTCTCGTAAAGGTTTTCATAGAAGCTTATAATCCCTTTATCTCTAATTCCTCCTAGTAACCCCCCATTCACCTCCATCCTCCCCACATGATTTGATCTCTATTTTGTATTACCAACACCTTCCTTTAACCAAAGTGCCCTCAATTTTTGCCACCAACTAATCTCCTCCATCAGTAATTTCCCTAGCTCTGCTTTCAAAGTCTTTCTGAAGCCTTTCTCCTCCTCAATTATACCCCTCTCTTCCTCCAAGTGATGCAAATTTGCTAGTTCTGCTAACTTGCTCTTCCTCACTTTCACATTACCAAACTCCTCATTCCATCTAACCAGAACCCATTTTAAAGCTTGGAGTTCTTTTCACTCACGAAACTAGCTGACCCCACAACCACATAGCTATTCCACCACTCCTTTATTTTATCAATAAAACCAGGTTCCTTCAACAACATATTCTTAAAACAAAACGGGCTCTTACCTCTTCTCATTCCTTCATAACCATTACTCCATGTGTAAAACCCTCCTGGTGGGAAATCTGGTAGTTCTTGGCCATTGAGGAAATTAGAGAAACTATACATTGTCAAGATGAAGCTTTGACAACCCCCTCCATTCCATGGGAAACTGTACTACATTAGAATCACCACCTATGTAACACTTTCAACTCTTCCCATAAAATACCTCTTTGTTTTTCTTCATTTGGTCCATAGATGCCCTCGATAGCCCACTCAAAAATATCTTCCATATTCTTGAACAAACATGAGAAAGAATGTACACAACAACACTGCAATCAGTTTTCTCTACCACCCTCATATACCACATAAGAATGACCTGCCCGCACTTCCATGAGCACCCAAGGTTTGCCGATCAACGAATGGGCTACCCCATAAGATTCTAACCACGTCTTGCTACATCCCCATGCCATCACGCAACATATTCTTCATCACTGCATGCTTTTCCAAATCATTGAGTCCTCTTACATTATACCAAATCCCTTACATTCCATGAATTTACTCTCATAAGCATTTTAATATGTCAATAACCCAGTTCCTCGTCTTCCCATTCCCATTCATTCTGCCCCCATACTTCTTACCTCATATTTTATTGTAGACACCAGGCCCCTAAGCTTCCTCTCCCCTTTAAAAATATTAACTTGCTTGCAATTCTACCAAATGAGTCCAGCACCACATGGCTGAACCTTATAAGAACCAAATCCCACAGCCTAGTTCAACTGACCCGTCATCTTTGACAAGATGATTATAAGTACCATAGCAAATAAAATAGTAATACAACATCAAAAAAAAAATATTTGCCAAGCAGCATTTTGGAACAGCAAACAATTCTATGGAACAGATAGAGAGATGATGCTTATTCTTACTTGCAACCGACTGCGAATAAATTCCAGCTTTGATTCCTGAGAAAAGTTTAGATTAGTAAGAACTTATAAATGATGCAGACTTTAAATATACTTACAGGGTAAAGATTATAAGTGTATTAATAACAGGGCCATACTTGTTCCTGAAGTGCTTCTTTAAGTTGGGAAATCAAGGCAGTCCTAGTTGCCTCTGCGCTCTCAAGTTGCATGACACATTGCTGAAGTACATGTTCCTGTTCTTGCAACTCATCCATCACTGGAGCTCCCTGCTGATTTCCTGATTTCATTACCCAGAAAAGGGGGAAAAGAAAATCACCAAATCATTATAATTGAAGTCATCACTATCATGAATGTGGAACTTAAAGTAGCATGTCAGAATCCACATAGAGTAGCTTCACTGTGAGGAACCTGAAGTTGTTTGATGAAGCTCTTCTGGGGAAGTGGTTGTGATGTCTTGGAAGGGTGAGATGGGCTTTGTGGAGGCGGGTGGTGGATTTAAAGTATGACTCTGAGGTGGGGGTTTGGTGTACTACAAGTGTTAGAGAGCACTATGGGGATAGCCTTTGGAAGTACATTCGGTTGGGGAAAGCTTTCCCGCCATGTTAAGTTTGAAGTTGATATTGGTACCGATATTAGATTTTGGCATGATTTATGGTCTGTTGAGGTTGTTTTGCAGGAGGCCTTTCTTGAATTATTTTGTATTGCTCGAGATAAAGAAACTTTAGTTGCTGATCATTTGCAGGTCCGCACTGAGTCAATCCATTGGGGGCTGGACTTCATTAGAGCTGTTTAGGATTGGGTTGGAGTCAATCTCTTCATTCCTTGATTTACTCTAATCTACCAAGGTGAGAGGTACGGGTGATGATACTATTTGTTGGTTGCCTTCTCCACATAAGGGTTTTCAGGTTAGCTCTTACTACGAATTTGTAGCCAATGTTGGAGGCCCTAATTTCCCTTGGACAAGCTTATGGAAGCCAAAAGTTCCATCAATGGTTTTTTCCTTTGTATGGGTTGCTTCGTTGGGAAAATTTTAACGGCTGAAAACTTGCGGAAACGAAATATTATTTTGGTTAGTTGGTGTTGTTTATGCAAGGGAGATGGAGAAACGGTGGATCATGAGTTACCATCCTTTTTCAACAGAGTTGTGGGATATGGTTTTTGCCCTTTTCGGGGTCGAGTGGGTGATGTCGAGACAGTAGGTAAGAGTTATTAGCTTGTTGGCGAGGCTGCTTTGGGTGACACCGACATTGTGGAATCTGGATGTGCATCCCTCATTGTTTGATGTGGTGCATATGGAGGGAAAGGAATGATAGAAGTTTTGAGGAGTGTGAACGAAGTGTGTTGAATCTGAAGATGCTTTTCCTCAAAACCTTAGCTGAATGGGTGTCAGTTTTGGGTTGTTTTCTTTGTTCGGATTTCATTGAGTTTCTTGATTTTTTTTCTTTTCGAGTATAGCTTGGATTGTACGTCTTGTAAGATCCCTCTGTACAGATTTAATGCCTGATTTTTCAATAAAACTTCTTATTACTTATAAAATAAAATAATATAAAGCTTTTGGGACTAATGGTTGTTTATCAATCCTAATGCGAACACTAAAGATTCTCAATTAAAACAACTAAGTCAATAGTTCCTAATTTGCCGTAATCATCATTAGGTAAGATATGGAATTTTAGAGCTTCATTTTAGAGGACAGTTGCATGTTCAAAACATCAAACCCCATTGCAGATGTCTTACCTTGTATTAAGTTACTTTCAACATCTTCCTCAATTTTACCCACATGACATACAGCAGCATTACACTTGCTTAAGGCAGCTTCTTCAGTGGGATGTTCATCAAGTACAGATTGGAAAGCACTCAGTATTTTCTCTGGAAGACCTCCAACAGCCAATTTCTGAAGTTAAAATGCCAAAAAGGCATAGCCAAGATCAAAATACATAAAAATACAACAGAGAAGTCAACAAATTAGGATTAGATGCTATCAGCTAAGTGCTTACAATTCTAACTGAGTTTGCATCCCTCTTCACTATCTTGATAGGATTTGAACTCTTCCCATTGCTCACAGACACAGAAGGATTCTTACTCAGCATTTCATCTTTAAGACTCCGCCCTCGAGAACCAAAAACCTTCCTTTCTTCCCATATGTCAACCTGAACAAACAAATACAACATGAAACCACCAAACCCCAACATAAAAAGAAAACTGGTCGATGAACGAAGTAATGGGACTACATGCATAATAAAAGCAACATCCATGAATCATAAAATAGCATAAATATAGATGAATGGATGCTTATCTGTTGTACAACATCAATACTTACCAACCAAACATTTTGTCATGGAGCCACATACTACAAGACTTTTTTTTTTTTTTCGTGTGAAGTAAACAAGACAGTTGTTAGGAAAAGCTGTTGGAGCAGTATTTATGAAAGAAAGGGTGGAGCCAAGAGAGCTTCTCTCCCAAAATATCAGTCTATGGCATTTATTTGCAACAAGTCACCATCTTTTTACAAAACAATCCAAATAAACTGAAAAATAAATCTTGCAATTGTAGGTGACTCAGGTGGTAAAGTGGTCTGGTGTCACGAAAACAAAAAATAAAAAAGAAAGATTTCAAGGATTCAAATCTAAATCACATCAGCATGATACCATGTCTTGACGCATACCATATAGCGTGGCATCCTATTCAAAGTCACTCTTTTGGCTAGAATCCTTTTACAGGTTAAAATTCAAATCTTAAGTCCAGTAAAATAACATCAACAATAAGAGTGGAATTCATCAACTGAGAACGTTAACAAAAGGTGGGAGGGGTGTGTGCATGTGTTGGTGTCATTGTGTGTGTGTGTGTGTGTCTGTACAATTTTTTTGATAAATAATAAAAGTTTTATTGAAGAAAAGAAACAGTAAGTATACTAGGCATTTTTTTTTTTCTTTTTGAGCAGATACTAGGCATATACTTGATGCTCAAAATAATTATTTTACAAGAATCTATAAAAAATCTTGGAGAGAAGAAAAAGAAAACAATCCTGTCGCATTCATCCAATCAAATAATGTCCAGAATAATAGAAGCTTCAGGTCAGGAATACCCATTTCAGTGTCCTCAGAACTTCTGATATTACATTCTCTCCATAAACACCACATAAGACAGTGAGGGATAGCTTTCCAAATCAAAGAATGCTGATGCCGGCCCAAACCTTTCTGCCAACAATCAATCAACTCCCTTACCTGACGAGGCATTACCCAAGACACTCCAAAAAGAGACAAAACAGAACCCCACAGCTCCTTTGCCCAATGACAGTGAAGTAAGCGGTGGTCAACAGATTCTTCAGCTGCCTTGCACAAACAGCATCTGTTAACTAGCACAATCTTCCTCTTTCGGAGATTATCCGCAGTGGGAAGTTTACCCAGTACTGCTGTCCAAGTGAAGAAAGCTACACAAGTGGGGACTTTGGACTTCCAAATGCCTTTCCAAGGAAACCTCATAGAGGGAGGGCTCAAACAGCAATAAAAGGACTGCACAGAAAAACCCCTTCTCTCCATTCTGTTCCAACAAAATTTATCAGCCCCAATTCCATTCACATGAATAGAGTAGATCATATCCATAAATGGAGTAAAAGATTCCAATTCCCAAAACTGGACATTCCGTGAAAAGCTTAAATCCCAATGCAATGTTCCATTCCTAAATGACATAAGAGCTGCCACCGAGGTGTCATTTTCTTGTGCAATGGAGAATAATTCAGGGTACATCACCTTTAGGGGCAGAACACTACACCAAGGGTCTTTCTTCTATTTCATTCAACCCTTTCTCCCAAGAAGAGAGACTGATGATAAGTTAGTCTGGACGCTTCGTAAGTCTGGTCAGTTTGATGTTCGGTCTTATTATGGTGCTCTTCAAGTCTCAAACAGGCCCAGGTTCCCGTGGAAAATTATTTGGGGTGTCAAAGCTCCGCGTCGTATTTCTTTCTTCATTTGGACAGCAGCTCGAGGTAAAATCCTTACATATGATAATTTAATGAAGAGGGGGCATGTGCTGGCTGCGTGGTGCTGTATGTGCAAGAATGGTTGGGAGACCGGGGGATCACCTCCTTCTTCATTGTGAGGTAGCTACTACGTTATGGGGTTTTGTTTTCCAAATGTTTGGGATCCAGTGGGTTCTTCCGGCCAAGGTGATAGAATTGTTATTTAGATGGTTTAATGGGTTTGGGAAACATTCTTCAGATATTTGGAACCTTGTTCTGCTTTGCCTAATGTGGTCGTTGTGGCAAGAGAGGAACTCTCGTATTTTCGAAGGCAAGGAGAAATCCTTACTCCATCTTCAAGAGTACTTTGTGGGTCTGCTGTATGATTGTTCTAGGTCGTGGGGCTTTACGGCAGCATCTTCTCTTCCAAAATTTGTTGTCTCCCTTAATATTGATTAATTTGTTTTCCTTTTCCTGTGTATTTTCCCCTCCTGTTAGTGCATATTTTATGCACTTGGGAGTTTTGTTCCAGATTTAATAAAGTTGTTATTACCTATCAAAAAAACACTACACCAAGGGTTGTGCCAAAACTTCACATTTTCCCCATCACCTACCAGATAAGATATAAAGGGCAAGAAGCGATCCCATTCCTTTTGGATAGATTTCCACAAGCTCACCCCATAAGAACCTCTAACAACACCAGTACACCACCCACCCCACATATTTCCATACTTTGTCTCCACAACCTTCATCCAGTATGCCTCCCTTTCCATCCCATATCTCCAAAACCATTAACCTAGTAAAGCCTGATTGAATCTAGGCAAATTTTTTACAACCAACCCTCCACTCTGAATAGGTGCACGAATCTGTGCCCAATTCACTAAATGCATTTTCTGCGACTCACCCAGCCCACTCCAAAGAAAATCTTGTTGGAGCTTCTCCAAATGAGTCGCCACCCCAGCCAGAATATGCAAAAGAGAAAGGAAGCAAGTAGGAATATTTGATAAAGTACTCTTCAATAAAGTGAGCTAACCACCTTTAGAAAGGTATAGACGCTTCCACCCTCCCAACCTTTGCTCCATCTTCTCAAGAACAGTATTCCATATATTTTTCGAATTAAATTTAGCTCCCAATGGGAATTATTACACTCTCCTACCAAGCTTGGGGAATTATTTTTTGGCCTTCTTTTTGACTGGGCTCGGGTCTGGGGGTTTACATCAGCAGTATCCCTTGCAGATTTTGTTGTTTCTTTAAATTTTTCTAAGAGCACTGTTATAACTCTTATGTAATTATCCCTCCTTCTAGGTGCATAATTTATGCACTTAGTGGGAGTTCCAGTTCCTTCAATAAAATTTCAGTTACTTATCAAAAAAAAAATTTAGCTCCCAATGGAAGCCCCAAATAAGTCATCAGAAGGGACCTAAGTTTACACCCCATCCGCTCCACCAAATCCCCAAATTTGGAACCTCACCCACCGGGACCATTTCTGACTTTTGCCCATGTTAACTTTCAGCCCAGAAAAAACCTCAAACCAAGTAAACACAGCCCACAAATACTCAATTTTCATATGATCAGCATTACAGAAAAGCAAAGTGTCATCCACAAATAGCAAATGAGATACAACGAAATGGTTATCCTCACCCGAACCAACATCAAAACCTGAGAGATATTCCCCCACTAGTGGCATGATCCATCAAGCAACTTACAATTTACTCCATCTATCCTAAATAGAGCGATGCCCTTTCCTTTCCTGTCCATCCCAAAAAGAGTTACATTTGTAAAAGTCAAAGAACCTCAATTTTCACCGATGAGCTCTAGCTCACCTAGCACCTCCTCCCTTTATAAGTTCTAGGTTAAGAGTAAGGTCATGAGTTCAAGACCCCCATTGAGTGCGTGTATAACTTACCAATCAAAAAAAGGAACCTGAATTTTCACTTTATATTATCCTTACATCAAATAAAGTAAAAGCATTAAAAAATAAAATAAAATAAAAAAAGAACATTCAAACTTAGTTGGCACCATCTGCAATGTGATGTAGCAGCCATTACATGGCTAGAGAGGATGTATCCCGTTTGGAAGCCATGACATATAAGAAGGCCTTTTTGACAGAAGTTTGGCTATGTCGCAGGTACTCAATCCATATATATAGTATGTATGAAAATATACATATCATGTAGACTTACACACACATACATATATCCATTTATTTTCTATTATGGACAGGGTTTAGGGCTCTGACTACCGTGTCACAACCACTCTAGGGCAAAATGCGAATTCAATGTAATAGATATCAGTTGCATACCATTTTAGGCACCATTTTGATAGAATTAGTACTTATTAAAAGCTTTGACAACCACATTTCTGGACATGATCTGACCTTTAGAAAAGCACTGATCAGAGACCTAACGACTTGTACCAGGAAATATCTAGTTCTACTTCAGTGCAACTAAAAGAAGACCATCATAAATGAGACTACTTGAGGAAAATCATACTCTTAATGGAAGAAGAAATAGGATAGAGAGGACTAGGCATTCAGCGGAGAACAGAAATAGTTCACATACAAAAACCACAAGTGGTTGAACTCCACCCTAACAAGAACAAAGAAAAGAACCACACATAACAGAAGAAGTAACAATTAATCACCCAAAGCCCAAAGTTACTTACACACACACACACACACATATATATATACATATATGGTCGTAACTTCTGACTTCCCAATTATTACCTAATGTGGTATACGTAAGACAAGAAATTACGAGTAGCCAATCCATAACGAATAAAGGATTTACCAGTCTGGTTACCACTTTCTTTCCATGTTCATCTCCATTGTCGCAAACATGCCTGAGAGCTGAAGGAAGAACTTTCCAGAATTCATTCACAAACTCACTGCCCTTTCGCCTACTATTTTGCAAAATGTCATTTGCCAAATACAGAAAAGAAACGCGCTGCTCTCTCTGGGAAGAGTTGAAAAACTTATCCCATGTTTCAACAATTTGTTTTGCCTTCTTCCGGTGAGAGACACACCAACGGGACAAAGCTGATCAAATGTTTATTAAAGGAAAACATACCACAATATCCATGTTACAGTATTAAAGAGGAAATTAAAACTCACATTTGCAGAAAAAACACAACTGATCATCTCAATGAAAATCAATTTATAAGCCATTTATCTTAAAATTTTAAGCTTTTGCAGTGAAGACATATGTAAAAGTATTCAATTGCTAAGTAGAGAAATCTGCAGGGTATACTTCATTGAGTACCTACAACCTTTTTATTTTTACAACTGAAATTTTATTCAAAAGAGAAGAAAGACATCAACCCCTGTACATGAGTAGTGTATGTGACGGTTTGGTATAATCGCTAGAATTTCAATCAAGATAAAATTTGTTAGTTTGAATGCCTGAAAAAAAGACTGTACAAGAGGTCATATACAAGAAAAAAGAAAAGTTACTCAATGTCACAGATATCGAATATCTCGGAATCAGCACCATCTTATTCATTTGCAAAAATAAGACTCAAAAAATCATGATTCGGTAAATAGGCCACTGATCGGCATCCAAGCTTTACTAACTTCAATTTCAATCTTAAGAAAGTAGCAAAGGGGGGATTGTTAAAAGGTCAATAAAAAGTACGTAAGTCTTAAATATCCAGCGTAGTGGAGAATGAATGACTGCTTAAAGCAGCCATCCAATCAAACTTATGATGAAATAATAACAGTTTCAACTCCGAAGGAGAATTCTCTATTCCTTCAAACGTGCAATTATTATGCGCTCTCCAAATAATCCACAGAACACAGAGGTATGGCACCCCCAAACATCCACATTGCGATGCCAACCAAAACCCCATTTCCAACACTCTAAAAATGCCCATGACACTCTTAGGTATAACCCGAGTTTCCACTCTACCTCGCATCTAAAAATAAATAAAAATCCTACGAGTTGGGCCCCATTTATTAAGGGAGAGTCTAGGCCCGCACAAGAGGAGGAGTTTTAGAATAATGTTTAAATAATTAAATTTACTATTTCCTAGCAACTTAAGTCAAAATATAAAAAGTTAAGATCAATTAGTTATATTATCCCTATCCCTGCTAGTGCTGATCTTCTACTGTAGTTTCAACTCTTAGTCCCTTCATAATTGTCATAATTTACATCAGCTTATAAATATAATATATTTAATACTATTAGGTTTACACTTATGATAAACTGTAGGTGCTTAATTAACCCTGTCATAGCTCATGGATATAGCTTTTGCAACCCATTAGGCTTTGTTTGTCCCACTGGAAATTGGAAAATGAACGTTTGACAAAATTCTTCTCCAAGGGTAACATTTTTCAGTAAACTATTTATTTGATGGTTTGTTGCTGATACAAGGAATGAGTTTTATGTTTCTAGTGAACCTTTTTAAAATATATATATTTATATATATAAATTGATGCAATCTTCATGCTTCCACTAAAAATAAAAAAGTAGTTTCACATGAGGAATTACTGCATGTCAAAATAATATTATAATACTCCCATCAGCAATGATGCCTGGGTATTTTCTAGCTTAGTTGGTAATATCTCTTAGTCACACACAAAAGACATGGGATCCGCCTACATTAGGGAATGGGGGATTTAAGAGAGATGAATGGATTACTTCTCATCATGTAGCCGATAGACCCATGGGCCTCTAATAGACCAAAAACAAATCATGCACAAGATATTAAAGAGGATATTGTACATGCAGCATGCTTTAGAAGAAGAAGAAAACACCAATTAGGTGAAACATAGATGAAGTTCTGACATCACAACCAAAACACAATATTCGTTTCTACATCATGTGTAGGAATTAAGGAAATGTATCATGTGCATCTAATATGGGGAGACAAGTAATTTCAGTGTGTAAAATAAGATATGTCATAAACATGCATGCAAATAGTTTCATGTGTTGTGTTGCCAACTTTGCATACTTCTCCTCTTCAAACCAGGGTTTGAAACCAAACTTCACCTCAGTATGATAGATGGGGCAATTGAATCCCTGCCCACATTTTCCATAGGGCCCTCTTATCTCTTCCTTCCCACTAATAAATCAACTAATTAAACTCATGTTTCCAAAACAATCATTTCAAGGAATTAATGATTCCTAAGAGCAGATTCATCCCATTGCCACAAAGAAAAAGGTCATGCTGCCTCAAATAAATTTTGGAGTTACTGGAGAATTCCATATATATGGTGAATCTATAATCGAATGGCACAAAACAAAACAAACCATTAAAGTTGTTATGAGCATAAATCAGATATAACATTGGAATTTCATTGCAGGATACATTCAATGCTTTGTTGTGAATTGTTGAGTTTCGATAATTTCTCAGCTAATATCTGTCCACCAAATTCGTCGTTGCTCATCCTGCTATTTAACAAGTTTTTACATACAATGCACGAAGTCCTATATATTACAAAAAGACAGTGTTAGTATTCTTAAATGACAGTAACCCTTGCTTCAGCAAACAATAAAGGCAGAAACAAAAACAGGTAAAATCATAACTTCTAAAATGCCTGCAGAATTTCCTCATCTCTCCAAATGGGTGTATAGGTACAAATCTTTACTTTACCAGGAAAACTAATTAAATAAACAATAAACAGTTTATTTTTCAGATCCTACTAAGTCAAATTTAAAGCACACACCAGCATGTCTACTCTTCTTCTTCTTCTTTTGAAAAGTAAGAATAAAAAAAAAATCAGATTATTGTACATGCTTCAGGTACTATCTTACCAATTAAAATTGAAGAATGAAACATCATCTTTTTTTTATAGGTAAGAATGAACAATCATCATTGAGTGAAAATATGGAAGAAAAAAAATTGTAGAATCCAGATCATGCCATATAGTGAACACCAAGTTATTGTAGAATCCAGATCAAGTTCCTTTTATAGGATAACCATCTCCATAATACAACAATGGAATTCTAAGTTCTTAAATTAAGAAGGGGAAAAAATCACAGCATTAGAAAAGTGTTATCAATGTGATAGTCCAAACTTACTTCTGAAAAACATTCCTTAACCCATCTTGGCTTTTACTTCCCTCCGAAGAGGCTGATACAGATGTCCCAAACCCTGAGAAAGCACAAAAACAAGTTATGGGAAATTCCAGAGGTAGACAATTAATCCCAAATTGAAATTACAAATAGTCTATTAAATAACAGAAGTTTCTTTTGTGTGTGCTTGTCCATTTATTTTTAAATATATCAACCTTGAATGACGCATTTAACTCTAAAAAATAAAGGGGAGAGGGGAGGGGGAAGAAGAAATGTCTCGACTCTCGGGAAGCGTAGTCATCGTGATCTAGTTGCCACTATGTGTTAGTGATTCCATAATATAATCCCACCATACTGGTAAACCATTGAGCACTGCAGTGAGTTGAATTTTATTGTACTTTTTTCTTTTCTTTTTTAGATTAAAAGCAGGTGTTTGAAAATGTTGCAGATCTCAAACAAGAGAACTCAAAGTCAAATATTTTGAGCATATAAAACTTGGTTTGCAACTAATAGAGGAGAAATAGAGAAAGAATTATGGCAGGATTATGGACTTTTAACAAGTAGAAAACTCAAGATCAAATTGTTGCCCACCCAAAGAAGAAGCAGTTGTTCTGATGCAAGGGGAAAAAAATTTGGGTGCTTTCAAATTTCGTGATTGACAATCGTTCTGATGCAAATCTTTATAGAGAGAAAGAAGGGCAAAGGCATTGAGACGGAAAGACCATGTTTTCCACATAAGTAACATCTCAAACATGCAAACTACAACAAACCAAGCGCAATGCACAATCTTTTTTGCATTAAAAAAGATGGAATGCCAGTAATTTTGTATTTCAATTTTAAAAAAAAACAAATTAGTACATTACTACAAATTTTACAGAAACCTAACATTTGAAACTTAACTATAAATTACTAGCCTTTTCGCATATTGAGTTTTTTTTTAAGTGCAACTTGAATTTTTCTAATTATTGCAACTGTAATCTTGTAGTTATACGTGGTTTAAATTTAAAGGAAAAAGTTTAGCCACAAACCAATTTGTAACAATCTTCCTACAACCTACTACGTGGCAACTCAAATGACTATCAACGTGTACTTTTAGTCACATGAACTATTTAATTAATCATGTGATTTGTTTAAATAATATATGTGGATAGTGGGTTGTAGGAAGATGGCTACAAACCAGTTTGTAGTTAAACTCTGTCCAATTTTAAAAAATAATCACTTCCCCATTATCCCTTTTTTTTTTCTCTTTTTTTTTTTTTATAAATTCTGTGTCTTTTGGTTTTAACTATTTAATGAGGACTTATTAGACAAATCAAATAATAATATAATAAAAATTACAGCTAAAACCCTTCATAGCACTAACTGAAAAACGACTAATACATAGCGAACATAATTATTAATAATTATTATTATATTTATGAACCACAACAGCATGAAATAATTAATAAAATTTGATTTTTTTTTTAATTTTTTGAATTTTCCACTAGCATTTCTCCACTACCAAAACAGAAACTTAGGGTTTCTATCACATGTAATATGCTATACTATGAAAAGTAAAACCAAATAAACAATTCACAGTAATAATTCACAGCCAGATTTCGAAGATAAAGAGAAAGCACGAATAAAGAGTTGAGTTGAGGTTTTTACCAAGGAAACAGGCGGAGATGAAGAAAACTCCACGGAAGAATAACCGAGATGAAGAAAGGCGATGAGAATGAATACAAAGATTTGTTCGAAACAAAAACCCTAGAATAGAGACAACCTGTTGTTTTCCCAGGGAGAGAGATAGAGATGGTGAAACCTGTCCCGGAGAGAAACCCAATGACTTTTTTTTTTCTTTTGCTCTTTTTTTTTTTTTTTTTCGGTTTTTTGAAGTGTGAGAAATGAATCGGATTGATACGTGAGAGTGAAATTTTAATTTTTGATGATAAGTAACAGATGCAGACGTGGCACGTGCTGTGAGTTGTGATACGGTGCGTAAAGTTGGGTATATCAAAAATTCGTTTTGGTTATTGTTTTTCAAATGGGTTTTTTTTTTTTTTTCACTTAAAAAAAAAAAAAAAAAAACATGTGGGACTCATAAAAAATCTGTTTGAGTGAGTACAAAAAATAAAAATACATCTTAAAAATCATGTCTCAATAACATCGTACATAAGTTTTAGAAAAGGGTCTCGCATACCTCCAGTTTCTATTTAACTAGAAAACTCTTGTTATTCAAATGATATGATGCCACATCATACACTCTTTAAATAAATGATGAAGAATAAAAAATTGAACAAGTACAAAATCGCATTAGTTTTTTGAAATGAAATTAACATAACAAAACTAACACAACAGTTGCTTGGAACAACACAAAATAAAAGGATGAAAATATGCTACGCTTTACAACCAAGTTTCCCTCACTCTTTTTTCTCAAAACAAAACTAGCAGGATCGGTAACTGAATTGAAAAAATTATAGGAAAAAGAAGAGAGAATGAGAGATAGAGAGTTGCGGCAAGAAGAGAGAAAATGACCTAAGAATATTAAACGAAATATGAAAACACCAAAAAGATGTTTTTATATCTAGGTGTTTGCCCAATGTTTTAAGTTACCAATTTTTATGTTATATTTTGTGAAAAGAACCAGCTAAACAAAAACAAATTGTTGTGTCCCACCACTTTTTGATTTTTAAACATGTAACCTGTTTTAAACGGAAAATTATTAGGTATTACGGGAATACATTAAATGCGTACTCCCTCCTCTCACAGAAGTGGTGGGTTCCATCATGAATTTAATTAGTAGGACCCACAACTTCTGTGAGAGGAAGGAGTACGCATTTAATATACTCCCAGAGTATAGTATAATTACCCGTTTTAAACAGGCAACCAAACAGGGTTCTAGAAAATGACTTGCGTATGCATACTTAAAACATTTGTACACACTCTCGGTCCTGAACACGTAGGATGCCATACCTTTGCTTGATTTTTGTGATTTAATTTGAATGCTTGATTAGCAATTTCCCATGCGTGCTTTAATTTATTCCAAATTATTATAATTTGCACCGATTTATCAAAATTCCAAGAATATAACAATTTGTAATAGCAACGTCAATTTCTCCTATTTCTCTCAAGTTGAGGCAGATTAGGATCCATTTGGTTTGTGTATAAAGTGGTGGGGATGCCATTATAAGAAAGTGGTAGTGATATAATAATAATATAAATGCTAATTTAAAAATTCATAATATAGGTTTCAGCTTTACAAATAATTGTGAGCATGTTTAACTAGATTCAAAACCCATATTCTGTGTTTGAAGACAAAAAATGATGGGCTCGGGTTCAAATTTATTTGTTTGGCAATTGTTCTCAACTTTTGTACTCAAATAATTTTACTGTTCAAACAAATACTTAAGGTTATGTTTGGTCTAGTTTTCTGTTTTCTGTTCTCAAAAAGTGGTATTTACACTGTTTTCAAATTTTGGATTCAAATATTGTTTTCTCCTGGATTCAATTCATCTTTTTTTGTTTGGTGATTGTTTTCAGCAGAGATTTTGAGCATGTTTTCATTTATAACTGTCTGTTATTTCATTCCCTCCCTATCACATTTACACCATTGAACCCGTGAGAGCCATGACAACCACAGCACCGAGGGAGTCTCAACCCGTGAGAGCCACCCTGTGAGAGCCACCAAGAGCCTCCATTGAGTGCCACCCAAGGCAGCCGTGAACTGCTCCCAGCTAGCGGCGTGAGACCAGTCAACCAGCGCCACCGTGTGGCCACCCTCACGCAAGCCTGTGTACGCCAGTCACCAGTTGAAGCCATCAACTCCACGAACAGCTCCACCACCGCCTCCGACCATCGTTGGCCTCCAGATCTGGACTGATTCCTCCATCTCCACTGCCTATTCTAGAAATTATCCCCAAAACAGCAACATCACGCAGCAATTAACACAACCAAACCATATTTCAGAAAGTTTCACAACCAAATCAGAGAAAAAAATGGGCAAAATTTCAGATCTGGACTGATACCTGGGTTTTGTGAGATAGAGGAGCGTCAGAACAGCTACCTTCGGTCGGAGATGGAGAGCTTGACCGTGATTGGAGCCAAACACTTCGATCTGTGGCTCTCTCAACTTCTTCTCTCGGTTCACGATCGGGTTGTGAGGCCATTTATATTAGGATAAAGAGGGTTTAGTTGAGGATTTATGAGGGGGTTGAGGTGATTATGAGAAATGACCGACGGAGGGAGGCGATGGCGTAAAGGTTGGGAAGGGAGTAATGAGAAGTGACAGAGAGGCGGCGAGCGTGAGACCAGAGGAAGCAAACTGGATTCGGTGAAGAAGATTGAACTAGAGTAGAGGGGGTTGATAGCCGTCTCTTATGAGAGCTGGGGTTTCATGGTAGATGGGTTTGGACTTTGGAGTAAATGGGGTTGTTAGCCATCTCTTTTGTCAGATTTCATAAATTCATCAACTAGTGTGTTTATGTGCAGAGGGGTTTGGAGTAGAGGAGTAAATGGGGTAGATGGGTAGATGGCCGTTGTAGTGTGTTTATGAGAAGGGGTTTCATAGCAGAGGGGTTTGGAGTGAAGGAGTAAATGGGGTTAGATGGGTTGATGGCCATTGCAAATGTCAGCTTGTTTCAGTAAAATTGTGTGTTTATTTAAGCTTATGCCTCCGGTCAATTTGTGCAAAAAATTTCAAAATTACTATTGGTCTTTTGAACAGTAGCTGAATTCGGGTTGAGTTCAAGTGAAAACAACAAAAAGTTGTTCTCATTTTAGGTGAATTGAGTATCAATTGTACAGTAATTGTATTTGAATGCAAAAAGTGAAAACAGTAACCAAACAAAAAAAATTTAATCCGGGCCTATCATTTTCTGTATTCAAACATAGAAAACTGTGTTTAAATACTGATACTAAACATGCTCTAAATGCTCAAATTAAAGAACAAGTTAGAGGGTTTTCACCCGAACTGAAAATGCCCAGTGGCAATTTTGCAATTATTTGCACAAAAGACCCATGGAAATTTTGAAATAAAAGTCACATTTTTTATGACACTTTCAACGGCCATTTTATTCTCATTACTAAAGCTTTCTTCTTCTCCCTTGTTCGAAAATTCTCTCCCTCCTTCATTTACACCCCAATCTCCACAGATCACTTCCCGTTACTCCATCCACAAATCACTTCCTTTACGCTATCGTCTTCTCTCTCCGCCATTTCTCATTAATCGATATCACCTTCCTCATTAATCACACATAACTTAGTTTTCATATTTATTAAAGTGCCCATAACCACACAAACCCATGGTGAAGCTCCACGGACTGAGTTTGCAGCCCCCAATCACGATCAAGCTCCCATCTCCGACCGGCAGTGCCACTTCCGACCCTCCCCTGCTACACGAAACCCAGGTATTTCTAAATCTCTCTCTAGATCTGAAATTGTGCCTATGTTTGCTCCGATTTGGTTGTGGATAATTTTTTTTCCAAAGATATGAGCTGGTTGTGTTCTTTACCTTAAGATCCAACTAAAATGAGCTGGCTATTTGTGAATTTGTTGGGAATTATAGAATAATTTTTTGATCCTTCTTCGTTCCCTGTAATTTTTATGTAGAATTTTTTCAGAATGTCTACGTTCAATGGGTGTGAGCTGGTTTGAATTTTTATTTTTAATACTTATAAATTAAAATTTAAGTTATTAAAGCAATATGTAATCAATGGTATAAATCAGTGTATTTGGTAAAGTTTGGTTATTTGGTAAAATTTAATTTATTAATTCAATTTGTAGTCAATTAAAATATACTTATATAAGCAATTTGCATTTGGTTGAAAAGTGTAAATTTTGAGTTTTGCACTGCATGATACATTATGGGTTTTGAGGCAATGCCTACATGGCCTTGACTTGGCTCTTAATTGCTTATGTAGTACTTGTGGAGTTAAAGGAATGTCATCCTTAGTGCTGGAATTTCTATTATAGTACCTGTTGTAGTCTGGAGTTACTCTTAGTATTGATGATACTTTGTGAACTCAGTTTTTGTTTTGTTTGTGTTGGCTCATGGCTGATGATAACAATAGAACTTGTGACCTCATTCCACCCTTTTAAATCATGTGATTTATTTCGAAAGCTCTTTTAAGCTTTATGTAATTTGGATGACTTGTTAAAACTAAGACAGCAAGTTCACTGAGTTGGCAATCCAAAATAAGCTAAGTTTTGCTACTAACCCTTAGAAATAGTGGATTTTATTGGTTGTTCATCAAAAGGCGGTAACATAGTGAGTGTGTTATGATTGGAGACTCAAATGTTTACAATGTTGATGGTTGAAATATTGAATTTGATGAATCAAAATTACATATATATATTACATGGCACCCGAGTTGAATGATGCCAAAGACCCAAAAACTATTGCCTCCGCAAATGGAAAAGTTGTTTATAGATCTTATGGTGGAGGAGTGCATAAAAGGGAACCTGCAAGATGGTGTTTTTTTAAAGAACACTTGGAACAAATTGGTTACTGAACTCAAAGTTGTGCGAAACGATCCTCTAATCATAAACAAGTCAAGACAAAATCCAGTAGACTCCGAACAAGGCACCGTACCTTTTCTCATCTCCTTGAACATACTGGGATGGGATGGAATCCAGTGACCAACATTGTCACTGCAAGTGATGAAGTTTGGCAAAATGTGTTGGCAGTAAGTGTTTTATAATTGTTAAATCTCCATTGAACAAACATTTGTAAGTAGTTTAAGAATCTGTATGACATGTATGTCCCTCTCATCACAGGGTCATTCTACAATACCCACCATCTTTTTTGTGGATATAGTACCCACTCAATTGGTATCATCAAATGTGATATAAGTACCATCATATATGATGTTGGTACTATGTGATTTTTTATATATTAAATTTAAATAATAAATAAAAATTTAGGGTATCAATCAATGTGATGGTAGGTATCATCATATGTAAGGTAGGTACCATTAATATTGCTCAATAATAAGCGATGCTTCGCAGTACAGAGAAAGGGGTTGTTGATCCTCACGGAGTTTGTGTTTTCAAGGGACAATGTGAATAAATATTTATGGGAGTAAAATAGATGATTTATAAAAATTTAATGAGTAAAAAAACACTAGGTTTCGGGGTGTTTCTTTATATTAATATGACTCTTTTGTGATCCCGGTAAAAACCTTGTTTTAAATAACAACATACATTCAATTGTTTTACTTTAAAGACCTTTTGACTTAGTTGAACTAAAAAAACTTAGGAACATTTTATAACCAGAGAAAATATAATGGCTAGAATAATTTTTAGAAAAACCTTTCAATTGTAAACTGGAACCCTAATTGAAACCATGAATAATTCCCCTTAATAATAAGAAAAACATGATTGATCTTATTTGGAATAAAACATACATCTATAGAAATCATTAATAAATAATCAAATGTATTTAATCAATAAAAACCAAAAGGGTTTCACAAAGAATTCATATCGTTACAAAGGAAACATAGCCCCTAGCCCTAGCACGAAACTTAGGCGGCCATGGGAATGAAAAACTAAAACTTGGAGAAAGAAAGAAAGTTTTAGTCTGTCTAGTCTAAATTGTCTAACTTAAACGCCTCTTAAGGCTCTAATTTAATCTCCCTAATTTGCACTTCAAACCCTCAAAATTTCATGTCTATTGGGCCTTTGAGTTGAGAGGACTTTAAACCACAAATGGGCCTTTTGCAAAACAAGAATCGCGCAAATCCAAGCACCTAAATTGGGTTTAGGTGGCTGGATTCTCATTAAAATCCATTTCGAGTCTTTACTTGAATTAATGTAGTCAGTTAGGGAAGACATAAGCGCCTGGACTATGGTCTAGGCGTCTGGATCATCCAATCTAGGCGCCTGGACCATGTCCAACACCTATTTTCCTTCTCTTTTACTCCTTCGAACTTGCACCAACTTGCTCTAGTTTGTACCTAGAATTAAACATAGCCTAAATTAACATCCATGAGATTAATTTAATACACACAAACGGATAAAATCATGTAATTTAATGAAATGAACAACATGTATCAATTTAAATGTAATTTGACATACAATGCAACACAATTCCAATAGATTCTCTCTAAAATGTATGTAAATAAGTCATATTTCAATGTGAGATTTTATCTATTAGAGGTACTGTACCCACATGGATATTGTAAAATTACTCCTCACCACATTCACACTTTTTGTTGGTAGGCAAACCCAAAAGCTAAGGAGTTTAAAAAAAAGGGTTCTGATAACTATAACAAGTTGGGTAATCTTTTTAACAAGACCACTGCCACTGGTATATGAGCTTTTGCCTCTACTGAAGAGACCCAACAAATACTGATGAGGAGTGAGAACTTCATAAGCAGTTTCGGTATGGTGGAATAAATGTGAATATGGATCTAGGTAATGCAGATGAAACTTACCAAGTCCCAACGCATATGGGTGGCAAGGACAAGTGGTAGTAGTGCTGGAGAGTCAAAAAGAGATCGTGATCTATTCTCTCTTGACAAAGTTGTTAAGGGACTTACCGAGTTACCGGGTACAAAGATATGTCGAGATCAATATACCTGAAAGTGATGAAAACACTCTACAAAAAGGACAACAAGATTGCTTTCCTGATCATGCCAGATGATAAGAAGAATGATTGGATGAAGTTAGTTGCAGATGAGTCTTTCTTTTAGTGAATGATGGGGGGATTTATGAAGAAGTTTAGTTACTTTATTATTATGACTAATGTTGGTGGGTAAAACAAAAAATTATAATAAAAATACAAGGAATAAAAAAATAATTCAATAAAAATTGGATTGAGGCGTGGATATTTTGCACTCTTTAAGGAGATTCAAGCCCTCTACGGTTGGCAAAGCTCAAAGACCGGTGCAATAGACCTTTTTTTGACTTGTCTCCTCCAGGATACAACAACCCAATAGTAGTTGTTTGGCTCAGATTCAACTCTGCACAAGTGGGTGAGCCCAAAACTTTACTAGAATAACACTTTTTCTTTGCGTGAAATTCTCTCAATATGTGCTCAAATATTTTTGTTTTTGTTGTGAATGATACTTATGGGGTCTATTTATAGGCTCATTGGCCCTCTTGAATTTAATCCCAAACAATTTGATGTTGAGTCAATTACTAAGATCATTATTTGAAATTCAAATATTATTAGTTGGCCTTTTAATTAGATGGACTGGAGTTATATGTGTTAATGAGTTAGATGAGGTGTTATAGAGAGAGTTAATGAGTCCAACAGTTAGCCCATTTAATGAGTCAATATCTGAATATTATTTCCTTCAATACATGTATAAATATGCCAACACACCAATTGTCAATGACATTTTTTCCTTAACAAAAACGTGACCATTAACTCACTAGTGGTTAGGTGAATATTTTCATAATGTAGTTGGACGCTTTAACACGATAGCCCTATGGACTTATAAATATATAATTTTTGTCTCCCATTATTAATGTGAGATTCAGTTTTTTTTTTTCAAAACACTAACTCCTCACTTTAAACTCATTAACCACATGAAACTCCCATATCTTCACATTTAATTTTTTCAATTTAAATTAATATTAAAATGTTACAACAGCTAGTCAAAACCAACACGTGCACCCACTAAAAGGGATTTCAGACGCAAACCATCACAAATCCACTGTTAAAATAAAGGAAATCGTAAAAAATGAAAAGAAAAAAAAAAAAAAAAAAAAAAAAAAAAAAAAAAAAAAAAAAAAAAAAAACTCACCTTCGGTTGTTGTTGGACAGCAAGTTTATATAAGAAATTGAGCGGATATATATGAAATTTGAGCGGAGTAGTAAAGTAACATTGAGATACAATCAATTGGGTAGATTGGTTAGGGAGATGAAGAGTTTGGATTTAATGGGTAATAAAAAAACAGAGAGGGAGATGAGGAGTCAAGGGAGAGAGAGTTAGAGACTTAGAGATGTGGACATTTAATGCAATCTATTTATGGATGATTGGCATATATCAGCTCCAAAATGATGTCGTTTTGGAGCTTCCATGTGTATAGCAAAATTTTGTTTAATGCAAAAAACACCACAAATTGAGAATAATAATGTAACAAGAAAAAATGGTAAAGTTTAATTGAGTGCACATTTAAGGAAATCTATTCATAAAATATTAGCATTAATGTGGTGAGTTTTTTTTTTTTTTTTTTTAATGTCAAAACGTGTAAAACAATTGAGAATAATAATGTAACTGAAAAAAAATGGTAAAGTTTAATTGAAATGCAGTTTCATTCAACTATCTCTTATTCAAGATAGAATTGATCACATGTGAGGTGACAAATGTGTTATCCTATTATAGTACTTTGAGATATGGTAGAAATCACAAAACAAATACTTCTTAAATAATCAAAATTACTAAAATATAAATAATAATACGCACTCAATCCTAGTGGATCTACATTTGAAAGAGCAAAAGTTGTCTAAAGTGTAAACAAACACTATGATAAGTGAGTATCATAAATTATCATAGTAATACATTTAACTTTGAATCACAAACAAAATTTAAATTAATAATTCAAAATAACATCTATAATCCTCACATAAAAAAGAAATTCAAAATTCAAATAGTTCTATCCCTTGCTTATTTACTTCATGCTTAGCACTTGAATGTCTTATAGGTCCAATGTTATTTGTATGCATGCCTAAGGATCTCTTTGAATCTCATAATTTATTCATCTGCAAAACATACCTAAACATGTCAGAAAAAAATGTTAAAAAGATTCCAAAACCTAATAAAATGTTAAAACAACTCCAAACCCCAAAAAGTATCAGGATAATACATGTTTATTCAATCTTATTTTTAGTTTATGTGTAGATTCACTAAGATTGAGTGTGTATTATTATTTATATTTTAGTAATTTTGATTATTTAAAAAGTATCCGTTTTGTGGTTTCTACCATATCTCGAAGTACTATAATAGGATAACACATTTGTTACCTCACATGTGACCAATTCTATTTTGAATAAGAGATAGTTGAATGAAACTGCTTTTTAATTAGATCACTCAACATATATTTTTTTCCAACTTCAGTTCTAAGTAATCTTCTTTCAATGGGTGCGTTTAGGCATTCATGTATGATTGGGGTTTTTCCAACCAACTAAAAGCACCACCATTTTTGGATACACCTTTTCTTTCTTTCTCTCTTTCTTTTTGTTTTTTGACTTTCTCTCTCACTTCCTCTGCAGTTTTGTTGCTGCTACTCTCTTACATAAATTAAGAGTAATAGTACAAATACACTATTAACTTTAACATACAAAATTTGTAACCTATTATTAATTTATAAAAACTTTGTAACCTACTATTAATTTATGACTAATGACTCATTTAAATAAGTATATTTATTCTACAATTAAATGTATTGACACATGTCAATGTAGATGATGTGTACGAATTATGATTTGCCAAGTAGCAAACTTAGTCCTAAATGGCATGACAAAATCACCACATGTCAAGCACTAAAACTTCAAACATGCCAAATGGCAGAAATTCGTTATAGTTTGGAGACTAGTGATAAAACAAGGAAATGATTTTGGGAAAATGAAGTTGGTTCTTTTATAATAAATGCCAATGTAATAGGATGTGTGACTGAGTATTATATAATACTAGACAATAGCCCATGCATTGCCGGGATCAATTGTCAAAATGCTTCTTTAAATATTTTGTTTTCTAAATCTATAGAAAATTTTCTTTAAAAACAAAAATGGAAGAACAAAATGTAGACTTTTCATAAGCTTATTACATAGAATCGAAGCTGGAAAAAAAAATATATATATATAGTTAATAAAGAAGAAGTTAGCATAACAAATGTTAGTTCAGATAAAAATTGGCAGAATTGGAATTTACCTTTAGTTCCACAAAATAAAATTTATAAGAAAAACAACTTTTTCAAATATTTCATTTCTTTCAAATTATACAATAAAAACTGTAGAAAGAACTTACTCTTTGAAACAAAGTTTTGAAACTATTCAATTACTCAATCGTGATGATATTGACAAAAATATAAAAAAAACTTTTCATTTATAAATTTTGGTTTAGTTCAAGTTGTGGTCAAACTTTTAACAAGACAAGGATTTATACTTTTATGTTTAAGAGATGTAGTTTAGATTTATAAAGATCTTTATTAGGAATGGTAAATGTCCCTTTTGACCAATTTATTTTAATTGTACCCAAATTTTGTGTATTTAACAAGTTTACAAGGATTAAATACTAGTGTTCTTTTATGTTTAAGAGATAATAGATTTAAAATTTATAAAGATGCTTTATTAGGAATGGTAGAATCGTCCCTTTTCCAAGGACTAATTTATTTTAATTGTTACCCAAATTTTGTTGTATCTTTAACTGATGAAACTGTATTACAAACTTTAGAATTAGATATTGAAATTTCAGGTTATAATATGTTAGAAGGTGCATAACCTTTAGTAATTGTTTATAGAATTTATTACAAATTGATGAAAACTACCTTAGAACCTCAAGTTTTTATGGAAAGTCCGAAAGGCAAGACTTTATTATTACAAGCTAGTACAGACAATTCCCATACTAGAGTCCTCACACAAATTAATTGGGATGAAGTAAAGTTACCCAATAGATCGCTACTAAAAAATGTTACCCAACCAACTCCTATTCAAAATACTTTAAAAGATGACATAGATTACATAGATCAACAGCCAAATGGTTCTGTTAGCATAAATTTCCAACCTTTTAGAAAATCCACAAGTTTTTGTTCCTCTAGATATAGTAACCCTAACAAAGAAAAAATAGTGTCACCACCAAGATGTAATTTTAACAAACTTAAGTTGCCAAAAAATTCAAGATTAGATGATGATTTAAGACATAGTATAGATAGATTAAATAATTTAAGATTTGTTCAAGAAAAAGATAGATAACAAAATCTAAATCTAGACAAATATAGAAAACCAAATATTAACCCAAATTTAGAAGGAATAATTAAAGGTAACGTAATAAATACCCATTTTTACTCCACATCTTCACAAGTTCCCCAATCTTTTTTCTCTACATCTTCTCAAATTCCCTCATCCTCACAAATTCCTCCAAAACAGCCTAATTCTCCAACAAATTCTGATATGGGATATTTCTCTCCTCATATGTATGATCCACAAATTAATATGATTTCAAAACCTTTTGAATTAAACAAAGAAAGATTAAGAAAATATTTTATGTCTCCAAAATATGAAAATAGAATAAAAGAATTTTTTGCAACTTTTTTTGAATTTTTACAAACTCATATAAGAAAGAAATATTATGATTTTATGAATGATATACAAATTGAAGTCAACTTCTTTGAATGGTTTGATAAGTATTATAAGCCCAAAATTTTAAACAATAGAACCACAAAAAATTTGTTACAAAAAGAAGACAAGGCTACACATACACATAGGACTATCATTACAAACCATAGGACATTAACTACAAACACTAGGTCTATAATTCCAAATACTAGACTTATGACTACAAACAATGCAAACCAACAAATAGTTGTCGACAACATTCATTTTGCTAAAAAAACAAACTCCCTTAGCAAATCAATATGGCCAAATAAATACTATAAATAAAAACAAAGACAAGAAAAAACACAAGCTATACCAACAATAGATCCATCGACAAAAGACTCTAAGGAAAAAATAACCAAACAAAAACTCATCTGTTACAAATGTAAATAGATTGGTCAATATCAAAACAACTGTGTATCTGATAAAAACTGTAGAAGTCAGCCTTCCAAAAGCAATTCTAAATTAAAACCTCCAAATCTCTAGTCATAAATAAATTCATTAAAACAAAAAATAAAAGAGATCAAAACATCCAGTTTTCAAATTACAGAAGAACAATTAGCACAAGAGATGATAGCATTAAAAATAAATAATAGTCACCCTCAATATCCTATTATCGAAAAACAAATCGAACCACAAGAAAATTGTAAACAAACTGTCCAATTAATAACCCAACCAAATTCTGAAGAAATTTTTGTAAATACAATTGACAAAATACTTTTCCAAAAATGGTATACTGAGATTAAATAGCAAATAGACAAGGAATATTTTTTTTGAAATTATTGCTTTATTAGATACAGGGGTAGATTAAAATTGCATCCAAGAAGGGTTAATCCCTACAAAATATTATGAAAAAACAACAGAAAAAATTTCACAAGTTAGTGGTGTTAGTTTAAATATTGAATTCAAACTTCCAAATGCTCATGTTTGTAGAGATGGTGTTTGTATTAAAACTACTTTTATTTTAGTTAAAAATATAACCTCAAAAGTAATATTAGGAAATCATTTCATCTATACTATAATGTAAAACCAAAGTTTTTTGACCCTTGGTTGACCTCCTCATGTTGGGCCACATAAGCTTTTGAAATCTCACAATTTTACACCTCATTGTTTTAATATATATTTTCTAATTGAATTTAAATTTTATTCTATTATTAAACCTTCCATTAGAATTTTGACACATCATATTTTCTTTAATATAAGAATATATTATTCCATATATAAAACACAATCATAATTAATGTCTAATACTAAAATATATTCCATATATAAACACAATATAAATATCTTTTAATAATAATCATAATTATCAATTTTCATCAAGATTTTTAGAGTTCTTTTTTTTTTCTTATGTATTTCATTTAATTTTGTTACTGGCAATGGAGAAAGATGGATGGATTTGTTATAATGAAACCATGTGAGCTTGAAATGAGTTATGAAAATTATTTAGGTTTGATCATATAATCATGTGTCTATGTATTTATTTGTCCTTCTTCTTATTTTAAGTATCATTTATTTTATTTTTGGATGGAAACATGATCCATATGGTAAATATAAACATGAATCGTATTTTATAAAAATTGGACTATATTCAACTTATGCCAAAAGAAAAATTACATTATATTAAATTTTAATTATCCAATGGTAAATACTTTCTTAGTTATTTTTTTAAACCAAAAAGTAGGATCTATCCTAAATCCGATTCGTAAAATCTTTTTATAGATCTTGCCTACAACATTTTGAACAAAAAAAAATATATATATATTCAACAAAGCACAGAATTTGGCTACAAACTGGTTTATTTTTAGCTTGCTACAACCCACTACGTGGCAATTAATAAGATCATCCATGTGTACTTTAGTCACATGACCTATTTAATAACTCATGTGACTTCTTTAAATAATACATGTAGATAGTCTTATAAACTGTCACGTAGTAGGTTGTAGCAAATGAGCTACAAATTGGTTTGTAACCAAACCTTGTCCTTTAACAAAAGAAGTAAAAGGAATCAAAATTAATTTAGATTTTATTTTCAATAATTTTCATGTACATCGCACAGATTTGCGACTAATAACTTTATTATATCCTATAAAAGAAATTTATGAAAAAGGACTTGCAACACAAATTTTAAGACAAAAGATTACTTTTCCTTTTATCTTACCACCCATGACAAGAGACATAAATTTGTTAAAACAAATGTCATTCTCTAATGAATTTAATTTAATTTACAAATCTAAGATTGCTAGAAAAGAAAAATACCTTATGTTTTTAAAACAAGATCTAGAATATAAAAGAATTGAAGAACAATTAGAGTTTCCTTTAATGAAACAAAGAATTGAGAATTTTGAAAACAAAATAAAAACTAAAATTTGTGCAGATTTACCAAATGCCTTTTGAGATAGGAAGCAACATATTGTTAACTTATCTTGCGAGTCAGATTTTAACGAAAGGACTATACCCACAAAAGCTAGACCTATTCAAATGAATCAAGAATTATTAGAATATTGCAAGAAAGAAATTCATGAATTACTAGACAAAGGTTTAATTAGAAAAAGTAAATCTCCTTGGAGTTGTTCTGCTTTTTATGTTCAAAAGAATGCTGAAATTGAAAGAGGCGCTCCTAGATTAGTCATAAATTACAAACCCCTAAATACTGCTTTAAAATGGATTAGGTACCCCATACCCAATAAAAAAAATTTATTATCAAGAATCCATAATGCTTTAGTTTTTTCAAAATTTGACATGAAAAGTGGGTTTTGGCAAATTCAAATTAACAAAAAGGATAAATATAAAAGTGTTTTTACTGTCCCTTTTGGACATTATGAATGGATTGTAATGCCATTTGGCCTGAAAAATGCACCTAGTGAATTCCAAAATATTATGAATGATATTTTTACTCCCTATACAAATTTCTTAATTGTTTATATTAATGATGTTTTAATATTTTCAAAATCAATAGATCAGCATTGGAAACATTTAGAAACATTTATTAAAATTATACAAATTAACGGATTGGTAGTTTCTCCGACAAAAATAAAATTATTTTAAGACAAAATCAGATTTTTAGGACAAAACATTTACCAAGGCAAAATAACACCTATAGATAGAGCTATTCAATTTGCTGATAAATTTCCAGATGAAATAAAAGATAAAAATCAGTTTCAGAGATTTTTAGGAAGTCTAAATTATGTCTCAGAATATTTCTATAATCTCAAAAAAATCTGTCGTCATCGTTTTGAAAGATTACAAAATAAACCACCACCATGGACTGACATTCATACCCAAATTGTTAGGCAAATTAAGAAAACATGTTAAGACTCTTCCGTGTTTAGGACTTCCTTCTCCTGATTCTTTCAAGATAGTAGAAACTGATGCCTTTGAACTTGGTTACGGAGGTATTCTTAAGCAAAAGGTTCCAGATTCAAATCAAGAGCAAATTGTCCATTTCCACTCAGGTGTATGGAATGCTATACAACAAAATTATAGTACAATTAAAAAAGAGATTCTATCAATAGTTTTATACATTTCAAAATTTTAAGATGATCTTTTAAATCAAAAATTTTTAGTTAGAGTTGATTGCAAAAGTGCAAAAGTTGTTTTGTTTAAAGACATTTGAAATCTTGCTTCCAAACAAATTTTTGCAAGATGGCAAGCTATTTTAAGTGCTTTTGACTTTGACATTGATTACATTAAAGGTGAATTAAATTGTATTCCTGATTTCTTAACTCGTGAACTTTTACAGGAAAAATGACATCACCGTACCAAAAATACAAATTGACAACTCATCCTGATAGGTCTAAAATCCAAATACTGTAAATTATGCAGTCAAAGTCCCATCATCTTCAAAATCACAAACTACCACACCTCCAAGATCTCCTAGTCCAAAACCACAAGCTTCCCAAACTTCCTCCACAAATCTTTCGATTTCGAATAGATTTACCAATTTAGCAAATTTTCCTCCACTCCCCACTAAATTACCAACTTATGCACAAACTATTACTGCATCTACATTAAAGTCACTAGCAAGTTCAAATGACTCTCCATCACAAACTAATCCAAACAAACTTTTTCCATTCCCACAATCAGTAGAATCTCTTCAAGTTTTTAAAACCCCAGAAGCTAATATTTTTCCAATAGAACAACAATTTACCAATATCCACAATCTCAGATAAGTTATATCCCATATGTTTCCTCCAGGGTGGTGCTTCCAACCAGAACATCCCCACAAAACACAAACTTTTTATGAATTCATTTTAGTTGACACAAGTTCTGTCCTACTAACCCATAATAAATGTAGATGGGATCCTTCCCAAACTGCATTTTCAAAATGTGTTATTGAAAATGTTATCAACCCTCTTCAATGGGAAATAGGGCCACCGTGGGCTCCCAGAAAATTTAGTCAAACTTTTCAACCTTAATTTTATAATTATCAAGCTGCTTGGTACAATGCCTTTTATTTTCAAAATGATAGATTTCAACATTCATGGTTTTTCTTTTTTGACAAACATTTAGAAGTTCAATCTCTTTCTGCCTGGTTCCAACATTGGTGGCTCCAATTTGGTCCAAAACCATCCATATTACCATCCAAATTGCTAGATGAAAAAACCAAAGGAATAGAAGAAATAGTCCATTTTCCTTTTTCTCTCACCCAGATATATGAAAATTTTTTGACAAATTTCCAAACACGCCAGCGCTCTGCAAATTCCCCAAGTTATTAGCATTTTTTACAAGATACAGTCTTCCGTGGATTATGGGATGGGATTTTGCTTTCTCAACCCCTTCACACAGGTTCATTGTCAGACAAATTTATGCCCGTTAGTGAGAAAAATATATTGTTGATTTTAGTGATTACCCAAAAATGATCATATATTGTAATTTGATAGACCCACAAACTAGATCTCTGTTTGTACTTAAAAAAATCCACAGTTCACACAAATACAAGCAAGGAAAATCCAAAAAAAGAACTAAAAAAGCAACTCCAAGATGCCCTTTCTCAAATTTCTGATGATTCTGATGATGACCAAGAAGTAGAAGCTTCACAGAATTCAAATTATTTTGAAGATTCCCAAGACCCATATGATTACTAATTCAGCTAAATAAGCAAGACTTCAAGTTTCAAATTGTGACAAGATTTCAGCAAAAGCAAATTTTTTTCGATAAGTTCCTGACAAGTTTCAAGATAAGCTCCACAAGTTTCAACTAATTTTCAAAATGTCAAGATAAGATATAAGGCAAATTACTTTTGGTAAGTTTGAATGACAAGATAAGATATAAAGAAAATTACTTTCGACAAGTTTCAAATTATTGACAACATTTCACTGCCAGCAAAGCAAATTACTTTCGGCAAACTCCAGATAAGTTTCAAATTATTGACAAGATTTCACTGCTAAATTCCAGACAAAATGCAAAACAAATTACTTTCGACAAGCTCTAGATAAGCTTCAAATAATTGATAAGATTTCACTGCTTGATTCTTGACAAGTTTTAAAATCAAATTATTGACAAGATTTCATATTAGATTCCTAACATACAAAGTAGACTACTTTTGGCACAACACAAAAAGAAGATTCAGACAAATTTCAATTTCAGATTTTACTTTTCAAGATTCCAAGTTCAAGTTACCAAGACTACTATTCAAAATATTGTTCAAGTTATTGTTCAACTGACAGACGTCACTGTCTATCTACCAGTTCACATTTTTACTATTCATTTTTTGCTGTTTATTTTACTATTTCAAGCTCTACATAAACTATCCTTCTGGTTTGTAGAAGGGACCGCTTCTTACTACTTCTTGCACTCTTTAGAAAACTTTCTGTAAACTCTCTCCCCCTCATTTCCCTCTCAGAGAACAAAACCTTCTCCCTTTTGTATCTCTCAAGCTATCTTTGTAAGTTTATTCAAGTTTATCAAATGAATTATGAATTTCAGTTTCAATCAATTATTTTCAAATTTTATTATTGTTAGTTTAATTTTATTTGCAGCCTACTTATTCCATACTTCATTTACTCTGTCAATTTCTAGCAATTTCCTCTTTATCATACTTTTTATCTGTTCCTGATTGTCGTTATGGTTGTATGTCTTGGTGTTCGGACTAGTAGCACCCTTTATCTTGATACTAGCACTTGGGTTCAGTTCTACTATTGGTATCAAAGCTAAGTTCTGCCTTCCCTCCTTCCTGCCAGATGCTTCGATGGATGAGGCTACTTGGGTGGACTGGAAACTTTCACTTCGATGGATGAGGGAAGTGTATCTCTTGGTGTTCGGACTAGTAGCACCCTGTATCTTGATGCTAGAACCTAGGTTCAGTTCTACTATTATATTATATATATATATATATATATATATATATATATATATATATATATGTTGAGTGATTTAATTGAAATGCAGTTTCATTCAACTGTCTCTTATTCAAGATAGAATTGGTCACGCGTGAGGTGACAAATGTGTTATCCTATTATAGTAGTTCGAGATATGGTAGAAATCACCAAACAAATATTTTTTAATAATCAAAATTACGAAAATATAAATAATACATTTGAAAACAAACACTATGATAAGTGAGTATCATAAATTATCATAGTAATACATATAACTTTAAATTACAAACAAAATTTAAATTAATAATTCAAAATAACATCTATAATCCTCATATAAAATGGAAATTCAAAACTCAAATAGTTCTATCCCTTGCTTATTTACTTCATGCTTAGCACTGAATGTCTTATAGGTCAAATGTTGTTTGTATGCATGCCTAAGGATCTCTTTGAATCTCATAATTTATTCATCTGCAAAACATACCTAAACATGTTAGAATAAAATGTTAAAAAGATTCCAAAACCCAATAAAATGTTAAAATGACTCCAAACCCCAAAAAGTATCAAGAAAATACATGTTCATTCAATCTTTTTTTAGTATATGTGTAGATCCACTAGGATTGAGTGCATATTATTATTTATATTTTAGTAATTTTGATTATTTAAAAAGTATTTGTTTTGTGGTTTCTACTATATCTCGAAGTACAATAATAGGATAACACATTTGTTACCTCGCATGTGACCAATTCTAACTTGAATAAGAGATAGTTGAATGAAACTGCTTTTCAATTAAATCACTCAACATATATTTTTTTCCAACTTCAGTTCTATGTAATCTACTTTCAATGGGTGCGTTTAGGCGTTCATGTATGATTGGGGTTTTTCCAACCAAATGAAAGCACCGCCATTTTTGGACTGTAAGCCTTTTCTTTCTTTCTCCCTTTCTTATTGTTTTTTTATATTCTCTCTCACTTCCTCTGCAGTTTTGTTGCGACTGCTCTCTTACAGAAATTAATAGTAATAGTACAAATACACTATTAGCTTTAACATACAAAATTTGTAACCTACTATTAATTCATGACTAATGACTCATTTAAATACATATATTTATTCTACAATTAAATGTATTGACACATGCCAATGTAGATGATGTGTACGAATTATGATTTGTCAAGTAGCAAACTTAGTCTTAAATGGCATGACAAAATCACCACATGTCAAGCACTAAAACTTCAAACATGCCAAATGGCAGAAAATTGGCATTGTCCTCTACTTTAATATAATATATAGGATTATATGTTAATGTTCAGCTTCTAGGAAATTCATTGTTAATGTTCGATATATATATATATATATGTTTTTCCTAGATTATTTTTTAAATGTCTCATAATGAGAGTGACTTTAGTGATGTTGAATTTGATACAAATTGGTCTGAGAGTGAAATATCCGAAGATGATGATGATAATGGATCATGTGATGAAATTTCTGAGAATGATTCCCATTTAATATGTGAAGAGGGGGAGGGGTCTGATGAGGATCATTGTGATGGGATGTGACAGTGAATCAAAAACGTTCAGTGATGTTAGTGATGGGATATATAATGTGAATGCAACATTTCTTAGAATGGCAGTTGATCACGTAAATAAATATTACAATAAAAGGCCAATGCATACAAGGCAATTGTTGGAGGATGGTTTTATGAATGAGATACTTACGGACATCCAAGGGTTTGTTATGAAATGTTCTGCATGGACATTGATGTACTTCAGCACATATGTAATGAGCTGAGAAAGCTTGAGTTTATAAAGGAGGACAATGGGGCTGTTGGGGTGGAAGAATCGTTGTAATGTTTCTGTATATTATAGGGCACAATACTCAAATGAGCGTTGTAGTTGATCACTTTCAGCATTCAACTGAAACTGTTCAACGTCGCTTTTGTCGTGTACGAAGATCAATCCACAAACTCGGAAAGATTTTAATTAGGCTAGATGCAGGGCCGGTTCTAGGATAAGCCCAGCAAGCCCCAGGGCTTGGGCAACCCTCCTTCTTAGGGCACCCAAAAAAAAAAAAAATAATAGTATATATAGGAAAAAAAAAATTTAGTATACATGAAAGAAAAAATTAGTGTACATAATTTTTTTTTTTAACTAGTATACATAATTAAAAAAAAAAAAAGGAAAACAACAATAATCAAACTGATAAAGTGTACATAAATTTATTTTATTTATATTATTATTTTTTTTTTAACTAGTATACATAAAAAAAAAAAAAAAAAAATTGAGAGGACAACACAACAACCAATAGATCAAAGGCAACAGACCAACAGATCAAAGAACAAACCAGCAGATCAAAGAATTATACCTAACAAAAAATTACAAATAAATCCCTAATTTCTCACAAACATAACACAAGCTTTTCCACAAATATCAAAACGCCAACTGCTTAGTGCTTACTGCCAAAAAACAAAAAGAAAAACCCCATTCCAAAAATCCCTAATCCCTAATCCCTAATCCTACACAAGCTTGATCTGCCGCCAGAAAGTCACCACTCAAACACTCATCAAAACCACAGAGATGAAATCACGGACCACGATTAACCAGAGGTTCGAAATGCCACAGATCCATCATCCACGACACGTAGCAAGGAGACCGAGCCACCACGGCACCACCATCGGTCCACCGGTCCATTAGGAAGGCAAGAACCAACCACCAGCCACCCATCCACGGGAGCACGGAGGCCGAAGCTGGAGTACCAGTTATTTTCGTTCTCTCTCTCTCTCTCTCTCTCTCTCTCTCTCTCTCTCATTTGAATGAATGAATGTTGCTCTGCTTTGCCTGCCTTTAAGCCTTTTGACCGAATATATTGAAAAGTGTTTGTGACTTTTGTATTGCTTAGTCTGCTTTAGTGCTTTTATTTGACTAAATGTATTGAAAAATTGTGTGACTTTTGTGCTGCTTCAGTGCTTTTATTTGACCGAATTTATTGAAAAATTTTGTGACTTTGTACAGCTATTGAGTGAGTTGAGTAAATGGTCAAATTTATTTTGTATTTATTTGAGACTTCACTTTGATGGTTGTGTAGTGTAGTGCTTTTGTGTTTTGTTTGTTGTGTAGTGCATGAGTCATAAGTGTGTGTATTGTGGGCCTGTGTGTACTAAACATAGATTATAGTGTAATGTTATGCTTTGTTTTATTTTTATTTTTTTAATGATAGTGTAATAGTGTAATAGTATAATAGTGTTAATGTGTTATCATTTATTAACACTAATGAATTTTTTAATTAAAAAACTACTAGGCATATAATAATGTTAAATAGGTATTAGTTTTAGATTTTTAGGATTGTAATATAATTTTTTATTATTTGAACAAGATTATAATATCATATAGGTTGTAGATACTATGACGAAGAGTGGTAATGACAAGAACTGAGTGAGGTTTCGAAAACAAAACTCAAGGTCCTATAATAGAAAAGCCAAGCAACGAAAAGATGAAATGACAAAATCATTAGCGGGTTCGATTTCTAGCCTATTTAATGCAAGAGTTCAAAAATCCCTACCTTCCAGTCAAGTTGAAGAAGCTAGTGGTGAAGATAATAAAGGTGTTGATGTAACAAATGAAGAATCTAATGAGGAAGAAGTTAATGTTGAAGATATGGATGAGTTCCATGAGGAGCGTATGAGTGAAGGTTGTGTTGATGTAGCAAATGATGAATTTAGGGAGGAGCATAATAAAGACCCTATTCCTATGAATAATAATCTTGAGGATTGAGGTGTTAATGAAGAAGCTAGTTCAAGTATGCTTAACCTTGATAAAGATGTTGATGTGAACTACGATCCAGGGTTGTAGGAAAGTATTAATGACATTAAGAGGGTGATGATAGTTAAAAAAGGTCCCATTAAGATCTTGAAAGAAAATGATGAGTTTCCAAAAGAACCGAAGCATTTGAGACACTTTTCTTCTAAAAATTACATTTGTGGTCTTCCAAATGGTGAAAAGCAAGAAAGGAAGTGGCTTGTGTATTCAAATGAGTTGGATAGAGTCTTTTGTTTTTGTTGCAAGTTATTCAAACATAAACCAATGACAACTAATTTGGTCGAAGAGGGAACTAATGATTGGCATAACCATAATGTCATGAAGTGGGTGGACTTGCAAACAAGACTTAAACAAGAAGCAACAATTGACAAAGAAATGGAAGCGCTAATCAACAAAGAGAGAATTCGTTGGAAGTTAATACTAGGTCAAATAATTGGGTTTGTGAATACTCTTTCTCGAAATAGTTTTCCATTTCGTGGAACTAGTGAGAAGATTTATGAGAAGAATAATGGGTTTTTTTGTCTTTTTATTGAATTTCTTTCGGAATTCGATCCTATTATAAAAGATCACCTTTGGCATGTGGTAGATAAAGAAATTCAAAATCATTATCTTAGCCATGATATTCAAAATGAATTGATAAGCTTGTTGGTAAATGAGATTAAAGAAGAAATTCTCAAAAAGATTTTAAAAGTAAAGTACTTTTTGGTTATCCATGATTGTACTTCGGATCTAAGTCATAAAGAATAAATGTCGATTGTTATAAGATGTGTAGATATTGAGAATGCAAGTGAAGTCAAGGTGGAGTAGTTCTTTCTTGGGTTTATAAAGGTTGATGACACATTGGGGCTTGAGCTTTTCAAGTGACTTGAAGATGTTTTGGTGGATCTTAAACTCAACATTAATGATGTAAGGGGACAAAGTTATGACAATGGCTCAGATATGAAAGGTAAACATCAAGGTGTACAAAAAAGGTTACTTGATGTAAATCCTATAGCATTTTATATTCCATGTGGAAGTCATACATTAAACCTTGCACTATGTGATATGGCAAAATCTTGTGTGAAAGCAAGAAATTTTTTTGCATAAGTGCAAAAGGTTTATACTTTGTTTTTGGGTTCAACACATTAGTGGGATATTCTTAGGAAATATGTAAAGGGCTTGTCACCAAAGGCATTGTCGGCAACTCGTTAGGAAAGTCATATTAAGAGTATTAAAGCAATAAGAAATTGAGCACTGAACTTTAGAGATGCCTTGATTGAAATTGCAAATAGTTCTAAAGAGGATGTTGTGATGGTGGAAGCTAAAGGCTTGTGCAAAAATGCTTTCGAGGATTTTGAGTTCTTGATTAGCTTATGTATTTGGTACAAAATCTTAGACAAAGTTAATTGGGTTAGCAAAGAACTTCAAAAAGAAAAGATGAATCTTGAGAAAGCAATTAAAAATATAAAGGAGCTCATTTTATTCTTAGAGAAGATGGTTTTCGAGACTTGTTGGAGGAAGGCGAAACGATTGCAGAAGAAGTTGGTATTGATCTGGTATTTGCACCAAAAAGAGTAGTTCGTAGAAATAAGAAATTTGATGAGAATGTGGGAGAGGATGCCAATGGAAGTCAATCACATGAAGATAATTTTAAAGTTACCTACTTCCTCCATATTATAGATCAAGCTCTTACATCACTTAACGATCGGTTTGAGCAATTTCAACTTTATGAAGAAACTTTTCGATTCTTGTTAAATGGAAAGTTCAAAAGTATTGGTGATGAGGAATTGCTTAAACATTGCAATCAATTACAAATTTTCTTGGAATATAACGATCATTGTGATATTTATGGGAACGAGTTATTCCAAGAACTTAGATATTTGAAAACATTACTATGGAGGGAAGTAACAAAATCGATTGACATCCTTAATTTTATAAAGTCTTATAGGGAAGAGGGTGGTTTCCAAGCCATTTGGGTTACATATCAAATTTTGTTAACTATACCGGTCACAGTTGCTTCAACGGAAAGGAATTTCTCTAAGTTAAAGTTAATAAAAACTTATCTTCGGACTACCATGTCACAAGATAGATTAAACAGATTGGCGATAATCTCAATTGAGAATGAGTATTTGGATAAGATAAATTTCGATAACTTAATTGAAGAATTTGCTTCAAAAAATGCAAGAAGAAGTAATTTTCTTTGAGTCGGATCATGCTAATTATAAAGCATCATAACCGAGGTTACATTTTTTTTAATGTAATTTAAGCTAAGCTAAAAAGCACAATGTAACCTTGATTTTGCATAAAAAAAAAAAAAAATTGGACTTTATGTTATTTTTTTAATATTTAATAAATAGATGGGCAACCAAATTCGGGACGGGTTGGGGCAACCCAAATCTCGGAACCGGTTTTGGCTAGATGTATGATGTATTGAACTACCCTCATTCTGGCACACAAATAGGAAATACTACATCTGGTTCAAGGTATGACCATTCCTATACTATATGATGAGATATGTGTTTCAATTTAATTAGAATAAGTTTAGTGCATTTGCTAAAGGATTAGAAATTTTATTTAGAATAAGCCTTTTTTCTTTTTATTTTTTCTTTTTTATTTTTATGTATATTACATGTTATAGATTGTTGATATGTTAAAATATGTTAATAGAAATGTGTAATAGCTATTTATGGGACCCATGTTAATGCCCGTGCTCCAACTGAAAATTTAAACTCATGTCGAGGGAGAAAGAATGTAGTTACCCAAAATGTCATGTGTGTATGTAATTTTGATATGAAGTTTACATTTGTTTGTTATAGATGGGAGGTGTCGACACCTAGAAAAATACTAAGTGTAGTGTGTCTTTTCTTTTTCCTAATCCCGACCCCCATTTACGAGTGTCGATCTCGTTTTTCTTTCATTTTGAGATTGTGAATTGTGTGTGTGTGTGCATGTGAGCACAAATTTTGAGTCACCATCAATCATGGAAAATTTAAGGTGTGATTGAGCACCTATGTCTAATAGATTTTATCTTGTTTAGACATTTAGAGAAAATGGTCTTGAACCAGAGATGGGTTCAGGGGTTTGATTATGCGTGGGGAAGGTATTAGGCATCCCATGACATCCGTTAAGAAACGATTACCTCCCTTCTAGTGTTCCCTTATGTTTGCTAAGCCTAGGTTTGTTGGTTTTAATTATATACAAATGTCTCGATTTCCGTCATGCGATATACCAAGAATGGAAACCGCAATTTGACTTCATTCAGTTTTGATTAGACTCTTTATTTCACCTTCCCTCATCTTTGTATTTTTTAGGTTCCGGGCAGCTTGGTGGTAGGATATACTTCAAATCCTAACACCGAGTACCGGGACAAACAATTATATTTTTAGTGCCATATTCAGGATCTCTTTACCCTTGATTTCCAAGAGTAAAGCGGTCCGTCAAATGGCGGGGTTTTGGATGATTAATTCACACTTTGGGGAATTTTAGACCATGATCTTGTGGGAGTTAGAATGCATAGAATCCTTATGGCGTATCAACGTACTAGCCACCTCAACGCCTAAAGGGATTCATACCATGGTGTCCTAATGCCAGAGCGAGCTGTAGCTCTTGGGTTGCACCAACTTCGTTTATAACGCCCACATTACCATGTTTACTCTTTTTAAAGTTTTCATGGCAAAGTGTATTTTAATTACATTTATATCAAAGCGAATAAACATTCAAACAAGTAATCACGGCATGTTCGCAGCACATAAATTACTAAAAATAATTCTAACAAGTATGGAGTGATCATGGCATGTTCGCAGCACATTAATCGTAAAAAGTAGTTTAAATGAGTAATCACGGCATGTTTGCAGTACATAAATTACTAAAACACGAGTATAGAATGAGTGCATCATGGCAGAAATGACAAGTATAATCATGACATAAATGTAACACTTAATCACAATGACAAAGTGTAATTTATGGCAAATATGAATGGATTAGGGAAAGGGTCAAGATCTCGTGGGACCGGAATTCAATGCTATTGAAAGGCTTACTCAATTTCCGATATCACCTTAGGGTTTACATGAATAAAATAAAGCAATTTAGAGGGGAGTTCAATGCCTCTCGGGTTTACACAAAGGATTAGTGTTATTGAAAGACTTACCTAATCCTTTGAGACCAAATAGGACTTAAACGAATGAAAAAATCATTTTAAAATGTGTCAAGAATTTTTCGGGTCCAATGCCTCGTGGATTTACATGGGGTTTAGTGCTATTGAAAGACTTACCTAAACCACCAATACCAGTTAGGACTTATATGAGTGAAAAATCGTTTTGAAAGTATGTTGGGAATCTTGCGGGTCCAATGCCTCATAGATTTACGTGGGGTTTAATGCTATTAAAAGACTTACCTAAACCTCCAATACCGGTCGGGATTTTCATGCCCAAATCACAAGGGAAAAAGGGAATAATCACAATATAATATTCACAATGTAGTAAAGCAATAAATATATTTAAAGCATGACGGAAAGCAATAAATATATTTAAGCATAAGTGGAATTTAAGACAAGGGATTTTTCGTGGGTCCAATACCTTATGGAATTACATGGTTGTTAATGCCTCATAGAGGTCTCACATAATCCACCACAACCAATTGGGATTTTCATGCCCAAATCACAAAGGGGAAAAGGGGGAGAAATAATAAATATTTACAACGTAGTAAAGCAATAAATATATTTAAAGCATGAAGGAAAGCAATAAATGTATTTAAGCATAAATGAATTTAAAGCAAAGGATTTTTGTGGATCCAATGTCTTATGGAATTACGTGGTTGTTAATGCTCCTGAGGAGGTCTCACGAAATCCACCACAACCAATCGGGAGTTTCACACCCAAATCACACAGGGAAAGAGGATAATCACAATATAATATTCACAAGTACGTAGTAAATGTAAATGAAAGCAATAAATATATTTAAAGCATTGCGGAAAGTGATAAACGTATTTAAAGCAATAATGGAAAGCAATAAATAAATTTAAGGCGTAAAGAGATAAATGGTATTTAAAGCAATAATGGAAAGCGATAAATAAACTTAAGGTATAAAGCGATAAATGAACTTAAAGCACGTAAATAAAGCGGTAAATGAACTTAAAGCACATAAACAAACATGGATCCTTGTGAATCCCTTCCCATTTTGGGATCGTCACTAGTCACTTCCATTAAAAGAAAGAAAAAGAGTGAAGAGGGGGAGGAGAAGAGGTTAGAGAGAGAGATTACCTAAGTAGGTGTCTCTCACTCTAACTAAAACTACCCAAAAACCCCAAAGGAGGACTCCAAACTCCTATTTTCTGCCTATTCTATGCTCAGAACTGCCTAGGAACTCGAGCCTAACACCTGAAAATAGGGGGGGGAGAGGTTTCTTTTATAGGCGGATTGGCACGCTCGACACGGCTTCATGCAGCATGGTGCGTGGTGAGGCCGCGCCATGCGTGCTCCCTGCCACGTGGCGATCTTATCCGCCACGCGGCCCCTCCAGCGAATCCTCCTCGATTTTCATGAGCATACAGTTTTTCGAACTGATTTTCGAGGTAGATTTTGGAGGCATTCTGATGCTTAAAATGGGTCATGCGGTATACCGTCGAAAAGCTCGCGGAGTCTACTTTCCAACGATATAAGGTTCGCACGAATCGGAATTCGGATAGAAAAGTTATGGCTCCCGGAATTCAGGGTGTCAGAGCTGTTTTTTCGCGTTTTTCCGGCGAAGATTCCGGCCAAATGGGGGATGATACCGGCGAACCGAGAGTTGCGTCTTGTAGCTAGAGTTACAGTCTTTCTTATGCACCCAGGCTCGCAGATCAAATTTCAGCGAGCCGGAAGGAATCCACGCGCGAAGGAGATTGTCTGAGAGAAAAAACGCATCAGATTTTCAGCACGTTTTTCTTATTTTTTGTCTGTGTTTGCATGCACGGTTGACCTAGCTCCCGACGTTGATTTTCGACGTTCTTGGTACCATTGAAAAGCTTGCGCTACCCTCTTCCTTAAATTTCCGGACTTGCGGGAAACCGAGCTTGAGCTCGAGAGATATGGTCCCGCGAACAAAGGCCACTGGAGTGTTTTTGGCCCACCAGAGGGCATTTTTCCGATCGAGATTTCGACTAGATCGGGGAAAACATTGGCGATCCGAGAGTTGCACGCTGTGTCTGAACATGTCCTCTTTCTTAAACACTCGGGCTTGCGGATCACATTGCAGCGAGTCGGAATGAATCTTTGCGCGAGCGCAGCATCCTCGGGGGGGAAAGTGTGAAATTTTCAGCATGGTCTTATTTCATCCGTCGGTTTTCGCGCGCACGGTAGATGTGGTTCCCGATGTCGGATTTCGACGATCTTGGCATCGCCGGAAAGATTGCACTACCGTTTTTCTTAAAGTTCTGGCCTTGCACAGAGGCAAGCTTGGGTTCGCGAGATGCGGTTCCATGAACAGAGGCTGTTGGAGTGTCTTCCATGTCAAGGGGTCATTTTCCGATCGAGATTCCGGCTTGACCGGAGAAGCTCTTGACGATTCGAGAGTTGTACGTTCTAGCTGAAGTTACCCTTTTCCTTAAAGCTTTCAATTTGCAGACCAAATCTTTGCGGGCTGGAGAGAATCTATGTGCAAACATCACCTCCCAAATATGTTATTTTGTCAACAACACTTAGCAAAATTTGAGTAAGTGTTGGACCGATTTTCACGGTTTTGCCCATAACGTCCTCGTTTCTTGTCCGTTTTTAACCCATAAAATATCGAATCGAAGCCCTCGATATGCTCTATCCAATGGTCAGAGGGTGGTTGGCCAAATCTTGCTTTTGGACTGGTCAACGCCTCGATCAAACCTCGGTCAAATTTGGTCAAACCTGGTCAAACTTGGTCAAACCTCCCCGAACTCCGGGAAATGTGCTCCGAGCCCTGTCTTGAGGTTCTTTTGATACGGTGGACCCCTGTTAGGTCAACCCGGCTAGGTCCGGGTTACCTCGTTTTGAATGCCGACACCCGAGAAAATCCCAGGGGTAAAAATAGGGTTATAACAGGAGGGTAGTGTTTATGACTCAAGAGTCTTTTAAAGTGCCATAACTAATGACAATCATAAGTTCTCATGGCCTGTAGCACATTGTTAAGTACTTTATATTATTTTTTTTACCCTTATTTTATTCTTTCTACTCTTTATATTATTTTAAGTAATTAAATGTCAGCGTTATGCATGTAGGATCTTATTACCTTGTGGATTGCGGATAACCAATGGAAGGTACATTCCTCCCACCACATAAATCTGTAAAGTATCATGCTCAGTGGTATAGAGGTAAAGCCCGTCGGCCTAATAACAAATCTGAATTATTCAACTATAGGCATTCATCATTACGGATGGTCATTGAAAGATCATTCAGAGTTTTAAAGACACGCTTCCCGATTTTGACGTCCATGTCAAAGTACTCAAATGCTCGCCAACGCATGACCATGACAACATGTTATGTTGTTTACAATTTTATATGTACATTTGCATATTCAGATGAAATGTTTAAATTTTGGGAAGAAATGGATTGTCCGACGGGTAACAAGAGCCTTACGCTTCAACGTTGTGATCAAAGCGTACATGCTCTTAGGTCGAAAGCAGTTGCAACAATGAGAACACTTCGTGAATAAATGATTGATATGATGTGAAACAACTATTGTGGAAGTGGTTACTAATCACTGGTTGTTTATTTGACCAGTTGGGCATTTTTTTTTTTTTTTATATGAATAATTTAATATATATGTGGTTCCATTTGTAATGCATATGCCCTTGCAATATTTTGTAAGACAATATATACCAAGATAAACATACTCTAATATTTATTTTGTGTATCCATGATGTATATTTGGTAGTTGCATATGGGCCTTTAATATGAACATGAGTGGATTAGCCCTTATTATCATATATTTAGTGTTTTACTAATTTCATTATTATTCTGTTGGTGACTATAAGGTAATTCTAAGTATAATAGGATGACATAACGAAATTATTCATTGACAAGCTACTACATAGTCCAACATTCTTTTCCAATATTACGTTAAGTAGTTAGTACATTACATATCAATAATCTGTATCTATATAATAATATATTAAAGTAGAAGTTTTTGTCGAATATCTATCATATAGCAAGTCGAAAGCTTCCAATGCATAACATATTACAAATTTATGCATCCTTTTGGAATGACTTGGACTGACAATGTCACATGGCAAGGAATAATTTGTACTTTGGCCAAGCTTTATTCTCGAAGACCGACTTAAGTCGGGTAAAATGGGGTGTCTAACAACTTCCCATTTTATAACCAACCCTCCGAATCTTGAATTGACGGTTCGTATTACAAAGTACCTTACGAACAAATTGTTTTTCCTTTTACTAGACTGTAACTAGGAAACTCATTTACATGTAATTCTTTCTTTTACAAATTCATTGGCAATTGTACAAATTCAAATATGAATAAAGATGAATTATTTTTAGTGTGAAATTTCTTATTTTGTCCAAATAATTAAAATAAGTGGCGACTCCATTTACATGTACAATCAACCTTCAAATCTAGGGAGTTTGTCCATTGTTAGTTGGGTCACAATTTGAGGCCCATTTGACCCTGGGTCATGGTTCTCACAATACCCATTACAAACTGCTACTTCATATGTTGACTGAACAAAGAACTCACCATTATTTTCATGAAACCACCTCACTCGATCCCATGTCAGTCCATTAGGGAGCGGAATCTGTTTCACCATTGCGGCACTCTGAGCATCAAAGACATGGTCCACAATCTCCACATCCCAGTTCCATAGCTCGACATCAATAAGGTCAGCAACACGTTACACCCCAAAAAAGTCAGTGCCTCAACCCAGTGGATGAAAACAATAGCCAAACAAGAAGAAGAAGAAGAAAAAAAAAAAAAAAAATTTGGTGACCAAACAGACCCTGAATCTAAGGCCCATCCAATATTGCATTTGATTGGGGAAAATTAGCTTCATGGGTCCTTAAAAGCTATATCGCAATATTTGACACATTTTTGGTAATTTTACTAAAGAGCTTTAAAGACCCCTTAAAACTTAAAAACAACTTTAAGCTAAAGTTGGAATTTCGAGCTTGAATGTTAAACATCTTTAGTATACTGTTCTATTTTTTAATAGAAATAATGGCTTGCCATATATACCAATGCTTACTTTTAAATTGACACTCATGTCCACCTATTTTGAGAGAGAGTGTTAAGGTTCAAACCCATCAGAACTCAAACTCTGCAGAAACTGAAGATAACAGCAAAGAAGATAGAGATAAAACTCATGCTCCTATAAAGTAGGAATCTGATATTGTAATACTTGTGTTGATAAACTTTAATTGCTTGTGTATATCTTCTGTACAGTAATATAAATATACTAGCAGCCTTAACCAATTGGCAAGGCAGAACATACATTAAATCTCTGCAACATTAAGATCTTACATGGTATCAAGAGCCAAATAAGACTAACGTCTTTTTTTTTCCTCTCCTTTCTCAGCCGCATTTTCACAAACAGCTTCCCTACAATGACCACCTCCACCCCTTCCTCTGCTCTCTCCTTGCTGCCCACACCCACACATCTACCAGTGGTTCATCACATGGTCACAATCAAACTGAACCGAGACAACTACCTCCTTTGGAAAGCCCAAATCGTCCCTTACCTCCGTGGCCAACATCTGTTTGGCTTCCTCGATAACTCTCGGCCAGCCCCTTCCCAAACACTCTCCGTCACCACCGACGGCACTACCCAGCCCCAACCCAATCCCGAGCATCAAACATGGCTTATTCAGGATCAAATGATCCTTAGTGCCTTGATCTCCTCTCTATCTGAAACGGTTTTAGCATATGTTGTCAAATGTACAACATCTCGAGAAGTTTGGCTCACTCTCGAGCAGATGTTCACCGCTCATTCTCGAGCTCGTGTTATGAACATTCACTATCAGCTCTCCACCTTGAAGAAGGGAGACTCCTCTATTGCCGATTATTTTCACAAATTCACTGGCCTCATTGCCACACTTGCTGCCATTGACAAACCTCTCACTGAAGAGGAACAGATCTCTTTCCTTCTCGCTGGACTTGGCTCTGAATTTGAGTCTTTTATCACCACGGTTCAGATGCGAACAGATCTCATGTCTATTGAAGCTCTCTACGGTCATCTTCTCTCCCATGAACTCCGTATTGCTCATGCCCAACCTAAGGTGGATCTGTCCCTTGCCAGCGCACACTTTGCCAGCCGTGGACACTCTGGGTCTCGTGGAAATCGTGGTGGACGATTTTCCAATCCATCTCAGTCTGGCCGAGCCTCCTTCTCTTCCAGCCAACGGACCAACCGTGGTCGTCCTAGAGGCCGTGGTTCCTCACAAAATAATTCTCGTCCCACCTGCCAAGTATGTGGTAAGTTTGGCCACATGGCCTTAAACTATTATCATCGGTTTGATAACTCCTATTCCAGTGAGCCCAATATGCAGGCACTTCTTGCAACACCTTGCACTCCCGTTGATGACAACTGGTATGCTGATTCTGGAGCCACTCATCATCTCACCTCTGATCTTGCGAATCTGAATATCCGTGCTGATGAGTATCATGGCCAAGAGCAAATCCGTGTGGGCAATGGTAACACCCTCCCTATTACTCATATTGGGACCACCCAACTTCTTTCTCCTTCCTCTTCTTTTAAATTAAATGATGTCTTGCATGTTCCCAAAATTTCCCAGAATTTGTTATCCATTCAGAAATTTACCACTGACACTAATACTTTTGTTGAACTTCACCCAAAATTTTTTAATGTGAAGGACCAGGCAACGGGGAAACTATTGCTGCACGGCCCGAGTAGAAGTGGACTCTATCCCTTTCCCTTTGTCATCAATAAAACCCACAGGTCAAGTAAAACTCTTGGTTCTCCTTCAGCATTCGTTGGTGAACGCGTGTCCCATCTTCAATGGCATTCTAGGTTTGGGCATCCTGCCCCTCGTACTGTTTCTCGTATTATTTCCCGTTTTGGTCTCCCTGTAATTTCAAATTCCAATAAAGATTCAAATAACAATTTTTGTTTTGCATGTCTTAATTCCAAAAGCAAGCAACTCTCATTTTCTCTCTCTTCTTCTCTATATCACAGTCCATTGGATTTAATTTTTACTGATGTTTGGGGACCATCTCCAATTTGTTCTCAAAATGGGTTTAAATATTATGTCTCTTTTTTGGATGCTTCTAGTCGTTACACTTGGTTATATCCCATGACAAAAAAGAGTGATGCATTTAATATTTTTCTCCAATTTCAAAAATACGTTGAGAGATTTTTTAATTCTAAAATTAAAACTGTTCAATCTGATTGGGGAGGAGAGTATCGTTCCATTTCAAAAATTTTTCAAAACTGTGGAATTGTTCACCGTGTGTCTTGTCCTCACACTCATCAACAACAAGGCTCCATTGAGCGCAAACATCGCCATGTTGTTGAAACCGGTCTCTCTCTCCTCTCACATGCTCATATGCCTCTTCGTTATTGGGATGATGCTTTTCAAACCGCTTGCTATCTCATTAACCGTCTTCCCACACCCGTTATTCAAATTCAATCTCCTTTTGAAAAATTGTTTAAATGTGCTCCTGATTATTTATTTCTTAAAACCTTTGGATGTGCTTGTTGGCCCAATCTTCGGCCATATAATTCTCATAAACTCCAACCCCGTTCTCTTCAATGTGTTTTTTTGGGTTATAGTCTTCTCCATCGTGGCTACAAATGTCTTCATCTTCCCACTGGTCGTCTCTATATTTCTCGTGATGTTATCTTTCTTGAAACCTTGTTCCCATTTTTTCAAAAAAATTCATCTCCATCAACTGTCACTTCTGGTATGTCCACTTCTCTACTTGGGCCGTCTCCAATTTTTTCTGTGCAGGCCCGGTCACTTACAACTGCCTCAGCTTCCACTCCTCACCACTCACGGGCCTCCACCAACACTACAAGTCCAAATGATCTCACACCAGCCCAGGAGCCCAACCCGTCCCATACTCAATCTCTCCCACATGAACCCATACCAGCAACTTCAAATGAGCCCAACCCGTACCCACACCAACCCATATCCACACCTGCTGGTCCACTTGAGCCCAACCCGTTACACACCTGCCAACCCATTCCAAATTCCCAACCCGTACCCATACCAGCTGATATTCCTCATCTTCCCCAACCCGCCTCTTTCACTGAGCAATCTCCAGAAAATTCCACACCCCCTGCTGCCGCCTATACACCTCATCCCATGGTTACCCGTTCAAAAAACCTCATCACCAAACCGAAGGTTCACACGGATGGCACGGTCCGATACCCGTTACCCAAGGCGCTCCTCGCCGTTGCTCACGGCTCCGAGCCAGAACCCACGTGCTACACCATGGCTGCCAAGAGCCGTGAATGGCGTCAAGCCATGAACCTCGAGTTCGATGCTCTGCTCCACAATCATACCTGGACACTAGTTCCTTCGCATCCCTCTCAGAACCTCATTGGCTGCAAATGGGTGTTTCGGGTGAAGCGCAAAGCTGATGGATCAATTGAACGGCACAAAGCTCGGCTGGTTGCAAAGGGGTTCCATCAACTATCTGGTGTTGATTATGACGAGACCTACAGTCCTGTGATCAAGCCCACTACGGTATGCACTGTACTCTCTCTTGCTATTTCTTCTGGCTGGTCACTGCGTCAAATTGATATACAAAATGCATTTCTTCATGGTACTCTTTCCGAAGAGGTATTTATGTCTCAACCCCCAGGATATCAACATCCCCTATACCCAAATCATGTCTGTAAATTACAGAAAGCTATCTACGGGTTAAAACAAGCTCCCCGAGCTTGGTTCTCTAGACTTAGTACAAAACTCTTGGAATTGGGTTTTCATGGCTCTCGTTCAGACTCTTCTCTGTTCATCTACAAGACCACGTCTCTCACGATATTTATTTTGATTTACGTTGATGATATTATCATCACTTCATCAAAACCCTCAGCTATTGATGATCTGCTTCTCTCCCTCACTCATGACTTTGCTGTTAAAGATTTGGGCCCATTAAATTTCTTCTTAGGTGTTGAAGTACTGTCCACCCCTCATGGTATTCTTCTATCTCAGCAACGATACATCATGGATTTACTCATTCGAACCAAAATTAATGAAGCTAAACCCATTACCACTCCTATGGCATCCACTACCAGTCTATCAGCTTTTGAAGGTGAACCCTTCCCTGATCACACTCTTTACAGAAGCACCGTGGGTGCCCTTCAATACTTGGGTCTCACACGGCCTGATATTGCCTTCGCAGTCAACAAACTGTCTCAGTTTTTGCAGAAGCCCACCCTTCTTCACTGGCAGTCCGTCAAACGTCTCCTACGTTATTTGAAGCACACAATTTACTTTGGACTTCACATTTCTCGCAGTTCTGCCCCCATGATTCAAGCATTTTCTGATGCTGATTGGGCTGGCTCTCGTGATGATCGTCGCTCTACGGGTAGCTATTGCATTTTCTTGGGCAAGAATCTTATTTCTTGGAGTTGCAAAAAGCAAGCCACAGTTGCTCGCTCCAGCACTGAAGCAGAGTACAAAGCTCTAGCAAATGCTGCTGCTGAAGTCAAATGGCTCCAATCTCTTCTCCATGAACTTGGCCAATCATGTTCCTCTTCGCCTGTTCTTTGGTGTGACAACATTGGAGCCACCTATCTCTCCACAAATCCGGTCTTTCATGCCAGAACCAAACACATTGAAATTGACTTCCATTTTGTTCGTGACATGGTGGCCTCTAAATCTCTCTTAATCCGGTTTGTCTCCACCCATGATCAACTTGCGGATCTTTTAACTAAACCACTATCTTCCTCCCGGTTTACATCCTTGCGTTTCAAGCTCAACGTTCTTCCCATACCGTTGGACTTGAGGGGGAGTGTTAAGGTTCAAACCCATCAGAACTCAAACTCTGCAGAAACTGAAGATAACAGCAAAGAAGATAGAGATAAAACTCATGCTCCTATAAAGTAGGAATCTGATATTGTAATACTTGTGTTGATAAACTTTAATTGCTTGTGTATATCTTCTGTACAGTAATATAAATATACTAGCAGCCTTAACCAATTGGCAAGGCAGAACATACATTAAATCTCTGCAACATTAAGATCTTACAGAGAGAGAGAGAGCAATAATAATAATAATAACTAGCCTTTTCACATGTGCTCTGTGCGTGTTCAGAGACTCTTTTATTTTTTGGGAAAATTGTACATTCCCCTTTTTTTAGGTTAATGTATTAGTCCAATAAAAATAATCCAATATGGTGCACACAATATATATATATATATACATACACACACGATGAATAACCAAAAAAAATGCATACGCAATATTTTGGTATAAGAAAAACTGAATTTAAAAGATCTACTTTACATACGTTTTAAGATAAGATTTTCATTTAAAGGGATGGTTTCATCTTCTTCTTTTTTCTTCAAAATTGTAATGTGTTTGGTAATGTATATTCCAATTAGTGGTTGACAAACCACTTTTACAGTTTTATTAACCCCTTTTCGTTTACAAATATAACTTGATCCGCAGAAATTAGGCCGTCTACATTCTTCTTTTTTCTTCAAAATTGTAATGTGTTTGGTAATGTATATTCCGATTAGTAGTTTACAAAACACTTTTACAGTTTTACCAACCCCTTTTTGTTTACAAATATCACTTGACCCGCAGAAATTAGGTCGTCTACAATAGCCAACATCAATTTGCAATAGGGAAAATAAGAAGAAGCATATATTAATGTAGTCTTCAAACATTTAATTTGTAATTCTCAAATTCACACATCAATTTATTTGGTTTAGGATACATCAAATTATTGTAAATGATTTGAGTTTCATAAATCCAAGTGTCAAAACTCACTTGACCAACAAAAAAAGAGAGAAAAGACTCCCAAAACAAATATTCCCTTGAGCAATACTACAAATTATCCACTAATGAAAACCCAATCAACAAAGTCACTTAATCAACAAAGAGTGACCATGATTATCCTTTGAAAGGCAATCTTGTTGATAGCTTTAGATCCTTCACTTTTATGCATTTTAGAAAAAAATTTCTTGCCTTCTTCATTAAGTTTCTTTTCTTCAAATTGGAGACCTTATTGCACCCTAGTTGTGATCGGTGGAACCATTGCGCAAACCTTCAATGGAACCATTCATTCAAATAAAAAATGAAATTTATTCTCCAAACAAAGGTAGCAATATCTTTGTTTGAGAAATCAACAAACAAAAATGACCCAACTCCAAAAACTATTATAAAAGGCAAAAAATTAAAAGAAAACGGGAGAAGTCACTATTTGGAGCACACAAATTCTAATCATGTTATGAAAACTATTATAAAAAACAATAGTCGAAGATCTATGATGTAGTAAAATTTAAAAGAATTCATCTAAAACTTAAAAAAGTAAATAATAAAAAAACTGGTAGATATCATTCTGTCAGTTAAAAAAAAAAAAATTATGGATAAAATTTTTTTGTATCCTCCACTAGGTCAATGATCAAAAGTAGTTTTTTGAATAAGACAAATAAATGGAAACAAAGTTAGTTAATTACAAAGTATAAAAATGAAAAAGAAAACAACATTTACTTCGATAGTAATAAGAAAACAATACATACGTTTAGGTCCAAAACCTTAGCATGCTAGCTAATTCTCCTGGTATTCTGCTAATATCCATATATTTGGTGTAGATAAAATGACTTTACATTCAAGCAAATGTTCTAAAAAAAAAAGAAAAAAAAAATTCTAATTATCTAAAACTGTTATACATGTGAACATACCTTTTGAGTGACTGTCTCCCTTTAAAAATTCTTGATAAACTGATGTGAATACTCTCAGCTTTCTCTAACATAATACAATTGGAATCTCTGCTTTCTCTAATAATACAATTGGATTTAAAAAAAATAAATTTAAATTGCTTCGGAGAAGGAGAAGATAAAGTGATGAAGTATTGTGTTTTTTTTTTTTTTTATTCCTTTGTTTTCAGTTTGAAGAAGGTTAATAGATATTGGTTAGGATGAGAGATGTGGGTTTTTGATCAGTGTAGTTGTGGAAGAGTAGGAGATTGTTTTTGTGGGGGTGGGAGTTATGTTTATTTTTATTTTTTATTTTATAAATATATTTATTGTTATGGAAACTTGCAGTTATTTTTAAATTTATTTGTTTAATATGAATGGTGATTTTTTTAATGATTTTGAACTCAAACGAGGGAAAGGATTTTTGGTTTTTTTTTGGATAATTACTAAATTTAAGGATTTTGAAAACAGAAATGAAGGAAGGAAAACAAAGTTGAAACGGTTAATAATTTGATGGTTATCTTTCTATTTGGATAATGATAATTTTTTTTTTTTTTTGATGGTTACCTTTTAAAATTTGGTTTTTTTAAACGTTGAATGTGGGATTCTTTAATTTTTTGAGTGTGGGTTTTTAATTTTAGTTCAACGTGGGGAGTTATCAAAAAAAACCGGTGAAAATATTTTCCTTGTAATCTTTTTAGATTTGATTTTTAAAAAATTGGAGAATTTTTAAATGTGGGAAGCAGAATAGAACGTGTAGGTACTTTTTTATTGCAAGTAATAGATTTATGCCCAAAAATTAGGATTTACTTTAAACGTTGTTTTCCTTATTTAACCCCATATATAGATGTAGTTTTTTGTTTAGTGTAATTTAAAACATGTAAATATATTTTTTTGAAAGGGGGTATTTTTTACAATAAATTAAAGTGAATATGAGAGAATGAATCCTCTTAATAGTAATAGATTAATTAAATATTGACTATTGATTGAATTATTTGAGTTAAAGTAATACAAAACACTTTCATAATGATGTATTGTTTTCATTTGTTACCTTTTTAAGAGTTATTTATCACACTACAAGAAATTTGGCTTTTAGCGACCAAAATTTCTGCGATGACCAAACTATCGTCGCTAATAAGTACTCATCCGCAGTGACATCTCATAGTTGTCGCTAAAGTCCCAAAACAAAATTACTACTGCGACGACACAGACAGTCGTCGCTATATGTCGCCACAAATAGGAAGGAGGGAGAACTTTCCACGAGTGGGAAATGGCGGGAATCCATTTGCGACGAGATGTTACTTTTTTGCGACGAGAATTCCGTCGTCCTACAATTTTTCAATTAGCGACGACAATTGTCGCCGCGGATAGTATCTTATTAGCGACAAAAGTTTGCGTCGTCGCTAATAGGTGGCAATAATAATAATAATAATATATCATTACATATGAGCGACGACTTGAGTCGTCACTAAGGAGACACATTGTAGCGACGACATTGGGAGTCGTCGCAGATAAGTTGGCAAAATAATCATAAAATATGACTTTATAGACAGTTTGATGTATTTCGATCATTTTAGATGTTTTTGGTGTATTTTGGTTATTTAAGAGGTTTTGAGGTATTTTGACTATTTTAGTGGTTTGTGGTTTGAAGGATATTTGGTCATTTTTGTCGTTTTAGAAGTTTTTCAGTCATTTTATTGGTTCCGTGGTATTTCGGGGGTATTTTTGTCATTTTAGTGGTTCTTTTGATATTTTGGTCAATTTCAAAGTTTTAAGTGTATTCTGGAGTTTTAGGTGTATTTTTGTCATTTTAGAGACTTATAGTTTTTTTGTTAATTTGGTGATTTTCGGTGTTGTTTTTTTCAACCACAAAACCCAAATTTATACCCATGAAAACACATGGGCTTGGGCCATGAATCAAAACTTGACAAATCACTTTTGTTGGATGAGGGTGATGAGGTTTCTTTAGAAATTTATTGTCATGGATTTTTTTAGCATTGATCTTCTTGTATTTGACAAACTATTTTTTCTCTTTGGGTTGTTTTCTCAAGGAGGGAGAAGATTAATGAGTTGTCCAACCTCTTTTGATGTGAGTCATAATTTTGATAGTTAATGGATGTAAACACCTCATTTTGCAACTATTAATTTTCAATTTTTTACACTTTAATGAAAAAAATAGAATGATAATTTCACATAATCCAAAATTCAAGATTGATCCGTAAATTAAAAAAATCATGTTTTATTTTCTCAAGATTGAATTAAGGATGAGATGACATTTTTCTGATCTCAAATCAGTGTAAAAACCAAGATTTTATGAAGAAATCAATTTTGATTGTTTCAAAATTAAATTCATCATAGGCTCACATATGCAAGATTATATTAAATTTAATTTGATTAGTCTTTAAAAAGATGAAATTTAAATTAAATAAAAATTAATTCCTATCGGTTGAAACATCGTAATATGGTGAACACTAATGCATGAGACACTTTTCAAAAGAAATATGCAAAAATAATTGATTTTAAATAATGGATAATGTTCAAATTAATAAATATCCAATTATTTATGATTTAATTTATTGAGATGGTAGAATCATGGTTCCAAGTGATTAAAGAAGTCCTAAATCAATTAAAAAATAGAAATATCCAATTATTTTTAATTTAATTAATTAAGATGGTATAATCCTAGTTCTAATTTAGGTTTAATTACTATTTTGGTTCTCAACCTATGGGCTTTGAGTCAAAATGGTCCTCAACCTTTCAATTGTGTCAAATTGGTTCTCAACCTTTTATCATTATATGATCCTTGTCATTAAGTGATGGATGGAAAATTTTGACGTGACTTACAGTTTGATTAAAATAATTAAAAAAAAGTTGACATGGCATGCCAACTAAGAAAAAAAAAAATCTGACTTAAACAATGACAATATCCCCTCCCTTCAACTTGTTCATGGGTACCCACCCGAAGCCCTAATCTCACAAACCCAACCTAAGCCGAGGCCCTTGCTGTCCCTCCTTGGTTGAAGATCCGACCCATTAAACTCACATGCAAGGATGGAGGCAAAAAAAAATTTTAGGGTGGGCTAATTGTGAAAAAAAAAAATTCTTGACTGGGCTAATTAATGAGTTAGAATTAGGTTTTTATTTTATTTTATTTTTTTTTTTAATCTTAGTTGGCATTTTTTTTTAATTGACATGTCATGTCATATATTTTTAAAATTAAAAATAAACCGTTAGCCACGTTAACATTCTCCATCCAACACTTAACGGTAAAGACCATTTTAACATAAGGTTGAAAAGTTGAGGACTAATTTAACACAGTTGAAAGGTTAGGGACCAATTTGACACAAAGACCAAAGGTTGAGGACCAAAATGGTATTTAAACCTCTAATTTATTATAAATGTCCTAAATCAATTAGAAGTATAAATATCCAATTACTTTTAATTTAATTAATTGAGAAGATAGAATTCTACTTCAAATTGATTAAAGAAGTCCTAAGTCAATTAGAGGTAAAAAACAATCAAAACCAATCGAAATTATATAATTTCTAGCCAATCAGCACTCAAGTAAAAACCTCCATTAATGGAAGCCTCATAGGCCGGTGCAAAAAAATCCTAAAAAAGAAAAAGAAAAAAATAAAGTTAATGGCAAATACCCACGTCGCTGGCCATCACCCCCTAATGTCAATATTCTAAAACAGTACACCGGTATTAACCAATACCGAAATATTTCATTTCCTTGAGCAAACTGAAACGGTCACCAGTATGGTATTAACAACCATGCATGCCTGCAGTTCAATTGGTGTCCCACTAGTTGTCCCAAACTCCCAATGAGAGAAAAATATATATAAAAACTATATATTTATTTGATTGAAATGCATTGTATACACTTTAAGTTTGGTCAGTTTTGATTTTATTTCCTAATGTTTGAAAATTTTGATATGATCCCTCTTAGTTTAGTTTCGTTTGGATTTTGGCTCTTTCGTACAAAAAAAGTTAGCACTTAACCGTTATGTGCTACCTAAGACTGACACATGTGTTAGGTGGTCCAATCAGTTCATACTACGTATCATGTGTATTATAAAAAATAAAAAAATAATAATAATAAAAGAGTGGTGTTATTTCCACAGCACTTTATTATATTTTCACACTAATGGTGTGGAAAATATAAAAAAGATGAAGTGATATTTCCCCCTATGTTTTGATATTTCCACACCATTATTGTGGAAATATAAAAGAATGGTATGAAAATATCATTTCTCTAATAAAATAATGTAATAAAAAATAGCATGAAATATAAAAATGACATAAAATAAAAAATAATCTAATTTAATTTAAATATATATATATATATATATATAGTACAGCTATCTATTACTATTTTAATTTCAGTGCACCATTTTTGAAAAAGTATTTTGTCAATTGTATTTAAAAAAGTTTCTTTAAAATTTGGTTGAGTTACTAATTGGACAATTTGTTTACAATTTTCTTGTGGTTCAATCTCTTTTTCTATACTAGGATATTGTGGGTGATTATTATTTATTTTTAATACTATCATTTCTTGTGCTAATTGTTCTTCTGTAATTTGAAAACTGGATGTTTTGATTTCTTTTATTTCTTTTAAATATTATATATTTAGTACAGCTATCATGCATTTTGGTTTATATATATATGCATTTTGGCCATATTTAGTTTCCCAGTCATTTTTTTTCCCAATTCCCCATGTCCCGCGTCTTCTCCCTCTCCCCTCCGAAGTCTTTTAGTCTTTTAGTAAAGTCTTTCCTGATTTGTTTTTATATCTCTCACCAGCCCTAACTCTCATTGACCTCACTTTCCCCAAACGAATTGTACTAAAAGAGAAGAATATTGTTGTTACTTTTACTAGTAAGCTTATTTCTTACTTTACTCATTCTCATTTATGTTCTTGATTAAGTTTTTGGCTTTTAGTGGTTGTTACTTTTACTTGTGAGTTTGTCTCTTATTTTACCCATTCTCATTTATGTTCTTGATTAAGTTTTTGGCTTTAAGTGGTTGTTCTATTGTAAGTTTTCTTGTTTTTGCTTTAGTGAAAAATGTGCACTTTGTGCTATGTAATCTCAAGAATGAATATATATATATATATTGTTTGGGCTTTAGGAGCTGATGATTTTAAGAGAGAGCCCCTATATAATTATTCTCATGTCAAACTTTTTGTCTACAATTATTTTTGCTTAAGCACATGGCAGCCACTGGTATTATATCACATTGTAAAAACAATAAGAAAAAAGTTTCCCCACAGTTTCGATTAATAGTACTATACAGTATACATATACATTCAAATGAAAATAAGCTAAAATGTAAAAAACATAATAAAAAATGGACAGGGTTTGTTTGTAGCCAGCTCACTACAAGTCTACAACCCATTACGTATCACCTAATAAGATCATCCACGTGTACTTTAAGTCACATGACCTATTTAATGAGTTATGTGACTTCTTTAAATAATACATGTGGATAGTCTTATAAGCTACCACAGAGTGGGTTGTAGCAAACGGGCTACAAACTTTGTCCATAAAAAATATGCTTAATATGCTATTTGCAAGGTGTTGCTCAATTTATTTTTTTATTCATTGGGAGAGTTGGACCATTTTATGGGAGTTGAATATTTGTTTTAGATTTAAAAATAAGGGAGAGGTGGACCAAATAGGTCTTTAGGCAGATGGTGCTAAAATATTCTTATGTTAGTGACTTTGGAGAAGTGTGAAAGATCTATATAATATATTAATGATTTAATGGTGCATGTATTAATTTATAAGACAATGGTTCACATTTTTGTAGGCCATGTTCCATAGTATTTAAAATAGCAATGTGTACAACATATCTGGATTCTCTTTCTTCTACATCTCAAGCATTTTTAATATATATATATATATAATTCTTTGGAGATATTTAATATATTCAGAATGATTGGCATGGTTAGTGTGCAAGCCGAATGTTTCAACCATCTTTTGATGCCTTGAACTTGTAAACTTACAATGCTGACACTTTGGTAGATAATGGGGGCTTATCAAGACATTTTCTCTCATATAAATGAATGCATGGAAAGTGGAATCATATTCAATTTAATTGATCCCTTTGTATTTACATAAAAGGACATAGGACTTGGCAATTGCATTACCTATGGGACTTGGTAGTCAACAATGTGTTTGCAAAGGGCATCCAAATAATTGTTTTATGTATTGCTGTTGAAGCTAAGGTTAACAATCCACCAAAATTGACTTCTTCCTTTTTCTTTTTTTTTTATTTTTTTTTTTTTTTTTAGCAATTTAACGTAGGATAGAACAAAAGCATCATCTGCAACAAGGTTGCTCTAAAAAAGGAGGCATTGTCAAGGTACACTGTTATACCTTTTTAACTAGACATAATTCCAAGAACTTATGGTCATTGTTCACTAGAATTTACACCATGTTTACTAGAATAGTTATGCTTACTTAAGGTTCAATTTATATGTTTTGAAGGAAGTGACGGAAGAGATAGGCAGCTTCAATATATAATGTGGGGTTGAGCTTCACCAATGATGATTTGAAGGTAGTGAAGGAAGAGATTGTTAGGTATAAGGTATGGCTTTTCAAGTATATAATAGTAAATCCAATATTTTTGTCTCTCTTATCCAAACTTGGATTGAGATCCCACGCAAATACCTATTGAGTGGTTGAAATTGAAAGTTAAGAAGTTAACTTTTAATCTCAACCACTGAATAGAAAAAGTTTAAAAAATAAAAAAAGTGAAAAGTGAAAATTTTGTGAGGGGATAATGGGTATTGTAGCCCATGCAATACTTCTGAGTATTGCATGGGATGTCAATCCAACTCTTATTATCATCTTTGTGTTGAAAACCTAACTGTTATTAATAAATATATCCTAGAACTTAACAATACTTTTCTAATTTCTTAAGTCTTTATTAAATGAGCTTTATAGGCTTCCAAAAGTTGTTTGTCGGAACTGTGAACTTCCTTTAAAGTGGTGTGAACTTGACTTCAGTATAGTAAGTACTTTATGCTTAAATACTTATATAATTCTATATTAAAAAAAAAATTCGAAACTGTGAACTTCCTTTAAAGCGGCGTGAACTTGACTTTAGTATAGTAATTAATTACTTTATGCTTAAATAATTATATAATTTTATATTAAAATTGATGATACTTGGTTGTGTGGCGGTTGCTAAGTTGGAGCAAGCGGGTGGCTTGCATGGTGTACAAGGTGGTTTAGGTAGATATTGGAAGTGTTATTTTCACTAACTACTAACATAACTATTTTTTTTCCAGAGTATTCTTCGTATTTATTATTAGGAAAAATATTTTTACCCAGAACAAAAATCTTTTGTTGGTAATGAGAGTTGGATGCAGGAAGCTAATGATGTTTGTTCACTTAAGCTCCAGTTAAAATGTGTTTGTTGATTTTTTTATAGGGTCATTGAGATGGATAAGAGTTGGACGCAGGAAACTAATAGACTTGGAAATCGATATTATGAAGGTGTTAAGGCGTTCATTAGCAATGCATGTGGTTACGCAGATGGATATGATAGGATTAAGTGTCCATGTCGTAGTTGCACGAATTGATATTATAAGCATATAGATGAAGTGGAGGATGATTTATTCTTAAAAGGAATTGATTTGAATTATATTCAATGGATATTTCATGAGGAAGATCCATTTTTGTGAAATGTGCACGCTGAGCATAATGATGATAATGCAAGTGTAGAAGATATAGATGAGGTTGAAGAAATGTTACACGACATTTACATGGGGACATTTCCGAATGCTAAAATAGGTGAATCCTCCACTACTCCGGATCCGACAAACAATGATCACTATAAAAGACCCTTTAATCAGTTGTGGGAAGATGCCCAATGTGAACTTTATCTAGGCTGTAAGAATTTTTCTAAACTTGCTTTCATTGTGAAACTGCTTCATATAAAGACAATTTGCAATTAGAGTGATAAGTCGTTTGACATGGTGATTGACTTAATAAAGAAGGCTCTCCCAGATGGGGAGTCATTACCAAGATCATATTATGAAGCAAAACGATTTAGAAAAGACTTGGGTTTTAGTTATGAGTTAATACATGCATGCGAGAATGATTATGTGCTTTTTTGGAAGGAACATGTTGATAAAGAAGAATGCCCAAAATGCAAATCTTCAAGATGAAAATATGTCGCAAGCACAGGTACTAAAACTCCTCAGAAAGTCTTATGTTATTTCCCAATAAAACCGAGGTTGCAACGGTTTTTCATGTCAAAAGAAATAGCTAAGGACATGAAGTGGCACAAAGATGGGCGACTAGATGATGGGGATTACCTAAGACATCCAACCAATTCAATAGTGTGGAAAGAGTTTGATAAAGAAAATGCTTGGTTTGCTGAGGATTCTCACAATGTGCGACTTGGTTTAGCAAGCGATGGCTTCAACCCATTTGGTAATATGAGTACATCATATAGCATGTGGCCAGTAATACTTATGCCATATAATTTACCTCCATGGAGGTGTATAAAGGACCCGTATATGTTGTTGTCTTTACTTATTCCTAGAGCTAAGGCACCTATAAATGAAATTGATGTATACTTGCGGTCGTTGGTGGATGATTTAAAAGAATTATGGAATGAAGGTGTGATTACGTACGACTCATCGACACAACAAATATTTGAGTTGCATGCATCATTATTATGGACAATAAATGATTTTCTAGTTTATGCAAACTTATCTGGGTGGTCTATCAAGGGAAGACTTGTGTGTCTTGTATGTAACAAGGATATAGTATCAAAATGGTTGAAGTTTGGCAAGAAGATGTGTTACATGGGTCATCGATGGTTCTTACCTCAAGGGCATATATGGCATAAAAAGAAAAGCATTGTTTGACGAAACTGAGGACCATAGCATGACACCTAATGAATTATCTGGAGATCAACTGTTACAGCAACTAATGGATGTTCCACCTGTGGAATTTGGAAAAGATGAAACTACAAGAAAGAGAAAGCGCTCAGAGCTCGAGTAGAATTAGACGAAGAAAAGTATTTTCTTTTAGTTGCCTTACTGGTCAACATTGAAACTAAGACACAACTTAGATGTCATGCACACTGAGAAGAATATATGTGATAATGTCTTAGGTACATTGTTGAATATTAATGGAAAAACAAAGGACACTGCCAAGGCACAAAAGGATTTATGTCATATGAGTATACGTAGAGATTTGCACTTACAGACAAATGGTACATCTACAACAATGCCACATGCGAAGTATACCTTGTCAAAAGTTGAGAAGGCAAGTTTATTTGATTGGTTGCAATGTGTAAAGTTTTCTAATGGGTATGCATCTAACATCAGTCATTGTGTGAACATAAAAAATGGTAAGATTTCAGGAATGAAGGGCCACGATTGTCATGTCCTTTTACAATGCTTACTTTCTGTTGCAATTCGTGATTATTTATCGACCGGAATACGTACACCATTGATTGAATTGTGTTTCTTTTTTAAGGAATTATGTTCACGAACGTTGAAATTAGACGTCTTGAATTGGATGAAGGATGACATTGTCGTGATTCTATGCAAATTGGAAATGATATTTTCGCTTGCTTTTTTTGATATAATGGTGCATCTGGCTGTTCATTTACCTCGAGAGGCTGAGCTTGCAGGATCTGTTCATTATCGTTGGATGTATCCAATTGAAAGGTTTATGGGTAAATTGAAGCGGTTTGTGCGGAATAGATCACATCTAGAAAGGTCAATTGTTGAGGGATATTTATCAGTTGAATGTTTGACATTCTGCTTTATGTATCTTCGTGGGATTCAGACAAGATGGAGTCCTGAGGAGCGGAACAATGATGGGTGGCAGGAGGAAATGGGTGTAGTCTTGTCTGTGTTCTCACAAAGAGTACATCATTTGGGAGCAGCAAAAACTATAAGACTTGATGATAAGTTTCTTGCAAAGACCCGATGGTATGTGCTTAGCAATTGTCCAGAAATTGATTCGTACAAAAGATAAATGCATTGGTGATTTCTTTTTCTAAACTTTACTTGCATATTACTTGAAAATAAAAAATAATACTTAAATGTACTTATTATGTAGTGAACATCGTGCGGAGATCAAAAGAGAAGGCACCATTGACATCGATCATACGCATGAAGTTGAATTTGAAAGTTGGTTCCAAAATCATATATGTCAATGTAATGCAGTGAATGTGTCCCAAGAATTATATAGTCTTGCATGCGGACTTGACCCTCAAGTTGCATTTTTTAAAGGTTGTATCGTGAATGGTGTTAGGTTCCACACAAAAGCCCACGATCAAACTCATCGTACCCAAAACAGTGGTATCACTGTTCTAGGTGAACATGAATCAATGAATATTAACTACTATGGTGAGTTGAAGAACATTTTGGATCTACGTTACATGGGCGGAAAGCACGTATATCTATTTGAGTGCAATTGGTGGGATATTGGGAATAGAGCAGGAATGTAAAAGGATGAGTATTTTACAAGTGTGAATACATCTCGTCTATAGTATGAATCTGACCCGTTTATCTTAGCATGCCAGGCTTCACAGGTATTTTACTTGAATGATATCAAATTTGGTAGCAGTTGGAAAGTAGTGTAAATTATGAGTCATAGAAATATATATGATATTCCAATAGTATCAGAGGGGGAGAATGAAGAAGATGATGAAGACCATGGTGTTGGGAATAATGCACATGTTCAACAAGTAATTAATGAAGACTCAACTTCATTACACAGAGCTGATGTGCCTATAGTAGAATTAGATGCTGATGAATTGAGATCAATAGCTGTTGATGAAGTGTATGTGGAACTTGAGAGAAGCATGTTCATTAACGATGACTTGGCTAATGAGAAATGAGATACAAACTCCGATCATGAAGAGGAAATACCTAGCAATGATGAGATAGAGTTAGACTAAGAAGAGGAGTCACCTAGCCACAATGATATAGACTTAGACAAAGAAGACGAGTCACCTAGCAATGATGAATTTGACTCGTTTGATGGTTATTTGTGATGTATACTTATTTAGTATTCGTGTTTACATTTGTTTACATCGTTAACAATATTTTGAATAGTCTTGTATTTCTAATTATTATTCTAAATGATATCGTTAAATGTTTACTTATCATTTATTGATATCGTTAACATTATTTCGAGTATTCTTGTATGTCTTCATTCAAGTTCTTATAATTATTTATTTTCATATATTTTTACTCACTTGTTTGTTTTTATGGAAAATAGTTATATTGTACAATGCGTAGGGGACGAGGACGAGGACGAGGATTAGGACAAGGACAAGGATGAGGATTAGGACAAAGAAGAGGACAAGAGCATATAGGGCAAGACATGTTATTGCCTTTCACTGATCAAGAAGAAGACATAGAGTTAGGCTCAGATTTGCCTCCTCCACCTAATGGACAACACATGAAGTAGTTGACTCAACACTTTATTCAGCTTCACTGGGAGCCCCTAGTGCATCTTGTAAGTACAAATATAGTTTATAAATTAATATATTTTATTGCATATACTGTGAACATATTATTTTATCAAAGTGTTACTAACTACGTTATCATATTTTGTTTAACAGCTACTACGTCTAGCAAACGAAAAAGATGTAGGAATCAATGTAAAGACTTTGCACCGAAAAAAGCACTTGGGATCATTCCTATAATCATCCCTCCAAATAGACAAGAAGTTGTAGACCCCAACGCTACTACATTTACTACAAGGGTGGGTTACATAGTTTGGAACTATGCTGAGTTCCATCACTTTTCGTGGACTAAAATCTCAGAAGATCACGTACAAATTTTAAAAAATCGTTTGGTGGTAAGTTGTCTTGTTTGAGGTTAAGTTATTTATTACATTGTCTGTAAAAATGTTTGACCATATATTTTTTTAATTAAAATGTTTCAGTGTGATTTCACCTTTGACTTAAATTGTAAAGAGGATTTCAAATGTTTGGAAAATGCATTGTCATTTACCTTTAGTAACGCTCGTACTAAGTATAGTAAACATTTCAAGAAATATGCCGAAAATGAGTTTGAGGCGACAAAGGCTGATGTTCCAACAGACATGACAAATGAGAGATGGCATAAGTTGTGTGATTTATTTAAAGACCAAAAATGGAAGGTAAATCATTATTAACTAAATATGATTTGATATGATTTGTTATTCCTCTAAGTGTTAATGGAAACCTTTTTTAATGACATTTGTTGGGACAAGTCCAACAGAAATGCGAAGAACAGAGAGCAGTTGAAATGCAACCATACCTGCGGATCCAAATCATTTATTTCTACTTCAGAGCAGGTTGTAACAATTTAATATTACTTGTATTAATTGTAATAATGATCCTAGTGTATGCATGTTGATTATGTGTCTATTGATTGCAGAAGAAAAAAGGTAGAGAAGATTTTAACGGTCTTGAATGATATAAGACAGCTCACGTAAGAAAAGATGGGTCTTTTGTGACTCCTACCTGTGAAGAGAACTAAGTAAGTAATTTATTTTGACTTTTATTTGATAAGATTTTAGATAATATATAAATAGTTGAATTATTTACATAAATGATTGAATTTAAGTTTATGTTACTTGTGCAGAATAAAATGCTACAACTTTTAGCTGATGAAAATGTTGACCTTAGTGAGAATGCGATTGTTTCACAAGTACTAGGAACAAGGTCTGGCTATGCTACAGGGCAGGGGAAATTTGTCATACTTACCACATCCTCTTCTCGTTCACATTATCAAAAAGAGGACGATAGTGAGTTAGCACTCTGCAAGCAATAATTGGCTGAAACAAAGGAATATTTGGTATATTTAGAGGACAAAATAGAGCAAAACCAAATACAAACACAAAATCAAATAGAGGAACTTAAAAGGTGTCTATTGGTTACTCGACCATGATTTTTCAGGTAATTCACATTAAAATTTGCTCTATTTGTGTGTGATAATTTTGTTTAGCTGTGGCAATTATAAAGAAATATGTGTAGCCTAAATCAGTGATAATTTTTAGAGGTTGTGATATCTATTAGCTTATGAGTTATGAATAGATAAATTTTAGTAAATTAACAAACTTCACTTGTTAGTATCTACATTTATGTGTTTGCAATTATGTTGATTTTCTTCATATTTTTTTGGTAAAGATTTGTCATAACATTATATTGGAAGTTAAGTGCCCATCTTGAAGCTAAAAATACAAGCTGTCAACTGGACAGGGACCAATGGAAGGAGCATACTGACAGCTTGGTTGTTGCTCTTAGCAAGGTCATTGATGCTCTTGTAAAGATTGCTGACAAGTTATAAGCTAATATCATTAGAAAATTAAAGAACCTTTAAAATTGCAGTGTACTGTAGCCAAGAACAAGGACCTCCCATTTAGAGTTGACAAATTTAAGATGCTTTTAGTTTTTGATACATGCTACTCATTCTACTTTAATATACTTCAGTGGCTTGTGAGCCATGACAAATCGATGTTAATCTCTAAAACCATTAGGCTTCTATCACTAGATTGCACCATAGGAGATTGAGTTCTGTCTTTGAAAATCTTAAAAGACTAGTTACCATTCTGGTGGTAAACTTCATCTATCTTACCAAGACATTTTCTCGCCCTTTTAAAGGAGGAGAGGTACTCACCTATGAGGCTAGAAAGGCCAACAAGAAATATCTTTATACAGGGTGCTATGGTGGTATTTGGATGTTGGAAGTTAGAGAGAAACAATAGAAATTGGTTTAGAAATAAAGGATGGGTGGAACTTGCACTTCATGAACTTTAAGAAAAAAACATGACTTTTGAATCCTAGTACTCAGAGAATCAGAATTAAATGAATAAATAATCACTTACATTTTTTTTTTTCCTATTCTCTTCCAAGGATTTCTCAAATGTGGTATCTTCAAGTCCTTATAATTGTCAATTACAAGGCACTAGAAATATTTTCATTTAAGTTATTCATTAGGATTTTGGAATGTGAACAGAATACTAGTTATGAGGATACATTTATTCTTGTCATTAAGTATTATATTTTTTTTATTTGAAACGTTGAGTAAGACAACTATGTCATTCATCGATTGGCATACAATTTTGTTTTGCAAAACTATGGTTAAAGAGAAACTCTTTGTATTATGTGTGTAGTTACTACTTGGAATTATGAGTGAAGTCTATGTCATGCTAATGTTTTTTGGTTTGCTTTTGTTGATTTGTTTACAAGCTTTGTGTGTGTGTGTGTTTTACTTTTTAGAAGCTATTTAGTAAGCCTTGTCATGTATTTAATTAAGCATTTACTTTGGGTTTTGTTTTTGACTTCAGGGAAAAGAAACGATTTGTGCCTACATGGAAGATCTATCTCAATGAAACCTGCTATTTTGAGTTTGATTAGAAACTATATATCCTCATGAGGATGTTTTGATTATTTTGTTGATGAGACAATATGTATGCTATTTTGGGTTTTGTTTTTGACTTAAAGGGAAAGAAACGATTTGTGCCTACATAGAAGTCCATCGCAATGAAACATGCTATTTTGAGTTGGATTAGAAACTATATATCCTCATGAGGGTGTTTTGATTAGTTAGTTGATGGATTGTAATTGGGTATTGTCTTTCTTTTATTTTATGGAACTTAAACTATGTATGTGATGGATGGATTGTAAATGTATTTATCTTTCTTTTATTCTAAATACTTATTGAATAGTTAAATGATGATCTAGATTTAGTATTTTCTATTTTCATTAGGTACTCATGTAAAAAGTTATTAGCGATGACACAATGTCGTCGCAAATATGTACCTATTAGCAACGATATTTTGTCATCGTTGATAAGAACCTAATAACAAATTAGCACCTATTAGCGACGACATTACATCGTCGCTGACAAATACCTATTAGCGACAACATATGTGTCGTCGCTGATGATTATATATTTGCGACGATATTTGAGTCGCCGCAAATAATGACATATCAACGGCCACTTATTGACCTATGTTCTTACGTTATTCGCGACAACAATAGTCATCATTAGGGGCGAAATATGTCGTCGCTGATGGTATTGTATTAGTGTCTACAAATATCGCCGCAGAAAATCCAACAGCCACGGGGCAGACGCAACCACTGTTAGCAGCAACATGTCGCCGCAGATAACATTAGCGATGACTTTTAAAGCATTAGTAGTGACTTTGAGTCGTCGCTGAAGACCAAATTTCTTGTAGTGTCAATTTGGTTACCAAATGTATGTAACAACTTCAAAGTACTTTTTTAACCAAACACTTTAAGCGCTAAAACTATATTTCAATTAAAACTCTTTATTGCAAAAACTCTATAACTAAATCTCTTTTTCCTATATGCCTAATGGACACTTGAGCTTTCACGGAAACAAAAGGTTCGATTTTGAAATTATAAGTGTATTTGGTAAATTTTTTTAGATTTGTGTTTTTCAAAATTGTTTTTAGGTGTTTTGAAAAATTACTCTCAAGAACAGTTTTCTATTAATTTTGAGAACCACAAATATATTTGGCACTTGTTATATAACTAAAACCTAGACATCGTTCACCACGACAACCAAGACCTAACAACTCGAAACACAATGCAATAAAAACCTAGAACAACTCGCGACCCACATTAATAAAAACCCAAAAATGACCTAAGACCTCGTGTGACCACCGCAATCCATAACAACTGATAACGACTTGCCAAACAAATCACTACGACTCCTCGTTCACCACCGCGAGCTGCGACTCGCTGCGAGGTGGATCTAACTGTCGCTGCTAATCTCTCCATGAAACCGTGTTTGCCGGTCCAAACCATCACGCTCTTTGTGGGTCCACTCCTACTTCGAATCGCATGGGAGCTCCGTCGCCTAGATTGATAAAGGTGGAAGGAGTGGTGGTGTTGTCGGAGTTGCGATGCTTGTTGTTGGTAGGTGGCAAGGTTTGCACATTAGCTTGGAGAAAGGGAGGGAGTTGGTGGATTGGTTTGAGGGAAGAAGAACAAGAAGAGAGAGATAGAGAGCCATAGGATATTTAAAAACAAGGAATTAAAAGAGAAAACACACCTGCAAAGGTATTCTTAAAAAACTGGATTGTGTTGTGAAATAAAAGTAAATAGCAAAATAATAAATATGAAGAAAGAGAAGGTATATAAACTTTTTTTGGTTCAAGTAGTCATCCATACAATATTGTAAACTCTTATTGAATCTTTCAAAATCTGATACACCTCAACTGGAAATCTTTACATATATACACCTTCAGTGTCAGTAGAGGAAGGTGAAAAGTAATGTAAAAATCAAACCTATTGTGTAGGCATAAAATAAATCTTAATGGTGACAAAAACTTTTGCAACAAAACATTTATTACATGTTTTGTAAGTTTCACATTTACAACAAATTGCACTATAATTGTATTTTGAGTTACCAAAACAAGGAGCTCCTCCAATCTTTTCAAAAAAAAAATATATATATATATATTAAAGCAGAAGACGTTGCCATCTTTCTGCCACGTGGCATTAAGACAACGTCTTTTACTTGACACGTAGTATCTTAGGTGGCATATGTGTCATTAGTGACATTTTATGTGCCTGAAATGCTTCCACCTATTTTCCATTTGTCAGTTTATTAAAAAAAAATACATCATTAATAAATTAAATTACCACTACCCCCTAATAAAAATTACACCATTAATAAATTAAATACCCACTATCCCATAATAAAAACTACACCATTAATAAATTAAATATCCACCATTTAATATTTGTTATATGTTTTAATAAATTAAATAGTCTTATTAATTAATTCATATATAAATAGATATATTCCAACCAAATATCTTAAACACAATATATGTTATTTCAAATATGCATTTAAATTACAACTTAGGCATTTGCTCTGGTGGTCATTCATCTCCCTAAAAAGGTCTCACCCTTCTGTGAGGGCGTGGGTTCGATTTTGGTGGTCATACGTCAAAAAATAATACTTTTACTATATACGTGGTTTGGTCATAAAAATTTCATTTTCTTTTTGCTTTAAAAGTTAAATCAATGATGATAGTTATTGTATGACAATATACCTTCGTGAAAAGTGAAAAGTAGCATAAGACAGAATCTCATATTTTTAAGATATTCATTTGAATTATTATATAAAATTCTTTTGTGAGTTATATGACTCTAGCTTTAATTATTTAAAAGGATGTTCTTCTGCCATGGGATACTTTAATGAATTGATCTTAAAGGGTGGAGTTAAATGTGTCTCATGTTATTAGCAATCTCAATTGATTCTGATCATATATATATATATATATATATTTTTTTTTTGCATGCAGATGCATTAGTTGAGTTGGTCTTGAAGAGAGTGGAGGATATAGTTAGGATGAGTTTTTCTATGCAATATGCAATATGTATATTTTACATTCGAAGTATTTTTACTTGTTTAAGTTGTAGTCCTCTATTTTTTGCAATGAAAAATGTTTTTTTTTTTTTTTTACAATTTCTGATACTATCTAATTGCATATAAAGTTTAGTTTGACTTGATCTTTTTATTTTTATACAATTAGATATGTTAAATAGCTTAACAACTATTTGTTTAATATATTTTTGGAGGGTAAGTGTTAAGTATGGATTATTTTTCAACACTCATATTAGAATTAACATGGCAACATTTAAATTATCTAAGATTTAAGACATCAATGGACTATTATCTAGATATAACCAAAAATGGCAGCTGTAGATTTTTTTTTGGGCAGAGAGAATAACATCTTAACAATTTTTTTTTTCTATGTGTTAAATTTTCCTAAGATACATGTTATACTTAAGATGACATTGTCATTTTTATCTTCGTGGACCAATTTGTAATTATATGATGGACTTTTAAGATCATAAATATTATTTATGTGATTGTTAATAAGTGATAAATTGCCCAAAAAAAGATGAAAAGATAAACAAAAGAAAATAAAAAAAAAGGGTAAAGATGGGATAAATATGTGACAAATTGTATTATTTATTTATACTATCAAAGTGTTGTAAGTTAAACAAAAATGAGAAACCTCTGAACATTTAGAATCCTTATATGGAATAATTGAGGTTCACCAAAGTGATTGAAATTCATAAACGATGTGAAGTGAGTTTTTTTTTTTTTTTTGCTAAGTGAATACAACCCTGAGATATAAACCCCCATTGAAAGGAATCAATACAACTAGATTAGAAAGTTATTGGTAGTTATCTTTATAAACTTAGTATAATACATTTGATGAAATATAATAAATATTAGTATAATATATTTGATGAGATATAATAAAAATGATCATTTCTATTTTTAAGCGCAAAGAAAAATTATTTATATTTTCTATTTTACACTTTTCTTTTCTTTTCTTTCTTATTTATTTTTTCTTTTCATTATTGTTATTATTTCTTCCTTCTTCTTTGTTAAATTGTTTTGTTAGAAACATATTTATAGAAAAATAATGCAAAAGAACTGCGCATTACGTGGGTTATAGTCTTTTTAATATTAAAAGAGAAAGATTGGAGCTGGACTTGGTTGGCCCACTAAAGTCTAAACCATTCAAGTCAGAAGCCCAAAACTTGCCCGAAATCAGTTTGGGCCAAGAAAATCGACTCAACCTGATGAAAATCCACTGACAGTCAAAGACTACAAAACCCCTCAACAAAAACCCCAAAGCAGTGTTTGAGAGACAAAAAATGGTGGAAGACACAGCAACGTACCAACAATTACACAAGCTAACAGGAATAAAATCAGAGGAAGCAGTTGATCACATACTCTCCACGCTTTGGAAGACCAGGAAAACCGGTCTCCGTAGTCCCGAAAAGTCCCACATTCAGTCTCTCCTCAATCTCCCTTCTCTCCCCGAACTCGATCCCGTATGTAAAATCAAATTATCACTTTTTGTTTTTGTTTTTGTTTTTTTACTCATGAATGAATGAATAGGTGTTGGCATGCCTTCGTTCGCTTATCAGAAAATGCGCACATCATAATCTCAGTGGCGATGATCTTCTGAAGCTCTTCCCACCTGATCTTCCACTTGATCTCCATACCACTCTTCTCTTATCTCTCCACAAGTTTCAGAATCAGTGGAAGGAGGATTTATCCACAGAACAGGTTCGTTTGTTTTTTAAGGTTAAATACACTATTGGTCGCTATTGTTTACATATGTTAGCACATTTGGTTGCTAATATTTGAAATGCGCACAATTGCGCTCACCTTTTGAAACTTTAAAGACCAATTGTGTTCATTTTTTAACACTTAGGGACTAAAAATTTCTATAGGGACCAATAGTGCTCGATTTTGAAACGTTATGGACCAATAGTATGCGTTTAACATTAGGTAAGTAACATGTTACCTATGTAAAGGTTCGGGACTAATAGTGTATTTACACATGTTGCACATTTGGTCCTTAACGTTTCAATAACGTGCACAGTTGGTCTCCAGGACTAAAAAATAAGCGTTATTGGTCCCTAAATCGCACCATTTAGGGACCAATAGCGCTCACCTTTAAAAATCTCTATAGGGACCAGTAGGACACGATTTTGAAATGAAACATTAGGACTTAACATGTAACTTGTGTAAACATTAGGGATCAATAGTGAATTTAACTCTTTTTTTACAAAGTTGTTTTTATTTTGGTTTGGTTTATATAATTGTTTCTCAGTTTTTTCTTTTGCAATTTCTAGCATTTGTTGCCAAGGACTAGTGTTTCCTATCAGGTGAGAACAAGTGTGCCTCCGTCTTTCACTTGTTTGCCATCTTCAGAGATTCCTACTACTACTACTACTCTATGGCCTCGTCAAGATGATCCCATTTCTCGATTGAATTGCAACGATCTTGGGGCTTTGGCGCCAATAGTTGCTGATACTAATGCCTTGGCTGCTCTCCTGGACAACCCGGTGTGTTTTGTGTGACATTACAATTCTTGCAAGTGTTTACTTTATTAATATCATATAATTTAGTTACTCTGCATGTCCATGTTGTCAAATCACTCTAGAAAAGATTGAGAGCACAATGAGAGATAGGGAAGAACTTATTCATTGACTATTTGCTGTGAAACTTGGACATGTTGGTCACTTGGTGTAGATTTCAATCAAAATGTAAAAGCTACTTTAACTTGGTTAATATTTCTTAATGGCATTTTATTATTTAATTTGTTGTTGTGATAATCATACATAACTTGTAGATTTAAGGGCTGCGATGAAATATAATTCTATTGAAATGTTAATGGTGGTTTGGCATATTCCTTTTATAACGGGGTTTTTATTTATAGGGAACTCTACCGCGACTCAAGTCAATGACTTGGACAATGGAGAATCGTAGCTCAGCACCAGCTAATAGAATAGCTGTCATCAGTCTTAAGGTATGCAGATCAAAAGCAACATTCTTTCTTTGGTCTGGAAGCCAAGAAAATATATGCTGGGCGACCCATTGACTTTTTAATTCCGCCATAAATTAGTTTGTTGTTTGGGAATAGCAGAATTATACCATCAATGTTCTGATTTCGTTTCTACTGATCAAAGTGTATATTTTCACTAGAATGTGGAAGTTTGTTAAAAGAATGAAAAGAACTCTCATTGGAGCTTGTGCTACTATTTAAAGAGTCTAAACTTGTCCCTATCACCATATATGAAAAACACCTCCTTGTGGTAAGCATAAACCTCTCTCTCTCCCCAGACACACATGCACATATAGGATCTTTTATATGCCCTTATGAATCACATATCCAACTATAATTCTTGTTTGATTTTGTGATTCAGATATGACACTACTAGATGGCCACAATTGGGTTTGATCTATATTGATTTGATGAATTCCTTAGAGAAACATATTGATAATGAAGAGTGATATTGGTTGTGTCCAATCTTGACTGGAAGTGAGCTTGATATTGATGACACTAGTATATTGATAAGTAGGTTCTTACGGAAGTTTATTGTGAGTTACATTCTAATGGTTTTTTGGATAAATGCAACAAAGCATAGTAGCCTTAGGTGGAAGTTTTCATTTACTCGAACTTTCAGTCCATCAGCTTTTGTGCATAAAAACTTACTAAATATGTGGGTTGCAAATATTCTCACAAAGAGATGTAATTGTTAAGGTGGATGTTGCCACCTTGAGGATTGTGAAAGGACCACTTTGGAGTTGAAATTGTTGGTTTTTCAAATCTTGTGTGAGTGGGTTTGGGGCCTGGCATTTTCTCTATTCATTCCCCTGTGGAGTTGATCGATCTTTGTACGTTTTTAAGTTCTTTTGTCCCTTTGTATACTTCTAGTATACGTGGGCTTTTTAAATAAATTTTCTTACTTTAAAAAAAAAAAATTGTTAAGGTGGATGTCAAAAAGGACTTCTATCATCTTCATCAGGGTTTCTGAACACTTCTGCAAGAGAAAGTTGGATGGAGATTCGTTTAGTAGATGACTAGCTGCGCTTGCATTTCAAAGTTTCAATTTTTTAGTGGTGAACTGGTGATACTAGGAAAAGTTATAATTTTAGTTTTTGTTATGGTGATGGAAAAGCCTTAGGATTTGTAGAATGAATCATGTAGTGAAAAGATAGGACTTTTCAAAAAAAAAAAAAATTGTAGTGAAAAGATAGGGAATAATGATATTTCTTTGTGAATGCTGTTTCTTGGAATTCACTAGCAGCAGCTGTGTTTGGGATTTGAGGATAGTTTGGTAGTCTATTTGGTCATCAAAGCTTAGGGAATTGGAGGGTTTTAGGGTTTCAAAGTGTATATCAGATGGGGTATGTCAGGGGCTCTAAACAGTAACCGTGAATAGTGATAGTGCATAACAAAGAAGAGAGGTGGAGAGAGAGAGAATACTCTAGGAACATATGATTAGCACAATCGACTGGGGATCATGATTCATGAAGTTGAGTTCACTAGTTCGAAAAAATTGGAATGTTATAAGTACAATGAATCATATTTATTGATTCATTACTTCACCTAAAGCCAGTATGACCTACTGGTCATTGGTAAGAAGGTAAGAAATTTGTTGAGTGAGCACAACAATGCCTGGCTTTATATATTGCAACCTTGTCGTGAGCCACAACGCTGGTCTCCTCGTCGAAAGGGTTGGATTAAATGCAATTTTGATGTGGTCATTAAGGAGAACAAGGTGGTATTGGCAGCTGTTGATAGTGATGATTCATGATCCATTTTGAAAGCATGGGTCAAGGAAGAAAGTGTAGGCAGCTCAGAGTGGGCGGAGGCAAAGGCGACTCTATTTGCAGTTACTTTTGCCAAGTTATCAGGGTTTAGGTGATTGGTGCTTGAAGGGGATAATCTGACTGTAATCAATGCACTAAAGTCTATAGAAGCTCAGATTCCGTGGGCTATCAGGCCAATGGTGGAACATGCTAAAGCAACTGGAGTCATTTTCATTTTGGAATGTAATTTTGTGAAAAGAGAGTATTTTAGCCTCGTACAACCTATAATTTTGAGCCTTTCTTTGTAATAGGTTAGGGCCCATTCCCATCTCTAATATTCCTAGAATAGGGACACCTCATCAAAGATATCTTTCTAGAAGGATACATCTCTCTCTCTCTCTTTCTAAAATGGGGTAAACGGTAATTTATTATGGTATCAAAACAAGGGTTTTGAGTTCGAAACTTGTCTTTCACTCTACTGTTCTCGTTTAAGTTAAATATTCCACATATTTTACCCCATTCATTGAGGAAATGATTGGGTCCATACGTGAGGGGTTAGAATACTTTTCAAGTTATTAAATTCAAGGGCTCTCTTTTATTTTTGTAATTTTCTTTTCAAATTAATTGCAGCTGCAAGACTATAGCAAGTCTCCTTTAGGTGAAATGGAGGTGAAGTTTCAGCTAACTAGAGACACCCTTGAAGCTATGTTAAGATCAATGACCTACATTAGTGAACAACTCTCAAGCATGGTAAGCCTTTTCTGTATCTTAGAATTAAAATCACAATTGGATCACATTGACACATGAAAGGACTTTATTGCTGAAATTGGAACTATAGGAAACAATTTGGATTTAAGAACATCTTCTTATGTACTTTAGCCTGTAAAATTAAGTATTCAATATGTAGAAATCAGGGTAACGAAGTTTTGCTTTTATTAGTGATCTCTGTTATGTTTGAGGTGTTAAACACCCCCTTGACACCCCCTTCCCCCTCCCCCCCCCCCCAAAAGAAAAAAGAAAAAAAGAAAAAATAATGCCAAGTAAATCTAAGATCTCATTCTTTGGACTCCCTCTTTGAGTTCAAATATTATCTAAAGCTCAGATTTTACCCACATTAGCTGTCCACATGAAACTGCAATTTATTATAAACTTTTAATTCTTCATAGCAAGAGTGAACACTGAATTTTATGTTATGGTTTAAACTATCATTTCATACAACAAGCTTAATTAGCCAACATAGTACTTAGAATACAACACGTCCATAAGAGAATCAACAAGGTGCAACTCCCAATCATGAATTGCATGAACAAACTTGGGGTTCCAAACACCTAGCCCATCAACCCCCTGGGGATTCCAAATAAGAGAACAAGGAAGCATCTCCTTATTCTCAGCAATTAAAAACAAATTAGTGAGCAACCTCCTTTAAGTTTGTTCCCCACACCACACATCATGCCAAAATTGGATCCTCCTTCCATCTCTTACTAAAATGAAACAAGAACATGCTAATCTATCCTAACCAGCTGTGATACTTTTTCAGACTACTCTAATGAGGCCTCTGCACCACCTTCTAATTCCATTTATCCCGTGCCTCTCAATATTCTACAACATCAAACTGTCTCCGGAAACAATCTTCCTCCTTAGCAAAGCACTAGAACCATTCACCCAACAAAGCTTGATTAAAAAGAGCTGAATTTCCTCATCCCCAACCCCTCATACTTCATAGAGGAGCAAACTGTTTTGCAATCTAACAAATGAAACATAAATTCCTCATTTGACTCACCCCATAAAAATTCTTGTGGAGCTTCTTGAACCCATCAATGACATGAGTAGGAAATGATGAATAGAGATAGAAAACAGGTGGGGAACTAGACAAAACTCTTAAGAAGTGTGAGACTGCCGCCATTCTTTTCCAATTCTTTTAGGTTTTCTTGTGTTTTTAATGTGCACGTGAGTAACTTTTTCTCAATAAACTTTTTTTACTTATCAATAAAAATTATACATGTAGATTTTAGCCATCCAACTAACCTTCTCTCCATCCTTTCTAAAGCCGTGCACCGCACTCAAGTAGCCTTTAAGGATGCCAAGAGCAAACCAAGGGAGGTAATTGGTAAAGATCCCATCTTATGGCACAATAATGCTGCTACTCCTCAACAACTACAGCTTCCCCAACTAGGACTAATTCATTCCTTCGCATAAAAACTTTTAAACCTGTAACAACTTTGAAACAAAGAATCTGAGACTTTATATATATTTTTTGATAAATAAGAAGCACAGACTTTATATAGAAGATGATTAGCTGTAGCATCACAAAACAAGATGGTATTATCTGTAAACAAGAGGTGAGAAACAGCTAGAAGGGTTCCATTAACTGGAACTAAGAATCTCACTATAGAAATATAAGGAACTATGCATCTAAACCGTTTCTCTCCAAAGCAAAATTTGCCCAATAAGTTAATGACACTACCAATTCACATGGTCATGTCTTTTCAGTATCTAGTATGCTAATGACTCTTGGGACTGAGTCCTTGATTTTGCTGTTGAGATGTTCATGGATTATTTGATTATGAGTTTTCATGGGGTTTAAATAGAAAACAAGAGAGTACGGTTAAAGTTTGGCCATGCTAATTGGTATTAGTTCTTTTAGTTGAGAGAAGGGAAGGTGGGGAACAATTGGATATTAGTATGTAAAGCTTTTATACCCTATTAAATTTCCAAGTACAACTTAAAAATAGAAAGTACACTCTACGACGTAGAACTCTTTGAGTGAAGTTCTCCTATGATATAAAAAAGAAAAAAGAAAAAGAAAGTAGACCTAGAAAATTTACCAAAGGTTGGAGGTGAAGGGGCTGGCGATATTTAAATCCTCTTTGAAACAGTTTAAATTAAACAATTATAAATAGAGGTGAAACATTTTACTTTATTATGGAAATTAAACAATTGGTATATTGGCTTAAGGTTGTTAAGTGGTTTTTGTTTCCAGCCTTCATGGGGAGCCTTCTAATCAGCCATGATATCTATCAATCATGATGATAACTATAGTAAGACTAACGGATTTTTTTTATTTAATTATGGAGAAATGGATCTTTAAGGCACATGCATCAAGTCTGCTTAACTGTTCTGTTTTGTTCCCATTTTAAATTCGAAAGCAGTAAATCTGAGCTTGTCTAATGAACAAATGTCTGGCAGGTTGGGACTTCATCAGTGCCAGCACATAAGAAGCAAAGGCAGTAATTCCATTTTTTATTTTCTCGTGTGGATGGCATTGCAAAAGTCTGTATAGTTGATGGAATTGTTTTATACATATTTATTACATTTGGTGCTAATTTGAGTTTTGAGTTGCACTGATATTGGTTCCCTAGCCTGGGATTCTCAGTCATACCTATGTATATATATATATATGAAGAGGGTCATTCTATGGTAAGCATTTATTCTATTCTATTTTATATATGTACTATACTTATCAAATTTTAACCGGTTGCATATTATTGTAAAATATAACCACTTTCTTAAAAAAAAAAAAAAAAAAAAAAAAAAGTAAATATATGGCCAATAAGCTATAGCTGACACTTCTTTCTTTTATGATAATGGGAATGGGATGGAGGGTGAGATTATAGTTGCAAGACCTGTTGGGTGCTTGTATAATTTATCAATAAAAAAAAATAGACAAATTATAACAATCTCTCTTGAGGTTTTGTGAAATGATAAAACCCCCATCCATTTGAGATTGTGTTTGCTTAAGTCGCATCAATTTAATTAGCTAAAATTGCTCAATTTGAGATTGAATTTTCAAGTTTCCGCAATGTGGACCACTGAAGCTTTTGTTTCTAAATTTCCTTTTGGGTTTTTGTTTCTCAAGAGTGAATAGGTACAAAGAAATTTTTTGGTCAGTGGATGAGATGGTGATTTGAATTTAGATCAATATTGTTGCCTCATTAGGTTCTGAGAAACTAATAAGAGGAAAGATGAAGGTTGGTGGTGAGGAAGAAGAAGAGAGTGCTGATGATGAAAAAAAAAAAACAAAGAATTAAGGGGGTATCTTTGTTATTTCATATGGTAGAAAATTACCAAAATACCCCTCAATTTATTAGATCCTATGTGTTCACACCACTAATTTTTCTGCCTAATTTAACTTCCAATTTAGACGGCGAAGATACATTGTAGTTAGGAAAACACATGTAAGTTGATAGGAAAACTTGAGATAAATTATTCAGTTCACCAAGTGAATCACATCACGCGCCACCTTCCCAATAAGATAATGCTATAAGTCCAAATTTATTTATTTATTTTATGACTCTAGGTGTTCGAGCCAATTTTTGCGCACATCAACTTAATGTCATATGTCTAAATTAATTAAGTCATATCTTAATCACAATCCTAGTCACCTCATTAAAAAAAAAAAAAAACCTCCAAAGCAGGAACATTTATCACCTTTCCCGAATTCGATACCACCAACCACCACTCACCGCCGCATCTCTGAATCCATAGCAGCACATCGATGACTTCATCAAAATGCGTTTTTCTTAATAGATCTAGTGTCTTCATCATTGGATTTGGCACCATTTTTGCCTGATCTAACACTCTATCGAACCCTCGCCATTGCCCACTGTCAGTGTCAGTGGTGGACAATGTTGCCATAGAAGTTTATTTATTTATTTTTATTTTTTTAAGACGACTAGTATTGCCATTAGGATATAACTCAATTAGTTTAGAGACATGACATTACCTTATTAGGTGGGTGAAGTGAACGAGTAATTTCTCAAGTCTCGGACCTTCGTGGCAGCTTGGTCTATCTCTTACTCTCTTTACAAAAAAAAAAAAAATTATTTAAAAAAAAAAAATTATCAAAAAGTAGGTGGAAAGCACAGGTAAGTTGGTTGGTAGGCTTGGACCTCCCTGGTCGCTTTGGTTTTCTTCATTATATGCTTTCCAGACCTTTGAGAATGAACAGACAACCTTAGAATTTTGCATTACAGTAAAAAAAGAACAGAAAAAAAAATGGGGATGGGGATGGGACTATATACAACGGTGATGGATGAGATAACAGGGTACACGGGGCTATCACCAACAGCTTTCTTCACCATCGTGGCTCTTATGGTTGTCGTTTATCAAACCGTGTGTGGCATGTTCGTTGCTCCTGAGGATTTCAATAAGCCTCCCATAGTCACTGCCAGAAACATCAACACCAATAACAACAGCAACAACGGTTTCAACTTCAACTTGAATGATTCCACCAATAAACCAGTCCAATTGGGAGATGTTACTGAGCAGCAACTTAGAGCTTATAACGGTTCTGACCCAAATAAGCCCATCTTGATGGCCATCAGAGGTCAGATCTATGATGTCTCTAGCTCCAGGTACCTAAACTTTCTCTTTTTTTAATAATACTATTCTCTCTGAATTTTTTATTTTTTATTCATACAATCACAAGTGAGTAAATAAAGTTTGCAATTGGTTCAGAAATCAGAACCAAACCTAACCAAAATCTTAAAAAAAAAATTTTGTTTTTTGTTTTGCTAATGAGGGTATGTCCAAAGCTCTTACCTGATTATTCCAGGTGGGTATAATCTTTCGTTCCACAAACAATAAATAATTATGGAGGAGGAACCCCTTGAGAGTGACTCTAACGTTTCGAACCCAGAATCTCATGGATATCATGAGGTGTTAAAAAACCACTAACCTCCTCATTCCAGTGTATCACTCATTTAGAAATTGAATACTAGTTATATTTGCATATATTGAATTTTGCTAACAAGGTATGTCCAAAGCTCTTCCCTGACTATTCCGGGTGTTTATAGTCTTCCATTCCACAAACAAGAAGTAATTACGGAGTTGCAGTCCCTTGGAAGTGACTCTAAAGTTTTGAACCCAGAACCTCATGGATATCATGAGGGGTTAAAATTTAAAAATCACTAACCTCCTCGTTCTAGTGTATCATTCATTTAGAAATTGAATACTAGTTATATACTTATATATGCATATATTGAATTTTGCTCTATATAAGCATCGAACTTGAGTCGACATTTTTATGTGCCAGGAATTTTTATGGTCCAGGTGGGCCGTATGCAATGTTTGCCGGAAGGGAGGCCAGCAGAGCCCTAGCCCTTCTGTCTTTTAAGCCCCAAGACATTAATGGGAACCTTGAAGGTCTGGATGAGCCCGAGCTTGGAATTTTACAGGACTGGGAAGATAAATTCGTGGAAAAATATGTCAAAGTAGGCCAGCTTGTTCCAGAACCAACGAGGATTGAACACACTGAAAGTGGAGATACAACCCAAGAGAGTCAGAACCAGCAAGGAAATGGAGAAGCTCAATAGAAGCTGCAACTTGCTGAGCCAGCTGAGAGCTAAATATGTGAGACCTCTAAATTGCATTCTATTTCTAGGAATATGGTTTGTAGATATGTGTATGCCTAAGATGTGTAAGAGTTAGAGGATTTTTCTTAGTGAACCTGCAAGACTACTAAGTAAGAAGTATGATATAGGAGAACAAGCTGACTGTACTCTGACCCTACAAGATTGCTGGGGGATGTTTAATGGGATTGGGTTGCAATTGGGGACCTTTTTGATTGCTTAGCATATGGTTTGCAATCCCTTGTTAATCTGACAGCATCATCTTTGCTTCCACATCATGCTCCTGAATTTGACTACTCTCAGTCTCCTTTTCCTGTCATCATCTTTTGCCATTAATAAACACTGATTTTTTGAGTTCTAAAGGATTAAAATTGCTTATTCTCTGGGCATTGTAAAAGTTCCAATGGATGAAAGCAGCTAATGCATTATTCTCTGTTGTAGAATGTAAGGCAATACTGGCAGGGTGTTAATTTATCTATCTTTTCATTGCTGTCGCAGGAAGGATTTCTGCTCAGTTTAAACATGCATAAACTTGTTATATTTCTGCCAGAAGGAAATGGGTAGTTCCATCTTCCATGTTATATTTCTTTCCTTATGAAGTAAAGACATCTCAGTGATCTCGCTACCAATTACTAACAGGCTGCCTACAACCCAACTATCTTAAGAGCTAAAGTGTCATATCAGAAGGCACAAAACAATATCCTACTGTTATTAAAAATTAAATTTATCAAACCCACCATTCTAAAAAACACTAATGTCAGTACCATTATAAACCTAAACTTCAATTTCACATAACCTTTCAACAGAGCCTACTTTGTGAGCATTTAAAAAATACCCGGACGAAAAAAAAAAAAAAATGGTAAATGCTCTCATTCACAACAGAACTGGCCAATACCACCACTGTGGTTGCAGCACACTTACACAATGAGTAATAAATGCATCCTTCTGAAGGAAAATAAACTAGCTTAAGTTAAAAGAATTCCTTAAATATATCCACAGCTAGCAAAATTTGTTCTTTTCAATAGCAATCAGAAGATTAGTAGCTCAAGCCTAACCAGCACTGGCAAGTAATCATTGTCACACTTTCTAATAAATTTGTGAAATTCAAATCAACAAAATCACTGCCATGCATTGTTAAAATAGGGGTATGCAAACTGGCTTTATTTTGCTGTCCTGTTTTGCTCATACACTAAATAAAACTAGGCAAACAATAACTTTCTAAAGCAAAACACGGGTTCTACCTCACCATCTATCCACACGGGTGAGTAGTGATAAATTAGAAAGGAAACCAGTCCAAAATGACATGCAAGAAGCATATTAATTTGTAGTACCAGTGTACCACATAGACCAGATGCGGTTTACATGCACTAGAAATGAACCAAGAAAGAACATTTGAAAATGATTTTCCATAAGCATCTCAATATCTTCCTTGTCTGCATATAGGAAGTTCAAATGGAACAAAAACCTATGTCTACGAAATTTATATGCACCAAAACCATTTCTAATTAAAAATTATGTAGAAAGAGACCATTGCATAGCTTACCCTCAGCAATCTTCTTCTCCAAAGGGACAGAGCGTTCTACATCATCATTTGCTTTCTTAAGCCTGCAAATCTCATTGGGGTCCTCCAGAAGTTCAAGCTGCACCTGTCCAAGAGCCCCCAACCTAGAACCCAATTTAAGCATCCACAAAACAAAAAGGCCTGTATATAAAATAAGAGTAGTATTGACAGAGAATTAACAAAGTAGCAGTGTAGCTTGAAGAGGTCCATGCCCTGTTATTCAAGTTTAAGAAAATCCTTGTAATACTACACCTGTATAAAACACAGATAGGCATTGATTTTCTTGTCGAAACTATCTACTCACCAAATTCGTGGGATATAGGAATAGAATCATGTCATAGAAGATGGACAAACAATACTTCAGCAAAAAACTATGAAATCTTAACACAACAAAACATAAAGGAAACTTTACTAAGATTATGAAATTGTTAGAAAATATAGTCAAAGTAGAAGTACTACTAGGATGAGCACAGAAGTTGTCTAAGTAGGTGATATGGTTGGTAAGACCCAACAAGCTATCATGATTAGAGTCCTAAAATACTTTGAAAAATTCATCAAAAATTACAGTTCCAGAATTCCTCATGATCAATATCAAGTTGAACTTGATATAGGGTCGGTTCAAGTTCAATGTCACCCTGCTCATGTTCCGAAACTAGAACTGCCAGCTGGGTTTGGTCATTGTTATGCAGTTGGCAGACTACATTGGTCGAGGAGGAATGATTGGAAGGCAACAAGAGTACAGAACCCTCAACGTCAAGGCTGTACTTGTACATGATCCAGCGACCATGTTGAGGCGATTCACGGTTCTCGTAACAGAACTTCCGCTTGATGGCAATAGGGTAGGCGGTATATTTGTCGTAGATCACCTTTGACGCTACATTCCTCCAAGTTTTCAACAACGATTGTGCAGCTGATACGGTGGTAAAGAAATATAAATCCCTTGATGATTTACCCTGATTCCCATTCCAAACCATATCCCAAATTGTGTGAGGTTCTTTCATCCCATTCACGTCAAGCTCTGGTATAAAACCTTCATACTTCAATGGCTCACCAATAACCTTTGGGTGAAGATAGTGGCAGACCAGCTGCTCGTCCTCTGGCTGAAACACGTAACCAATTGGGGGCAGAAAACCCTCTTCCCAACCATGAGGAGCACGAGAATACTCCATTATCGCTCGTAAATAAAAAATCACACCAAACAAGAAACTACCTGAAAAATCGGTCCAATGAGAATCTTGAAAATCACAAACACTGAAATTACAAATAAAATACAAACATGAAATACCTTTCATAATAAAAAAAGGACCCAAACTCTAAATTCATTTCATTATTGAAATTAAGTTAAGAAATGAATCATTAAAGAACAAGAACAACTTTAAAAAGAAAAACCCATTAAATATTTAATTAGAAAAAACAGAGGAAGACCTAAAAAAAGCATTATATACTCTCTGGTCCTTCCTATTTCCAAATCCTAGAACCCTAATGAAATCCGAATGCTAATTCTTATTGAAAAAGAAAAAAAAATGCAAGAATAGAAAATTAGTGGTACCAAATTAGTGAATATCAAAATTCTTCAACATATAAGAAATCAATATAAAAAATAAAACCATTAAATATTAATTAGAAAAAACAGAGGAAGACCTAAAAAAAAAGCATTATATACTCTCTGGTCCTTCCCATTTCCAAATCCTAAAACCCTAATTAAACCCTAATGCTACTTCTTATTAAAAAAGGACAAGAAAAAAAAAATGCAAGAATAGTAAATTAGTGGTACCAAATTTGTGAGTATCAAAATTCTTCAGCATATAAGAAATCAATCAATAAAAGAAAAATTACCAATCATTAAAATTACTCAAACAATGTTATAGGAACTAAAACATTATTAGTTTAAGATATTTCTAAAATTATTGGCAACCAAACAAAGCAAAATAGTAGAAAAAGTTGGTAAAGCAGGAACAAAACATGAATATGAATATAACTTCAGAGAAAAGCGAAAAAAGTGAAGCGAATTAGAGTACGTACAGTGGAAGGAAATTGAGAGAGCAAAAAGGTTTGAGAGTGTGAGACATTTCTTTTTGCTTCAACAATCAAAGGAAAGCGGTAGTAACTGAATGAATGAGTATGATTTCTATAAAGACAAACTACGCCGTTACATTTTTTTTTTTTTTAAATTTATTTCCAATTGAATTGGCCCGCGAGAAATATTTGTCGTCGTGACAGTTCCACTACATTTGTGAGTGTTACAGCCCAATGGTTGTATGACATGTGTGTAAAATAACCCTCAGGGCACTTGAAAATTTCACAGTATTCCTTAGGTGTCTCCTGCCACGTCCTCAGTTGGGGTTGGGGTATATGGGTCGACTTTCCTCCTATTACAATTTTTCTCATTCTCTCCTATTTTTAAGTGGATGATGAAGGACACGTGATTAATTAAAAATCCATAGATTCTTAATACCCCGATCATCTTTCTCATTAGTCCATAAAAACAATCAAAATTAAAGGTGTTTTTACCACCATATATGAAACCCACAAACCCACCTAAGCCAGCATTAGAAACTCAGAATTAATTTGAGAAATAGATCGCCATGGGGTTTTGATTTTTTGTTTGTTTGAAGAATGGGTTTGCAAAGACTTGTTCTTGGACTCTTATAATTTAGCTTTTATTTTTGTTGAGATTTTCTAGTAGTTTCTGGTATTTTGATAAAGATTTTTCAATAAGGGGTTGGTGTTAATGGAGTTTATTGGTTTGCTCAAGAAGAAGGATGGTGATGAGAGAGAGAGGAGAGGTTGCCAAAAGGTGGGAATTGAGAGAGATAAAGACATGGCTTTTTGGAAACCTTTGGATTTTTATTTAGCCACGTGTCTCTCATCCACCTAAAAATGGGAGAGAATGAGAGAAATTGTAATAGGAGGGGAGTCGGACCTGGGCATGCCAAAAAGGTAAGGTTTGATAGGCCATTTTGCAATAGCTTTCAATGATTGAAATAAAGAGTTGTAAACAATTTAAAGTAACTTTTGATCTTTATCGTCGGTTTAAATATATTAAAAAATGTTTAAAAAATTATTTTTTCATTGAACGGTCGAGATCAAAAATCCCTTTTCAATGGACGACCAATTGCATGAGATATTATTCCCATTCTGCCCTTCTCTTTTTAGTTTCAGCAATAACTGAAAATTTGGAACTTCCAAGATGCCAACTCAGAAAGGACTAGATTTTGTGCCTGTGAACTTGGACTTGTACTGATAATTGCTGAAAGAAAAGAAAGTAAGAAACCCATTCCGCAAACAGTGTTGGGCTCAACTTTTCCCCACAAGAAATTCGGCCCATGAGTTGTCCAATATCATGGCAACACGTGTTGAGGTCAAAGAAAGGGAAAAAATATATATAAAACACTAATAGAAACTAACTTCTTCACATGTATTCATAAACTCTTTTTATTTTTTGGGAAAATTGTATCATCTCTGTTTTAGATTAGTGCATTTATCCAATAAAAATATGATGCAATATATATTATATATATATACACACACGTTGAATAACAAAAAAAATGCATATCCAATTTTTTGGTATAAGAAAAACTGAGTTTAAAAACTTCACATCCATTCTAAGATAAGCTTTTCTTACAAGGGGGTGCTTTTGTCATTTTTTTTTCTTCTTACAAGTTGTAATGTATATGGTAATGTATATATCAATTAGTGGTTTACAAACCACTTTTACAGTTTTACCTACCCTTTTTGTTTACAAAAAATATACCTTGACATGCAGAAATTAGGTAGTGCACAACAACCAACACCAATTTGCAAATGGGAAAAAAGAAGAAGCATATATTAATGTAGTCTTCGTTCAATTTGTAATTCTCATATTCACAAGTCTACTTGTTTGATTTGGGAAACTTCAAATTATTGTAAATAGTTTGAGTTTAATAAACCTAACTGGTAGAACTCACTTGACCAACAAAAAGATAGAAAAGACCGTAAAAAATATCAGATACACAGTTGTTTTGATAGTGATCAGTCTTTTTGCATTTGTAATAGATGAGTTTTTGTTTGGTTACTTTTTCTCTAGAGTTTTTTGTCAGTAGATCTATTGTCGGTGGATCTACTATCTTATCTACCTTTGGTTTTTTCTTGTCTTTCTTTATAGTATTTATTTGGCCATATTGACTTGGTAGGAGAGTTTGTTTTTTAGCCAAATGAATGTTACCGGCAATTGTATAATTTGGAGTCAATAGTCTAGTGTGGCTAGTGTTAGGAATCCCATGTGCATGGGTTTTAGTCAATGGAGTCAATGACGGAGTGTTAGAGATTTTATATACATAGTTTGTAGTCATATCTTTTGGAGTGGTCAATGGTCTATGTGTAACTTCCTTTTGTAGCAAAGAATTTGTGTTTCTATCGGCTAAAATTTTTGGCTTATAATAATATATATATATATATCCTTAAGCAATACTACAAAATCTTTTCCAACAAACTCACTTAATCAATAAAGAGGGACCATGATTTCCTTTGCAAGGCAATCTTGTTGATAGCTTTAGATCATTTACTATTAAATTTGGAGCAACCAACCTCAAACCCAATTGACAATGGGTAGAGAGGCCCAATATCTTATACGTAAGAATGCAAGGTTTTAATTGCCCAGTATGGGACATTTTGATTCTCAACATTTGCCAATTTAAACATTCATAAACTTGTTATATTTCAGCAAGAAGGAAATGGATTGTTTCATTTACCATGTTATATTTCTTTCCTTTTCTGTATACGCTTCAAGAGGTAAAGACATCTCAATGATCTCACTACCAATTACCAACAGACTGGCTACAACCCAACATATCTTACGAGCTAAAGTGTCATATCAGAAGGCACAAAACATTATCCCACTGTTATTAAAGATAAATTTTATCAAACCCACCATTCTTCAAAACCTAATGTCAGTACCATTATAAACCTAAACTTCAATTTCACATAACATTTAAACATGGCTTACTTTGTGAGCATTTAAAAAAAAAAAATGGTAAATGCTCTCTTTAACAACAGAACTGTCCAATACCACCACGGTGGCTGCAGCACACTTACACAATGAGTAATAATTGCATCCATCATTTAGCAAAAAAGAAATAATTGCATCCTTCTTTTGGAACACTAAACAGTTTAGAGTTAGCTAAAAAAAAAAAAAAAAAACTAGCTTAGGTTAAAGAATTACTTAAGTAGAAAGAAACCATTTCAAATGAAAAATCATGTAGAAAGAAAAACCATTGCGTAGCTTACCCTCATGTAGAAAAATCATGTCCAAGAGCCCCCAACGTAGAACCCAAAATTCAAGCATCCACAAAACAAAGAAGACGGTGTATAGAAATATAGAATAAGAGCAGTATTGAAAAGACAATTAACAAATTAGCAGTGTAGCTTGAAGAGGTCCATGCCTTGTTATTTCAAGTTTAAGAAGTTTCCTTGTACTGCTACACCTTTATAGAACACAAATAGGCATTGATTTTCTTCTTAAAACTATCTACTCACCAAATATAGGAATAGAATTATGTCATAGAAGATGGACAAACATAAAGGAAACTGTATGAGATTATGAAATTGTTACAACATATTGTCAAAGTAGTAGTACTAATAGGATGAGCACAGAAGTTGTCCTAGTAGGTGGTACAATTGGTAAGAATTGGTAAGAGGCAAGAAGCTATCATGATTAGAGTCCTCAAATACTTTGAAAAATTCATCAAAAATTACAGTTCCAGAATTCCTCATGATCAATATCAACTTCATATTGAGTTGGTTCAAGTTCAATGTAGCTCTGCCCTTGTTCCGAAACTAGAACTGCCTCCTGGGTTCAGTAATCGTATATCTCACACCATTCGAACATGTTATGCAGTTGGCAGACCACATAGGAGGAGGATTGATTGGAAGGCAACAAGAGCACAGAACCCTCAACGTCAAGGCTGTACTCGAACATGGACCAGCAACAAATTTGAGGCGCATCAGGGTTTTGGTAATAGAATTGCTGCTTGATGGCAATAGGAAAGCTGGTATCTTTTTCGTAGATCACCTCGGACGACACATTACTCCAAGTTTTCAGCAATGATTGTGCAGCTGATACAGTGGTAAAGAAATATAAATCCGCCTGATCCCCATTCCAAATAGTGTGAGGTTCTTTCACCCCATTCAAGTCAAGCTCCGGTAAAGACCCTTCAGACTCCAAGGGCTCACCGATAACCTTTGGGTGAAGATAGTAGTAGACCACCTCCTCGTCCTCCGAACAAAACTCGCAATCGGTTGGGACCGACAAGAACGCTTCCCAAGCATAGGGATCCGGCATCATTGCTCTTAAATCAAAAAAATCTCACGTACCAAACAAGAAAATCAATCGAAAATCGTGACTTGGCTGTACCTGAAAAATCTGTCCCATGAGAAATCTTGAAAATCACAAATAAATTACAAACATGAAATACCTATAATAAAAAGAAGAAGAAGAAGAATTAGTACTTTGCACAACAAGACCCAAACTCCAAATTCATTTCATTGTTGAAATTGAGTTAAGAAATATGAATCACTGAAGAACAAGAACCCTATTGCTCCTTCTTTTAAAAAACAAGAAATGCAAGAATAGAAAATTAGTGGTAACAAATTTATGAGTATCAAAATTCTTCCGCATATAAGTTCTCAATAAAAGAAAAATTACCCATCATTCAAATTACTCAAACATTGTTATAGGACCTAAAACCTTTAGTTGTTTTTGATTTCTTCTAATTACTCGAACATTGTTTTAAAGTATTTCTCATATTGTTGGTAACCAAACAAAATATAAGTTTGTAAAGCAGGCAAAAAGCATGAATATAACAAAGCAAAAAACTGAAGTGAATAGAGTACGTACTCTCAAAGGAGATTGAGAGCGCAAAATGTTTCAGAGTCAGAGACAATTCCTTTGCTTCAACAATCAAAGGAAAGTAGTAGTAACTGAATTGAGTATGATTTCTATATATAGAGACAAACCAAGCCGTTACATTCCCAATTGAATTGGCGGGAAAAAGTATTTGTTTCCTAACAGTATTTCTGTATAACAGTCCAATGATTGAATGACATGTGTGCAAAATAACTAATTCAAAGCATTTCAAATTTCACAGAATTTCAAGATGCTAACTCAAAAAGTCTTTATTTCATTATCCCTAGTGAAGGTCCTATTCTTTCTCTTTATATCGTATGACGCACAATAAGTACATTAAACTAATTAACATAATTGATCTAAGTGAAAAACTATATGTCAAAGTTTCAAAAATACTACTTCGATCAAATTCTAATACTAAGATTTTTATTACTTTAAAGAAGATTCATTGTTTATTTTAATTATTTACAATTATTTTGTTTTAATAATATATTTAGTTTACACGTCGTATTGTACTTTTATGCTAAATATAAGTATTACAAGTTGTAGTGATAGTTTTTCCATGTGATTATAAGTTCATTAAAATTATTAATATAGTTTACTTTTAGTGAAACACTATTACCAAAGTTTAAATAAAGTAAATACTATTTGGAACAAAACTCAATTATAAGAAGATTCAAAACATTTAAAAGCAGTTCCATTATTTATGTTTAAATTATTTTATAATCTATTATATTATTTGGTTTTAGATAAAAATTTGGACTTACACAATGTACATTTTTCACGTATTTATATAAGACTAAATTACACTTTTGATACTTAAAGTTTGGGGTTGTTTTCATTTTGGTCCACCAAATTTGATTAGTTTTCAAATTGGGCCCTTAAATTTGAGATTTTTGTTATTTTATTTTATTCTAGTCATCAAATTTGATTCTGTTTTCAAAATGTTCATTCTGATCTGAAAACATAATCAAATTTGATGGACTAGAATGAAAAATCTCAAACTAAAGGGACCATTTTGAAAATGGAATCAAACTTGATGGATCAAAATGAAAAATTTCGAACTTAAAAAACAAAATGAAAACAACCTCAAGTGTAATAAATTAATCTTTGTATAATTATTAATTAAGCCAAAAATTGCACGGCATACTAGATTACAGATGAATACAAATATCTATCTCATTTTCTACAAAAGAATATATTATGTATCACAAATTACTTTCTAAAGGCATATAGAAAATATGGTAATCTCATAATCATCGTAGCACAAAATATTATAAAAACACACTAATTCATAATATATATAATTTGTATTTTTATATTTTAAAAAATGTCAAACTAAATTACATTTTTGTAAGTTTGGATGAATTGTTATATTCGTCCCTAAAATTTATTTATTTTTTTGTCATTTTAGTGCGTATATTTTAACATTTTCTGCGAAATTGGACTATAAAATAATAGGTAAGTTTAGTAAATGACATCATATTACATTTAAAATTAAAGAATAAAATGACAAAAATAAATTTATGGGACAAGAAATAAAAAATAGTAAATTTTAAAACCTGAAAGTGTAAAATGGATTTTAGTCCAAAAAAGAATGAAAGAAAAGTAGTGGCAGTAGATGTGATTCCATTTCAAAACGGAAATAGTTTACTTCTAACCCGGTTTGAAAAAATTCTCTTTCAATCCATTACGTGACAAGTAAATAGACCATCTATATATACTTTTAATTACATAATATTTTTAATAAATCATATGATTTTTTAAAATATAAATATGGATAATTTATTTAATTGTCACTATCGAACGAAGATTCTTTCAAATAATCGGATAGGAGAGAAAGTATGTCCTTCCAAAACCATGTCCAGTTCCATCGAATCCAACGAATTCCTCGCTGATTCGGTTTGCATTATCCCCAGATAGCAAATAGGTGCCACGTGTCTCTCCTCTCCCGCCTAGCTACCCGCATACAATTCTGGTCAAAAGCACAATTTCAGTATATACCTTCTCTTCCTTCTTTTCGATTATGGGATCGTCCTCGTACACATGCTTCGCTATCCCAGGTCTGTCTACAACTTTGTGATCTTTCTCTTCCTCTGTTTTCTCTTCATCAATTTTATCTATGAGTTTATTTATTTATTTATTAAAATTACAGAATTGACCGTGTTCGTGGCAAATTGTGTTTTGAAGTGAGCCTACCTCGTTGAGCAAGAGGTAACTAAAAAAACTGTCTCATGTACCATTTACCTTTTCAACTCTATATATTAATGTAAATTTATCATAGTTATATATATATATAACTAATGACTAACAAGTATGGACATGGACATGGATGACGTGATGAAGATACAACAATATATATTTTTTATTTTAAGTTTTCAATATAAATAACCTGAGTTCTCTGCCTATAGATTTGATATAAACTTCTGTGATTCTCTGGATTTGTAGTTTTGGCCTGTAACATTTGGTACTTTGTTAGAATATTTTGTTGCTGTATGCAATTTTCTTCCCCATTTTTGTCTGCTTTTCCTCTTGAAGCAGCTTTGGATGCTACAGGTTTTTATATATTTATATTATGTTATTAACACTCACACTCCCATTACATGCCATTAAGAAAGGAAAAACTAAGGTGCAGTTGATTTGATTCTCTAAAATCGTTTCAGCCTTCTGTAGACTCATTGAAATTTGAAAAGATGTCTTCCAAAAAGTGTCGGGGAAGTTTAACTGAGAAAACATTGTCTCCTGAAGAACTGCAGACTAAGGTATTATTTGACTTTAATTTTCAATTTATTCTTGTTTTCTCCGCTGTAGTACTCATGAATTAGTACTTACTGTTGAGGCAGTGAATAGTGGATATCACTGGATAAATGTAAACATCTCCATTGCTCTTTTACATATCACAGTGATTTTAAAATATAAATTCGTCTGTTAAAACTGCTGACAAGGTAAGGCGTCAAAATCAAAATTTGGGGTAGTTTAACCACAGTGTAGCTTCTTGGGTGTCTTCTGGATTTGACCATAGTTTTCCATATTAGAATATCATCAGTAGATTAAGGCCCCTTAATTCAGAGATTAGACAATATGGCTGAGTTTCATGTTGTCACAGCCATGCATGTTTATCTTGTTTCATGAGTGTTTCATTTGTGATTAGCTTGTTTCCCGTCGTATCATATACTTATTATAGCAGACTTAGAGGTGAATTTTTTCTTTTTATAAGTAAAATAAGATTTCATTAAGAAAAATAAAAAGTAATTACTCTTTGACATCTCTTGACTATGGGTGGTTTGGGGATTAGGAAAATAGGGAGCTTTAATTAAGCTCTTTTGGGGAAATGGCTATGGAGATTTGGGAATGAAGACAAGAATATATGACGACGCGTGATAGTCTCCAAATTTGGTGAAAAGTTGGGTGGTTGGGTGTCGCAGTCTAGTAGAGGGACTCATGGGTGCAGCTTGTGGAAAGACATCTGTGCAGGCTGGGAGAGCTTCAGTTCGCATGTGACTTTTGAGGTGGGGGTTGGCACACAGATTCGTTTTTGGCATGACAGGTGGTGTGGCAATCTCTCTTTAAAGGATGCGTTTTCTGACTTATTCTCTTGTACTATTGACAAGGATGCATTGGTGACCTTAGCTTTGGTAAGCCATTCGGGTGGGGATGGGGAAGTTGGAAAGTGCTCTTTTTGAGAGCCTTTCATGATTGGGAGTTAGAGTCTGCAACCTCTTTTCTGGACCTTATTTATTCTCACCTCCCTCAAGGAGATGGGTGTGATCGGCTGAAGTGCCAATTAAATGGCGCGGTGTGTTTGATGGTCATTCTTATTATAACGTACTTTGAGGCCACACTGTTACCCCCTTCCCTAGGAAAGACTGAAGCTTGATTTCAAGGTTATTGTTTATGCCTCCTTCCTTATAATTAACTTGAATGTGTTTGTTTATGCTTAAATTAAAAACGTTGCATGATGGGCTTCAAATTCTCTTTCACCAAGGAGGTGGGTAGAAAAAATATCTTAGAATGATAAATGAATTGGTGAATAAAAACTATTTTGTGCGGGAATCCCCTAGTAGTTAAAATCAGAAATAATTGTTTCCTTTTCTTCTTCAGATCAATGAAATCAGAAAGATGATTGGTCCTATTGCTGACAAGCTTCCAACCCTGTGTTCGGATGCATCAATACTGAGGTTCCTTAGAGCTCGAAACTGGAATACAAAGAAGGCAGCCAAGATGTTGAAAGACACCTTGAAATGGAGGCTTGAATACAAGCCAGAGAAGATCCGATGGGTATGCATATGTGTGCTATAATTTTCTGTTTTGAGTTAAAGAGTAGATTTGCATATAACCTGCTCTATCTAAAAAACTTATTGACCAAAATGCATCATTGTTAAACACTGAAACAGACTAGTATACATCAAAAAAAAAAAGACTACTAGATCTAAGTAAGTTTAATAAATGTGTCATGAGGTTTAGCCAAAAAAAAAAAATGTGTCATTAGGAGAACCTTCACTCCCTTATAGGAATAATCATGCACATATCTTGCAGAGCTGCTACTTGTTATAACCAAACTGGTAAAAGGAGCAGTTCAGCAAGTTAGCCCCTTCCCCTTCCTTCCCTCCCTTTAATTTTTCATTTTCTCAAAATACCTCTTAAATGTTTTAGCCAATTACTTATAACCCAAAGTGGCAGTCTCTCATCAATCAATATCTCGTTCAAAATTCTGCTTCACGGCTACAATGCACTTTTCATTCCAAATGATGGACTAGAAATAATTTTGTCATGTTGCCTTTTGCAATCCTAGTATATTCTAAAACCCATAAATGGAGATGCTATTTGGGGCTGTTTGCAATGATTGTTACTGATTTTCTTTTGAGAATATGTATCTTTCTTAGAGTTTGCAGCTTGGTCTTCCTTTTAATCTTTTTCCTTTTTAATATGTTGGGTTCTTGTTCAGATATTATAATAAGTCTTGGATGCATTTGTATTTGATTAAGTTGGACCCCATTTTATAGTCAAATGTTGCAATCTGCCAAATCATAAGTCAATTTTATAACATTAGTGAAAATGCAAAAGGTCATACTCAGTGCGCAAGGCTCCTGCTTCTGCGGGTTGTGAGAGTGATGGTTGGTAAGTAGGCTTACCCCAATTTATGGAGAGGCTGTGATGCAGGTCAATAAAGAATAAAATCTAAAGAATGATACTTGTGTTTGGTTCTTCAGCTGAATGGAAATGCCACTTCCTGATTGGACGGACACTATAACTAGTATTTATTTATTTTTATTTTTTTAAATTTAAAAAATTCCTTTGATTTTAGATATTTTTCTAAGATTTTGGTAGTTGTTATTTATCTTGTAACTTAAAATAAACATGAAATATGCCTATAAAAAAAAAAAAAAATACCAAAGGCATTCGTTGGCACTCGAGATGCTAAGGATCAAAGACTTTTGGGATATGGTGTGGCTTGTCGGATGTATACCTAAAGATATATGTTAATTAATTAAATAATTGTTGTATCCCCACCGTGTTGTCTCCAATTTTTTCAAGATTTTGCCTTGTCCCGTGTTGTGTTTGTGTTCGTGTTCGTGTCAGTATCCGTATCCATGCTTCTTAGGTGTTATGACCACATCAAGGGGAGGATGATATGATTCTGGCAAATTGCTGGATGAATTGATTTTTTTCTTTTTTTTTTTTTGGCATGTATTAACTAAGTTTGTGGCAGTCTGTATTTGTACTTGGTTTTTGTGTTTCATCCTTTTTAGAGTTTGATTTTACTTAATATGTAGTGAGTGGTGCCACTTATGTACTTGTCTTCCTCTCTTAGGCGCACTTGCAAATTAGAATAACTATATAAGCTGTGTTGCCCATTGTGTGCTTACTGGCGGTGGAATTTTTTTTTGCTTTTAGGAAGACGTTGCTCATGAAGCTGAGACAGGAAAATTATACAAAGCTAATTACTTAGACAAGCTTGGGAGAACTGTTCTTGTCATGCGACCTGGTTGTCAGGTAGTTTAAATACCATGAAAAGAATTCTCGGACAACATCTTTGTTATTGTTATTGTTTTAATGTTTTTGCTCTTTTTCTTTCTTATTTTGGCCTGTACAGTTGAATGTATCTTTTTCTATTTGATTGCACCTTTTCTTTTACCCTGTCAGAATACAAACTCAGCAATTGGGCAGATCAGGTACTTGGTTTATTGTATGGAAAATGCCATAACAAGCCTAAACTCAGATCAGGAGCAGATGGTGTGGCTAATTGATTTTCAAGGGTGGAACACAGTAAACGTACCAATGAAGTTGACTCGGGAAACGGCTCATATCCTGCAGGATTATTACCCCGAGAGACTGGGACTTGCAATTCTCTATAATCCACCAAAAGTATTTGAGTCTTTTTGGACGGTATGTCATCATGTACCTCTTCTAAGCTGTAAATCTTAGCCATATTTTATATTGAAAGTTGGACATCAGATTTTTTTTCATCAATTTACCATATCAAAAGGGAAAACTATAGCCTCTATGTATTTACCCTATGGATGAGTTTATTTCTTACTTCAACTGTTGTGCTTCTTAATAATTGTTAAGCTTATAAGAAATCCCTACGGCATCAGAATTTTAGCAATGGGTTGGGTTTCAATCTATATGCACTTACCCTGATTTTTTATTTTTTAATTTAAGAAACAATACTGAACTCATTACCATAATGTTAGAGGAAAGTCTTCTGATCTATAAGAAAGGCTAATACATGAGTATTGCATTTGTATGAGCATCTTGTAGGAAGAATAGTTTCATTTATTCAGTGGCAAAGTGAAAAGATACTTTGCCCCAGGTTGGTGGATGATCTTATTTCTAGTAATGCAATAATGAAATCAGGCAAATAACTTTCAAGTATGGATGGCATGCTTTATTATCATCCTCATTGTCTGTTGTGGTGTTTGTGGCGGGAGTGGAATGCTAGATTGTTTGAGGATAGTGAACAGAAATAGACCATCCCGGATATCTGTCACTCCTACCACTCAAACCTTTCACCCAGCCAATCCCCTCCCCCAAACTCATCCTATCCCGACTCCCCCTCATCCACAATGGGTTAATGCGAAGAGCAATAGAGTGGGTAATCAACGCAGCTTGGTTTCTCGTGTATCTTCTTTTCGAGTGGGTGCAAAACACTTTTCTTTTGATTTTAACGGGGGTCGCATTGCCCCGTACCATATCATTGAAAAGCGAGGACATTTTGTAGGGTCTCTATGGTTGGGATTTAAGAGTCTTCAATGGTTGATTACTACATGGAGATCGCTAAGGCAAACAGAAGATTTGAAAGGCTTCTTTCGTTTTTTAAGGACTGAATATAGTACCTTGGAAATGAGTTGTCTACAAAATCATTATGGTAGGTTTGTGGAAATTTGTGAATATCACGATGGGGCACAACGTGGCGGCATCCGTATACCGGAGGGGTTCCGGGGAAAGAATTGGGACTGCTTTGTTCAGGAGCTATATTCCTTCTTTCCAGGTAAGGCCGTGTCGGTGGAGACCCATGCCGGAAAATCTTGTAACATCAAAGGAAATTCAAATTTGGAGAGGCGAGATACTCGCGCTGCTCCAGCGCCTTCAATTCCGGAATCCCGTAAAGGCAAGCTTGATCTGGAACCGCGTGATACCCGCGAATTTAAGAAGGAATCAGTTGGATCTTTGATTGCTGATTTGCCTCGTTTTAAAATGAACCCGAATGCCCCTTGCCCGACCCGCCAGTGTGATTTTAAATGGGAACCTTTTAACAATATGTTGCTTATCACCAAGTTGGTTGGTGAAAAACGCTAGGCCAAATGGGTGGGCCTTGAGCACAAGGCCATTGGTCTGGCCTAACCGGTAATACGGGTTGTAACCCAAGCCCAGGATTTGGACATCAGGTCGGTGGAAGTGGAGCTGGACCAAGATATTTCCGAGGTTATTCCGGAATCTTCGCCTAACTTGAACGACTTGGTGAATCACGATGAAGACAGGGACATCTGTTCCTCAGATGATGAGGTTCAAGCCTCTGATGTGAGCGATGATGCCTCGGAGCCTCCGGTGTCTCCGTGAAAGGTGGTTGCCGAGCCACAGGAGCCTAGTTCTTCGATCATTGAGGCATGGGTGGACTTGGTAGTGCCGACGCTTGATTCTGGAACTTTTGTCGAGGCCGAGACCCCTGCAATCTTGGATTCTCAGTACGAGCAAGGTCAACCTTCAAATTGGATGGTTGCATCCAAGGAAGTTGAGGGTTGGGCTTCTCTATCTGGGGTGGGTATTGATGATACCGATGGTGAGCCTGCTTCTCCTCTACAGTGTGCTCCTATTGCGATGGTCGTGCCCTCAAGGGTGGTGACTGTTTTTGAGCAGACAGCTCCTGAACCTTCTCATTGGGTGAAAAGTAGACACCGAGGTTTCTGCAAATTGGTTGGTTTTCCAATTGAGAGACATGAGCAGGAATGCTTGGCTCTATTACAACGTATTGAAGCTGAGCGTTTTGCAAGGAAGGCTACTTCAGTCCCTCGACGTAATCAAGCACCTGGTCTTAAAGGTAAACGTGAGCTTCGTAGATTGATCTCCATTGTCAACTGCGAAGGTCGTCAGTTTGTTTGCTGAGGTATGTGTTGGTTGTTTTGATTTCGTGGTTTGGGTTTTTTCTTCTTATGAAGCTACGCCTTATATCATGGAATGTGCGAGGTTTAAATAGCCTGCAGAAACGTGAATTGGTAAAGTATTGGTTGCGAAATTAGAAGTGTGATGTTGTGTGTTTACAGGAAACTAAATTAGCTGAGATTGATCTTCAGCTGGTTCGCAGTTTATGGGGTAACTCTTTTGTTGATTGGGAGATGCTTCCAGTGATTGGTACGGCGGGTGGGGTGTTATTGCTCTGGAATCAACAGGTTCTAGAGAAGTTGGATTCTGTGGTCTACCAATTCTCTGTGTCCTGTTTATGGAAGACTCTTGCTGATGGTATGGAATGGGTGGGTACAAGTCTTTATGGTCCCATTGCTGATGGGTTACGTCATGGGCTTTGGGATGAGCTTAGGAGTGTGCGCCAGAAATGGTGGTTTTCTTGGTGTGTCTTTGTCAACTTTAATGTGGTTCGCTTTCCGAGTGAGCGAAGGGGATGTACTAGGCTAACGTTCCACATGATGGACTTTTCGGATTTCATTGAAGAGTCCCATCTGGTGTACTTACCTCGGGGGGGGGGGAGCAATGCACCTGGTGTAGTGGTTTGGAAAATCCGTCTATGTCCCGGATTGACAGGTTTTTTTTATTTCTGTTGAGTGGGAGGATAGCTATCCGGATGCGTCTCAAAAGCTGTTGCCTCGACCTTTATCGGATCATTACCCGATTCTGCTGGAGGTGTGGAGTATGCTGCGAGGTAAGATTCTGTTTAGATTTGAAAATATGTGGTTGAAGACCGAGTGTTTTGTGGAGAGAATTCAGAATTGGTGGTCCTCTTATTCCTTTACGGGTCCCCCTAGTTTGGTTCTGGCTTGTAAACTGAAAGCTCTAAAGGAAGATCTTAAGAAGTGGAATCACTAAGAGTTTGGCAATGTGGGGTTTAAACATAAACAACTTCTTGGTGAATTGGACATTGTGAATACGAAGGAGTGTTTTGGGAGTCTTTCTTCCTCTGAGTTAGACCTCCGTGGGACTCACATCCTGGAATTGGAGAATTTAGCTCATTTGGAAGAGACCTCTTGGTGGCAAAAATCCCAAGTCCAATGGCTTAAGGAGGGTGACAACAATACGAAGTTTTTCTATAAAATTGCGAACTCTAATCAGTGTTGCAATTACATGGAGAAAATAGAGGTGGAGGGAACTATTTACCATATAGATTCCGATATCAGAGAGAAGGTGGTTCAATTTTATGAATCTCTTTATACTGAAAAAGAGAACTAGAGACTTTTTGTTGTTGATTTGCCTTTTTTGTGATTGAAGACTCTAACCGAGCCTTGTTGGATAGCCGTTTTAAGAGAGAGGAGATTATTCAGGTAGTCAGGGATCTTCAGGAGGATAAATCTTCAATATGGCTATCTTTCAGAAGTGTTGGAGTGTGGTTGAGAGTGTTGTGCTGGGCTTTTTTGAGGTGGTGTATGAGCATGGTACATTTGTGCATTCCCTGAATGCTACTTTTGTGGCTCTTATCCCTGAGAAGCGTAATGCTTTGAACATAAGGGATTTTCGCCCTATCAGCCTTGTAGGGAGTGTTTATAAAATTTTGGCAAAGGTTTTGGCTAATAGGCTTAAGTGGGTTTTGGATGGTTTGGTGTCTGAATCCCAAAATGCCTTTGTTGGGGGTAAGCAGACTCCGGATTCAGTCTTGATTGCAAATGAATGCTTGGATAGTTGTTTATGGAGTCATCTTCTGGGTGTGGTGTGCAAGCTTGATATTGAAAAGGCCTACGACTATGTTAACTGGGATTGTTTGTTGTTCCTTTTGGACCGCATGGGTTTTGGTTTTAAATGGAGAACCTGGATTCGAACTTGTATTTCAACTGTTCGCTTCTTTATTATGGTGAATGGCTTGCCTTTGGGTTTCTTTGGGAGTTCTAGAGGTCTCTGCCAAGGAGATCCCCTATCTCCGTTACTCTTTTTGTTGGTTATGGAGGTTCTAAGCCAATTGTTGATTAGAACAGAAGAGGTGGGTCTCATTCGTGGTTTTAAGGCCAGTTCAGCAACGGTTAGTGGTCTCTCCATCTCTCATCTCCTTTTTGCTGACGATACCATTGTGTTTTGTGATGCTGATAGAGATCAGCTATTACATATCCGTATGGTTCTAGCTTGTTTTGAGGCCGTGACTGGTCTAGGTGTGAATATGGGAAAAAGTGAGCTTGTTCCGGTTGGGGAGCTGAGGAATGTGGACCAGTTGGCTGAGATTCTCTGCTGCCGTGTAGGTGATCTGCCCATGTCTTATCTTGGCATGCTTTTGGGTTCATCTTTTAAAGCCTCTTCAGTGTGGAATCCTATCCTGGAGAAGATTGAGCGAAAGCTAGCTGGGTGGAAAAAGTTATATTTATCCAAGGGAGGGTGCTTGACTCTCTTGAAGAGTACTCTCTCTAGCCTACCTACCTACTTTTTATCCTTATTTACTATTCCTATGCATGTGGCAGAGAGGATTGAGAAGCTTCAGCGCAATTTTTTGTGGGGCGGCTTGGGAGATGGTTTTAAACATCATCTAGTAGGATGGAACACTATTTGTTGTCCCATAGCTAAAGGAGGATTGGGAATAAGGAGGGTGGCGATGACCAATAGAGCTCTCTTGGGGAAATGGTTGTGGCGGTTTAGTAGGGAAGAGAACCACCTCTGGAGAAGGGTTATTGTTGCTAAATATGGGTTAGATAGGGGCGGTTGGTCTTCTTTAAAGCCACGGGGCACTCATGGTTGTGGGCTTTGGAAAGGGATCATGTTGGGGCGGGATCTTTTCTTTCAACATATTGAGATGATCCTTGGCCAAGGTAATAGGATTCTTTTTTGGCATGACTCTTGGTGTGGTATGACTCCCCTCAAATCCTTGTTTCCGGTGATGTTTTCTTGCTCTTCAGACAAGTCCGCTTCCTTAGCTTCCCTGTTAAGTAGGTCGGGTGAGGGTGCTAATCGTGTTTGGAATTTCTCTTTTATCCGGGATTTTAATGATTGGGAGATGGATGAGGTTTTGACCTTTTTTAATCTCATTCATTCTAAAATCCCAAGGCATGAGGGCCCCGATGTCATGAAGTGGACTCTTAGACAGCATGGTAGATTTGGAGCAAAATCTTTCTACCAAGCTCTTATTGGTTAGTCCAACATTCATTTTCCTTGGAAAGCCATCTGGAGGGTGAAAGCTCCAAGAAGGGTTGCTTTCTTTGTATGGACAGCTGCTTGGGGAAAGATCCTTACATGTGACAATCTGAGGAGGCGAGGTTATTCCTTGGCTGGCTGGTGCTGCATGTGCAGGAACGGGTGGGAAACAGGGGACCATCTTTTGTTACACTGTGTTCTGGCCTTAGATCTGTGGTTAGCTGTGTTGCGGTCTTTTGGGGTCTGTTGGGTGTTTCCAAACAGTATTAAGGACCTTCTATATGGTTGGTTTAACAGCTTTGGCAAGCGCGAATCAGAAATTTGGAACTTGGTGCCGTTATGTTTGTTGTGGACTGTTTGGCGCGAACGCAACCAACGCACCTTTGATGATATGGAGCACTCACCCTCTCAACTTGTTGAGCTTTTCTTTGGTTTATTATTTGATTGGGCTTGGGTTGGGGGCCTTACTCCCATGAACTCCCTTGCTGACTTTGTAGCATCTTTATGTTTCACTTGTATTCCTTCTTCAGGTTCTTTGTAATTTCCTCTTGCTAGGTGCATATTTTATGCACTTAGTAGGTGTTTTGTTTCTTTAATGAAAGTTCTCATTACTTATCAAAAAAAATATATATATACATATCTGTTTGCTTTTCTTGCGAACGCTCTATGATTGGATGTCGGCTACTGGATTGTTCTCTTTCTCTAATCTTTTAGAATTCATTGATGAATGAAATTTTCGTGACTGAGTTTTTGGTTTATCAAGTATATGCCTAGTGTACTTGATGCCCCTTCTTTTTGATTCATCAATAGAACTTCTTATTTATAAAAAAAATTTAGATTCGAGGACACAAGCTTTAGTAGTGGTCCACAGGTATTGTTTCTAGTTGCATTTTATTGCTTTATGTTTGGTTATTAGAACCTCTACGCTTGGTTTTAGTACTTAGTACCAAAAGTTTACAAATTCAAATTCAACTAGTGGAATAGGATGAAACTCAAAATTTGAGATCTATTCAGAAGATTTTCCAGGAGGAGTTTTGTGAAGCATCCCTATCCTGTTTATATGTTTGACGTCTAAAGTTATCTAGGCTACCAAAAAACCTGACCATGTTTTGTCATTTGGAATTTCAGGCATAGAAATAGCTTACCATGAAATTAACTTTTGTAGGCACATCTTAAATGAGGATTTTCAGATCAATAATAAACCTTAGGAACTTTTATCTTAATCATGTAAAATAAATTTAATTTCAGATATAATAAAAATGGCCCATAGTTCTCAACTTGAGTTTTCTTTATTAAAGAATAATTAATCTTCTACCTTCTTGTTTCTTAAATTCTCCTGTGCAAATGAACCATTTCGTCCAGCAAAAGAGAGACACATCACAATATTTTCCCACCATTGAAATCCACATATTTCAATTCTCAACACCTTCAGAATTGTGTTCCTCCTAAATTTGCCTCTATGCTCCCTAGGAGCCGAGCATAACAATCCTCAGTTGGATATACTTTTCCCATGACCTCTTTGTTTGTTACCTTCAATGATAAGTTGAGGCATGTGATTAAACACATCAATTTTGTTGAGAGTTTGGCATTTCTATTTATGTATCAATTTATTCAGTATATGATTTGACGTTTGAAAGGACTCCCTTTCTCTCTCTCTCTAAAGCACTCAGATTCTCTCCTAAATCACACAATCAAAGAACAATATGAATAATTCAATCCAATAGGATTGATCCCCTTGCATTCATGAACAAAACCTACTAATTATTATTGAATTCTATCAACTAATGAATCTAATCTCCTAGAGAGAATTTCTACGAGAAACAATGAAGGTATTTTGATAATGAGCAACAATGGAGGAATGGCAGAGATAACACACACAGTTTGCATGTGTTTTCTCATGCATGCCTCTCATTGGTTGATCTAGATCAAGCCTCCCATTGGATGGTCCAGATCAAGCCTCCTATTGGCTATTGCTAGTAACAACCAAATACAACCCTTAGAAGCTCTAACAAACAAGTACAAGGGGTTAAAGCCTAGAAATGTACTAGACCCCCAATGCACTCAATTAACCATCTAGGTACAAGCTTTTATAGCTTGGACCTTACTGATCATGAATATAAGCTCATACATGTTTTAATCAAATGTTAAGCTAAGCCAATCCGTGCCTTAGTGGCTAGGGTAAGCATACCCACGGATGTGGGATGGTTGGGGTCTTAACATTGCCCCCTCCATCTAAAACACCTTGCCCACAAGGTGTGGGTAGTCTTCTTGGAGATCTCCCCCTTCCCTTGAACAAGAGCTCCTCATGTAGCTTGAACACCTTTTGCTTGCTGAGGAAAGACACAGAAGTGAGCAGCCCTTCCACAAAGTCCATATTACTAGAGAGCCACGGAAAACCCAATCTCCCACCTAGGAGGTATGCCAAGAGGCCCCACAACTTTGGAGAAACCCTGCACTAAACCCTTCAGGCTTGCTAGTCTCATGCTTGAGTAGTATTTGGTGCTCATGGTTCCTCTTGGGAGGCAAACACTCGGGTTCCTCAAAGACTTGAGGAAATTCTTCTACTAACTCTCGAATTAGAGCACCAATCTCTTCTTGTATACTAGCCAACTCACAAGGCATAATCTGAAAGAGTAGTCCTTTCATGGTAGCTTTCCCCTTGAAGTCTTTGCTACTTTGTATCAAGTTGGGTTTTTCCTTCAACCCTTACAGCCACACTTTCTTTCCTTCATGCATGAACCCCATCATAAGGTTCTTGAAGTCCCAATTAATCATCCCAAGTGTGCTCAACCATTGGGGACCCAATACTATGCCATATCCTCCCAATTCTAGCAAGTTGAAAGTCAATTTCAAGTGCAAGCCTTGCATCTTGAACTTCACTAGGCATTCACCCAAAGTTCTTATTACTTGGCCATTTGCTACCCTCACTCCAAAGTTGCTTTCCCCATCAATTGGTAGCTTTAATGTCTTTGCCAAAGTCCCATCTATGAAGTTATCGGTGCTTCTAGTATCAAGACGAATAACAGTCGTGTGGCCATTCACAGTGGCAATCACTCTCATGGTGGAAGGAGAGGTGCTGCCCAATAAAGCACATAAAGTGATCTCGGCCTTCGCTTCTTCTAATTCTGCCTCAACTTCTTCCTCAATTTCTACCAATTCGGCCTCTTCATCTTCCACTTCTTCGATAAGATATAGTTTTCTATCGTTGCACCTATGATCTGAACTCCATCTCTCATCACAATTGTAGCACAAACCCTTCTTCCTCCTCTCTGACATTTGCATAGGTGTTAACCTTTGCACTTGCATAGAAGGTCTTGCACTAAACTGTTTGGAATTCCAATCTTGTTCTCAACCTGAGCTGCCCTTTGTTGGGCTTGTGACTGGACCCATGAGCCTCGACTTGGCTCATAGGTTGGTCTTGTACTTTTCTTCATAGTTGCCAAGTACTCCTCTTTTATCTTGGCCAAGGCATAGGCCTCCTAAGTTCCTTGGCCCTTGTATTTTTACAGCCAACCTGATTTCATCTTTCATGTCACTCATGAAATAGCTTAATTTGTGCATGTCAGATAAATCCCTCACCCTATTACTAGTTAACTCAAATTGACTCTTATATGCAGCAATAGAATGAGTTTGTTTCAATTTAGTCAACAATTCCATAGGATCATCATAACTAGCAGGCCCAAACCTAATTTGTATAGCTCTAACAAAATCATTTCATCCATGCAATTCATGCTCACAATCTTGGAACCACACTAGGGCTTCCTCATCTAAGTGGTAAGAAGCATGCATTACCTTCTCGGGTTCAGGAACTTGATAGTAGTGGAAGTATTGCAATGCCCTATACACCTAAGCTGTTGGATCACCACCCTTAAACCTTGGGAAGTCCAACTTCATTGGCCTCGGGTCCCTTGCTCTCCCTTGGTTCCATGGAGGTCCATCTTGCTCTTGCCAATAAGGATCTCTATGGTGAGCTCCTTGGTACTGCCTTGGCCTTTCCCGAGCTTGTCTTCCTCCTCCTAGATCAAACCAAGCCTCATTTTGGTCATTCCAACCCCATTGTTCCTCTCTCGGGTCACCAAAGTGCATTCCATGTCTTGGAGGGGCTGCATGGGGCTCAAACTGTGCTTGCTGCCCTTGTTGCTTTCCTTGCCTCCTTCCTAGCCAAGGTTCCTCATAAGGAGCTTCAAAATGCCCTTGAAATGGAGGCATGAACCTAGCATTGTTCTTCAGATTCCTTCTTTCCTCAATCGGGTCACCAAATTCACCCAAAATGGGTCCATTCTGACCATTTTCAAAAAACTCACCTGTTTGCATACCAACTCGTGGCTGATTAGCTCTGACTCTAAAGTCTTGATTCAATGGTCTCATGGGCATAGCATTCCTCATCTCAGCCCCTAATGGAACTCCATGAGCTTCTCTAGGAGCTATTGGAATTTGCTCTCCCAAATTAGCTTGAACCCGATTTGGACTTTGCTCCTCCTGCCTCGGTTGCACTGTTGGTTGCTCCACCACCGGTAATCTTTTCATCACCTCCTGCATCATAGCTCGAATTTCAGCCACTCCAGCCTCTAATCCATCAACCTTCAAGTGCAATCCCTCAATGGACCCGGTGTGATCATCCACTTGTTGCTGGAACCTTTCCATATTCTTCTCAAGAACTGCAATTTGACTGGCTCTTGTTTTAACCATGACTCGTATACAGCTCTAATACCAAATGAAAGGACTCCCTTTCTCTCTCTCTCTAAAGCACTCAGATTCTCTCCTAAATCACACAATCAAAGAACAATATGAATAATTCAATCCGATAGGATTGATCCCCTTGCATTCATGAACAAAACCTACTAATTATTATTGAATTCTATCAACTAATGAATCTAATCTCCTAGAGAGAATTTCTAAGAGAAATAATGAAGGTATTTTGATAATGAGCAACAATGGAGGAATGGCAGAGATAACACACACAGTTTGCGTGTGTTTTCTCATGCATGCCTCTCATTGGTTGGTCCAGATCAAGGCTCCTATTGGCTATTACTAATAACAACCAAGGTACAATCCTTAGAAGCTCTAACAAACAAGTACAAGGGGTTAAAGCCTAGAAATGTACTAGACCCCCAATGCACTCAATTAACCATCTAGGTACAAGCTTTTATAGCTTGGACCTTACTGATCATGAATATAAGCTCATACATGTTTTCATCAAATGTTAAACTAAGCCAATCCGTGCCTTAGTGGCTAGGGTAAGCATACCCACGGATGTGGGATGGTTGGGGTCTTAACAACGTTTCATTTCTTAAGCGCTAGAATTTGTTGCCATATATTTCTCACATAAAAGGGTTGTTGTAGGGGGCAAGTGTTCATTAATATGACCATGTCATTATGTAATTCTTGAGATTTTTCGCAGTCACTTATCTAGATGATGCTTGTAGCTTGTTAAAGCCATCCAATATTGAGTTAGTTAGATCAGTATTTTTCAAATGTTATGGGAAGGAATTGGATGGAAGAGACAATGTGTCATAGGAAATGGTGAATTTAATCATTTAACCATTATTCTAACACTCCCCCACATGTGTGGGCTCGGATTCTCCCTTAATGAATGGGACCCAACACATGAGATTTTTAATTTTTTTTTTTTTTTTAAATGGGAAGTAGATGGGAGACAGGGTTTGAACTTAGGATCTCTTGTTCTAATACCATAATAAATTACCGATTCTCCCAAAAGTTTAAGCTTTTAGTAAATGGTGAGTTTAATTATTTAACTATTATTCTAACAATGCGCAATGTTTGTAAATGAAAAGTTTGTAGCTTGGATATATTTGTTCTTGTTTTTCTTTTTTATCATTTTCGTTCTCTTCAAATATTCTGGCTACTGTTTAAGTTTCTTTTTTTTCAATTGTTTTCTGGTAACTTTTACTGATTAAATAAGTTATGTAGTTCTATCCTAAATCCTAATTGGAGCTGGTTGTGTTCATTTGTTTTAACATAGGATTCTTAGAACTTTTGATTTTTTTTAAGTAAAACATAAACACTTTTAAACAATAAAAGCTGAAGAACTTAAGATATTTCTTTAGCATAGCGATTCTTAGAACTTCAGATAATCTGTAGTTAGCACAGCTTTAGAATTACCGAAAGAATGAATGAGACTGGAATTGGTTCTCATCCTTTATCTGGATAAATTTTCTTTTATTGATGATACAGCAAAATAAAGAAATAAATAGAATAAAAGAATGAGGAGGAGAAACTATTGTATTCCACTTGGAATGTCATTCAAATATCACTCAAACTTGGTAGATTTGTTTTGGACAGCTGTGTTAGGCAAAATTCTAACATCAGATAATCTTGTCAAAATAAATATTACCCTAGTGAACTAGTATTGTATGTGTAAATTCAGCGAGAAAAAAGCTGATCATGTTCTACTTTATTGCATAGTTGCTCATGAGTTGCGAATTTTGTCGTCTGTAATTAATTTTTTATTTTGGTTGGAAGGATTGTTTGGGCAAGACAAAGTGTAGCTTGGTGTAAATCACAACTTCTCTTTCTCATGTCGGGAGGGAGAGGAATATCCATTATCAATGGTGTTGAGCTTTATACTCTTGAGGTTAAAAAAACTATTTTTGAGAACTTGTATGACTGCATGTCGGCTTATAGTGGTGTCCATGATTTTTATTATTTTTTTCCCTTGGAATTTTAGATCATGATTTCCTTTGTACTTCTTTAAGTGTATTTTTATGCTTCTTATATTTATAATTCTTTAATAAATTTTTTGTACTTCTTTTTTTAAAAAAGTTGTCTTTCTCCTCTCCTATGTATTTATAAAGAAAGCCATCATTTGGATTTAAATATCACCAACTAACCTACATTTATTATTGGAAAATTCAAAAAACTAATGAATTTTCCTTTGAAATAGATGATAAAACCTTTTATTGAGTCCAAAACCTTCAAGAAAGTGAAGTTTGTCTACTCCAACCCTGAGAGCCTGAAGATAATGGAAGAGTTCTTTGACATGGACAAGTTGGAATCTGCATTTGGTGGGCGAAACTCAGCTGGATTTGACTACGAATCTTTTGCTCAAAGAATGAGAGAAGATGACAAGAAAATTTCTGATTTGATTGAGAGTGGTTCTTCATCTCCTTCTTTATCATCTATTTTGTCCAACTCACAGCTGTTGGACTCATTGGTTTCTGATCATGATGCCTCTGGTGAAGGAGTTTCTTCATCTGGTGATGAAGGGGGTTCTTCAAACTTGGAGAATGTTGATGAGAAAATACAAGTCCAGCCACCTAGCTGCAAAGATGTTGCAAATGATGATGCCTTGAAGCAGCCAGTCAGTAATTAAAATTTGCAATTTATTTATTTATTATAATTCAACCTATATGATTTCTCCTTAATAGAATGGTAGCATGAATCCAAAAATTGAAGTTAGATTTTATTTTCTCAGTCTGAAGGCAAGTACTTAGGTTAAGATATTTCATTTTCTTTCCTTGTACAGATGCATTCGGCTAAGAATAATGATGTTCCATAATACATGGTCAATTTTGAAGTGTGTTCTACCTTGTTATCTATTTATTTGTTTGATATGCAGAAAGTGTTGATCAACATTCTGATAATTACTAGACTGGTATTAATAGAGAGTTCTTGCACAAAATTTTTATTTGATTGAATGTTCCTATTTTCGGCCTTATGAAGATTATTAGGAAGGGAAATAAAAATGTCTCTTAATGAAATAGAACATAATATTGTGATGCTTAGCGGATTGAGATCCTCTAGAGTTCCTAGGGTACTCTACAAGATAGAATTTTTTAAATCCCAACCTTTCATTTAAAATAAAGGATCAAGACATTGACACATCATCAATCCACTACTAAAAACCTAAATTAGTATTTCAAATGCATTAAAACATTTCTCAACTTCTAACGTTTACCAAATGCTGTTTCTCTTTACTCTTTTGTTTGGCCGTTTCTCTCTCTTTTCTAGAGCAGACATCAACACAGCAAAACTCATGCCATTCTCTTCGATAAAATCATCAATCCAAGGATTCCTTCTCATTCTTAAAATTTTCAGATTTTTTTAACTCGCAAATGGAGCAAACATACTTTGCCTCCATTGGCCTTTCAACAGTTATTCATAGGCGATTTGTAGAGCTTAACTTTAATAGATTTACTATTTGGGGATAAAAAGATTGAGAAATTTATGAATAAAGAGAATGGAGAGAGTTGCAAACAGAGAAAAAAAAATACATAAAAGAAATAAAAGTTTCTTTTCTAGCAATGAAGTTTGACGAGAGTCTTTTAAATTTGAGGGATGAAAATGGCAGGATATGTTGTTGTGTTGATGTCTGCTACAGAGAAAAAAGAGAAACGGAAAAACAAAAGAGATGCTAATGTTAGCGTTCTAAACAACAACAAAAAATAAATAAAAAATAAACGTTAGTAGTTAAGAAGTGTTTTAATGTTTATGAAATATTAATTTAGGATTTTAGTAGTGGATTGATGATGTGGCGATTTCTTGACCCTTTATTATAAATTAAAGGTTAAAATTAAAGAACTCTACCTTGTAGAGTACCTTAGGAACTCTAGAGGATCTGAATCCGATGCTTATATACTCTTTCTTGAGAATGTTGTATGACTGGATGGCGGGTATAAGTAGCAGTTCTTATTCTTCTTTTATTGAATTTCTTAATTAAATGAGCTTTAGATAATAAAATTCATTAAGGAATCTCTTGCACATATATATCCCATGACTTGAAGCTTATGATCTTAAGGCTTTGTGTGCCATTTTGTGCCATAGCGTGACTACATTTTAAATTGTCCAGATTCTTTTTCTTTTTGTTCTCACATATATGTTGCTGGCTATGAGAGCTTAGTCTTAAGTATGTGCTTTTGATTCTCAATCTCATGGTTAGCTCGATTGCCTTTTTGATTATTAACATTACTTGTACGTTTACCCCAACCAAATCCTATCGGCCTATTCTTTTGGTTCTCTCTCTCTCTCTCTCATTGTTTTGTACGCAGCTTGCTTTAATAAGGTTTTTTCTATTTTAACTTTATTAATTCTCTCAACTACTTGTTTATTGCACGTCTACACCTTATGATGTAGTTTTTCTGTTTCTCGCACTTACACTTGCACCTATTAAGCTCGGTTTTGAGTTGGATGTGGTGCAGTGTAGGGTTTTGCGGTTTCCGGCTGGGCTCATTCTGATTGGATTGAGCCAACCAAAAGTCAGGTTTTTTAATTTAAGTTAACAAATGTCAATTTTTTGAGCCAAATTGGGCCAACCAAATTTCTAACTCTTATTCAAATGTACCTAATGTAAAAAACAATAACACAATGTAAAAAAAAAAAAACATCAATACTAACCGTAGGTAATTCTAGGAAAAAAGAAAAAGAAAAAAAGAAATGTTAGTAAATGAATAAAAAAGTAAATAAAAAATTTATAAAGAATTGAACATATAAATATAGTATTGATAAATTGCCTGATTCAATCTCTTCATTAATAGTTTCCCCTTTATCCATAGCTTCTTGAAGATTGATTGGTAAAGCTGTGTTTCTCATCCAATTTTGACAACAAGTAAGAGCATTCCCAATCGGGCATGTAAAATACATTTTTGGCTAAAATAAAGAGCACTATAGCTAAAAAAAAACCTCCTAATCGGTCATGTATTATTGCTCTCATTTTTACAAGTTGCTATAGTAGTCGATATCTATACCGACTACTATAGCTCATGTAAATGTTTATCAAGTATTTTTTTATTCATTCTTTCTTTCTCTCTCCTCTCTTTATTTTATTTTACTTCTGTAACAACTCCTCTCCATTCATTATTCTGTCTCAGACTTTTCCCATCTCTCTCTCCTCACTCCTCTCTCTCTGACTCTCTTTCTCTCACTCGCACAAGCACGAGCGACATCGTGGTGGACATCGGCGTCGCTGGTTGATATGCATCTGAGTTGTAGTGGCTGTGGAGGTTTGTCACAGCGATGGATTTGTGTTGCCGGTGGGTTTTATGGTGGATTTTGGGTCGCAAATTGGTGGGTTTGTGTTGTCGGTGGATTTGTGTAACGGGTGGGTTTGATGGTGGGTTTTGGGTTGCAAATTGGTGGACTGGTGGGTTTGTGTTGCGGGTGGGTTTGCCAGTGGGTTTGATAGTCAATTTTGGGTCCCAAATTGGTGGACTAGTGGGTTTGTGTTGCGAGTGTTGGGGGTGTTGGGTATAGATCATGTGATTCTGTAAAAATAAACAACAATAAGAAGAAATTTGTCACAGTTAATAAATAATAAAAACTCATAGTAAATGCAGAATGAATAGATCAAGTCTAGCGTTTGACGCTATCTCCTTAAAACAGATTTCTCCCCTCACACTATAATCTTAGTGGTGCTTTGAGACTCATGGACGTCTATTTCCCAGGATAAAATGATCTTCGCACGCAGAAGAAACACAAACAATCTTTGTGCATAACGAACGTAACTAGTGTTCTTGTCTGAATCCTCAAACCAATCAATCTGAGAATGTGTCTCTTTCTCTCTCTTTATGCAAATGAGACTCTCAAAATCGTAAGAAATAACTAATTCAAAGAAACTTCAAAAATCAACTTTAAAGTAACTTTAAATGAATGAAAGGACACCGTATTTATAAATAGAGTCACACCTGTTCGAAAAAGGTGCGATGAACAATCACAACTATTTAGAAAAGACACAACACTTTAGGGAAAATAATGTATTAATAAATACATTAATTGGATGGACTGGGCCTAACCCACATGGACCCATTTGGCCCACTTTTAGGAAGTAATTTCTCATTCACTCCTAACCATTTTTTCAACAGTAGGTGGGTTTGCCGATGGGTTTGATGGTGGATTTTGGGTCCCAAATTGGTGGGTTTGTGATGCCGATGGGTTTGTGTTGTGGGTGGGTTTGCCGGTGCGTTTTATGGTGGGTTTTGGTCGCAAATTGGTGGTTTTTTTTGGGTCACTGCAGTGAGGTTCTGGGTTAGGTTGTTGATTGCCATGAGTTTTTGGGTTGCCGGGGTGGTTGGTTGCGGTTGATGTGTTTTGTTGGCTGCTGGTGATGTATAGTAAACATCATAGTAAATTTTGGATAGATTAAAAAAAATTGAAAATAATAAAATTATAAGATTATTTTATTATGATGCATTGTAAAATAGAGAACGGGATGTGAGGTGTTATGCAAAAATGGATAGTTAAAGTAAAAAAGTGGCTTTTTGAAGAGGTAAAATAGAAAAATTTTACAAATTCGGATGGGAATGCTCTAAGGGCCTCAATAGTTTTTGGAGACAATGACCTCCTAAAAAGATCCAAAACACAACCCCTGTGCTAAAGGCTGGGCCAAATGCAATGGTAGACACTGGAATGGCCAAAGCCATATACTGGTGATAGACACCTCCTAATATATAATATTAATTATAGGTGGTTTTTTGGTTTTTAAATATTTCTATGGATGATTAGTAAAAGAATGTTATGTAAACATTTAAGATATAATATTGGATTTTTAAAATATTTTTTTAGTGGTTTCAAAATAAAAGATTTCTATGACAATCAAGTAGTCATAATACTTTCTTATCGATATGGTGTAAAATTTGCTTACTACATATTAAAATTAGTCTATCAATATTTTGTTTACTAATTTGATCCTACTTGATTCGTTTGACCAAATGTGAAGTAGAATAAGAGGGTGGGTTTGGGGTCTTCAAATATAAATAAGAACGGTTTGGGTTGAAATTCCTAAAGTTAATAGGTTTTGGTGTATAAAATATTTCAAAGGTTAGAGTTTGGAAAATCTTTTTGCACCCGAAACCCAACTCGCTATCATTCCTAGCAACATGTGGGGGAGTGAGGATTCGCACCCAAATTCTTTCATGGAAGAATCGGGCAAGGTCACAGGGCAAAAAAGGACTTTGGAAAACATGATTCAAGATACTAGATAAATAGACAAATGAGAGAGGGAGTGAGAGAGAGAGACAGAGGCAACATAAAGAAATTGTTTCAAACAACCAAAAGAGTGAAAATCGAATGGCCTTCACTTATTATTAATACATTAAAAATACTTCACTCATACATTTTATATGTTATTGCCAATGTCAAACCAATAACCATTCTTATACATCTTATGGAGGATCATTACAAATTTCACCTTAAGACTTTGGTGTTCCTGTAAGAGCGGGGAGGCAACAATAAGGATTACGATAGCAACATATTGGTTGTCCTTGTGTGCTTCCAATAAAAGCTACAAATGCAAAAAGTACGATCATAAAAACCTTCACCACAAATTTCGTTGAACACTCCATTGACAATTTACTCTTGAATTTCTTAAGAAGGCAAGTGTTAGTATGCTTGAGTTGTAAAACGAAGGAGACTTGATATTTGGAGAGCTTTGTTACACAAACGTGGAATTGGTACTATGTTATTTTGATGTAGTATTTGAAAAGTCTTGTGTTGGGAGCCTACATACATAGTTGAACATAAATTATTGATATGGAAACTTTTAGGGCACATCAAAGAAATTGACATTGATAGATATATTTTGAAGTCATTTTCACCATTTATTCTTTATAAGGATACCAAGAATGATGTAAAGATATGAAGATTGTTTTCGTTCCAATAATTGCTTTATAACAAAACATTATAGAAACTACAATTTTTTATACTTAATAAGCTAATTCATTTGGAAATATCTTCATTCTTTTTAAAGATTCTTAGTGTATTTTCGTAGTTTACTTTTATATTGGAAATATCCAACCAATACATCAAAACGTAAAGAGCTAAGAATTGACAAATGCTGCGTTGGAAAGATCTCATTATTTAGTGTGCTTGAGATTGTGTGAATTAAAATTCAATACATATATTTGAGAAATAGACCAACGTTTAGGGTAATATAGTGTTTATGCTTAAATATATACTAATAGTTAATATCAAATTAATCCTCTTCTAATTAATTTATGGTTAAATTTACTTTTCAGATCGACAAAGTTTGAAATATTTGTTAATTTGGACCAAAAAAATTTATTTGGTCAATTCGATCCATCACTTTTTAAAACATCACCAATATAATTCTTCTATCAACTATTGTAATGCTTTTGCCGTTAAATACAAAAAATAGAGTCATTTTCTAAAACTCTTTTTCTAGTTGATGCTAATTGGTAAGTAGATTTTGTAACAATTGGATAATGTTGTGTTGGGTGCACTTTTAAGCCAAATGGGTTGGGGTTATAATCGAGTTTGGTTCAAAATTACCTTTATTTAAACAGATAATTATTTTTAGACGGGCCAATTTTGGTTTGGGTCAATGCACAGCCCATCCTTTACATGATCCAAAACATTAATAATAGATTAATCAATTAATTAGTAACATTAAAATCAATAAAATAGCAAATATCCTAATTAATATGTGATCTCTTACAAATTCACGACTATTCAAGTCAAATAAATTTAATAAATTAAAAATAAATAAATACACCCTAAATATTCAGACAAACAAAGTTTTGAGAAAGCGAATCATACCGTGAATAGATTTATTTTTTATTTTTTTATGTAACATATACCATATTGTGTGTTGTATGACAAATAAATGCTTTATCATAACGTATAAATATATAATATAAATCTGTTACAAACTTAGTATATATTCAATTAATTATTTATTTTTTCATATATTCTGTAGTAAAATTTAGCAAATCTAACTAAATCTCAAGGAAAGAATTATCCCATAATTTTTATTTTTTCTAGCTTACAACAAGTGAGGGAGGAGGAGTGAACCCAAGTTCTTTTCCCTTGGAACACTAGTAATGCCATTAAGCCAAAAGGCTTTTGGAGAAAGTTAACCTATGTCATTTTTCTTATTCATTGTACCATCACATAATTATAAAAAGCAAAGTGCTAGATCTCATTCCCTCCGGCCAAGTATCATAAATGGCCCCACCAATCAATCCCTTCAAACACTGGGGAATGACCGCGTCGGGAAGCCCTTTCGAACCCGGGAAAGGCAAGGGAAAAGGTAAGGCAAAAGGTACGGGGACGGGGAAGAAGGGCAGGAAGCCGATTTTCTAAGTCATTGCGCTAGAACATCCTACCCCCAGTGCCGATTCGGGCTCCACCAACTAAGAACTCCTGCGGCCGTTGCCCATAGTCCATAAGATTGACGAGTTCGATCATGGGGAAGACCTTGCTCCGAAAGGAAAGAGGGCCCGACCCGATGTTATCCTCGAACCGACCCCAGGGACATCTTCGCACTCTCAAGCCTGGAACCTCGAACTCCTATTCGAAATGGGCTCGATCTTGGTCCAGGCCATTACCCTAGACAATGCTAAGATCGAAATTTCGGCAAAGGTGGCCCATGGATTGTCCCGAGTTGCTTGCCTGCCTGAGGATATAAGGTGTGGGACCCAATGCACTGGGTAGATCTTTCGCCATATCTCATGCGGTCTTATGCTGGTGAGTCCTCTTTACTCTTTCTAACTTCTTTATTGTTTCTAGTATCACATTTATCTTTCTCTGTGTTATTAGGTTACCCAGGGCGTTCACACTATGGAGGCTAGGGTTTTCCGTATGATCGAGGCTTTGCAGAACAAAGATGCCGAACATGCCAAAAGCCTCGCCGAGGTAATGGAGAACGCGGCCTCAAATTACAAATCCCTGGAGGAGGAGCACTTCAAGAACCTCAACACCATGAAGGAGGCCGAGGAGCTGGTGAGGTCCAAAACAGGTAAGCGTGCCCAGACGGAAGAGGAGATGGCCCAGCTGAAAAAGAAGATGAGAGAGCTTGAGGTCGAGTGCATCCGATCCATTGGTCAGGCCCGTGAAGACGGAAAGCAAGAGCTTATGGGAGAGGTCAAGGCCCAATTCCAAATGGTGTACAACAGTGGGTTCAGGGACGGATCGAAGTCTGCCTGAACAAAGCCGAGGTCCCCAAAGAATCCGAACTCTTTCTTCGAGCCAACACTCCTCTCTCGTACCCTAATGCCGGGCTAAAGGACACAGACGACAAGGCCAAAGTGGAAGATGAAGATGAAGAAGAAGAAGATGGGGAGGCGCAAGGGGAACAAGACAACCGATCTGCGTGTACAAATGCCAAAGCCACTTGTGGAACGGTTGTCGTACCAGAAGCGAACCTGAATCCTTGATCTCTCTATCTTTGTAAAAAGAACTTTCTTTTCGATGCACTTCCCTTCTTTTTCTTTTTTGGAAATTCTTTGTAGTTATACTATGATGTGGGGGTTAACTTTTGGTTTTTAACTTAACTGCTATTTCTGTTCAGGTTTCTCTACCCTTTTATTTTTCGAGTTTTTAACCCACCATATGATGTTAGATCTGTTCCCGAACAGAAATTCTAAGCTAAACAAGTCTAGTTGTTTTAGTAAAGCGGCTATTTCTTCTTTGAACATAAAATCTTTGAGAGAGTATTAAATTTAAACCGAACTGAAACATAATTCCAAAGAAGAATAATACTTTACCTCTTTCTTTGATTGCCAGATTGCTTCCGAACGGAACTTCCTCCGAGCAATATTTTCTCTAAATTGGATGCTTACTCACTCCCCCAAAAGTGATAAGTTCTGTCCGAACAAGATTTTCTCTAAATTGGATGCTTACTCACTCCCCCAGAAGTGATAAGTTCTGTCCGAACAAGATTTTTAGATAGGATGCTTATGCACTCCCTCAGAAGCGATAAGTTCTGTTTGAACAAATTTTTTAGATAGGATGCTTATGCACTCCCCCTGAAGCCATAAGTTCCGTTTGAACAAAATTTTTAGATAGGATGCTTATGCACTCCCCTGAAGCGATAAGTTCCGTTCGAACAAAATTTTTAGATTGGATACATAGCTGACAAAATTCCAGCTACTATAATGGATGCTTTCAAAAGAAATACTTCTTAAGATTACAAATATTCCATGATCTGGGAACAGGCTTCCTATCCATATCTTCTAACCTATAGGCCCCTATTCCAGTGAGCAACACCACCTTATAGGGTCCTTCCCAATTTGGCCCTAGTTTCCCGTCGTTGGCGTTCCGAGTGTTAGCCACAACTTTCTGGAGTACTAGATCACCAACTTGAAAACTTCTTGGCTTAATATTTTTGTCGTACCCCCTTTTCATCTGTTGTTGATATGAAGCAAGCTGAATCGTGCCCGTATCCCTCATTTCTTCCAACAAATTAAGATCCTTCTTGAGGTTGTCTTCATTTTCTTCAGCGACAAATTCTGTAGTCCGGGTCGTAGGAAGGCAGATTTCCAGTGGGATAACAGCCAAATCTTGCTTTTGGCTTGGTCATGTTCTTGGTCAAACTTCGGTCAAACTTGGTCAACTTCGGTCAACTCTGCTCAAACTTGGTCAACACTGGTCAAACCTTCCCAAACCTCGAGAAATGTGCTCCCGATCATGTTCTGAGAATCTTTTGATATAGTTGAGCCTCTTTCGGGTTGAACTCGGTTTAGCCCGAGTTGCCTTGTTTTGCATGCCGACACCCGAGAAAATCCCAGGGGTAAAAATAAGGTTATGACAGGTTCACTCCTCCTCCCCTACTTGTTGTAAGCAGGAAAAAAGAAAAATTACGGGATAATTCTTTCCTTGACATATTTAGTTAGATTTGCTAAATTTTGCTACATAATATATGGAAAGATAAATTATTAATTGAATATATACTAAGTTTGTAATAGATTTATACGTTATGATAAAGCATTTATTTGTCATACAACACACAATATGGTATATGTTACATAAAAAAATAAAAAATAAATCTATTCACGATATGATTCGCTTTCTCACAACTATGTTTGTCTGAATATTTAGGGTATTTTTTTTTTTTTAATTTATTAAAGTTATTTGACCCAAACCCATATTGGCCCGTTATCAGTCTAAAAATAATGATCTATTTAAATATGGGTAATTTTTAACCAAACTTAATTATGAGCCCAACCCATTTGGGTTAAAAGTGCACCTAACACAACCTTATCCAATCGTTTCTAGTTCTACTTACAAATTAGCATCAACTAGAAAAAGTGTTTTTGAAAATGACATTGCTTTTTGTATGTAACGGCAAAAGCATTACAACAGTTGATAGAATAATTATATAAGTGAATTTTTAAGAAGTGATAGATCTAATTGACCAAATTAAAATTTGGTGCTCCAAATTAACAAATATTTCAAACTTTGTCCGTCTAAATAGTAAATTTAACAAAATATTAATTATAAGAAGATTAATTCGATATAAACTATTAGTATATATTTAAGCGTACCACACTATATTACCCTAAGCCTTGGTCTATTTCTCAAATATATGTATTGATTTTTAATTCACACAATCTCAAGCACACTAAATAATGAGATCTTTCCAACGCAACATTTGTCAATTCTTAGCTCATTACGTTTTGATGTATTGGTTGGATATTTCCAATATAAAAGTAAATTACGACAATACACTAAGAATCTTTAAAAGAACGAAGATATTTCCAAATGAATTAGCTTATTAAGTAAAAAAAAATTGTAGTTTCTATAATGTTTTCTTATAAAGCAATTATTGGAGCGAAAACAATCTTCATTTCTTTACATGGACATCATTCTTACTATCCTTATAAAGAATAAATGGTGAAAATGCCTTCAAAATATATATGTCAATTTCTTTGATGTGCCCTAAAAGTTTCTGTATCAAGAATTTTTGTTCAACTATATATGTAGGCTCCTAATACAAATCTTTTCAAATACTACGGTAGAATAGCATAGTACCAATTCCACGTTTGTCTAACAAAATCTCTCCAAATATCAAATCTCCTTTGTTCTACAACTCAAGCATACTAACACTTGCTTTCTTAAGAAATACAAGAGTAAATTGTCAATGGAGGGTTCAAAGAAATTTGTGGTGAAGGTTTTTATGATCGTACTTTTGGCATTTGTAGCTTTTTTTGGAAGCACACAGGGACAACCAATATGTTGCTACCGTGACCCTTATTGTTGCCACCCCGCTCTTACAAGAACACTGAAGTCTTAAGGTGAAATTTATAGTGTTTCTCCATAAGATGTATAAGAATGGTTATGGTTTTGACATTGGCAATAACATATAAAATGTATGAGTGAAGTATTTTAATGTATTAATAATAAGTGGAGGCCATTCGATTTTCACTGTTTTGGTTGTTTGTAACAATTTCTTTATATTGCCCCTCTCTCTCTCTCTCTCTCTCTCTCTCTCTCTCTCTCTCACACACACACACACACACACTTGTCTATCAATCAAGTATCTTGAATCATGTTTTCCTAAGCCTTTTTTGGCTCAGTGACCTTGCTTGATTCTTTCCATGAAAGAAAGTGGGTGCGAATCCTCACTCCCCCACATGTTGTTAGGTGTGAGATACCTCATGGTTACTTCAGGGGTTGTTCATGCTATTGAACCTTTTTAGGGTTGAAAGTAGAGGAATAAGGAGTCACCACCTGGTTTATAAGTCCTGGAAACATAAACATGACTTCATATTACTTGATATTCTTGAAGGAGTCTATAAGATAATTCTCTAAACATACAAATAACAATTAAACCTAAAACTATGTCAAACAAGGAGCAATCAAGGCATGTGAATTAAAGCACAATATTCATTTGAAGTTGAAGGAGAGTTCTCACTTGAATCCAAGCTTATCACCAAATTGTAGGGAAATATCCACAAAATATTCAAATAACAATATTACATCAATTGACATGAGGTAAATTTAGAAACATGTTCTAACAGGTAAATAGACATGACATGATTCATTAAAACATAAAAAGAGACATGAAAGCGGAAATATAGATTTAGACATGCAAAATAAACCTAACAAGCATTATAATTATACAACATTCATGGAGGTTGATATTGACTATTGAGAAGATCTATACCTAGCCTCTAGGGAGCTTGTAGCAAGCTAGAAGATTTTCACCGGTCTTTCAAACTGATCTCTCTGACAAAGTTTTATGTTGATCACCAAAGGAAAAAGGCTCTGAATGCCAAAGTCAATGATTAGAGTTTCGTGAGAAAGGGGTTAGTCTTCTAAATCTTCAACAAAATAATAACTACTTGCTCAAGAACTGTTCCTCACTAACTTCTTATTTCTAACTAAGCAGGGCTTTGCCTCTCTAGAACTGCTATCTCAAAACTCTCTAATTGCCTAGAGCTTCGCTACTCTCAAACTCTACAATAGCAACACTGCTTGGTATTTTCAGTGTCTTTTTGGGGGCTCTACCGATGTGTCTTTGTTGGGAGGTATGGGGATCATTTTATCGTGGAAAAAAGGGCTAGATCTGCTTAGGAAAGAGGTAAACTGAGCTGTTCCCGTAGAAAACAACTCAATTTCCACGATTAGGGTTTCTGGCTGGCGGCATTAGCGTACGTCACTTTTAGAGGCGTGCACCTCTTTACTACTTACATATGCTTAAAGGAAAGTGGTGTACACCTCTTAGGTCTAGAGACAACTTTCTAACTCAAAATTCTGGAAGATTCTTGGTGGTTTTCAACACACATTGTCTTATAAGAGTCTTTAATAATCATCACTATGATCGAAGACCATGAATATTGACTGATACAAATTGGGGTGTCTATATTAGGAACGACAATGGGTCAGGTTTCGGGTGGAAAAAGATTTTCCGAACTCAAACCCTTGAAATATTTTATACACCAAACCCTATTAAATTTAGGAATTTCAACCCAAACCGTTCTCATTTATATTTAAAGAACACAAACCCACCCGACTATTCTACCTTACGTTTGGTCAAATAAATCAAGTAGGATCAAACCATTAAACAAAATATTGATAGACTAATTTTAATAATTTGCAAGCACTTTTATATTAAATCAATTAGAAAGTATTATGACTACTTGATTGTCATAGCAATCTATTATGTTGAAAGCAATAAATTTAAAAAAAAAAAATCCAAAGTTACATCTTAAATATTTACATAACTTTCTTTCACTAACCATACATAAAAATATTTAAAAACCAAAACACCACATAAAATTAATAGAATATTTTAGGAGGTGTCCTGAAAACGACCAATAGAAAATCTAATTTTATTTGTAGATATAGAAAGAGAGGCGCATTACCAACCTTTAATATAAACCCCTTTTTTTATTATTTAAAAAAAAAAGAAAAGAAATAAGATTAATAATAAGGGAATTTTAGTAATTAAAAAACATAATTGTGTCTTGTTTCAGAAACTAGGTGTAAAACCCGAACCCTTTCAAAACCCTAGTGGGTTTACAATTTTGAAATGAAACCTGCTCTAAACCCAGTTAATAAGATTTCAAACCCTTACCATTAGGGTTAGGTCGAGCCAAAAACCCCTCACAACCAAATCCATTTTCATTCCTACTTGAATCATATTTTATTAATTACATTAATACCAACCATAGGAGTTTATCAGGCACTCATGTAGCAGATGGTTTCGCCCCAGTGCATAGAACCTTAGAGCTTGAAAATGGGTGGAATGAAACATCCCGAATATCAATGGTTTGTATCCAAGGAAAAAATTTCAACCTTCTTTTTTTCAATTGTTTCCCATTTATATCCACAATCATAAAAATTGGTTATATATTAGTATTCAACCTATGTTAACCTAATAAATATTCATCTTCAATAATTGGCTATATATCAGAATCTTAACTTCAACATATAATTAGGACCAAAAGAGAAGGGGAATAAAACCTCAATCATTGAACACACTGAGGAGTGAGGACTGGTACATTTCAGCAGCATTATTATAGATGTGATCATTGTAGAATTAAAAACTGAAACAATATTGCATGCATGAAACGAAATTACAAGTTTGACAGAACCCATTTTCAGAAAATGCAGTACACGTTACTAATTTATTCAAAAAGAGGTATAAAAGAGCTGACAGGAGCAAATCAGATTTCATACCATTGGTGCTAAGAATAAGGCAGCATCTGCAACCCGGGAAGTAATTATCACATTTGGCTGGTACTTTTCCAAACATCAGATCTAGCTTATACCTTTTCTCATTGTGTTGTAATATCATCGACCTAAGAACTGTAATTTCAGTAATTCTATCCCAATATAAATTTTCATTTCCTATAAATTTCCTTTGAACTAATGTTTTGAAGAACATGAAAACTTATTTATTCCAAATATGTCACTACCAAACCTCATCAACTCATGCGTTCCAAATGGCTTATGATTTCTACAACTAATCTCAGTCTGTATTTTGCATACTCTAAAGCATAATTTAAACTTATTCCCTGATCATGGTGCAATAATGTCAACAGAAACCCTAAGTTCTAAATACCTAATGGACACATATACAACAATTAATGGACACAATTTCAAGTATAGCTAAAAGGTTATACTGAATAAATATAGCTAAATGGCATATCATTCAAACTTTTAAGTATCCAAACATATACAACAATTAATGAACACAATTTCCACATATTTCTTAATCAGAATGTAAAACGGGATTGGACAGGTTACATTTTCCAACTGCTAGACATTCTTTATCCAATCTCCAAAAGGTTTTCCAACCAAATTGGCTCATAGCTAACATCAAATAGGAAAAAACCTGGACAAGCTATATTGTCTCATTGCATATTTCTAAAAGCTTCTGAAAATATTTCAATGTCAATCAACCTCAAGAATTCATTGAAAACAGTAAAGAGGATTTAATGCATATAATCCGAGAAGAGAATCAAAGCAAGCTAATGCAAATGGTGTTTCGCTTGTCGACCTTCTCCTAGTTGTTCTGTGAGTCCAAATGACGCTCGGTAGTTCTTCGACCCATTTGCCTTTAGCTTCTTCTAATCTCTTCTTTACCCCATCTAGGATTACTTTATTGGAGACCTCTGCTTGACCGTTCGCCTGCGGATAAGCTGGCGAAGGGAAAAAATTTCTTATGCCCAAATTAGAACATAAAATTTTGAAGAGTCTGCTCTCAAACTGTGTACCATTGTCCAAGTTGACTGTCCATGGTATTCCGAACCTAGTGATGATGGTTTCCCAGAGGAAGCGCTTGGCATCCACGTCCCGAATATGAGAGAGTGGTTTGGCCTCTATCCACTTTGTGAAGTAATCGGTTGCGATGATCAAGAATCTCTTGTTCCCCAAGGCCCAAGGAAGAGGGCCTACGATATCCAAACCCCTTGGAGCAAAGGGCCACGGACTCGACAACGGGTTTAGCTCCCGAGCAAGTTGATGAATCTTTGGAGCAAACTTCTGGCATTTATCACACTCCCTAACATACCAAATAGCATCACTCTGCATATACGGCCACTAGTATCCTTGTGACATTGCTCGGTATGCCAATGATCAACCACCAGTGTGACTTTCGCAAATGCCTTCATGGATCTCAAATAGAAGATTGTTGACCAACTCCAAATGAACACATAATAGATAGGGTCCCGAGAAAGATCTCTTGTAGAGGCTTCCCTCCTTAGATAACCAATATCCTGGGGCTTTTCTTTTGATGAGACTGGCTGCCTTCTGGTCCTCAGGTCAGTTATCATCCCATAAATAAGCCACCAAGGGATCCATCCAATTGACTTGGAGCCCACAGCATGGATGTCTGGACTACAGCCTCAAAAGCTCGGGGAATCAAGTATTTCTACCGATACTGTCCTTTGCAGATCTATCCAAGGCAGTGGTTAGCTTAGCCAAAATATCCGCATGTGAATTATGCTTTCTTCCGATCTACTCCACCAAGTAGACGCAAATTTGGACAAAAAACATTTGACGGCAAGAAGATAATTAGCTGACATCCTTTCGTCCCGGGCTTGATACTTTCCCGAGATTTGATTGGCCACTAACTGGCGCCCAATCGTCTAGCACTTTTGAGACCAATCAATAGAGCTTTATACTCTGCTTCATTATTCGATGCAAGGAAATCCAACCTCACAGCCTGTTCCAAGATCAATCCATCGGGGGAGATCAGAACTGCCCCCACCCTCGAACCTTTCATGTTTGATGCTCTGTCCACGAACAGTTTCCATTCCGTGGAGCTCGAATCGGCCTGAACTTCCGACGGGTTGCTTGACTCACATGCTCCCCTTTTTCCCTGAAATTCAGCCACAAAATCGGCCAGGACTTGCCCCTTGATCAACGTCCTAGGCTTATACTCAACTCCAAGAGATCCCAACTGTAACCCCCATTTGGTGATTCGCCCGAAAAATCGGAACTCTGTAACAGTGCCTTGAGAGGGAGGTCTATTAGAATGGTCACCTTGCTGCCTTGGAAATAATGAGGGAGCTTCTTTGCTGCTTGAATCAATGCTAGTGCTGCCTTTTCCAGCGGAAAATATCTTGATTCTGTCTCGTTCATGATTTTACTCACAAAGAAGATAGGCTTCTGATCCTTTGCTTCCTCCCGGACCAGAACTGCATTAACGACGTACTCCAAAACTGCTAGATAAAGAAAGAGTGGCTCTCCTGGACAAGGGATTGAGAGGCAAGGCGGGGACAAAAGGTAAGCTTTAATTCCCTGGAATGCGGCCGAGCACTCCTCGTTCATAGGAACCTCCTTTTCTTGCCCAACAATTGGAAGAACGGCCGACATTTTTCCGCCGACCTTGAAATGAATCGGCCGAGCGCGACTATCATTCCTGTCAAACGTTGAACTTGCTTTGCATCCCTTGGTTCTTTGAGGCTTAGTAATGCAGACAACTGATCGAGGTTAGCCTCGATTCCCTTGCGACTGATTATATGACCGAGGAACTTACTCGAATTGACCCTGAATGTACATTTTGAGGCATTGAGGCACAGCCTATCCCTCCGGTGGATTCCGAAGACTTCTCGTAGGTCGGTCAAATGGTCTTCTTCCTTCACACTTTTGATAAGCATGTCGTCTATATAAGCCTCCATAGTTTTTCCGATCAAATGTTTGAACATAGTGGTTACCATTCTCTGATAAGTAGCCCCTGCATTTTTCAGTCCAAAAGGCATTACTTTATAACAATAGGCTCCTCGGGAAGTAATGAAGGTTGTTTTCTCCTAATCGGACACGCTTATAGGGATTTGATGATAGCCTTGGAAGGCATCTAAGAAGCTCAACCTCCCATGGCCTGATGTCGAATCCACCAACCGATCTATCCTTGGGAGCGGAAAGGAATCATTCAGACAAGCTTTGTTTAAATCGATAAAATCCGCACAGATCCTCCACTTCCTATTTTTCTTCCTCACCACCACCGTGTTAGAGAGCTAGGTCGGGTACTGTACTTCCTGAATTGCGTCAGCAGCTAATAACCGCCTGACCTCCTCCATGACTATCCCGCACTTTTCTGGGGCCAACTTCCGACGCTTCTACGTCACGAATCTGAAATCCGAGGACACGCTCAAGGAATGGCATGCTAGATTGGGAGATACCCTCGGGGCTTCGTAAACCAACAAGGCAAAAATATCCTGGAATTCCATAAGGAGAGTAACCAATTCGTCCCTGTCATAGAGAGATAAATTCATTCTGACTAGAAAATAAAGTTCAGGATTAGTTGGGTCAAATCCCACCTTCTCGGGATCTTTTTCTGTCATGACCTCCTCTTCTATGGTTCCAAGTGATTGTAACTATCATGGAACCTTGGTGAAACCTTCTCCCCTCAGAGCCTTCTGCTCATTCGTTGCCAAAACACATTGTTTCGCTACTACTTGGTCTCCGTTTACCTCCATGACCCCATCTCTAGCAAGAAACCTTAGCTTCTGGTGCAAGGTTGAGGGGACAGCCTTCATCCTGTGCAGCCAGTCTCTTCGCATATTGCATTGTAGGGCGATGGAGCTTGGATAACTATGAATTCCGTTTGGAGGCTAGTACCGGGAGCGTAGTCTTAGAGGGATTATTGACTCGCCCGAGAAACCAAATACTGGTGACGTGAAACTGGTGAGATCGAACTCTCCCAGACCCAATTTCTCATACAGCTCCTGATACATCACTTTAGCAAAACTTCCCTGATCAATCACGACTCTCTTTACGTCAAAATTTCTGATTCTGAGGGTTATAACAAGAGGGTCACTATGGGGTAGCTGAATGTTTCTCAAATCACTGTCTGAGAACGAAATGACCTTCCAGCTGGAGGGATTATAGTTTTCCGAATAGAACGCTGGTGCAAGATGAGCCGAGTCTGACACTTCGAAACTTTGCTTGAGGTGAGCAGCTTTCTGAAGATCCCAGTAAAATGGAAGTACATAGGGGGGTTATGTATTACATGAATCACACCTGCAGGGACTGTTCCTGACGTTCCCGAACGCTTACTGACCATCCCACCCTCCTTTGAGCCAGATAGGTAGGAGTCAATATAATCGTTGAGATGGCCGTTCGACACCAGTTGTTCTAAATGGGTTTTCAACTTGTGACAATTTTCAGTTAGATGACCCTTATCTCGATGGTAGGAACACTGAAGTTTCTGGTTCCGAGTGGCCGGGTTGCGTGGCAACTTGGGTGGCCATACCAAAAAAGGTTTTCCCTTAATTTTACTTAGGATTTTGTCGATTGTCTCCTTAAACACCGTTTGGACTGCTTTGAAAGAAAGTGCGACGAAACCCGCTAGACCTGGAGTTGTCTTGGACATTTAACCTATCCGAACTTGTGACTTAGAGCTCACCAGTCGTGCGGGAGCTTCTAGTTTCATCGCACTAACACTTCCTCCGTCCTCCTTTTATAAATTCCTTTATTCAATCCATCAGTTTCCTTAGACTGGTCAGGGGACGCTTCGTCAAGGACTGGCGCAGACTCATGCTAGGGGGTAAGCCCAATTTGAAAATCCGAACAGCCATTTCCTCCCCACAACCATCTATATCATTGTACGTCTCCCAAAATCTAGTTACATAGTCTTTAATTGACTCACTTTCGCTCAGCTTCATTGTTATTAGGGAGTCCATTCCCTTCGTTCTCCAGTTATTCATTATGAATCTAGCTACAAATGCTTCAACCATCTGACTCCAGGATCTAGCCGTTCTCCGCTCGAGCTAATTAAACCACCGGAGCGCGACTTCTTCCAAACTGGACGGGAATAGCCTGCACATCAGGGGGTCTTTGTAACGACATAAGGCTATACTCTGCTGGTAATAGCTTATGTGGGTAACAGGGTCTGTCCGGCCGTCATAAGCCTCGAACTGAAGGGCAATAAACCTCTCTGGGAGCTCGGCTCATTCTATCTCCTCAGAGTGGGGTGACGAGGAGATTAGATCCAAAGCCTTCCACACGGCCCCTTGCTCTCCTCGTCGGGTCTCCTGCCCTCCCCTTTTGGTGGCTTTCTTTGGTTTACTCGGAGGTAGAATACTTTTGTTGCGGTGTTTGCTAGTACTTCTAGAAGAATGTTTTGCCCTTTCTTTATTAGCATGCAACGACTTCAATCGATGGGCCGAACGGAAAGTTTCTTGTGAAGAGGGTAAGAGTCTCCACCTAGGCCTCGGTGTGCACGCTTGGGGATGGAGATAGTTCAAGGCCCTTCCGATCAGAACGTACAAACCTCTTCCTCGGCCTTTCTTTTGTTGGGGATCTATCTCTTGCCTCTTTTCTCAAGTCACTAATTTCCCGGCGTAACTTGGATATGACCCTCTTGCTATCGTTTGCCCGAGATCCCACGGATGGTGAGAAATTTAGTGAGCGCTGAACTCGCTAGGGTCCCCATTCTTCAGATAAACATTCGTTCTGTCCCGACCTCTGATGCTCAAACTGTCGGCGAAAGTCAGTGTGTCTAGAAGAATCTATAGGACGACCCCGAAGAGACCTCCTGGCGAGAGGCCCCCGGGGCCCGCAGAACTACAAATCGGGGACGCTGAGACGAAAAGTGTAAAGAATGCGACATACTGGATCTTAGATGATTAGCTTTACAAGAACTGAAAAGCCTTCCTACAGAAGGAGCCAATTGTAGGTGGGATTTTTTCTTGCAGTGTTGGAAAGGCTAATTAATTATAATAAGTTAAGTCAATATCTGAGAGCCAAACAAACTTGAGCTTTCTTTAACGTGATGACCGAACAATCTTGACTTCACTGAAACCTGTAATAAATAGCCAATAACTTCTTAGATGAACTTAGTCAACCCAATGGGGGTTGGCCTATAATTCTCCAATGCTTTTATTAATAATAATGCTCAACAACAAAAGTCTATCTGTATTATAATAAAATCTGGAGATTTCTCTACCTTTTTTCTCTTTCCGTTTTATTTATACCCTTCATTTCTTTAAGATATTTCTTAATCCTTCCATGATCTTCTTTTCTCTTTTCCTGGTCATTAATGCACTCTTAATGCCCTCTTTATGACAGCCTATGGCCCCTTGTTTAAAGCTCACGTTGGTTTAAATGAGCCTGACATCTGTCGGATATTCTCTTAGCATTAAATACGTTATCTTGGATTGATCTCCTACTGTCCTTGGATTTCTCATTTACTTTAGGAGCATCCTTTCTAATTTTCTTACCACTCCTCAAAATGGTAACAGATTTGACTTCCTTAAATTTTTCCGTATTGACAACCTTTACACTTTGATTATTAGGATTGGGTTGAGTTTGGGAAAGAAGCTTCCATTTTTCAGTCTTACTCAATACCTCTATGAGTCTAGCTACCTGGCTCTTGGTATCTCTTATCTCTTCATCTATTCTTGTAAACATGGACTCAAACCTTTGGTTCTGTTCACCTTGTTTCTGTATGAAAGTGTAAAGTACATCTTCCAAAGGTGGTCTAGATGATGATGAAGTGGTATGAGAAGTGTCAAAGTTCCATGGACCAGTGGGATTCAACACATTGTCACTCTTATAACTCAAATATGGATGATTTCTCATATTTGGGCTATAATTGTTCGAATATGAAGAATTATTTGGCCAGTATTGGTTGAATGCACACACTTGTTCTTCAGGCTCATTTAGGAACTGAAAAAATGACTTACATGCACTCGTGGTGTGTTCAATCTTTTGGAAAATCTAGCATGTCTCCATAGGTTCCTCTCTGTAAACAGCATTGACACCTCTACTTCCCTTCAGCTTGAGTGCCTCTATCTCTTTAATCAACAAAATGATGTTGGCACTCATGTTGTCTTCTTCCCTTAGTCTGAAAACACTACCACCAGATGTGATAGTACTATTCCTATTCCGATCAGTGGAATCCAAGGGATTTGGTCCGTTCCAGTTGTTGGAATTCTAAACTATCTCATCCAACTAGTCCATAGCATCTTCAGGCTCCTTCTGTAAGAATCCACCTCCACATGCAACTTGAACAAATTTGCGATCTCTAGGTTGGAGTCCCTCATAGAAATAGCTTACCAACCTCCAAGTGTCATATCCATGTATTAGGCAGAAGTTATAGGTATCCATGAATCTTTCCCGAGTCATGAATAGTGTCTCATCGTTTCCTTGGATGAAATTAGAAATCTTTCTCTTTACTTGTTGGACTTTGTAGGGAAGGAAATTTTTTTTGTAGAACTCTTGGGTCATCTGCCCCCAATTTCCTATGGACCTAGGCTTCAATGTGTATAACCAACCCTTAGCCTTGTCCTTGAGTGAGAATGAGAAGAACCTCAGCTTAGCTATCTCAATCACATTCTATGTATAGAAGCTACCAATCACTTCCTCAAAAGCTCTTACATGCACATAGGAGTTCTCATTCTCCAATCCCTTAAAATTAGAAAGTATGGCTAGCATCCCTTGTTTGATCTCCACATGAGGTGCATTTGGAGGAAACATGATACATGAAAGGATAGAGCTCCGAGTAGGGTGTAACAGCTCATACATGATCTTCCTAGGTGCCTCAGGTGGAACTACTCTTTCTCCTTTCTTCAGCCATAATAGAAGATGTGGGTGAGTTTGTAGGTATATCAAATAGACTTCCAAAGAACGCCTCAGAAGTTTCCAATCTGCCTTTACTGTTTCTAACCCAAACGCTCATGCACAGTAAAACAAAACAGATCAAAGCAACAAATTAAACAAATAAAAGAAAAAAAGAATTAAGAGAGAATGGAATGAAATTACCAATAGAGTGATCCACTGGTAATCTTGTCCCATGAAATTGTCTCTTGAATAAGTCGAAACTCCCCGGCAACGGTGCCAAAAATTGATGTCGTTCAATAATAAACGGTGCTTGTAGCACAATGTGTAAGGGGTTGTCGATCCTCAGGGAGTTTGTGTTTTCAAAAGACAATGTAACTAACTATTTTTAAGGGTAAAATGGATTTGTTTTATGGAAATTCATATGTAAAATGCACTAGGGTTTCACGCACTAGGGTTTCGAGGTGTTTCTCTATACCAATATGATTCCCTTGTAATCCTAGTTAAAATCTTTGTTCTAATAATAGTATACAATTGATTATTTAGAGCTTTTCACCTGGTTGAACTAAAAGAACTCAGGAACACTTTATACCGGAGAAGATAAAATGGTTAGAGTAATATTTAGAAAAACCTTTCAATTTTATAAAACACGATACCTAATTGAAACCATGAAATATTCCCCCTTAATTATAAGAAAAACATGATTGAACTTATAGAAAGTATGGAATAAAACATACATCAATAGACATCAAATATTCATTAATCAATTGTAATTAAACAATAAAAACTAAGGGATTACAAAGTACTCATATTTTTATACAGAAAACATAGCCCCTAGCCTTAGCAAGAAGCTTAGGCAGCCATGGAAGTGAAAACCTAAACTTGGAGGAGAGAGAGAGGGTAAGTCTGTCTACATCTAAATCGTCTAATCTAAAATCTTTTATTAACCCTAATTCCTTCTCTCTAATTTGGATTTCAGACCCTTAACGAATTGGGTCCAATGGGCCTTAATTTAGGAGAGCTTTAAAACACAATTGGGCTTTCTTTAAAATTGATTTCGCGCAAATCCAGTAGCTTGGTTCATCATCCAGTCGATTGGATCTTCATTGAAATGCATGTTAGACTTTTTGCCTGATTTGGATTAATTAATCCAATCGCCTGGATCACCATCCAGTCGACTGGATTCTTCAAGAATTGAAGTTTGGAGTTTCTGCCTGATTCTGGACAATTAATCCAGTCGCCTGGATCACCATCCAGTCGACTGGATCCTTTAGGATTTGAATTCTAGACTTCCTGCCCAAGAGAGTAGTCGACTAAAGGAAGCTTAGGTTCTTGGAGCTCAATCCAGTCGCCTGGATGTCCCAATCCAGTCAGCTGGATTGTGGTTCATCACTCTTTTCTTCTCTTTTGCTCCATCCAGCTTGTGCTATCTAATCCAATCTAATCCAGCTTGTACCTGTAATCAAGGATAGCCCAAATTAACATCTAAGGGATTAAATTAGTACACTTAAATGCATAAGTCATGTAATTCAACGAATTGAACAACAAACATTCATTTTAGTGTAATTAGACATGTAATGCAACACAATCCCAATAGAATCTCTTTAAAATACATGTAAATAAGTTATATTTCATGACTTATCAAAGAGTCTTATTTATGGATGGTTTTTGGTGGGAAATCAAGTCTTTTGATTTCCTTTAATCATGAGGTTTCAAATATAAAAGGAAAGAGATAAGATTCCCTTGATAATAGGCTGGTTATGCAGGCTTCTTGGCTTTGGTTTCCATGAAATAACAGTCATGCCTCCCAGTAGGCATAGAAAAATTATTCTGGTAGAATCCTAGGCCTATAGGACTAACTCCCCTCCTCCAAACCAAACTCCCTAAGTCTTACAAGTGGAGGAGTGAACTTATCACAGATCTGGGCTGTAATGGTCACTCCCCCAGCCTTCATTGGTTGGTTGTGTGATGATTATGAAGATTAAATATGGTTTTCCATGGTGCCACGCATTACTGCTGCGTTTGGTGGCCAATGGTGGCCGGAGCTCTTGTCATGATTACTATTTCGATGACCAACGCATGAGTTGCAAAACCTATTGGCTTAAAGAAGATAAGCCATTAATGTGGGCTTGCTTGTTTTTAATGAGTCTCATGTAAAGGGGCTGATTGGCTGTAGCAGTAAGTTCAGGTCATCAGAATCCTACCGTGGAGCACCGTGCCGATGGCCATGATTTCCAGTTGAATCTTGGACCAATGGATGAGCTTGCATGTGTCTTCAAGGTCTGAAATGTATTAAATGAGGAAGAAGAGCACGTTACCCCATTGCTGTAAAAGTAGGAGAGAGAAAGCGTGGGCCCCATGAAGAGTTATTCCTTGTTTCAGCTTTTATTAAATGTTGTTCTGACTTGTAGGACCTATGGACAGGCTATCCCAAGCTGGCCAAGGCTGAGTTAAAGCTTTGGGCTTCCACTTGGGCCTTCTTTATTCAATAAATATCCTATTTATTCCCGAAATAATGTGCTAGAGCTGACAGCAGGAATAACTGGGTTAAGCTTTTAATTGGGCATGGTTGAGTGCTTCGTGCTGTGCCCAAATAATTCATTTAGTACTAGATCTTGAGGCCCATCTTGGCTGGGTTAATGAGCTGCAATGATAAGTGGGTCAAGCTTTCCATGGTGCTGGCTAGGCTTAACATGAATTGCCTTACTTGAGCCCAATTAATTGCTAGGGGGTCAATTCATATTTGGGCCGAAAAAATAGTCATCTACAGAGTATAAAATTATATATTTATTTTCTTTACATATATTTTTTAATAAACTCCTAAACTCATCAGACAAAATAGAACATTGGTTGTTACAAAGGATGTTTAGAACTTTTTGAGTATTCGATTTTCTTCGAATGTATGTAGTCTCTCGTCCCGTAGATACTATATAATCACAAAATACTTGAAAAGTGGTCCAAGATGGTTAGAGATTAGATTTCAAGTCTATCGTAACTATAATTGAAATGTAGTGTTTTTTTTTTTTTTTGATAAGTCATTGAAATGTAGTTTTAGTGTAAGAGAGATTGACAATATTTCATAATAAAAAAAAAAAAAAAAAAAGAGAGAGATGGACAATAATGTAGATTAGATTGGATTAGATTTTTTTTTTTTTTTGATAATAAGATTGATTAGATTATAAATAAGAGAGATTGACAAGATTTCATAAAATAAAAAAAAATTAAAAAAAAAAAAAAAAAAGCTGGAAAAGAGAGATGGACAATAATGTAGATTAGATTGGATTAGATTATAAGTTTTGCTTCTTTGAATAGTGATATGTTCACAATTTTTGAATAAAGGAGGATTATAGAATTGGTGCAAAACAAGGAATTAAAAGAAAATATATGGATTTAATTGAGGAAATCCTGACCTCAAATGGATTTAACTGAGGAAATCCTGACCCCTAGATATAGGTTTTTCGAGGAAACCCAACCTCCCAAGAGTCTTAAAGACTAGAAATATTTTTATGATTAATCAGATAATTATTTTGAAAGCTAAATGTTGGTTTTATACAAAGTTCTACAACTTCCACTACCAAAATAATAGGACCCATAAACTAACTAACACAAACCTGGGATCCACTTTGCAAATAACATGCACATAAAGTGGACCATTATAACTGAATACAAAAGACTAGGTAAACACTAACAAGTAACAACCAAATCAACGTAAATAAAACTAATGCATTTCCATGTTCTTGGTTCTCTGCATCATGTACACAACAAGAATAGTGGGCTACCCTTATATGTTTTACAAGCATCCTGTATGATCGTATCATTCCTTCTCCCTTAAAGTTGGCTCTTGTCCTTAAGGGCATAATCCAAAAAATTTTGAAGCAGATGCACCTAATCTTACCAAGGCATTGTGGTAAAGGAATGTAATCAGGTGAACAAAGAGGTGGTAAATTTTTTAGATTTGCAAAAATTTCTTCAACCCAATATTGTTGTTGGCTAAAGCTGTGGGAAGCTAAATTGGTTTGATTTTGTAACTCTCCCATGGTCTTCTTATCTTCAAGCTTGCATTGCTCAGCACCCTCCTCAGTTGGCTTCCACTGTTCATAGCCACAACTAGCCAAACGTAAAGCTTGACAGTTCAATTGCATCTCCTTGATCATTTTCGTTTGATCAATGACTAGAAAATGTATCTCTTTCAGTTTCTCCGTACACCCTAACAATTGTTCTTCCATGCTTAGATGATATGCTTACAAGTGTTTGGGTTTTCTTTTTGGCATGAAGTGGTGGAAAGGAGCGGTGGCTCTGATACCAATTGATACGTTCACAATTTTTGGATAAAGGAGGATTATAGAATTGGTGTAAAATAAGGAATTAAAAGAAAAGATATGGATTTAATTGAAGAAATCTTGACCTCAAATGGATTTAATTAAGGAAATCCTGACCTTTAGATATAAGTTTTTCGAGAAAACATAACCTCTCAAGAGTTTTAAAAACTACAAATATTTTTATGATTAATCAGATAATTATTTTGAAAGTCAAATATTGGCTTTATACAAAGTTCTACAATTTCTACTACCAAAATAATAGGACTTATAAACCAACTAACATAAACCTAGAACCCACTTTGCAAATAACACGCACATAAAGTTGACCATTATAACTAAATACAAAAGACTGGATAAATATTAACAAGTAACAACCAAATCAACGTAAATAAAACAAATGTATTTTCATGATCTTTATTCTCTATATCATGTACACAATAAGAATAATGGACTATCCTTGTATGTATGACAAGCACCTGTATCATCGTATCAAATAGCCAGCCATAAAGGTGTGAGAAAGGGACAATAATCCATAGTTTACAACCGCCAACTTGTGAAGAAAGCAAAGTTGAGAATAAATGTCCTTGCCCGAGGAAGTAATCATCATTCCCACACCACCCCCATTTAATTAAACTATAAACTATTAATAGTTTATAGTTTTTTTTTTTGATAAAATATTAATAGTTAATAGTTAATAATTGAAGTTATCAAAAATAAAATAAAATAAACTATTGACTAAGCAACGATACAATGTGCTCCACCAAGTGTAATCTCACTTCTTCAATCTTTAATCATTCAAACAATCTTACACAATCACAAAAATCAATCATTTCAACGGCTAATATTAAACTTATATATCATTAACTATGAAAATCGAATGGCACCAATTGAGAGAGTAAAAAGATACCAAAATTATGACAGCATTGCATTAACATGATGTCTCTGATCCCCAACAGAAAAAGTAGTTAAAGTCGGAGAGTCGTATAATAAAAAAAACATGGAATAATAATAGTGAAAATGTCCCTTTCTCATTCCATTCCTATCAATCTCTCTCTCTCTCTCCTTTTCTTGCCGCCCCCATATTATCTGTCAAACTCAAAAACACGATCAAATTTCATAACAAACACATATACCAATTCTTTGTTGTAAAGTATTTAAGAAGAAAAAGAAAAAAAGAAAAAAAGAAAAAGTAAAGGAAAAGGAGAAAGATCATCAAAAGCAGAGGATTCCCATTGCCTTTTTTTTCTTCTTCTTCTTCCTTCGCTTTCCTAAATCTCCAAGCTGCTCACTCAGTCTTTCCTCTATTACATTTCCATACTGTTGCCCCCTGAAAGATTCAAACTTGTAACTAACGCATCACTTTCTGTGAATTTCAGCTTCTCAGGTAATTGAGTTTGATCTTCCTCTGAATTTCATTTGCTTTAAGAATTTGAGGTGGGATTATGCTTTAGATTGTTTCACAAGTTTTTATTTTTTATTTTTTTGCATGATCTAATGGTAACCCATTGATTTATTTATGGTTTAGATTGTGCAGAAAAAGATTGGAATTGGAGAGAACAATCAGAGAGAGAGAGAGAGAGAGAGAGAGATGGGATCAAAAATGGAAATTGCAGTTCAAATCAGAAAAATTGTGATGATATCAATTAGAAAATGTTATAGATCAGTTTGTAATCATCCATTCCTTGTGGGTATGCTTTGTTTGTTGTTATTTCTGTACAGATCTTCTCCTTTTCTATTTTCACTTTTGGTTTCTGCATCCCCTGTTTTGTTCTGCACTGCTGTTCTCCTTGGGACCCTTTTGAGTTTTGGGCAACCCCACATACCTGAAATTGAAAAAGATGATAACTTTAGCCATTCCCATGCCCATGATATTGCATCTCTTAAGGCTGGGGTTTCTGGGGATACTACTACTTTTGTTGTTGATGAGAAAGATGAGAGCTTTGTTGTAGAAAGATACACAGGAAAGGGAAGGGATATTGTGGTGGAGGAGGAGGCTATTGAGGGTGCTAGTGTTGTGGAAGATAAAGTTGGTAAAGTTGATGTGGATTATGATCTGATTGATTATGTGCCACTGATTGGTGATAATTATTCCATGGGAATTCAGTTAGAGAAGCGAGTAATCGAGGAAGTCGAGGGAGAGTTTCATGGTTTGGAGTTGGAGAAGAATTGGGAAATTCATGAGGAGAAGGTTGGGGGGATTGAAGGTGCTTCAAATGAGGGGGAAGCTCTTGAGAATCAGTATTTTGTGGTTCCAAATGTGGGAGATGAGATTCTTGAAGAGGGAGGTGATAAGCCTCGGGGAGAGTTGGTTGATGCTCATAAGCGAGATCACTTGGACTTATCTCGTTATGATCACAATGAAGATGATGATGATGATGGCGATGATGGGTCTTCGGATTTTGGGTCTGATCTGGCAGAGAGTTCCTCACCAGATGCTTCAATGGCTGATATCATGCCAATGCTTGATGAGCTCCACCCGCTTTTGGATTTGGAAGCTCCACAGCCTGTTCATATGTCCCATGATGAGTCAGATGTTGCTTCGGAGAGGTCTCATAAGGGAGAAGTCAGTGTTGAGTCGGATGAAGAATCGGAAAATCAGGGAGAAGTAGAAGATGGTGTTGATGAAAATGAAGATGACGAGGAGGAAGAAGAAGTACACGGAGTCAAAGAGGATGAAAGTAAATCGGCAATCAAGTGGACAGAGGATGATGAAAAGAATCTCATGGATCTTGGGACTTCAGAGCTTGAGAGGAACCAACGCTTGGAGAATCTCATTGCAAGGAGGAGAGCACGGAAAAACATGAGATTGGTGGCTGAGAAGAATCTAATAGACTTAGATGTTGTTGATCTTCCCTTTAATGTTTCACCTATTTCGACAGCAAGACACAATCCTTTTGATCTCCCTAACGATTTCTATGACCCACCTGGTTCTGCACCATCAATATTGCTGCCAAGACGAAACCCTTTTGATATTCCTTATGCTCCAAATGAAGAAAAACCTGATCTCAAGGGAGACAGTTTTCAACAGGAGTTTATGACATTTCACCACAAAGATACATTCTTCAGTAGACATGAAAGTTTCAGTTTGGGACCATCGGGCTTAGGGGGTCCCAGGCAAGAGAGGTTCAGACCCTTTTTTGTACCGGAACGGTTCACTTCGGAGGGGACAAGCTATGCCTCATTCGAGAGACAATCAAGTGAAGTTAGTGAATCGAAGTTGAGTTCTGTTCCTGATACTGAATCAGTGATTTCTGCTGCTGATCAAGATGACAAGAAGATCAGTGAAAAAGATTTTTGTCCCGAAACAGTACTCATAGCCAGCATAGACCATGCTTCTGATCATGTTGAACACAGAAGCCAATCCTCTGGAGATGTTGATTCTCTGGAGATCGAACCAGTTGAGCGGAGAGATATTGACCATGATGAGGTTGAGATAACATTAGGACAAGTGGAAAATCATTTAGAAATGGATTCCAGCTTATCTGAAACAGGAGGGGCAGCTACTCCTCTGGAACTCAATACTAGTGAAATTCATTTCAAAACAGAACCAGTTGAAGAGGAGTACAGCAGCAGATCAAGTATGTCATCATTGTCAGAAATAGATGAGAAAATACCTGATGTGAAAAAAGAAGAATCGATGAGTTTGGAGCCTAGAGGCAATGATATTGAACAATCTGGCAGTTCAATGCAACCTTCTCTGGAGGTGCCAGATTTCCGCTTTATGAGTGGGGAGGTGGATGAAATTCCACATGAGCCTGTTTATGATTCAAGCCCATCTGCAGGTGAAAAGGATCAAAGGATGCTCTCCTTTTCATCCGTTTCTTCTGATTTGCAAGCAGAGATATCCGAAATGGGTTCTCCTCCAGTGTCAGTTGAAACAACTGTTCCTATTGCAGATAAGGAATCTGAATTGCATGGTGAGAGCATAGAGACTGATACTTATAATTATGAAGAAATGCATGCAGCATCCTCACAAGCACATCCATTAGACGAAAAGGAACCAAGGTTAGGTGAAGTGCAAGAGTTAGGTAAGGATGATGTTGCACAGGTTGAGTCTTCAGAAGTTAACCTAGGTGATCATAATGAATCTGTGGTGCCTCAATTTGTGGGTAAGCATGTTTCTGATGATTCGAGTTCATCTTCTCCTGATATTGGATTGGTAGAGGACGGTTTGGCATATAAGAAAGAAAGCTTGTCTTGTGAACAGGATCAACTCACCTCCCTGAGTACTGATTCCGAGATTCTTGTTGGGTCCCATCAAGATGTGCATGAGAACTACATGGCTTCTGAAAATTTAACTTTGTCTAGAATAGAAAAACAACAGCCTCAGCCACCAATGGTGGTCGAGCATGTATCAGTGATTTCTTCAGAAACTGAACCTGTTGAGCGACATGCAATAGGTATGGAAGAAGCTTTGCAGCTTGAAGAGGATCAAGCTTACCCATCAATTTCATTTGATTATGAATCTGTAGGGGAAGGTTCGATGCATAAAGATGTAGTCCTTCAGTCTGAACAGGATCGAGTTCAGTCATCAAGTTTTGATGATGCAGAGATCCACATTGGGGGCCAGCAACACGGGGGTGATAAGTTGGATTCGGTGGCTTCTCCTCCACAACATATTCCTTCCAGTGATTTATCTTCCTCTGTTTCAGAGGAACAACAGCCTCCTTTGGTGACTGAGCAAGTTAACCCAACTCTTTCCAATCATTCTACTTCAGAAACTGAACATGTGGATTACCATTCGTCTAATGAGGAGGAAATTATTCTGTTCGAACCGGATAAAGTGCAGTCCTTAAGTCCTGTTTCAAATATTGTTGCTGGTCTTGACCAAGATTTGGATGTGAAGGTGGTTTCTTTGGGTTCCAGTTTTCAGTATGTGCCTCCTGAAGAGAAACCTCAATCTGAGTTGGAGAATTATGTGCCTTATTCAGATAAATCTATGGTTGAGGCTTTGGATGATCATCCTGAGTGGAGGGTAAGTCATCCAAATACTGTATTTCTTGATATTTTTCCGTTCAATTATTTTTCCTTATATTTCTTGAGATACTTCTTTTTGAATGATTGAACATGTTGAGTGAAATTTTAAATCCTCAGTAATGAATTGAGATCTTTATTATTATTTTTAATAATATTAATTTGCCATTATTAAGTAGTGTGTATTTTGTTGTAACTTCCATTAGTATGCAATAGTTAGATTTGATACCTGACTTGTTTAAGTCATTTAGACGCACCCAGCCTGACAAAAATAGAATGTCTGTCCTATTTATTCAGGCCTTGGTGCCTTTGTGTGTGTGTGTGTGTGTGTATTTCCAACTTATTTGATGGTTCTGCAGAAGCAGATCTGTTTACCTGATGAACTACCAAAAGGGCCACCCCAAGTTGAAAAGAAAGGTGTTGCCAAGAGCCTTGTAGCTCAACTAATTGACACTTCCTGGTGTTCTCCATAGGAGACATCCAGGGTCCAAATTTCCTCTCCCCTAGTTATCCAATTATCAAAAAAAGTTGAAAAGAAAGTTGCTTCTTTATAATATCAGAAACAGGCATGTTTAATTGATTTATTGGACATGCGGGTGCACAATGCTCATATATCTGTGCCAAACTTTAGTGTGCAATTAATGTACCCTTACAGGAGTTCTTGTAGTAGTTTTTCCATACAATAGGAATGTGTTAGTAATCAACACTTCTAGTGCCAACTAGGAATATTTTTTTACTTTTCTGATTTTTCTCACATGCTTATTTCTCTTAATCAGTCTGCATTTCTTGCATTGTAATAATTGCATGCTTGATTAAACTATACACACGTGATACATGACAATTTGATTCTCTCCATTTTATGTCTCCTCTTAACCAAGTTGGTATGATAAATTGATCTCTTATGGTATGGGCATCACTAGAGCATAATTATACAGAGTAGTTGACATAGGAAACTAACTGTGGCTGCTTTGACATTTTGCAGGAATCATCTAGCATCATGGAAAAATCTACAGAGGTTGTGAGAATCATTGACAATGGCGAAGTGCCAGAATTCCATGATACTGAGGGTATATCTCTGCCAAATCTGTCTTCCTTGGCTTCTGATTCCACCCAAATAGATATCCCAGCTGAGAGTCCTGATTCTAATTTACGCACTGGTGGAGTGGATTTGAAAGCTGATATCCCTGAGGGAATTGTAAATGACGACCAGATTATGGTCTCAAAAGACTTCAGCTATTTGGAAGAAGCTTATGGTTCTCATGTGGCTGAGCACAATATCAACGAAGAGTCAGATGAAATAAAAGAGATTGATGAAGGATTGTTGTCAGAATTGGATACAGTTGGGGACTTTAGTGTCAAAGAAGTTGTTGGTGAATCACTCCATAGTAAGCTGATACCGGAAGAAACTAACGTTGGGAGTTCTGAATTTGATTTGTTGCCCAAAGATTCAAAATCAACAAAGACTGAGCTAGACCTCCCGGTTCTTGAAGCAAGATCACTTGTAGATATTGACTTGGCCTTTAAGCAACTTCATGAAGGAGCAGATGTTGAGGAAGTCGTCCTCCCTGGTATGGTCGATGATTGGTTAGTTGTGGGAGAATCCAATGATCATGTCAAAACCAATTCAAACTTGGAAGTTGTTGATGCAAAATCCCTGGAAGATATTCATTCTGCTTTCAGTCAAGTCTCAGAAGTTAATCGTCGTGAGCTGCCAGAAGTGTTGGACTCAAAGTACCAATCAGCATCAGTAGAAACATATGAAGCGGGTTCTGGCAAGGAGATTGAATCAAGTGATGTAGGATCTGGTGTTGAAGAAACTAGTGCAGTTGTTGCTGATAAACTGGAACTTGGATCTGATGAAACATCTGAGAATCCAGTTAGAACACCAATACATTGAATATAAAAAATAAGGAGGTAAAATCTCATAGATCAAGATCTAGTTCCAATTCCAGCTCTAGCTCAAGCTCGAGTGATTCTGATTGAAAATGAAGATTTAAGAAGAGAAAGACAAGGAAATATTTTTGTGGTTTTCCTCGTGGTTTCTTTCGACAGTAATGGGCTTTTGATTGTGTAGCATGGTACCATCCTCGTTTGGTCAATGGTAGTTGCGTCTCTAATTTTTTTTTTTTTGGTTTGCATTGCTTTCTTCAAGAATGAGTTTTGATTTGAATTCTTGAAGTGTGAGTTTTTTATTCTATTCTACCTTTCGAGATTGAGTAGTTTGAGGCTTATTGGGAGAGAGATTGTTTTAAGAATTGCATGCTGTAAATTATTTTTTGGATGTAAAATCAATGATGTGATGGGTTTTAGATTGATTCTCCTGTTTTTTGTTTTGTTTTGCCTCTCCCCCCCACAATTAAAAGAACTTTTGTTAGTCAAACCCTAAAACAATGATCAAATGAAGCTTTCCCTATCTTGTGAAGGACTTGACTAAATATAATAATTTGGTGCAGATGTAATATAGCCCAGATTTAACAAAAGGACATTAAATCATCAATACTTTTCTCAATAACTGATGTCTGCTGAACTGATGAAGGCTTTTCACATAAAGAAATTGTAAAACACTCAGAAGAGTTTGATTATGTGGGAGAGGGCTTAGATGACTGATCATGTTTGCTACTTTTATCATTCTACTCTCTCTCATTCATCACACCAGAAACACAAATGATATAAATTTAATCAAGTAATGGGCTCCAAAACTTTTCAAATGGGTAAAGAATATATTTTCTTTTTCCTAAATTAATGGTTTAATGCTTCCAAAATTTTTGGCTTTCCTTTTTAAGGCCTTCAATTGCCCTCCTCCCATTTGGCTTTTCCTCCCTTCTATCAAACCCAATCAATTCTTCAAACCCTTTCAATTGCCTCATAGCATTAATTTTTTTTCTTGTTAGTCTTACATTAGTCCTTCAGTTCAAACTTCAGACAACTTCTTGTTGTCACGAAAAATATAATTTTTTAAGTTAGGTGACATAAAGTACCAAGAAAGCCAATAGGAGCATGACAAATGTAAATGTGTTTATTTTGCCAAAAGGTGACATGGAGCAAATGAGAAATACCACACATTTTAATCAAATCTCAATATAATAACTGCCGCAGGTAATGGATCATGGAAGTAAAAGAGAAGATGAATGAAAAGTGTAAAAAACATTGAGCCACTAGTGAAAGCAAGGTCATAATCCGTAGATATTTAATGAATTTCCATTATGTTGAATATATCTAAATTTGATTTCACACCCTCATATAAAACAATAATTTACATATGAAATACGAAATACCAATCTATAAAAGGGACAAAGAGGAAGAAAGGAGAAATAAAAATCAAAGAATACATAACACAAACAAACGAAGCATATAGGGAACATTGGACTTCATTCTCCAATATTTCTAAAACCCTTGCTTTTTTATGATTGTGTACATGTGGTACTTCGACTGGAGAGTAGAAGTTCCAATCAGAAGGCATACTGGGAACATCAATGATAGTCCCAATTATCTTATCTTTTAGAAGATTTCTTATCTACAAGTATTTTGGATTTATTAAAGGAATCAATGTATTCTTTGGTTATTTTCTGAAATGGCTTCAGCTTTGTCAGTGGACTTCATGCCTTTATAGGCCCCGACTTTCTCAATGGACTCAATGGCTTCTTTGGATAATTTCTGACTCGCTTTGGTTTTATCAATGGACTCCATGACTTCTTCAAATGATTTCTGAGTGCAAAATCAACTTTGTCAGCAAGAATCTAGAGCAGTAGTTTAGCTACATAATTCCAAACACACAAAAAGAAAGTGTTCCTAACTGCAGCCTAATTTTAATAAAGGTTAAAACAAGAAGACCCAAAAGAAATCCACATATAAAACAAGTCAACCAGAAAAAAACTACAAAGGCACCCACTGGTATACTTGTGAGACCTATACTGAACTTCCTCTATTTGCTCTCCAAGTTTACTCTTTCTCTAGCTCTTGTATCTTGCATCACACTATCTCTGGATAGAAAATTGTAAACTGTATGGTAATTATGATCAAATTCAATCTTGTCATATAAGTCACATTCATTTTTGGCATGATTTATGGTGTGGGGATGTACCTTTATAGATCCCATTTCCTGATTTTTTCTGCATTGCAGTAGATAGGAAGAAATGTTACAGATTACATGCACTGAATCAATGTTGTTTTGCACTAGAATGCCTAGGTTTTGGAGGGCATTAAAAGACGCTAATTAACTTGCTATGTGCTAACCATCCTATGGACCAAAGGAAGTAGTGGGTCTGATCCCTATAACCTAAAAAACACCAAAGTGTATTATAAAAAGGGAGGTAACTAAGGTCATGAAGGGGGTTAATCTGATCTAAGCCAAGTTGAGCAAATCAGAAGCAACACTTCTCCAGAGCACTCTTTGGTAAAAGCATTCTAAGAAAGAAAACATCTTCTGCTGAAATACAATAATCATCTTCAACCTTGAGATTCATCACCCAAAACAACCATCCTTTCCCATTCTTGACCATGTATGTTTCCTAAATCTAACTCTCTCCCTATAACCAAACTCTCTAAGTTCTTTTCAAGTTCTTTTAAGTGTCGTGTTGATGATTTCTTTAAAGTAAGGAAGTTCCTTTTCATTTAAGTCATTATTGTTATGGGTTGCTGCCTCTAGTAATATTTGAAAAAGGCTTGTATGATAATGACGTCGGACAAACCAGAAAGATTGAACAATAAATAACATAACAGGGAAATAAAGGGGTATGACCTAGGAGTCGGCACCTAAGCCTTGCTTGGAGTCAGCACCAAGCAGGAAAACCACTAGGAGTCAGCACCTAGGGTTGGACTGGAGTTGGCACCAGGCCATTGGAATAAATCCAAGAAGAAACTTTTCATTCATCAAAATATAGTTTGCTTGTCCATAGGACTACAATGCTCTTATGTAGGAATACTAAATCCTAATTCTAAACTGACATAAGAAACCTTAATTCTAATGGGCTTTGGACCCAATTATTGAATTATAAAAAATAACCTTGACTTTAAATAAAAATACTAATAAGCCTAAATACTAGGACCAAAAATACAATTGACCAATAAAAATACAACTGACTTTTAAATAACACTAAATTAAAATAATTATCTCTTTGAAGATTCCTCATCAGATCATGGTATTGGATCTTGTTAACAAAAGTTCTTTTGTTCGGTTGCCCCATTTCAGCTTTGGGCTTGGCAGACTTAGCCTAAGTTGCCCCATCAGCCGCTGGGTAGATTCATCAAAACAGTGTCGAGTTTTGGGCTAGGCTCTCCATTACAAGCTAAGCCCACATACCAGCCACTCACAGCGCGGCATGTGTCAGTAACGAGAAAAAAGACCCTCACAGCAAGCAATCAAATGGGATATATAACAAGGGTTGGTGCAAAAGAGAATTTAAAAAATTATGTGTGAAACAGAACCTTGTGCTGGTGCTGAGGAATTTCAGTATCAGCTCTAACTAAGAAGGCCTGAGTCATGTTTTTTTTAGGCTACCTGTATTGTTTGTTGTTTTTTCTAGTATTTTAGTTGTTGGTTGTAATGCAGAGTGTTGTCTCTGCTTGATACTGGATGAAGCTTGTTTTGGTTTCATTTGAGCACAGATGTAACTTTGATGCAGTAAGCGCAGTTATTGGTTAATACTATATGCACCATAGCATAGTAGTCAAGGGTTTTACAAAGTGGAGCCAGTTGGGATTCTATTTACTGTACAAACCAAAACATTATATCATTTATACTTAGGAAATGAAAAGAAGCAAATCTCTGGAGTTGGAAAAGCAAGGAAGAAAAAACCAGTTACATACCCCAGAATTTTGCGTCTTCCATATGGTCTCCATGCTCATATCAATTAAATACATCCCACCTAACAAAGCACTGCATGAAATTACTATATCAGGAAAAAAAGCCTAAACAATGATCGAACACTCAGATTTCACATCAGTCAACAACAGACTTAGAACATGTTCAGTTAGAGAAATTCCAAATAGTTATATTGACAAAGTTATCATATCTTAAAACAAAACAGTGGACATAATGCCCTACGCAGAATTTTATGTTTTTCTCAGGAAAATGCGAACATCATATACACAGGTTTATAGAATGGCCAGTTAGAGCTCCACTCATTTGAAAATCAGAAAACTAAAGGCAAAAACCTAGCAACTAGCAAGAGAGCTTATTAAAGAAGCGATTTGCAATTATATGGAGGTCGTAATGCTTAGTGCAACTGGATACTAAAAGGCTTACTTCATTTGTATTTTTCCCCAATTTTGACCAGGTTTTGGAGTCTTTGAGGTAGTTCTATTGTGATAGCCGAAGCTCTGACACTACAAGTCAGGTGAAACAGCCCTAGACCTAGGATAATTGATGTAAGACAAGATAGTTTGAGAAATAGAGATAAGCAAAAGGAAGAGAAAATAGAACAAATTCTAGGAATCACCACCAAGAATCTACCTAGAAACCCTAGGCATCACCACCAAACAAAGACAGAGAAACATTCTCTAATCATAAAAATTCATTAATCATCAATTGCCTTGAAATGAGTACAAACTTAGCTTATAATAGGCTACTAAGCCTTAAATCAAAGGGTAAAATTTAGTTACAGTCCCTTAGGTCAAGTACATTAAGTTTTTAGTTGATTTCAAATACATTGAATTTAAATATTCATGGAAAAGATAACATTATTTGTGTTTCATTGGTTAATGCAACCATGTGTTTGAATTCAATTGGAGAATCTGATGTACCTAGCTTAAGGAAGTGTACCTAAGTTTTATCCTAAATCAAATTTAACAAACCCTAATTCTAATGGGCTTGGACCCAATTATTGAAATAAAAAAAAATGACTCCGACTTTAAATAAAAATACTAATAAACCTCATTAGATACTAATACTTAAAATAAACATAAAATCAACTCCAAGACTATATAAGATAAAAACAAAATAACTATCTTTGTGAGAATCCCGCATATTCAAGGTCATGAGCACGAAGACCCTCAATACATATTTTTCAACTTCCATTGAAGGCCTTGGCCTATAGTCAGACAGCTAAAACTTTTTCCATTCTTCAAGTTTCCATTTGATATAACATAATCGTATGTACATATATTAACTAGTTCAGTTACAAGGTAGTTATAAACTAATAAGAGAAACAATCTTAAAAATTATCAAAATCAGTAAAATTCTCTCCACAACAATTTGACTTTGCAAGCTAGTAACATCGAAAACGATAATGCAATTTCATGACTGTGCAAGCTAGGGACAAAATATTCACATAAACGCATACACAAACAACAATGTCATATAAAAAAAAAAAAGTCCAAATTAAAATACATAAATAAAAGAATTAACATAAAAGCATACACAAACAACAATGTCATATAAAAAAAAAAAAAGAAGCCCAAATTAAAATACATAAACAAAAGAATTAAAATTGAATTCCAGCTAAAAATGTAATAGTAAGAATAGAAGAATACCCAGCAAACCCAAGATTGAGAAGAAACGCACGTGTGGTGAGTAACCGAAGCGCAACCTCAAACTTGGAAACGAAGTCAGAAGAGGTATGTCTTTTTGATTCGTAAGCTTTCCCATTCCAACCATAATTATTGTTGTAATAATGACGGTTATAACCGTAACCGTAAGCGTTGTTACCATAAGTAGAAGAAGTGGAACGAGAGCGAGAGCGGAAATTGTAATCAGCACGTTTGGTGTCATCGCAAAGGACCTCGTAGGCCTCGGAGACTTGCTTGAATTTGAGTGTGGCATTTTCTCGAACGGTGTTTGGGGATTGTGAGTGTTTATCTGGGTGATACTTTATGGCCAATCTCCTGAATGCTTCTTTGATTTCGTCTTTTGTTGCGTTCTTGTTCAATCCCAATACCTTGTAATGATCCTCCATCATCGTCGAATTTCTTGCGAGAAATGCAAACATATATATATATATATATATATATATAAAGGTAATCCAAGATTCCATATGTATCATAGTTTGCGTTGAATGTTATGGACCTCGTGGCAATGTCATAGCCACTTCCTTTCTTTCTCCTAAGCTGGTGTGTGTGAAATTATTTGAAGAGTCACAACCATTAATTAGACTTTGGCCCATAAGTTAAAACATTGGCTTGGGCTAACTTGGTGATGTAGATTGGGTCAAATTGAAGCTTTTGGTCTTTGAGCCCAGCGATTGACTTGTGGCCTAGGATTTGGGCCAGGTGGAGATGGAGGCCCAGGCTAGGGGCCATGAATTTGGAGTGTCTGATTCCCATGATATGGGCCATGAGACTGAGGTCGACATCATGGGCCAGGATGTAGTGAAGCTAAAATTGAAACCCATATTCTCGGAGCCCAAGGTCGACGGCCTAAGCCCAAAGCTTATCACTGGGTTGGGAATTAAATTGGTTTCAAAGGGCAAGTTGACTCGAGAGATGGGAATCGTGGATCCCCCACACACCTCGACAAGATCTTTGATGTTGATTACAAGCTTTGCTAGTCGCTCTCACTTTTTTTTTTCCTCATTATTAGTGGATGTATTAGACATCAAGTTTCCAACACGCAATCAATGACATGAAAAGGGATAACTTATTTACGAATATACAAAAGCCATGATTATTCGATTTATTTCTCAAAAAAATAAATAATATTTAAAAGTCATTGTGATCAATGGATTAAGAAAATCAAAGTAATTCAAAAATCAAGTGGTGGAAGCTACTCTAGATAATTTCTAGTGCTTATAAGCTATAAGTTTAACAAATCATGGTGGAAATCTTCTATACCAATTAAATAAAAAGTATTATTCAAAAAAAAATTATGAAGGACCGGTTGCTTAATTAAGAATGGATGAATTTAATCATTTATTTAATATTTTAACACCTTGTAGATTAGTAGCATTATTTGATTAATGGTGATCTTAATTTTAAATCGCTTGGGTGACTTGGGTCAAAAGTGCTGGTATGGAAGATGTAACGCCCCGAACCCAAAGCATGAGCTCGACACGTGACAACGGCCGCACACCCATAAGCTTTGCCTTACAAGTGTGCCAGGCCTCACTAACAAATTACAATACTAGCACCAAATGAAATTAAAATCTCCAAAATAATCCACTAATCAAGGATGTATCAAATAATTAAATTACATAACATCACTAATCCAAAATTTTCTTAAACAAAGGTCTCTCACAAATCACAAAAATAGCAATCGTGATACGCTTGATAATCTTGTCTAACTTTCTTCCCACACTACTCCCTTGCAACGTTTGCGCTAACTAATCCTCAGAATCTGAAATGGGGAAATAAATGGGGGGTGAGCTGGGAGGCCCAGTAAATAACCAATATCCTTATCCAGTCGGATCAAACACACATTTGTTAAAAACAGATATACATAGGTAATACAAAATTCTCAAATGATTGTTTTGATAAAGCATTTGGTTTAGTTCACAAAATAAAATATATTATTTTATTTGCAAACAGTAAATTCAACATATTCAGAAATAAATACAGATACAGATATAGTTTCAAATACAGATATAGATTCAAATACAGATTCAGATTCGGATACAGATATAGATATAATACATATACTAAACAGTCTTTAGTGACTACGGCCACATTATCCTTGTGACAAGGCCCAAAAACCACACATAGGTCGGTGGCAAACCCCAGAATGAAACTAGTTTCGGTACCAACGTATAATCCCCATTGGCGGGGCCCAGAACATAGTCAGACTGAGAGTTTTCAAATATCAAAACACATTTAAAATATATTTGAATTCCAAAACATAGTGATTTTCAAACCTTATTCAAATTATGTACAAAAACAAATCAGTTTAGCAAATAAGCTGTATAAAGATTCTTGTAACATATAATCACACGTTTGATCCGAATTTTTGAAGTAAACAATACTTTACAAATACAATGATTTTTCTGATATTTCGAAACAAGGTTGATTTTGGCATAATAGAATAATAAACTATAATAATAAGTTCGCAAATAAGAATATTTAATATATAAAATTGAGAAAATACTAGTTAAGGATAAAGGTCACTTACCTCTAGCAAGTAAAAGATAATGTAATCCTTCTTATCTTCTCTTTTCAAATCTCACAAATCAGATCCTAATCAATTATACAATAACCAAAATACATTAATTGATATAAACAATGCTATTTACTTAGCAACTAATTTATTCACTGGACTGCCTACTATTGGCCTAAATCCTTCTCCATGCTTTCACGTCAATAGCTATAGCCATGACAAGTTTTATTATTTTTATTTATTTTCTTTCTTTTCTTTCTTTTTCTTTGACTGTATGTACAGCAGTATTTAACCCATACTTCACGTTAAAGACTAGGACTTGTTTATCTTTTATATATTTTCTTTTTGTTTCTTTTTCTTTTTCTTCACGTCAATGGACTAGGCTACCTTTTATTTCTTTTCTTTTCTTTCTTTTTCTTTTACTGCTGCATGTACAGTGGCCATCAATCTCTATCACGTCAAACCTATACTCATGCCTAGTCTAGGAAATCAAACAGTAAATATAGATATGGTATTCATAGTTCCTATGCAGCAATTCTACTACGTATTGCTCCTAAATTTGGCTGATTCAGACTATGATATTCATCAATAGTAATTAAATCTAAAAGAAAAGTTTTATATGCTCTTACCTTAAAGAATTCTCCAATTTATCTTTTCTTGAAATCCTTCAAATCTTGCCGTCAAAGAGTGTCTATAGGTATTGAATAAAGTTTATAGCTCTATTTATACCCTAATATTGCTAGGGTTAGGGCTTATATTATTTTCTAGAAACTCCTTAAAATAATAAATTATTTACTATTTACCCCACAGTTAAAATTGATTAGATTACCCACCTAAAGCAAACTCTTTTTTTTTTTTTATCCTTTGGGACCGGGTATTACATTCTCCCCCACTTATAAGAATTCAGTCCTCTGAATTCGTTCCAAATTGAACGAGTACATCACACTTCCACTGCGCTACTCTAATCCCACAATTTAATACTGTCAATAAAATTTCCTTACTCATCCATCACAGTATACAAACTACTAAAATGTGAAAAATCCTTCAGATACACATAACTTTTACCAAAGTAATTCTTTAAATCCCTTCCATAACGAATAAAAATTATACGACCTATTTTTCAAAAATAATCCAAATAATCTGTAATTTACCATTGGCTAGTCTCAAATAAATCAAAAATCTTAATGAGTCTCCAAAAGTATAACAAAAGAAAATCCATGATTTCAAGGTTCACATAAATCACTAAACTCTAACAGCCATATAATTCTGTACCTCAAGATTAAATAATGTCTCCATTCTCTTGTAAGCTCAAAAATGTTTCATGATATATCCATATATATTTTCTATAACACAATTTGTAACTAGGTGATATCCAAAGTCTCCTTACATATTTCACTTAAGCACTAATATGGTGTCCATGTCATAGAATACCTCAATCATAGAAATTATCTTTTGCAATTAAACCATATTTAGATCACCTCTAACTTCTAGATAGTCAAATACGATAGTACTTAGGCTTAACTCTTTAAACAAATCGAGTTCCTCACAATATAGAATTATAGTCTCTAAGTGTTGATTGGCTAGAAAGGACAATGTCCACCGTGTCACCTTTATGAACAGAAAACTTTTTAGATTACTAAATAAAACAGCCCAAATTTTCACCTTACTAGAAAGTAAGCCTAATAACCTCAATCTTTTAATACCATATAACTTCATAAGTTCTAATAATTTTCCACTATAAGATACAAAGTGTTACAATTGAATACACTAATATACCTAAAGTTTTGAGAAGGAAAATATTATCAACTGTCCTTCATCAATATCTAATTAAAGTCGAATGCTAAAAACTCAAGAATAATCTCTAACATTGCTTTGTTGATTTTTATGTTCCTGAATCACAATTTGAGTTTTTCAATACCTCTCATTTTGATAGCATCACTCCTATGCCTCAAATCAAAATTATTCTCCTTTTAGAGTTGATAAGACTACACCATTGTAAAGCCAACATCAAAGCAACCTAATTATACTCAATAAGATCGATCCACTAATGGAAGGTATAATTCACATAAGATTTATATCAGAGACAACAATTACTATTTGAAAAACATACCTTCATAATTTTTTTTTTTTTTCCTCAAAGTACTTGTATATAGAATTTTCCAAAGAGACCTTAAGTATCAAACTATGCACTACCTTAATATCACTCTTATAGATTTCCCCTATCACACATAATCATAATATGGGACTAAAAGGAATTTTAGAATCTATCCTTTAGGTACTATAGTCTAACACAATGATGTTTTCAATTAACTCATTAAGCCAATTTAGCCCTTCATAATTCCACCTTCAAATATAAACTTATAATTCCCACTTGTATAAGCTTTGAAGAAACAATGACTACATAAAAGTGTCAAACTTTGAAAATTTCCAACAGATTACTCTAGGCTTAGCTAGGTAAAAGAGTCAAAAACTTTAGAATGACTGAAATCTTTCAATAACCAAATCACACCTGTAATATCAAAATTCGAAACCTTAACCTTTGAAAAGTTCCATCATATAACTACTGTGAACTACTGGAAAATAGTAAGTTTGTTAATTAAAGCTGTCCAAAAAAAATTATTTAAATTATCGGAAAGTTGGTCCAATATCCCAAGGAACGTACTTACTACCCCTTATAATTAAACCTATATTATCTACATGTCAAACCTTTCGCATCCTACAAAAAACCTATAACATCACAGTACTCATTATTTTGAAAAGATTCAATCCACCAAGTTCATATCACCTCAAATCAAGGAATCACATTGTAATAACACAATATTAACCTTTAGAAGTTCATACGGGTTCTAACTCCATAGTTGCTAATGTCATTGGGAATGTCCATAAGTCTCATGTTATTTGGTGGCATCTTAACCCACATTCAATATAAGATAATACTAAGATGTTACAAATTCCAATTCTATCAAAACTATAAGATACTCAAACTTCTGCTAGCACAAAATGTAACCCCAAAATGTTAAATGTCTGTCTCACGTTATAAATTATCTGTCAATACCTACAAATCAAACCCAACAATAATAATGATCCAACTCAATGAAAATCAAACCTTAACACAGAAATCCACCACTATCCAAAATCTATTGCTTATAAGAACCCACAAAATTTACATTTGAAATTTATTTTTAACAGAACAATAACCCTTAAATAATTTTTCTTTCTCATACTACGAATTTTCTCATTTCCATAAAAATCAAAACTGACCATAAGGTCTTTTGAATTATAACCTAAACCACATAGAGTCTACGTAATCACTACCCAAACTCCATTAAGACTATAGAATCATAAACTAAATTCCACAAAGTTTACAAATCAAAACCTAACTCCATAAGGTCTACAAAATCATAACCTGACTCCACAAAGTTTACAAAATCATAACCTGAACTTCATAAATTCTTTAGAATCATAACCTGAGTTTTATAAAATCTACAGAATCATAACCTAAGCTCTGATACCACTTTATTGTAACGCCCCGAACCCAAAGCATGAGCTCGACACGTGACAACGGCCGCACACCCATAAGCTTTGCCTTACAAGTGTGCCAGGCCTCACTAACAAATTACAATACTAGCACCAAATGAAATTAAAATCTCCAAAATAATCCACTAATCAAGGATGTATCAAATAATTAAATTACATAACATCACTAATCCAAAATTTTCTTAAACAAAGGTCTCTCACAAATCACAAAAATAGCAATCGTGATACGCTTGATAATCTTGTCTAACTTTCTTCCCACACTACTCCCTTGCAACGTTTGCGCTAACTAATCCTCAGAATCTGAAATGGGGAAATAAATGGGGGGTGAGCTGGGAGGCCCAGTAAATAACCAATATCCTTATCCAGTCGGATCAAACACACATTTGTTAAAAACAGATATACATAGGTAATACAAAATTCTCAAATGATTGTTTTGATAAAGCATTTGGTTTAGTTCACAAAATAAAATATATTATTTTATTTGCAAACAGTAAATTCAACATATTCAGAAATAAATACAGATACAGATATAGTTTCAAATACAGATATAGATATAGATTCAAATACAGATTCAAATTCAGATTCAGATATAGATATAATACATATACTAAACAGTCTTTAGTGACTACGACCACATTATCCTTGTGACAAGGCCCAAAAACCACACATAGGTCGGTGGCAAACCCCAGAATGAAACTAGTTTCGGTACCAACGTATAATCCCCATTGGCGGGGCCCAGAACATAGTCAGACTGAGAGTTTTCAAATATCAAAACACATTTAAAATATATTTGAATTCCAAAACATAGTGATTTTCAAACCTTATTCAAATTATGTACAAAAACAAATCAGTTTAGCAAATAAGCTGTATAAAGATTCTTGTAACATATAATCACACGTTTGATCCGAATTTTTGAAGTAAACAATACTTTACAAATACAATGATTTTTCTGATATTTCGAAACAAGGTTGATTTTGGCATAATAGAATAATAAACTATAATAATAAGTTCGCAAATAAGAATATTTAATATATAAAATTGAGAAAATACTAGTTAAGGATAAAGGTCACTTACCTCTAGCAAGTAAAAGATAATGTAATCCTTCTTATCTTCTCTTTTCAAATCTCACAAATCAGATCCTAATCAATTATACAATAACCAAAATACATTAATTGATATAAACAATGTTATTTACTTAGCAACTAATTTATTCACTGGACTGCCTACTATTGGCCTAAATCCTTCTCCATGCTTTCACGTCAATAGCTATAGCCATGACAAGTTTTATTATTTTTATTTATTTTCTTTCTTTTCTTTCTTTTTCTTTGACTGTATGTACAGCAGTATTTAACCCATACTTCACGTTAAGACTAGGACTTGTTTATCTTTTATATATTTTCTTTTTGTTTCTTTTTCCTTTTTCTTCACGTCAATGGACTAGGCTACCTTTTATTTCTTTTCTTTTCTTTCTTTTTCTTTTACTGCTGCATGTACAGTGGCCATCAATCTCTATCACGTCAAACCTATACTCATGCCTAGTCTAGGAAATCAAACAGTAAATATAGATATGGTATTCATAGTTCCTATGCAGCAATTCTACTACGTATTGCTCCTAAATTTGGCTGATTCAGACTATGATATTCATCAATAGTAATTAAATCTAAAAGAAAAGTTTTATATGCTCTTACCTTTAAAGAATTCTCCAATTTATCTTTTCTTGAAATCCTTCAAATCTTGCCGTCAAAGAGTGTCTATAGGTATTGAATAAAGTTTATAGCTCTATTTATACCCTAATATTGCTAGGGTTAGGGCTTATATTATTTTCTAGAAACTCCTTAAAATAATAAATTATTTACTATTTACCCCACAGTTAAAATTGATTAGATTACCCACCTAAAGCAAACTTTTTTTTTTTTTTTATCCTTTGGGACCGGGTATTACAGAAGATTTGCAATATCAGATAGTCAAGAGTATTTTTGAGCAATAGAAAAACCTCAATTGTGCAAACGAGGAGACTAGGATGAGACTTTCTACCATAAAAAACAATGGGAGGACACTTCCTATAACTTTCCTAAATTCTTCAACACACCCCACCCCATACGGTCACCACGAAATAACTTTCCTAAATTCTTCAACACATCCCACCCCATACAGTCACCACGAAATAACTTTCCTAAATTCTTCAACACACACCCCACCCCATACGGTCACCATGAAATAACTTTCCTAAATTCTTCAACACACCGCACCCCATACAGTCACCACGAAATAACTTTCCTAAATTCTTCAACACATCCCACCCCATACGGTCATCACGAAATAACTTTCCTAAATTCTTCAACATACACCCCACCCCATACGGGCACCACGAAATAACGTTCCTAAATTCTTCAACACGCCCCACACCCCATACGGTCACCACGAAATAACTTTCCTAAATTCTTCAACACACCCCACCCCACACGGTCCTAAATTCTTCAACACACACCCCACCCCATACGATCACCACGAAATAACTTTCCTAAATTCTTCAACACACCCCACACCCATACGGTCACCACAAAATAACTTCCCTAAATTTTTCAACACACCCCACCCCATACGGTCACCACAAAATAACTTTCCTAAATTCTTCAACACACACCCCACCCCATATAGTCACCACGAAATCACTTTCCTAAATTCTTCAAAAGGCCCCACCCCACATGATCACCATGAAATTACTCAAAGCCTCGTTTTCTTGATAGAAAAAGAGATGCATGCAAGAAAGTGGGAAATCAATGACTTCATTGACTTGCACATTGCGTTAGGAAAAGGGTCGCTATCATGAAAAATAAAAAAGAGAGATAGAATTGGGGAGACTTTTATTTACAATTATGCTAGAAACTGTCATTAATTAAACAAAACTTTCATATGCATTAGCAAGCTTATCAAGTCAAAACAAAACTATCGGATGAAAGAGCATAGGATGATTTTATCCCATTTTTGCTACTATGCCTAATACCAAATACTTATTAAGTCAATTGTTTTAAATTTGTTATGACGACTTTGTTGTCAGACAGCTATAGGCAGCATTACCCGACACTCAATTTTCATTATTGCAGAAACTTGTGTTACATCATTGTAGTGGGTATGCTCAAGGTACAATTAATTTCTTTTATGAGAAAAACCACTATATAAAAATCTAGAAAATAATTTAGTCCTCTTTTTCTATTATTCATATCCTTTTATAATCATACAAACATCATAATAACTAAACTGCTCTCCATGTGGGATATGACAAAATAGACTAAAAAGACAAAGATCTAATTATATCCCACGCTCCGTTTATATCTGATGGATTCCAAATTCTCTATCTAATTTTCTACCATCCACTGTCCTTGATCTAACTGAGAGAGGCTATGGATTCCAAATTCTTCAATCTAATTCCAAATCAGGACTCTATTAATTTATTGGACCAAGATAATTTTAACATTCAAAGGCCATGTTCTCTTAATATTAGCCCATGAAAAATTCTGCCCACTACAATCATCATCAACCGGGTAAACAAGACGGATAAGGATTCTCTTCATTTGGAAATCTCTCCATTTGTCCATTTCACGGTTCAGATTTTATTTCACAAATCTAACGATATATAGACTGCCTTGTCATTTAAAATTTTAAATGACGTGACAGTCTGTACACTGTTAGATCTGTGATATTTAATCTGGACCATGAAATGGAGACTCTCCATTTTATTTCAAATGGAGAGGATCCTTATCCAAAGAAGACGGCTTTAAAGCCTACCATCAAATTTCCAATAAAGTATTTATCCCAAGAATATTAAAAAGTTTCACCACGTAAAAAAGTTTTTACAAAAATAAATATAAAGTGTAAACAAAATTTTATAGCTGGTTATCATCTTAAGATAATGTTTAAGGTTATTTCCCTAAATTGTTTTGATACAGTATTTTCTTGCAAAATAGTATTAAAAATAATATTATTAAGCAAAAAAAATCAGAAGAATAGTATTAACTGGTATTAACTTATGGTATAGAATTTTTCCATGTGAATGGAAATATGGAATCAGTTATTAGAAAATAAAAATGAGAAATTGCTGAGAAAGTCTGAAACACCACTCCAAAGTGTAAGTTACGCGTGGAAAAAAACAACGAAAAGTAAGAGAGTCAAAATTACGCGTAACGTAGAGCTGACGCTTGTTGGAAATAGGGAATTTCCTACATAGCATAAAAGTCTGAAAATGAAAGAGGATAACGAAATGTTTAGACTTTCTTCACACACACACAGACTGATCAAGAATGACTTAAATGCTAAGAGCATGTTTGATTCCTCAATCTGAATACAGTTTTCTGTACTCAAAACCAAAAAATCACGGGTCCCACCACAAAATTTTTTGTTTGGCAATTGAACTCTGATTTTGTATTCAAGTCCAAACACTGTAGAAATGATACTCAAATCCAACATTTTGAGAACATCTTTTTGATGTTTTCATTTTCTGTATTCTGTACTCAACGATTTTGTTTAATAAAAAAAAAAAAAAATTCTCTCTTTCAGCTCTCACTATCCTCTCCCTCTCTCTCACTGGCGTAGCTCATGGCACCGATCTCTCTCGCGGTCTCGCCTGATGTGCCTCGCGGTGGGATTCGCAGTGGTCACATGGGCTTCCGATCTCTCTCGCTATAAGCTTCGCGGTGGTGCCTGATGGGCTTTCGCTCTCTCTCACTATAAGCTTCGCGGTGGTGCCTGGGCTTCGCAATAAGCTTCGCGAGGTTGTGTTGGGTGGCGATCTCGCCGATCGGATCTGGCTCGCGGTGGTCAGCAACTCGAGGTGGGCTTTGCGGTGGTCGCGTTGGGCTCGCGATCTCGCCGATCTGATCTGGTGGGTTGGGGGTGCTCGGATCTGGTGGGTTGGGGGTGATCTGGTGGGCTTTGCTGGGTTTGCCGTGGGTTGTGGGTGGCTGGTGTGGGTTCGCCGTGGAGCGTGATGGGTTGGGGGGATCGGTTGTGCAAAGAAAAAAAATAATAATAATAATAAAATAATAAATGAAAACATAACAATAAAACATTTGGAAATCACTTAACAAAATTTTTATTCTTAAATCTATTATAATATTATTTTTTATTACAATTCTCAAAACACCCAAATACAAGTTTTAGAAAACTGAAAACAAAAAATAATAACCAAACATACCCTAAGTTTCAGGCAGTTTCTACAAAGTTTCCTATTAAATAATTGATGAATGGTTGCTTTCGACATCATTATTTATTTATTTATTTTTTGATTTGGGGAAAAACAATTTGACAGAAAGTGGCCAAGTGAGACGCAAGTGGCTCCTTTTATAATGTGCTAATACCCATTTTGTCCTTTCAAATGATTTACCAATAAAATACTAAGTTAATCAAATGAAAATTTATTATAATATTAATGGTGTCACAAAAGATAAATAAATAAATTACGACTTAAATATATGATATTTTATGAGATAATTAATAAATGAAAAGATATCCATACAAAGGATTAAGATTCTCTAGAGTTTTTAGGGTATTCTACCACATAGAGTTCTCTAAATCTTGACCATTTATTTTAAAATAAAAGGCCAGGATGATGCCATATCATTATTCCACTAACATAACAATAAAATAATAATTATTTTATTTTGGTTTGGATGGGTTAACCTTAGAGTGTTTTAGTTTGGTTTGAAAATCATTATTTTATTGTTATGTTAGTGGAATAATGATATGACATCATCCTAATCTTTTATTTTAAAATGAATGGTCAAGATTTAGAGAACTCTATGTGATAAAATACCCTAAGAACTCTAGAGGATCTTGATCCCCCATACAACCTACCATCAATCAAGGAACTTCCCTATCTTTGGTGCGTTAATGATTATCGTTGGTGATTTTAATTGGAATGTTGTAGAGAAAAATATAATTGATTATCAATATTGTTGCTCCAAATGTTGAAATATGTAATAATTGATGAAAATAAAATTGTAAAATATTGATGCTTTGATAAGAAGAGATGAAAAGTAATTTATAAAAAAAATGGTTGTTAATGAAGATTGTTAAGAGAGAGTTAGCAGAGAGAAAAATGCTAAAAAATAATTGTGAAAGTTGAAGTCCTATTTAAATTTTGTTACCAGTTATTTAAATAAAGAATATTGGGAATATTTTTTGTAACAAATTCGATTTTTTATTTATTTAAAAAGTTTCTTTTATGAGACAGAGTATATCTTGGACCTTTTTACTGTTTTTGGTTGACAAGAAAGAATAAAAAATATATATATTTTAAAAATGATTATGTGTTTAAAATTGCCCCTCTTTTTTGCTTGCTTGTTGTGTATTTTTATTTTAATAAAATAAAATTAAAAATATGATAGAGGATTTAAAGTTTGCCCCTCTTATGCATCATGATTAAAAATAATTAGGCGCAACCAAGAAGAGAATAAAGGAAAAATCACAGCCCCTCCAAATCTTGAAGAGAAAAAAAATAAAAAATTATAGATGAAAATTTTGAAAAGGTCAAAAATATTGAGGGCATTGGAGGGTTTTTCTTTTAAAGAAGTTTATAACTCTTGGCCCTTTCAATGCAAATATTGTCAGATTGTTCACACTGCTTTCAAAGCAAAAGGTGTAGGCGTGAAAGAAAGGAGGGTCCACAACTTTCTTTATAGTGACGAAGGAGTTAAAGGCAAACGCTAACACAAGGTTTAGATTTCTTTAGAGTTCAGAGAGAGAAAGAGGGTAACGAGAGGTTTAGACTTTCTTCACACACAGAGAGAGTGAGAGAGAGGTGAGCTGCTTGTAGTGTGAAAATGGATTACGAGGGGAATACAGAGAAGCGAAAACGAAGCTCAAGTGTCGACATTGCTGGGAGCAGTTCATCGACTGTCTCAGGAGGGGAATACGAAGTCTTTTTGAGTTTTAGAGGCAAAGACATTCGTAAGACCTTCACCGATCACCTGTACCATGCTCTTGTTCAAGTGGGAATTCGCACCTTTAGAGACAATGAGGAGCTTCGTGTGGGAGAAGAGATCGGCCCAGCGCTTCTCAAAGCAATCAAGGAGTCGACAATCTCAATCCCAATCTTTTCCAAGGACTATGCTTCTAGTAAATGGTGCCTACGTGAGCTTGCCAAAATGGTGGAGTGCCATAAGGATGATACTATGAAACAAAAGATTTTACCTATTTTTTACGACGTGGAGCCATCTAATGTACGACATCAAACGGGGAGTTATGAGGAGGCCTTTCACCAACACGAAAATAATTTCGATCAAGAGATTGTTCAAGGATGGAAAAAGGCTATGCGAGTGGTTGGACAGTTGAAGGGATGGGAATTGGAGAAAGAAACTAATGGGTAACTCACTCTTTTTGTTTTTTTGCTCTTGCTAAGTGCTAATTCCCACCTATTTTTAAAGTATGATTCAATTTGCCATAATTTATTTCAGACTCAAATATTTGAAAAAAAGAACAATTCTTTACATTTTTGTTCTTGCAAATTTATTATAATATTAATTTTTGTGTATTTTACAAGTAAAGCATGGGCTGATTATACATGTAGAAGTGATATTCTAATCTATAATTTAAACTAATAGCTTTATTGGGACTTGCTTGTTCTTATTTCAACCAACAATAATAAAACACTTCTAATCATTGTGGGATTCTATTCCTTAACATTCCTCCTTAAACTCAAGGTGTAATTTTAATAAAACCTTGAGTTTGGTAACAAAATAAAGCTCAAAAGACTTGGCTCAACTCGGTTTGGCTCGTGTCTAGGCTTGATGGCTTGGATCTCGGCTCAGAGGCTTGGTGACTCGAATTTTGGCTTGATGACTTGTTTAGAAGTGTTTTATTATTGTTATTGTTGTCCTATAAATAAGACCCCACAATATATTGTAAAACACACCGTGAATAAATAAAAGATGTAGCCTATTAAGTTTCATCCTGTAGACGTAGACTCACATAACCAAACCACGTGAAATCCTAATCTCCACTCTCTACTTCTCTTCTTCCATTTTATATTTTCTGTTAATCACCATTTTATATTTCTTTAGATTATCATTAGATTTATGTTTTCTAAATGTTAAAGATAATAGCATGAATCAAGGGATTCATGTGTGATTTATGACCTTGATTCAAGGTAATATCATCGAATCGAATCGGTGACCCAAGACAGAGAAGCCATGAAAGAGAGATCAAGGGGGATTGAGTGAAAACCCATTACATAAAATCAACAAAATTAGTGCTCAAGTATGTACACTGTGTGACCGTGAGAGAGAGATGAGGGGGATTAGGTGAGAAGCCATAAATGAGCATGAGAGGTTGAGTGAGAAGCTTTTGGAGAGAGCATTGAGACGTTGAATTCACTTAATTTCTTCCGTGAATTTTTTGTTTTAAAATAAAGAAAAGAAACTAGAAAGAAATATTTTTTTGTTGTTAAATTGGGTTTGAAATTTGGTTCGAAATGTCTGCTTTAATAAAGTAACTGAAATAAAATTTGCAGAGTCTGAAAATAGCCCATTTCATATATGAGTGAATTTTGTGTGTAAATGTTATTGAATTCTATTTGTAATACTGCAAAATTGCGTTTAGAAATTGATTCAATATTTCTTAATCATATTGGTTATGATTATTGATGCACATTAATTGTCTCTACAATGATTTTTTTATATATTTTTTGTGCGTCAGTATTGGTATGTTCTTCATCCCTTTAGGATAGCTATCTGCTATATATTCTAATGGTTAACTTGATTCTTTGGTTGAATGCTCAAGAAAGTGATGGTGTGCTTGAATGTATAGAATCTTTGGTATAACTCAAATTTGCATGCTCGTGAATATCTTCATGTGATTTTGTTTTTAGTTTATAGAGTCAATAGGTAATAGAGTGTATTGACATAAATATATAAGGGGTTTGGAAGCACTATTTTACACACTTGGGAGGCTTTACGAGACGGCTTGACTCTATTTTAGTTAGGTAATATTTCAATTAAATGTTAGCTCCTTTCATGGCAGTGATAAACATTTAGGAAACATATTTTCAAAAATTGAAAAAGATAGATTTCAATAACATAATTGGTTGAAAGCAATTTTTAAATTTTTTTTTTTGCGATCAAACATTATGGTTGTTATATTACTCTATTACAAATATAGAATTATCTCCTGGATAGTTTAATTAAGAATTGCATTGTCCTACATTGAAATATAATCAAGAACCTCACCCCCCAAAAAAATTAAAATAAAATTGTAAGCAAAAAATGTAACCATGCTCACCCATTGGGAGATAGGCTCATTTGCATAGTTTCATTGTCTCTTAACATAGTGAGATTGGTTTTATTGGAATGTCTTGGTTTTGGGGTTGAAAACAACACTAAAATAAAGGGTTACAACTTGATTTTCTCTATTTTTTATTAATTCTATAGTTGGGAAGGGGGGAGGGGGGTGTCATCTTGTCAGTTGAATTACAAGATTTTTTGCTCAACTTAAAGTTTTTAAGTTATTTATGTTTGAGAGAGACAAGGTGCCTAAAAACGTAACCATTCTCAAACTCACCAAGAGGTATGGTTCATTTGCATAAAACATAATTGAGTTATAACTATTTGAGAGATACAGTGTGCCTAAATACATTTATAATTTTGAAGGAATTCCATTTTTGGTATGATTGATTGAGTTTATATAATATATAATTAATACATATAAAGAAGACCACAAAGGATTTTTGTGCATAATTCTATTATATATGTGTATTAATTATTGTATATTTATTAAAAAAATTTCATATGCACAGGTTTGCGACTTGTGTGCCTAAATACATTTATTTTGAAGGAATTCCATTTTGGTATGATTGATTGAGTTTATATTGTAATTAATACATATAAATAAGACCACAAAGGATTTTTGTTCATAATTCCATTATATATGTGTATTAATTATTGTATATTTATTAAAAAAAACTTCGTGCATCGCATAAGTTTGTGACTAGTTACATAAGAGTGGGGGCTGATTCGTTTGTAGAGTGTCAAATAGAATAAAATTTTTTGGAACTAGGTACTAATTATTTGTTGTGTTTTTTTCCTTCGGTATCAATTATATTTGGCAGGCAAGAAGGAAAACTAGTAAAGAGAGTTGTTTCACAGGTTTTGTTAGAGTTAAGGAAGAATTACATGGTTGTAACTGACAACTTGGTTGGAATTGATCATCATGAAAAAGAAATGACAAAATTATTGCAAGTTGGCTCCAATGGTGTACGTATTGTTGGAATCCATGGCATGGGTGGTATTGGCAAAACAACTATTGCCAAGGTCATCTACAACAAATTCTATGAGTGCTTCGATTTTTGTTGCTTCCTTCCAGATGTTCGAGAAACGTCACAACAACATGGTTTTCTTGATTTGCAAAATAAACTTATCTCTAAGATCCAAAAAAACCAAAAAGAACAAGCTACTAATGTTGATGAAGGAATCAACATGATTAAACGCATCTTTCGCAAAAAGAAAGTTTTCATTGTGCTTGACGATGTTGATGACGAATTTCCAGTTGATAAGATTGTAGGACGTGATTGGTTTGGTTTAGGAAGTAGGATCATAGTTACAACAAGAGACAAACATGTTTTGCTTTTGCTTAAAGCGGAAGAAACTTATGAACCCCCAGTCATGGAACTTTGTCATTCTCTTGAACTATTTAGCAAGCATGCCTTTAAGGGGGAGTGTCCTCCAGAAGATTATCAAATTATCTCCAAAAGTATTGTATCCATTGCTGCAGGGCTTCCTTTGGCTCTTGAGATTATAGGGTCATTTTTGTATGGTAAGAAAAAAGCAGTATGGGAAGATACATTTGGTCAGCTAAAAGAAATACCTGATTGCTATGTCCAAAAAAAGTTGAGAATAAGTTATGAAGCATTAGATAAACCTCAACAACAAATCTTTCTTGATATTGCATGTTTCTTCACTGGAGTGGACAAAAGACTTCCTTTCTACTTCTGGGATGGTTGTGGGTTTTTTCCAAATAGAGCGGTTGAAGTCCTTAAACTCAGGTCTCTTGTGAAAATAGAAGATGATAATATTCTAAGGATGCATGATCAACTTATAGACCTCGGTCGACAAATCGCCTGTGAGAAAAATCTAAATGACCCAGGGGAGCATAGTAGGTTGTTTAGACATGACAAAGCCTTGGGCGTGTTGAAGAATCGGACGGTAAGATTTGATTGCATCATGAATTTTACCCTCATTGTTTAGTATTTTTCTTATTTCCACGTTCGTATACTATAATGCAAGCGAGAGAAACGTGAGTTAGTAGTAGGATTATTTTAGTCATTTCAATATTTGAAGCAAATACCAGAACTTTTTTTTTGTTTTAGAGACCAAACGTGGGTCTTTCTAGATACTTATTTTTTGGACTCCATAAATCTTATTTATATATTTATTTTAGAGTTTTTTGTTGGCAGGGAACAAGAAATGTTGAAGCGCTCGAACTTTATTGTTTGAAAGAATGTCAGAGTTTTAAAGCTGAGGAATTTAAGGAACTAAGAAATCTAAGGTATCTCCGAGTGGATAATGCTGACCTTGATGGAGATTTTACGGATATTTTTTTTAATTTAAGATGGCTGCAGTGGAGCTATTGCCGAAGACAATTTAGTCCATCCAATATTGATCTAAAGAATCTAGTCATTCTTGATCTATCATATAACAAATCCCTCAAAGACAATTGGGAGGGTTGGAGTCAAATCAAGGTCTTTAAGAATATCTTTATTTTTTTATTATTTTTTTTCCCTTTTTTCACATCATTTACTTTTTGAAAATTGATATTTTGTAATTATTTTCTTGTTTTACAGATGGCAAAAGGGTTAAAAGTTTTAAATCTCTCAGGTTGCAGTGGCTTAACCAAATCTCCTGACTTTTCAACATTAAGAGCTTTAGAGATATTGAATCTTGGAGAGTGTGAAAATTTGGTTGAAATTCACCCATCAATTTGGAAGCTAAAAAATTTGAGAGTGCTTGACATTTCAAGAAGTGGCTATAACATTCCCATAGGTCCCATAGCAAAGTTTCCTGATGAAATTGGAAACTTAGAGAAGCTTGAAGAGATATATGCCGCAGTTAGAGAGGATTTGCATGGGGAGATTCCTAGGAGTATTGGGAGACTATCCTCTCTGAGAATCCTGAGATTAACTGCTACCAACATATATAGCCTACCAGCAAGCATTTGTGGGCTTTCTCGCCTTGAGACCCTTGATTTACAAGGTTGCTATAAGCTTCAATCGTTGCCAGATGAGCTTCCTTCTAGTTTAACGAGTCTAAGTGTCACATGCCAATCAATGGAGACATTCCCAAGTCGTCTTTCCAACCTGATCAATTTAAAGAATTTAGTCTTTGATCATTGTGTGAATCTGGTGGAAATTACTAGAGATATTGGGAAATCATCCCAATTGGAGACCTTGGCCTTGGAGTCCTGCAACAAATTGAGAACCCTACCAGCAGAGATTGGTGCCATTTCTCGACTCAAGGAACTTAAACTATTGCACTGCGGCAATCTTCAATGTATCCTGGCGCTTCCTCCAAGTTTATTTACAATATATGCTGACTATTGTGAATCCCTAGAAAGATTACCAGATCTGTTAAATTTGAAAAATTTATCAGACGTAACACTTCATAATCTTAATAAGCTAAGGGAGATTCCAGAACTCGGGGAATTAGAATATTTGGACATTGCTCACTGTGCATCCCTCAAAAGATTACCAGATCTATCAAATTTAAAGAAGTTACAAAGAATAGATATAGTGGAATGCAAGAACCTTATCGAGATTCAAGGCTTTGTGAAATCAGAATCGTTTACGGCATTGAATATACATGATTGTGAATCCCTAGAAAGATTACCAGATCTGTTAAATTTGAAAAATTTATCAGAGGTAACACTTCATAATCTTAATAAGCTAAGGGAGATTCCAGAACTCGGGGAATTAGAATATTTGCACATTGCTCACTGTGCATCCCTAAAAAGTTTACCAGTTCTGTCAAATTTGAAGTTAGAAAGAATGGAGATTCACGGCTTTGGGGACTCAGAATTGCTTACGGCATTTAATATAGGTGATTGTGAATCCCTCGAAAGATTACCAGATGTGTCAAACTTGTGGATGCGAAGATTACCAGATTTGTCAAACTTGTGGATACGAAGATTACCAGATATGTCAAACTGGGGGATGCAACAATATCTACCGCTTTTTGTTCTTTTTTCTTTGTTGTTAAGATTAGCGATACGAGCATTGGGTAGAGATTGAGGGCCTTGGGAGTTTGAAATCCTTGGAGATATTGGACTTACCATGGACATCCTTGGAATTGAGGCCCTGGGGGGTTTAAAATCCTTGGAGATATTGGACGTACCATGGACATCCTTGGAATTGAGGTACTGAGATCCAAGGAATTTAAAGGAATTAACAATTCTTCATTGCAAGAATTTAACTGAGATCCAAGGACTTGAGGAACTGGAATCCTTAATATGACGAGTCAGAGGAATGGGAGGGATGGGAGTCAAGAGGAATGGAAGGAATGGGGGTCAGATTTATGGGGGGAATGGGAGTAATTGGAGGTATATCTCAATTTGCTGTTGAATTACTGTTTTCTCATTGCAAGAAGGATTTTCATCGATTGCTTGCTAATTATCTTTTCTTCCTTTATTTGTTATTCAGATTCCTTACAGTCCCAGTTCCAGTTCCAATTCCAGTCCCAGATAAATAACAGTAAGTGTGCAATTATCGCCCAATTCAATATATATATATATTTGCATTGTCCCTTGTATGGTGAGCCCACTTGTCATGATGGGGTGATGAGACACCCTTGTCCTTGCATTGAAGTTGTCATATTTGACTTTATCTTTTAGCCATAGTATGCGATATCTTGCTTTTGCGTTTATAATTTATGTTTGCTTATAATGGGAACAAAATTTGCAGCCCAACCATTTGTTAATTTGTTGCAATGAAATGTTATGATATGGTTTCTTTATTTACTTAAGCTTTGTTTTGTTAGATCTATCTTTAGCTGAAAGAAAGTTAATCAAATTGCTGGATTTTTATCCCTACGTAGCTGCTGCTTGCTACATTGTGTTAAATTTACAAAATTCTTATATGTATGGCCCATCTCGAAAACATCTATAAAGTACACTTTTAAAAACTCCTTACATCATACATCTGCTGTCGGATGGTGTTTCGATCAAGCTCAATAGAAGGTTGTAGGGTCGTGAATCTTGATAAACTAGTCAATTTCCATATGAAACAACATTGCTGGAGCACTTTTGAGGTATTTTCATTTCATTTCTTTCTCACATTTCTCAGCATCTAACAGCTTGAAGTACCGTTTCATCACTTTTTGCTCCCTCATCTTATAGGCTTTTTTTTTTTTTTTTTTTTTTTTTTTTTTTTTTTTTTTAATCATCTCCAAAATTTATTCTTTTCCTTTTTCGGGGTTGAGTCTCATATTTTCCTTCCCACATCCCCCTTCTTTGTATGTGTTATTGGACTCAGAGGTTCTCGTAAAATATGTTGCAATATCTGAATGTGAGCTTTGATTCAATGGATAGGGTGATGGAATCTCTTGAAGTTAAAACTATTCTTTACTTTGTAATTTTTTAGAGCTATGTAATTTTTAAGTTTGGATCAGTTTAATTTGTAAAATATATGGGGACCTTCTATCCTCATTGGTTGATGTTGGGTTTTTGTTTTTTCTTGGATTGTAGCTGATCAGATAAATAGAGGATTGACTCTTGGTTCTTGCTAACAATGGGGCTGCATGTACATGTAGTGCAGTCTTTTTCTCTTGGGGAGCATTGTTTAAGACTTGTTTTTAGGCTTGCTAGTCCATTCAAAGGAAGATTGAATTTTCTAGCTAGAAAGGTGCTCCATGGCATCTAGCTACTACAATTGACCACATATTGGATATTGTTTGTCCTGCTAACTACTGTATAAGTATATCCCTAGTTGTGCCGATGTGGAAGCAAATTTTCTCAATAGATCAAGTTCTTCCGGTTTTTGTTTAAACATATTTTTCTTGGTGAATTACATTAAATTTTCTTTGCATATGGTATGTTCAATATAATTAATTTCCTCTGGTTCCTGTTTAAATTTATTTTTATTGATGAATGACCTTATATATGAAACAGTTATCTATCTTCTTACACATTGCTCATGGACTGAATTCAATGTTAGAAATAGTATTAATGTGGAATAACTTTAAAAAAGCTGTTGTTGGAATCCCAACATTTCTTTGGATTTATCATCTATGTTCTCTGCCAAACTAACTAGATCTATTAATAATACCATACTTTGGACATAGGGTGGTTATGTTCTATCTGATCTATTTTCAATCTGCATTTATATTTGATTGTTACTCGTGCCAATCATCTAAAACATCTATGTATTGTAATCTCAGAGGATGAGAAGGATAGGTGGATCCGAGAGCTATTTTCCGAGCTGCAATGTGCAAACCAAAGGTTGGCAGCATGTCAAGAACAACTACAAACATTTATGACATATATCGAAGAATTCACCCAAACATTTTTACTTTAAATGATGCGTGATTTGTATATTGTCCCTACATTCTAAACTCCAAGAATATTATTTTTTCTTTCAGTTTTTTAAAACAAGTAATAATTGGTAACGCCAAACGTGTTCTTGACATTACACCTTCTTGCATAACAAAGTTACTTGATGCTATTGGGAATTTAGAGAAGCTCATAGAGATAAATAGCTCTTGTTATTATTATTTGTAAGGGGAAATTCTTAATTTAACGAGACTATCCCCTTTAAGATTGTTGAGATTAGCTCTTACCAAGATTTGTAGCCTACCATCAAGAATTTGTGGGCTCTCTTGCCTCCAAACCCTTGATTTATTCAACTTTGGAGAGCTTCAATCACTGCTAGAGTTTCCCTTTAGTATAATGATTAATAAAAACATTCCCGACATAATGACTCTACGTGTCACATGTAAATTAATGAAGACATTCCCAAGTCTTTCCAACATGATGAATTTAAAGGAGTTGTTTTATAAGTGCTTGAATATAGTGGAAATTCATAGAGATATTGGGAAAATATCTAGAGACCTTGAACTTATCCACAACCAAAGAATAGCAGATACTGGATAGTGGAAATGCATCTCTCTTTTTGGCTAAACCAAACTTTCATTAAACAGAAAATGCAAGAACATCCATATTCCAAGCCTCCAAAACATGGAGGGGAATAGGGTAAACATTACAACTGAAAGGGGGAGGGCTAGAAGAAGCAAATTTAGCTAGAGAATGAGCGACAGAGTTAGCCCCCCTGTTTACCCAGCAAAACTTATAGGATCTAAAACGCTTACAGAAAATTAAGATGTCGTTACAAAGTGAACTGATCAGCCATGAGCCAAAAGAAGACTTCCCATTAAAAGAATCCATGCATATTTGCAAGTTGCCTTCGATGATGACTGAGTGGAAATGTTCAGACAAAACAAGCTAGATTGCCCAAAGAACAGCAGAAGTTTCAGCTATTAAAGGGTCATGCAAGGATATATCTTTAGCCCACCACCGCAACAACTTTCCATCTCCATCCCAGGCAACAAAAGCAATCCATGAGGCAGTATTAGTGGTCGCAGCATCCAAATTTAACTTAATAACACCTGGCAGACGTTTGGACCAAACCTGTGAATGATGAGCAGCCAAGTCTTTCCCCTGATAGAACAACTTATAACCTCCCAAAACTTGTGTTCTAAGGTTTTTGTGATGGGAAGGATCGGAATCTGATCCCCATCATGGACAACTCTATTACACATCAACCAAATAGATTCCAAGGTGAGGGCCATTTGAAGAGAAGACATGAACCTTACCTCAGGAGTATAAGCGCAGGGAGGATCAATGACTGAGCATGATGCTACATGTAGTTGGTCCACTCTGAAACCTCATTGGCATCCAAACCAGATTGCTCTGGACACTGGGCATTTAAAAAAGAGGTGAATACTGGATTCTTCTTCCTCACAACACAACGGACAACTTGAATCCATAGGGCCCATCCTAGAAGCAATTTTAGCTCTTGTAGGGAAAGTATCCGTTCCTATCCGCCACACCATATGTGAAGCAGAATAAATAAGAAGCCACATTGAAACTTGATGACATGGACTCACCCAAAACTTGTATAATAAACATTTTTTTTTTTGAAAAACACAACAATCATCTTTTTCAACAACTAATAATCACAATAATGCAGCTCTTTTCCTTCCCTCTGGCCAGAGAACATGGCAATTTTTTATTCATTTCACAAGTAAGAACTGGGATCCACCTTGAATCATCATTCATCTCATTATTCTTCCATGAGATGAATTACAAATCCTGCTCTTTGCTTTACAAACCAATGGAACTCTAGGCATCCCCCTCATCTGCATACACTTTTAATAGAGAGATGAAACGATCAAAATTAGTCACAAGTCAATTGATCGAAAACTGTTAGTGATGTCAGTCTAGTTAAGAAAACCTTATGAACAAAAATTAAGTGATGAATTTATTTTTTAACTTTTAAAACATAATCATCATGAGACTATGAGAATAACAAAGTTTGGAAGTCTACTGTTCTGCATTATGTGGACCATTGAGAGTGAAAGGAAAAGTTGGATTTCTAAAGAAATTGAATTTACTTTGGTCTTGATTAAGTCTTATTCCTGTGATCTTTGTATGATGATAATCTTTGTATGATTGTATGTCTACCTTCCACATCCTTTATAGAATTTATTGATCTCCAAAACACTAGATTGTAATATTTTTAGGAGTTGTCTAGTAGACTTCTTGTGAACTAGAGCATTTTCCTCTTTCTTAACAAAATGATTTAATAACCAAAAAAAAAAAACTATTTGACCATCAATTGCCACTTAATCTTTTTCTCTGGTATCAAAGATTTTGAAACTTTTGAGATAGCAATATAAGAGTAGAAAGACACATACTTGCAGTAGAGGAGAATGTTTGCACAAAGAAGAGAGACCATCACTGCAAAGGTTGAAATGCTAGAGGTGCTGACCCAACATATCTGGGATGAACTTCTTGAGGCAGCAAATCTATAATCTATAATCTATATCTATAATCTATATCTATATCTATAATCTATAATCTAAATTAAAACTCAAAGCAGTGAGAAAGTGTTTGCCCTCCTCCAAACACTGCCAAGTCAGAATTCCTATACTCACATAAGTCCAATTCAATTATCACTCACATCTCATAATAATCTAAATTAAAACTCAAAGCAGTGAGAAAGTGTTTGCCCTCCTCCAAACACTGCCAAGTCAGAATTCCTATACTCACATAAGTCCAATTCAATTATCACTCACATCTCATAATTAATGTTTTCTTTCTCACACGTTCTCCACACTCTCTCTCTGTTTCACGCTTGACTCCTCACCTCCCTCTCCCCCTCTTTTCTCTCTCTCCCCCCCCCACCCCTCATCTCCAGCCGCCTCTGCCCCTATTTTCTCTCTCCCTCGCCCCCTCATCTTCAGCCGTTAACATTTTCCACTTCGTTCAGACGTTACCCCCTCGAGTTTATTCCCTTTGTGGCTATTCGCTCCTTTAACTGTTCCAGCATATACAATTCACTACCTTTCCTCTCTCATCAATCTTTATTTAGGCTTCCCCCATTAAATCTTACCGTTACTTTGCCTCAAAGTCTCTCTCTCTCCTTTTCTCTGTTTTTGCTCTTCTTCTCATTCTCTTATTTAAACCATTCAACACCACTGCTCCAACAACAACCCAAGGTGAGTCGTTTTTATTTTTATTTTTTACTTCCTCGAATATAATCTGGAGAATGTGGGTATACAAACTCTAGAAAACCACCCACTTCTCTCTCTCCCTCCAATTACGTATTATTATTTTGGAGTGGACACAACTACCAAAACTTTTTGTTACACGCATGCAAGTTGTTTGATAAAATAGCTGAGTGCTTTCTTATTCTTTTCTAATTTGATTTTTGTGAAATGCTAAAATTTCAATCAGATTTCCAAATGAATGGTGTGCTTGCAAATTGATTTCTAGAGGAGCACTTGGTAACTTTCAGTGGCTGTGTGTGTGTTGTTACTTATTATGCACACTAAAGGCATAATTGAACATCCTTTTAGAATCGAGTTTGTCCTCCTGTTGTGTTTCATGTATAGAAATGCTATTGGTTCTGGTCATGTATCCATTTATAATGATGGACTGGAATTTGAAATGCTACAAGACTTTGGGTAATAGGGTCAGAGGTTAATATTAGATGTGCATGTATTTAAATCTAGAGTTTACAAGGACCCAAATAATATTAGATGTGCATGTATTTAAATCTAATGTATGTATAGCTTTACTATACAATTGACTCTTACAAGAGGAAGTGGATCAAGAACTGAAGAACGTGATGGTTTTTATTGTATTCAGATACTTTCTTATGGATTGTTTTAGTGTCATAATATTAAGCATGGTTCTTTTAAAAAAAAAAAAAAACTGCAATCCTCATAACCTTCTAAGTAAATGCCACAGTTTCAAGTGTCTCCTTTAGGAGATCATCGATGCAGTTAGATCCAAACATGCCTTAGTCTTCTAATATGCTTATCATAGTTTGTGCTTCTGCTCATTGTTGAGATTTATTTAGTTGCATCTAGGAAAAGATTATTGGAAAGTTGAAAATGTGTCCATGTTTCCAGGATAAAATGGTAGGTGAACCAGTAAATGTGAATGTGTTCCAAGAATTGGCTAGGGAAGCCCTTCCAAAAATGTACTATGATTTTTACGCTGGTGGAGCTGAGGACCAGTACACATTAAAAGATAATGTGGAAGCATTTCATAGAATCATGTAACGTGCTAAACCTTCTAATCTTGATACAGAAAATTGGGTATGGCATTTTATCTATTCAGTTTTTATGGCTTTCTTAGGATTCGTCCTAGAATTCTTGTGGATGTAAGCTAGAAATAGAGATGTCAACAACTGTATTGGGATACAAAATTTCAGTGCCGATTCTAATTGCTCCAACTGCCTTGCATAAGTTGGCACACCCTAAAGGTCTAAATCCTGTAGAAAGAGGCCTCAGTTGAGATTTATGCATTTGAAGCTTTGGTTTCTGAGGTTTATCTTAGAATTATTGGTATGTTGATCATTGCTCATTTTAAAGTAGCTCAATTGAGATCAGAAATATGATTCTTTTTCTTTTTCTTTTTTTAACTTGGATTAATCTTTAGACAAGAATTAATTGTATACTTTCTTAGGTAAATTTTATAGAACATAGTTAATGTTTTCTCTCTGCTCAGTTCCTTAGAACCATAAGTTATGTAAGGTGTGTCAACACAGCACCCCTGTTAGGAAAAAAGGGGTCTCTCTCTTTGCTTTTCTACTGCTTTCAATTTATGCTAAATATATTGGAGTATTAAGTGTTTTTAATTGATGCCTCTTTTACTATGGATTGCAGCCAAGCAAAAGTGTTTTGTTGACTCTTTATTTTGTTGTTGAAGATGATCTAAATCTTTGTAACTCCATGTTTTGCACGTGTTTGATGAAATGCCTTTAAGAAGGATTTGAAAAAATTATGGTCATGCTCATGTAGAACAAATAGGAATAATGTCTGTTTTAGAATTCATACTCATTAGGGACTCTCATTTGGATTCCTGAAAAGGATATGCTTTGTTATTATGTAACTATATACCCTCCTGTAGTATCAATCTTGCATTTAAATTCATATGTGATAATTTGTTTTATAACTCCAGTTATTTCTTTGTAATTTGGTTGAAGCTTGATTGTAAATTGCTTATTATTTAGATTTATGAGATATGAAAAAAATGAAATGCCTCTATGTTTATATCATATGTATATGCTCTAACTTGATTCCAATATCTTTATGCAATACAATTTGCCTTCCCAGTGACATTAAGGAACTTACTTTTCCATCTGGTGGCTATTCTAAATCATTTTTTTTTTTTTTTTATATTTATCAAAATAAAAAATAAAATGAGGAGAACTTCAACATTTAGTGAGGGGTGTACAGCTTATAAGGATCATTAACAATTGGAGGAGCATTCTTGGAAAAAAAAAAGAATCTAATTATACTGTAAAATGTTATCATGTCACTTCTAACTCTCTGCCAATGTGATTATTTGTCAAGTATCTCATTCAATGTATGTCACTATGTGATCTGAAATATAGGTAGGCAAAGGAAAAGTTTAGGAAGTCGAATTGGCCGAGAAAGCATATATTCTGATCTCAGAGCCAATGGGTAAGCTTATAATTAACAGTAGAATCAACATAAAATGTTCAAAATTTAGTGGTTATAGTGTGTTCGCCTGATTTAGAATTTTCATTTATATGCTTATAGGAATGTTGTTAGCTAATGAAAGAATACTAGGAGAGAGTTGTTACTTGAAGAATGAAAGTTCACAAATTTCATTCTTTAACTTTTTTACTACTTTCAATTTCTAATGGCCAACAGAGTATTCTCGGATTGGCAACCTATATACAGTTGGTATTGCTACAATTGGTGACATTAGGGTAACAACCAAAGGGTTCATATCAATTATATACTATTTTTTTTTTTACCAAAATATGTATTAATTTGAGTTTGAGTTTCTTTGTTACAGGGGTTATGCTAACCTAATGATTGTCTTTCACTTTGTCAGATCCTCGCTGCATTAACTACGCTGAAGGTGATCTGCCAGAAATTCTCAAATCATAACTCCAATGCTAGACATAATCATTTTATTTTATCAAATGTATGTTGATACTTTAGGTAAATTGAATAGTTTCACCTGTTTAAGAGAGACAAGGTGCACACGTCTGCTTATTTAGTGGTTTATCATAACATTTTTAGACGCTGGAATTTTATGCTATTAGCTAAAATCACTTTACACGTCCAAGTGTTGTAATGTTGAATTAGCAACAATGGCTATCTGGGTGCAAAGGTTTCAGGAATGTAATGGAGGGGTTATTGATTGCCTAAGATCTATTTCATATTATGATAATAAAAAAAAAAAAAAATAAAAAGATCTACTCCATAGTTAGATTCCTTAGTTTTTCATGAAATTTAAATTGTGTGAAAGGAAAAAATATCAGTATATGTTTTGGGGAGAAACAATTTTGTAATAGTTGATTTTCATATATTAGCTCAGTGATTATCAAAGTAAATTGATACAACTTTTTTAATAGTTCTTATGTAATAAAATGAAAACAAAGCTTTTATAAAATGCTCAATAAATTTTCCAAAAATGCAAAATAACGTTAGCTTACATATGAAATAATCAAGATCCATTGCATGTTTTAATCAAAGTTATACATTCTCAAAAAATTTTATTACATTGCGTTTTTATACATATCTAACTATAAATTTATTACAAAATATCTTACTTTTAAAAACCTTACAAAAATCTAAAACACTTTCAAATAACAAATATAGACAACTTACAAAATATTTATTTTGAGGTGGGTTTGGGACTAACACTTATATGTCCCAAAAATAAAATATCATGTCAAATTTTTACGCGCATTGCGCGGGTCTGCGACTAGTGAATATAAAACGTCAAGTCTGTGAATTGTGATTGTGAGGTGTAATTGTGATAGCAACTATGGTTAGTTGTCCCTAGACCATCCGTCACGTCGAGCAAGACGACTAGTGCATTTAATTGTGACAAGTGACAACCACCGTAACCCTTCAGGTGTATGTAATAATTTCTCACCACCGTAAATGAATCAACCCATATTCACCCATTTAATTGCACTTTATATAAAGTAAAGTTATATATAAAGTAAATATTACCACACATGATGATCTATCATGGTGTGTACACACCACCTATGTAGACATATATATATATATATAAATTATGGATAAATATTCACATTTTTATAAATATATATTTACATTTTAGGTGATGTGTACGAATGGTATGCATTAGTGATGAATACTTACCACTACCCTTATATATAATAAGTTAGGGCAAACTATGTATTTGTCATAGTTTCAATTTCATTTTTATAATCGAAAGTTTTGTAATTCAATAGCATTTCTGATCTTTTTTATGAGGATAACTAAGGTTTGAATTATCATCCCCACTTATTGTGTCATACCTTTTAGCTAGGTGATAATTTCAATTTTGTCCCTATACATTTAATTATCAAAAAAAAAAAAAAAAATCATCCTTATAGATTTGATTGTCAAAATGTATAGGGATGAAATTGAAATCATCCCTAAAAGGGGAAGGACAAAAAAATGTTGTTTGCCCAATAAGCTAACACTACCATAGTTTTGATAATCGATCTAATTTGCCAAATTTAACAACCACATAAAATTATTGGACCTACTAGACCATCCATTACGGCAACAATAGAAGAAATTTACAAAAGTCAAAAGTTTTCATTTTATATAGATACTAGTTGAAGGTTTGTGGATTCTACGGTTTTGGACATGAACTTATCAAATATGTATTTTTATTATGAATGCTCTAGTGATAATTACGAATTGACTCATTGTTAAATAATTTCATAACTCTTATGAAACGGACCAATGATTTTATAATGATATTTGGTAATAGAGGTTGTGCAATAAACTGGTAAATTTCCCTTTCTCAACTATCAAATTATTCTAAAAAAAAAAAATTGTGCGATAAATTTTACCTTTAGCATCGAAAATCATCATGTGAATTTTTCTTTTCTCATTCACCTAGAGTCACAAAAATTTATATAGTCCTTTCTCCAATTCATTTTCTTTATTGTGATAGTCAAATATCATTCTTTTCATATTAGAGGTCCTATTCCTTTTCTTTCACGATGATAGTCAAAATTATTAATAAGATCTTGTGACTGTCAAGCGTTGTCTTTGACAGCTCTAAGTCTGTATTGAAATTCAACATATTGAAATAACTAATAACTTATAAATAACTTTTTTTCCCCACAAAATGCTAATTTAGACTATTGGGCCTAATTACAACCGTTTTGTGAAAACCTCTTGTGCCTTGTTGGGATGAATTGAACCAGTTGGTTTCGTTGGGCCCATCGGATATATGATCAGCCCTTCATGCAGCAGCTCATGGAAGCAATTTCAGCACTACCAAGATTTTATGAGTGTTGAAAGCATGCAAAAAAGCTATGTCACAATTAATTTAGGACAATGCTATTTCTGCACCACTTTCAATTTAGTTGTTGTAACGGCCTTCTTTGTTGTTAAGGCTACAAATCGTCTTTACAAATATCAGTACATAACCGAGGTAGCTTTACAAGGCAATGCAGTTATAAATGACCAAAGGCAATGTCGCTTCAATTTGCCTTTCCATTGACGTCATATTTGAAAACAAAGTAATAGGACAACAAGAACAAAATTTTAGGGTTGGATTAGAAATTAACAAATTATAAAGTTTATTTTGTATAAATAATCTAGGGTCAACTTCTTTAAAGCGATTTGCATATTCAACTTTATTACGATATATTGCTTACAAGGCTACAATTAATTTAATCCAAAATTTTAAGAATCACATTGTCTCACAAGTTAAGAAAGATGTAGGGGGTACGATTTTTAGATGACAATGAATCATTAATTAACTTCAGTAAAAAACTTGATAAGGATCTTAATGCAACTGGACTCATAAATCACAAGAGACAAACAATACCCATTAGACTAAGGTCAATCCAGTGGGAATTGGCTTTCATTCCTTAGAAAGATTTAGTCCATATGGTGTTTATAATTTTTAGTAAAATGTAGTTGAAGATAGTAAATGCTAGAGAGAAAAACCAACTCTTTTTCAATTAACTCTTGGAGTATTTATACCAATTTTTGTGATGATTACTAGTTTACGATCCTAAAACTTGAGGATCGGTTCTAACAATACCGGCCTCCTAGTACTATTTGATTGGATATGTCAGTTAAGAATAAGCTCAACTAATGTTTCTGGACATTCTGTTTGTCCTCCAACCATTAATGGTGTTCATTAATGCTATAGTTTTCAAGTATTTATTGTGTGATCAATGCTGGTCATTCAAGCTTCAATCATGCATTTAATGTCAATTATGTTATGTACATCGGTTCAAACTACCAAGCCCGCCACTTTTGAAACTATAATCTAAAAACCAGTTGTACTTGTACCTCATTTGTGTTCTCATTAGAATTTTCCTACCCCTCCAAAAGTTATATAAAATAGATTGTCCCAACAAATTAACAATTTTTTTTTTTTTTAATTGACACATTATAATGTCCGACTAACCACATATGACTTCTTGAAGTCCCACACTTTTTATGCGGACCATCCAACACAAAAACTTGTTCAAAACCCAAAGGTTTGTCAAATATCTAAATAGGCCAATCTAAAGATTCTAAACCCATTTGCTCACACACACACGTTACATCCAAAAAAAAGACACCAAAAGGTCGTGGCCTCACAGGCTGTAACTTTTATGAGAGAACTGGTTTGTTCCTGACAATTATCTTTGGCTTGAAGCTTGTGGATTTGGTGGTTTAGTTCAGCTTGTATTGAAGCTGTTTGATGTAATGCTTGAGAGGGACTTCGTTTGAGAGAGAGAGAGAGAGAGAGTCCCACTGCTATAGTCTTCTCTACAGAAATTGAAGTAGATTTCATGTATAGTGTTTCAATTTGCCATAATGCTCCTTGTGGGTAAATGTTATGTTTCTCTGTTTTTCTATATAGTATAGATGACTCTTTTGGTTGTAAGTGCTAATACAGACGTCAATGGTGAATGAACAAAGAGTAAACAAAGTTAGTGTCTTACCACTATTTCACATTTATTTGACAATTATGATCCTCAAGATCACTAGTTGCCCCAATAAGTCTAGAGTCGCAACATATTTCACAATTGTCCAAGTGTCAAATTATTAATGGTAGATAATAAAATTATGTCAATCTTGACCCTATATAAAAATCATTAAAATCTTACCAGCTCAACATTTGTAAAAATATTGTGGTGTACGTAGCATTACTGCTAGTTCCCCTCCAAAGAGAAATTTGGAGATGTCCCAAACTTTCCACCTTGTGCTATTGGACCCCCATAAGTTGGTTTGGGAGAGATTCAAATATTCAAGAAATGTGAAACTTTTTAAGCTAATGAGGGATTTCCTTCTTGTTCAAATATTCAAATATTTTGCTTTTCCAACTTTTCATTTTGATGTCAACTTTAAAACAACATCTACATTTGTGATGTCAAAAGGGTGCTTTAAAACAACAGTTTCTAGTACTTGGCTTTCATCTTTGTGAATTTAAACAAATAACTTGTTGAAGAATTTCTACTTATATATATGTTTCTGGTAGACTGGTACAAATAAAGAATAATGCTAAAAAGTACTGAATTGGAAAGCTTTGCTAAAGCAACACTCTGATAACACTCTACATGGTAAAGCTAGAAGCTTTAGATTGAGACGTTGTTGGGAATTCCCTAGGCAGTAAGTCCTTCTTCACTGGTAGGATAGAGCAAAGTGTATGGCATCTTGATGGGACCAACACGATTCTTTAATTTCTCATCCTTGTTCCTCTTTGTTATCCTATCCTCAATTTCTTCCAGTTTCTTTCCAAATCTTTCAAAGGCTGCCAATGGTGTTTTGTCTGAGGTCCTAGTCAAGACTGTCTCTTTGCCCAAGATAAATCTCATCAGATGAGTGCCTTGACAAGATTTCTACAAGGGAAATGCCGAGAACAGACTCAAGTTGGGAAGTAAATGTTTTCAGGAAAGCTTTATCAGGGTGGGTCTTAAGCTCCTTATAGTCAGTACTGCCCTCTTCAGGCATGAACTGACGGCTCATTGCAGGGCGGTTTGGGGGGTAGCCTCCATAAGGATACTGTCCAAAGTTGATGGCTGCATGGAGGGCTGAAGCAATCCATATGGTGATAGTGCATGTTTCAATTAGCTCTTCGCGAGTCTGCATTTTAGGCCACCAGGGCTCATCTTTCTTGTCACCATGACCCTCCTCTCGGAGTTCCTTCCACCAGGACTGGAGTTCAGAGTCATTTTGGACCATGTCATCAGTCTTGTAATAGAAGGAGCAGTAGTCTTCGACCCATGTTTTGATCGCTGACCAGATTTCCAGCCCATCAACAGCATAAGGGTAATCCTCTATCAGTAGGCGCAGATCATATGTGGGGAATTCACATCCTCAACTGCCATTCCTCTGAATAGAGCAAAGGATTAGCATGTCATTGAGATATGACATGAACATATATAGTTTTAGTTTAGACAATTTGGACAATATTTACTGAAATCCTAATTCCTTAGTTGCTCAACCTTTCTAAACATCATGCTGTAGTGTAAAGTGTAATTTACCTAGTTAGTAGTTTTGTTATTAGTGGTTTCATTGATGGATATATTCACAATAAATTTCTTTGTTATTAGTGTAAAGTGTAATCTAACCATGAATTCTTTTAACCACTTTCTGGACCATAAGATTTACCTCTTGATGAGATCAGCGGGGAGTGCTTGCTCAGGAAAAACCCAGTTTTTATAAAGTACGGATGACTACTCCATGGAATACTTTCTTGGAAATACTATTGACTCCAGGGCACCACCAGCATTGATGAGGACCTGTCGGGCTAATGCATTTACATTCATGGTATCACGGAAGTGAGGATGCAACAGTTTATAAATTGGGTGAAGCACGCTCAATTGACTATTGGTTGCTATCACAAATGGCTCAATCGCAGCATGGGTATGTAACCTGCAATCAAAATGAAAGATATGTAAAACCCATTTCAACGAGAACTGAAATTATTTTTTGAAACTTCTTCATCAAAATCATACCAGTGGCTAATGAGCTGGTGATAGCCTGAGTCAATTACAGCCACATAAGCCTTAGCTAGTTGCCAAATGCAACTTTGGACACCTTCTTCAGCTGGGGTGTATACTTTGCTAATGGCTCCAAATTGGTTTCCATCAGGATGAGGCAAGCTCAATGCAATCGCTAATGGCTTCAAAGTCCCATCCTCTTTCAAGAAAAGGAGTGTCCTGCTGGTGTAGATCTTTGTGGAGGTCTCATTTATCCTCTTCAGGTATGGCATTAGTGCATCATGATGATCCAATATGAATAGCTTGTTGCTCTTGATTGCCCTATTAAACCAATTGGATTTTGTTACCATGGTTTATTATATTTGGAATAACTGCTGACTAAAGTTGAATAATAATTTAGTTACATTACCTCATCTATGGAGAGCCCATTTAAGTATTTCCCTATGTGCTCTTCGGTGATTGTACTGGTTTGATCACCATATACTTTACTATCTAACTTGCTCGATGGAGGGAATTCCTACGATTTAATTAGAAGTGGTTATGTTTAAAGATCAAAAACCATGACCTTGGTTTAGCTGTTAAGAAAATGGATGAAGAAAAACTCAACTTTGACATCCAAATAAGGATTTCAAAACATTTTCCAATTTAATTCTTTTTCTTTTTTATTTATTTTTCAAAGAATTGCAGACAATTAATAGTGAAAGCTTTAAGTTTACTTGGAGACAACGGATGATAACAGGGTTTACTCCAGCCAGCATTTCTCTTGCAAATTCTTCATCAGTCCTCCAAGCAGACTTGTCCTCTGCTCCAAATCATTAAAAATAACCAAGTTAGACAAAGGAACAAATGTAGCAAGATCTTCAATGAAACTTGCACATTAAGGTATTCACTAGTGTCATTGCAAACAAAATGTATTCATTGTATTGTGCCTTACAAGTCAGCTATATAAAGTACCTTTAATCACTTGAGGCACTGGGAATTTAAGGAGTTTACCATCGGTTCAGAAGATTTCCTTGAGTGTCTCTGCAGGGATGTTCTTCCTAATATTCTGAAGTAAATCATTGGGCAGCTCAATTTCTCCTTCATAGAGATTGAGTATTGTAATTTGTCAAACTCATTGGGGGTGCTGCTAAATGCTGTTTCTAGCTCAGGTTTAAGGAATTGAGCGATGGCTTTCAGTGCATAAGCAACAAAGTCTGACATCTTCAAGTGACCAAATCTTTCATCTCTTGGGACATAAATGTTTATGCTAAGAAGAGGGTTCAGCCTGGTCTCAATCTTAGGATCTGTTGAGATCATAACAGAAAAACTTATCGATATCAACATTAATACTTACAAAAACTATAAAATTATTATTTACTCTATCAAAAGTTGATTCATCACTAATAAATTTTTTTTTTTTTTGGGATTATTTCTCATAATATTCATGATTGTAGATAACTCTAAGATGACTACATTCTATAGCCTTTTTTACTTGCATATTCCCAACTAGAGAATGCCCCATCTCAACACGTACGTGCACACACACGCATATAAAATAAAAACAATTACAAAAGCAGAGTTTTTCCCTGATCTTGTATCTGTGATTTGTTACTTCTAAATGTTAAACGCTTAACAAAAATAAGTTGAGGAAGTGACTAGAATAAATTTAAATGTTTAACCAGTCTCTGTTGGTGTTCGCCTTGTTCTTCCCCTGAGTGGATAAGGGTACTCACTAGACCCTCCAAGAATTGGACGCACATGTTTAGGACTCCCCAAATCATTGTAATAAGCATAGTCATAGACTCTGTCCCATTCTTGTAGCTCTCCCTTTCCATCTCCTCTCAAGTTCACTAGTTCTTCTTCTCTGTACTTGCGTAGTGGTGTTGGAGTTTCACTTGGAAGATATGTCTGCATAATTATATATCATGAACTTGAACATTACTATTAAAGTAGTAAACTCACAGATGCACCTATGCTAACAAAGCAAAACAAATATGGACTGCACTTGGATGCATAAAACCCATATCCGCTAAATTCTAGATTGACTTCGGGGCTGTGCCTCAACTAGGAACAATCTTTCATCTGATTTTTACATTTCTGAAAGCTTCAAGCAAGTTAACTTTTGTATTGATAGCTAGAGTTGCATACAAATTGAGTGCACTATCATGTTTGTAAGCATGTATGCTTCTGCATATAAATAATTACCTTGTTAGAGAAGAAAATGTGGTCTTTCTTGTATTACTTTGCAGGGTAAACCCATGAGTTGCAAACAAAGTGGATCTGACCTTTTAGCAAAAAAAAAAAAAGTGGATTTGACCTTGTCCCAGAACATCTTCAAGTGTGATACTCTTGAGGTAGAACTCACTATGATGCTTATTTTTTTTATTAAAATTGCCCCCGGAACTCCTATCTCATTGTCCCAATCAAAGGTAACCTTGAATGCAGACTCGCCTGCTGTTAAGGAAGTGATTGTAGTAATCCAATCTTCCAAATATGCTGGCTCTCCAACTTTCCCTTGCAACTGGTTTTCTATAAAATAAAATAAAATAAAAAAGTACATAAAATTTGAAACTAGTTATTTAGTAAGTAAATTAGAAGCCAGTAATCATCAACTATCAAAATGCTTAGATTGATGTTATTTGTCATTTAAATTTATCTTAAATGCAACAGATCCATACAGATCAAGCTAGTTCAGTTGTAGCTTCTTGAAATGATAAGGCAAAGTTCACTATCCTAACATTTGAGCTTTTAGTTTGGCTCATGTAAACACGGTTGAGCAAGTGATATGCACAGTGTTGCAGAATTTCATGTCCTGAAAGTCATTCTGTATTATATAACAACTTGTCTTTGATATCCAAACCTTACAGAACCATTTTGGCAATAACTAAGAGCCAGTTAGAGCAAAGCTTTTGTCTAGTGTTCCAGTCCACTGGACGGACACAGGAGTGATACGTGATCATTTTTAGACACATGTTGTGTTCATGTCACGTTCAATGTGCATTGGACTCAAGCCAAGCTCCTAGTCTAACTTGCTGGACCTTCAAAATTTTGGTGACTTGCTCTTTTCTTTTTTAAATTTAGGAAAAGAAGGAGATGCATCCCTATTTGTATTAGTTCTATATCATCTTTAGTAACTCTAACTCCTAGCTATAAAGAGGGAGTGAATGAGGCTTAGAGGTGTTAAACCCAATCTATCTCGAATTAGTACCTACTCTAACTCTCAAGATAACTTAAGAACTTTATTCACTACCTGACAATATTGGACTAAGTCACTAAACCCACAGATCTACGCTTTCCCATTGAATAGTTCAAGTCTTTGATTTGGTCACCATGCATCTCAGGGTTGTAGAATAATTTAGTACCATAAAACTTTGAGTAGGTAAGCTTAGAAATTAACAAAGTAAATATAAAACCAACAAAGATGGTATAAAGATCATTAGAGAATGCAAATTGACTAGGAGTTTTGATCATTGACTCTTTGTTGTGTAAAGCCCCTGGGTTGTTGAGTCTAATTTCAAAACCGTGTAACACTTTCTTTCCCAATTAAAGATAAACCAAAAAAAAGGGAATAACTCTGCCTATCATTGCTGGCACACCTCACTCCCTACCATGAATAAACATGCTGAGATTTCTCTTTTCCCTACTTTTCCTTTGAAAGAAAAGAAGTGGTACTACCTAATTAGTTCAACTCACTTGGTCATGGTTGTGGTTGATACAAGCCTTGACCTGAAAGCTAGTTTGATAGCACTAATAATATACTTTTCTTTAGTAATAAAGACAAAATTTACATATAATTCCTTAGGTTTTTCTAATTAAATTCAACTATAAGGTTGAATTGACTTTTCAACCACGTGATTAAATTTAATTGTCGTTTATGAAAAGATGCATTCATTAATTAATACAATCACACGATTGAATTTATTTACGTAACTGTAACTATGTTTTACTGAATTATATTATTTATAATAACACATTGAATGCACTGTCATTTACAAGGTGGAATCATTGAAATTAGTAAATTAAGAAGAAAAATACTATAAAAAAACATGTAAACTAAGGAAGACATAACATAACCCCACTAAACAAAAAGATAAAAGCTCACCTGGGTCAACATTGATAGCACTAATGAGCTGCAGAGAGAACCCTTGGCCCAACAACTCATGTACACGATCAAGAAATGAAGCATGAAAGTCATTGAAGTCCAAAACATTCTTCTTCATCAACACAACAGTCCCTTTGATCTTTCTCTTCTTACTATTTTCATCATTGAATACCTCCATGATCTTGTGTGAGGATTTGGCTCCTTTGCAAACTGGAACTCCTCGTTGGGCTGTTGGACAAGGCTACAACCATGTACATGTTGTCGCTTTGAACCAACATTACCTTTAAGCTGTAAAAATTTAAACTAAAGTCAATTTATGTGATATTTGCAGGACAGCAGTGCAGAGGACATATTCCAGAAACACCAAATAGCATCAAACACAGAGTATAGAACAAAACCTGTTTCAACCAAACATACCTTAAAAGCAATCTAAAGAGCAAAAGATACAACTTGTGTGTATGCATCACCTCTGCAAATGAACAAGAAAAAGGATTAACTCTGCAATTTAAAATAGGAATCATATCTAAAGCATAGATAGAGAAGAAAACCAGACAAAAAAAACCACAGCACACCTTAACATTTAGGACAAAGCAAACTAAATTTTGCACCAGGATGGCGCAATACATCTCTTGTTTTTTTGCCAAATGCTTAATTCCAAAAATGTTATCTACCTTCCTTGTGTTGTTGAAGTGATATATCTGCACATGGCACATATAAAGAGAATGAAAGAGTAAATTTGGCAAACACTTTTCATATGGATAGAGTACTAATATTTTCTACACTTAAATCATTGCTTTACATAACATTCAATCTCTGTTATTTCAACGACATTTGTTTCAGTTATGAATTATAAATGTGTGATAAAAATAAAGTTTGGTTATCATTGTGATTGATTCACCACCAGTAAATGGAAAAGAAGATAGTTTTTGAATTTATATTCTTTCCAGTGTGTAATTGAAAGGAGAAACAAAATTAAAAGAGGAATTTGAATTTTTTTTACAAGTAAAGAAAAATTATTGAATAAAACAAAATACCTTCCAGTACACAAGGTGTGTACTTAGATGGCGACAACATCATGAAAAGTAACAGCAGTGAATAAAATAACAAAATATAATAGGAATAAAATTCATTTCCTTTGTATTTGTTTTTCTCCACATAACCAACTTACAAGTGCAAAATTATTTTGGAAGCTCTTTTTAACTAAATAAACTTTGATATGCCTATTTTGAATATTGCTTAAGGCCAACATAGACTAATCTAAGTTTTTTGTTAACAATCTATGAGAACTGGCCCAGATATACATAACATGAATAATCTTACTCTATGGATATGCAAGCAAGTCTTCTAACCAGTCGGTGTAGATCCATATATTCTTCTAACAAGAACCTCATTCACTTTCCCACCTTCAAGAATTGAATAGTCCAATTAGAGAAGAAAATTAACAAATGATGTACAATCCTACACAAACAAGCAAGTCTTACAAAAGCACCCTATAGTTTATTTTTAAAACACAGAATTCCCATGAAGTTTTAAATGTAACACTTAACCACCTATAGTATTGTTTTATATGTGAATTTAAACAGTGAGTTGCTCATGTGATGACACGTGTCCATATTTAGAGTTGCGTTTTCATATAGAACCATACCACAAAGTATTACACAATTAACAAATTACACATAAAACAATACCACAAGGGGGTTAAGTGTTTACATTTAAAAATTTCAGGGAGGTTTCGTGTTTTACAAAGAAACCATGGAAGCTGCAGAATCTATAGTCTTGGGCTTACAAGCCCATTGTCTTGTATGCATTTGAGAAGGACCTGTTACTGTGAAATCCACAGGTCCAATGATAGCTCCTATTCTTACCTCATCACCAACTTTTTTCATTAGAATTTAAAATGCCATCTTTCAACTTACTAATAATAAGGCTTGCTGTTTGAGTGACACAATGAACAAATGGAGCTTTTCCTAGACTAAAAGTCAAGTAAAAAAAAAAAATTGAGGTATTGCATGCCATCAAGAAACTAAAAGTGGTGTACACTATTTCACTACAAATTCTATATATGTCAGTCCAAAAGTGAGAGAAGGGGGGGGGGGGGGGGTTTAAGGAAACACTTAGAAAAAACCAAAAGGCAATCAAGACAATATTGCAGCTTCCATGCCTAATACCATAAAATAGGCAAGGACCCCATAAGGTCACATGGTCAAAAGAAAAATTATGCTTAAGAGTGAAAAGGCCCTAACATCCAGGAGGATAAACATGCCAACTCATGATGAATTACCTTTGGATCTAATGTTTCAATAATTGCTGATGGCTGCATTTCATCAATAGACAATGGTTTAATACTTGTTTCCCACCCTTCAGTGGGTATTGAACCATCTTTTTTTTTTCACATATTGAAGCTTGTGGTGACTGCAGTAACTTTACATTTTTCTCAAATGGTTTTAGAGCTAAAGTGTTTTCTCTTTCACCACACAATTCAATAAGGTTGTTCTCAAATTCAGCTTTCTGGAAGTGGTTTGCTAGGATCAGAAGGCATTGCCACATCACGCATTCCAGTCCTTTCCTACTCCTCCTAGAACACCAACTGAACGACCAAACAATATAAAATTTCAATAGATGTATAAAAAATAGCAAATGGGTGCGACTAAAACAAATCTCTCCAAATTGGTACAAGTGACTGAACTATTTTCACTTCTGAATGGGTTTGGGAGAGGGATGAATAATTTTTTAACTGCTGATTAAGAATATCTGCAAAACCCAAATGAGGAAATATTCTAACATTGAGCTATGAAGATAGTACACAAATATACATTGGGAAGTCAAACAAACCATCTATGGAAGCATCCCCTCAAGTTCACAAACACTTTGAGGTTTAACACAACAAACATCCTGATGTGAGGAAGCCTCGAATTCATTAGGAAATTGCCATATCCAACCAGCTGGAATTGTCGAAGATATCCAAATTGGTGAACTTAAAGATGCATCAAAATTTGGGTCTGCCTAATGTAAAAAATCACACGTCATTAATGATTATAACATTAATTATGAGCAACTGGATCAGAAAAAAGAGGAAAAAATAACCTAGAAATCATTAGCCATATGCAAGTCAACTTATCCATATTTTGGTTTTGCATACCAATACGATCAGATTTCCTTGGTGAGAAAGTTTCCAGTAGTGGATTACAAAACTTCATGTTTGATAAATGCATATGGCCCATCCCATACAAGTTATAGACAATCTGACATAAAGAAAATCTTAGATATTATAAAATGAAATGGGAAGCACAAATAATGGAAATGAATTGACGTGTTCAAACATTCCACAAGAAATGAATCTCAATTCAAGTGAGGAGCACAAAACTGGTGGGTCTCAAGTGTGCACATGTGGGTAACTATGCTAGCATTTCTCAAGATAAAATAACAATATTGTAAGCATCTTACAAACCACTAATTCATTTGGGAACTAAAATTTCATTATCATTAGACATCCCCCAAATACAAAGTCCAATTCAATGATTCAAATGTAGGGACATATTTACCATAAAGGGAATATTTGATTCATGGGGTTGTAAGCTTCTATCTAGAACTGCACCACCTTGAAAAGCAAGTATTACTATTTTAAAAAGCAAGCATACTCACATATTAGCAAAATGAAAATAAATAGATGAATGTACATAAAATCACCAAATTCTTAATCAAAATTTAGCGGCAAGAAAGAAAGATCAACCAAACATAGGTGATGTTTGTGCAATGTCTACAACAATAAAATAAGTGATGCATTTGAATGACGAACACTGAACAGATATTATCCAGAGATTTGTTTTAGCACCTGACTAAGAAGCGTAGATACTTGGGTGACAAAAACTTCTACAAACAATACTTTTCTTAATCTAACTTGCAAAAGCCACAGCAGATACCAACCAATTTGTTGCAAATTTTGAAAGGAGGGCAGTAATTAATATACATCACTCTCAAATTCAAAAAAGAAAAGAAAAGAAAAGAAAAGAGAGAGACAGAGAGTAATAACAAGGATCAAATTCTTTTTGAAAGTAGTCCAAATCATGCGTTGGAACCATGAAGGATCACATCCTATATGCTTATTGACAAAAATCAACTACAACATAGACCTTAAGTGTACAACTATACCTTTTAAATAAACAACTCTGTAAAGTAAATAAAATGCCATGATAGATTAGGAAAATAAAAACTAGGTTTATCTTACAGCACACAAGATATAATTATTACAATAAAAATAAATTCGAAACAAGGGCATTTACCAGCTTATTCACATTCTTCTTCACCTATGTAGCTTCACTCGAAAAGTTTTCATAAACCAGTTTGGCCTTCTTGAGATCACAACATGTCCAATAAGAAGTCCAATTACCAATCCGCAAGCATATCCTATCACTACCGCTTTCCAATTAAATCCTTCTCCAAATGATGATTCATGGCTCAGGGTAGAAGTTGGTGTCTCATTATTTTCACATTTCATTAACAACGGAGAACCACACAATTCCAAGTTTCCCTCAAAAGAGGAACTTTCAAATGTCCAAAATTGTCCACCTTGTGGAATAGGACCAATAAGTTGGTTTTGGGAGAGGTTTAAATATGCAAGAAATGTGAGACTTATTAGTTGCGGAGGGATTTTTCCTAGGAACTTATTTTGAGAGAGATCCAAAGATTGGAGCTCAGTTAGGTTCCCAAAAGATGATGGGATAGGGCCTGTGAAACTGTTGCTTGATAAGTTGAGTACAATTAATTCCTTGAGATTCCCCATGGTATTTGGAATTTCTCCGCAAAATTTGTTGTTAGAGAGATCAATAGCTATGAAGATGGTAAGGATCTTTACCAACTCCATTTCTAATCCCTTATTCATCACAGTTATTGAGTCTTCATAATAACTAGAGTGATCAACCATGTACTCTGGTTTTGAATTAATTTTTCCATGGACCATTAGCATTGCATTCCAAGTTTTGAAGTATTCTGATGGTAACCTGCCAGAGAAATTGTTGTGAGAGAGATCGATAACATGCAACTTGGAAAAGCCAAAATTGGTATGAGAATCCCATATAGGACCCTGGAATCCATTTGCTCGCAAGATAAGAATTTGTAACTCTGGCAAAGACTCCAACCAAAAGGGGAAAATGTCATTCATGTTGTTATTTCCAAGATTCAGGACCTCTAATAGTCTACACTTTACCAATGATCGTGGAATCTTCCCTTCTATTCGGTTGAGACTCAGGTCCAGTGTCCTCAAATTGCTTCCTTTTATGAATGTTTCAGGCAATATTCCTTGAAAACTGTTGTTTCTCATATTCAATACTGAAAGAGAACTGCTAAAGTTACCTAAACATTGTGGAATCTGACCAATCAAGTCGTTGTTAGACAGATCAAGGACTTGGAGATAATTTACCTTGCAAATCATTGAAGGGATTCTTTCGGTCAGATTATTGTTTGACGCAAAAAAATATTTGGTAGACAATGGGGGAATTGGAAGTGATCCTTGCAACTTGTTGGAATGCAAGTTTAAAAGGTACATATTTTTCCAAGGAAGAACTGTTAACGGTTGTTCAAAACCGCCTAAAAGGTTAAAAGACAGATTCAAGTTTGTCAATGTCTCTTTTCCAACATTCCAGAACCATTTGGGTACTTTGCCTTCAATTTTGTTATTGGAAAGGTCTAGATATTGTAATTCATTTTGGGCTTTCAAGAAAACTGGAAATTCACGTAAATTGCAAGAAGACAAACCTAGAGATTTAAATTTTGGGAGGGTGGAATTGATCTTTCCTTTTGAAATCAACAAATTGTTATTTGAAAGATAGAGATATTTAATCTGTTTGAGCTCAAAGAAAATGTTTAACTCCATCATGCCTTTTTCACTGATTGAAGAAAGATCTAGATATTGAAGGTAAGTGAAATTAGTAACTGACCTTGGAATTGGTTCATATAATTTGTTTCCGCTCAAAGAAAAGGCCATCAATTGAGATGAAGAGATGTTTTGGAATTTGAGAGGGCCAATCAATTGGTTTTCATGGAGATATAGTACAGACAATGAAGTCATTGTAAACAAAGATGAAGGGATGGGCCCCGTGAGTGAGTTATAGCCCAAGTTAAGGGAGGACAAATGGGGTATTTTACTTATTTCAAATGGGATTGGACCTACCAACTGGTTTCTTGAGATATCTATTCTTTTGAGTTTTGTGAGGTTTGTTAGTGAAACTGGGAAGCTGCCATCAAAACTGTTATTCCAAAGATCCAGTATTTCTAGTTGTGTAAGGTTTCCTAGGGAAGATAGTATTTCCCCATGAAAAAGGTTATTGTTAAGATCCAAAGAAGTGAGTTTTGCAAGGTTTCCCCATGTGGATGGAAGTTGACCATGGAAATTGTTTGATGAGAGGTAAAGAGAAGTAAGCTGAGATAGATTTCCTAGGGAAGACGGTATTTCTCCATGAAAAAGGTTATTGCTAAGATCCAGAGAAGTAAGCTGAGATAGATTTCCTAGGGAAGACGGTATTTCTCCATGAAAAAGGTTATTGCTAAGATCCAGAGAAGTGAGCTTTGCAAGGTTTCCCCATGTGGATGGAAGTTGACCATGGAAATTGTTTGATGGGAGGGAAAGTGAAGTAAGCTGAGATAGATTCCAGATAAAATGGGGAATTACCCCTAACAAATTAGTTGAACTGAGAGCCAAATGATTCAAGGACCTGAGGTTTCCGATTGAATTGGGTAATTCCCCAGAAAAGTTTGACCTAGAAAGATCCAACCAAATCAAGGACTCAAGGTTTCCAATTGAGTTTGGTATTTTCCCAAAAAAGTTTGTTGAACCAAGAATCAAAATCTGTAAGGAACTATCAGAATGAAATTCCGGAAGAAAACCAGTGAGAATGGGGTTATTCGATAGATCAATTTTTTGTATCTTGGGCAACTGGAAGATATTTGAGGGAAATTCACCATTCAAACCGCACCAAGACAGAGAAAGAGATGTTAAGGAAGACAAATTTGCCAGGGATTGAGGCAGTGATGATAAAATGTCCATGTAATCTAGATGAAGTTCTCTCAAATATGTCATGTTCTGGACAAGTGTTTCAAGATCAATTTTTTTGAGATTCAAATTTTTAGAATTATAATAATTGAAAGAGAGATCAAGTGAAACCAAATTGGATAGCCATGAAATTTCCGACGGGATTGGGCCAGATAAGAATGAATGAGAGAGGTTGAGATGAGTCAAACTTACAAGCTGGCCAAATTCAGATGGGATTGTGGAGGAAGAGAAGTCGTTGAGAGCAAGGTTGAGTTTCTGAAGGTGACGCATGTTGAAGAGGCTGCTGTTAGACTTCAGAGTCCCACTAAGCCAGCTGTTGCTTAGGTTTAAGTCAACCACGTGACCATTCTCTGTATCGCATGTGATTCCATCCCACGAACAACAATCAGTATCTGCCTTCCAAGACTTCATTTTTGGATATGAACCATTATATATAGACTTATCATAACGGAAATAGAAGTGATCAAAGTAATCATCATACATTCTCTCTTCAACAAATTCTTGCTTTAGTTGCAGTAAAGCAGAGCTCTGGTCAGGGAGGCAATGATGTTGAGAGGAAGTATTAGAAGTAGTTTGAGAATGTGAAGTGAAGAACAAACAAGAGGCAAGGTATAACATGATCAGATAGTGATTCATTTTCCCCATCGTCATCATCTTAACAGAAAGAAGTTAATGGAGAATTGTGTGTGAACAAGAATGTGCAGAAGATGATTTGTTGATACCAGAGGAGGCTCATGCTATATATATATAAGAGTGTGGATAATGGGGTTAAGTGTGGAAGGACTTATCTATATTGGAATTGTTTTTATTTTCTTTTAGTCTGAATCTAAAGGACTTTGGTGACGCATTAAACATTTCAGCGTGACTTCTTTTGATTAAGTATCCACTTTGGGCTTTTGTACAAGTCTCTGTTTTGCAGCAGTGTTAGCGAAGCAGGGTCTCTGCGTAATTAGATTGCAAGAGATACCAGTAAATCGAATCTGTGTGATTGTTAGATTAGTTCTTTGAAATTTTGGTTTTCTTTTTAAATTATTAATATTGTGAGTGGAGGTAATTATAGGGGAAAAAAAAGATCTTAAAAGAATACATACAAATTAATTAATGCTTGCATAATGAATCATCTAATATAATTTAATCTCTTTTTCTTTACTTTTTTTTGCCATTTGCCTGCAAGACAGAACATTTTTGGAGGAATTATCTAATTGAATTTTTATTTGTTAATCGTCATTTTGTTGTGATTATATCACCTGTTCTTGCTAAATACTGAATTGTTGAATGTGCGAGTTAAATAGTGAGTAACAATACAAAAGAAGCAAAGACTGCGTGTCTACTAGGAAAGATAAATGATTTTTGTTAAGAATAAAACCTTATTCCTAGAACGTGTGAGATGCAAAAAAATTAAAGAAGAACATGTAAAAAATCAATGACACAACAAAAAGATTTATGTGGTTCACATAAGGCTACGTCCACAGAGTCACAGTAATTTTTACTATGTTTTGAGAGAACTTTACAATGGGCTGCTACATTACACAAATCTTAATTCTAAAACGAAAATATATATAACATAAATGGGTTCAAAACTTTTCTCGAGGATGTTGTAAATTTGTTACTTGGATAGTGGTATAGAAGTGGGGTTGAAGTCTTGTAAACTTATCTCACATTGAAAACATACAAAATCTTATGTCGGTTTATGTGACTCTAGTACTTGCATGTGATGTAAGGAACAAGTTTTGGTCATTAGATTAAGATTTTATTTTATTTTTTATTTTTTATTTTTTGTATTTTAAGTCTAATCTTAAAAATATAATTTTTAAAATTCTTTTCATCCACTTTGAAATAAGTGAATTAGATTTTACTATATAATTGATGATTTAAATAAATACTAAGATGATAATAGCCAACATTTTAAATGTTGATTATATAACAAAATTGAATCCATCATTTTGAAACTGATAAATAACATTTTAAGAATTCTATTATAAAATTGTTATGAATTTTTTTAAAGAATTCCTATATGATAATACACCTCTATCTTGGTAGACAGTAGATGACTACGCCACATTGACTTGCTTTTCTAGAAGGTCTTGTAAGCAAAAGTTTTCAGGACAAAATTAATCCGATTTGTCTTTTGAAAATTATCAACCTAAATCAAAACCTATGAATAAGAATAAACCAAATCAACTCCCAACAAGTCCCACTAAAAAGCCTTTTTCTCGTTGGTCAATCCACTTTGAACTTCTTAGAATAAACTAATCGTTTAGAGTGTGAGGCGCAATTACTTGTTATTTATAAACCATGGATTAATTGACCCGCTAGACCATTTGTCACGGCTGCATAATTACTAGTGAGAAAACATCAGTTTATATTAATACATTATTATGAATAATAAGTTAGTCAGGTAAATCTCCACCTTCAAAAAAATAAGTTGGTACAACCATATCTCCACTCATTGACCTTGTACATATAAATTAATACATTTTTATTAACAATAAGTTGAATTTGACACCATGTTCCCTCTCAACTAAATGTGTAGATAGAATTGTTTAATTTCAATGTAGACGGATGTGGGTCTGATCTCAAATAAAAGGTTTAAATACTGTTTTAGTCCTCAACCTTTGGCCTGTGTCAAATTGGTCCCTAACCTTTCAACTGTGTCAAATTGGTCCTCAACCTCTCAACCTTGTGTCAAAATGGTCATTACCGTTAACTTTTTAAAATTTTGACACATTAGGTTTTGATACCTCACAATTTTACATATCAAACCTATATTAAAAAAAAAATAAAAAAAATAAAAAAATAAAAAACTTTGAAGCCTCCTTATTTTTCTTTTGATTTTCTGCTCAACTTATTCCCGAACAGCTACCCCTTCTCCTTTGCCTTTCTCTACAACTTTATCAATCCAAAACCTTTACCATCACGATCTTCTAGTCTTCCTTGAGCTCCTTTTGATTCCACCAGCATCAATCCTCCTCCACCACCCTAAACGACACCGGTTTGGTGGAGATTGAGAACAAGACCGTGTATAGTGATTGCAGTGAGCTTGACCAGGATTTTGGTCATCTTGTCTTTTCTTTTTTTACTTTTATTCTCAATCTTACAGGATTATGTATGAAGGAGTAGAGCTATGATCTCACCTCCTCAAGGGTTATGTCCACTCTTTTTTTTTTTTTTTTTTTTTTCTTTGCCCAGTTTTATTTTATTCTTTAATTCTGTCTTTTCTTCTTGGTGACTCATATCCAAATGCATGGATCAAACCAGTTACCTCATCCTCCACACTTTGGATCAAACTAGTTATCCAAGGACCATTAGCTCTTATCTAATTCATCTCATACTTTGTTCTGTCAAACTTTTAATCTTAGACCACTTAAACACTTAAAAATCTATCTCAAAATCATATTGATATTGATAATGACCCCTTAACCAGTTTTTCAATTCATTAATTCTAAAATTTCGAGGGTTTTTATGTCGTAATTAATCAAATATTTTTTCCACGCTATCCTTTTGGATTTCTTAGAAGGGTTAAACTCAGCAAACTGACTTTTCATGCTTTTTCTTTTTTGGCCCTTCTGTACGTTTTCGTTACCCTTTTTCAATTTATGATAATATTGTTATTTTTTTACTTATCATATACACGCACACATCTTTTTTTTTTTTTGTAATTAATAAAAACTTTAATACACACTTTTTTTCATAAGTTATAATAACTTTATTGAAATAAGAACCAAGAATTGTTTAACTAGAAAAAATTAGACTTCAACAAACTAGACTCTTATATCTATGAGTTTAAAGCAATCATAAAAATTATATAAATCAGTACAAGTCTACAAGCACTCCATTTCTTCTTTTAGCATACAAGGGTAAAAAAAGAAACAGTTGCATGCTCTTGAAACTTTAGTAACATCAATAGGTATGCTTATATATAACCAATGCATTTCTTTTAAATTTTATTAACTCTAATGCTTTTTACCCTATTTTTAATTTAGTTTTTAGAGCTTATATTTAGTAGTTTTCCCATACATTGCACGAGTTTGCGACTAGTATATATATATTAGAATACCCTTTACTTATATACAGCTATAGTGAGTCAAAACTCTTAGGTTTGAGATAAGAGCGGCAGCACAAGAAGGTGTGAGAAGATGGAGGTGAGGAATCAGGGTAATCTAGGATTTTTTTTTTATTATTTTTTTAAATACTAAGGGAATTTTGGAATTTAAGTGAAAATTTCATTAAACCAAATTTAATTTCCTCCTATTCCTCCCAATTGTAGGGGAATGAAAATTTGGGATTTGGAGGGAAAGTGGAGGAATAAGTATTTTCGCCTACCTATTTCATTTTCTTCCACTTAAACTCTCAAACAAAGTAATGGTCTTTCCATTTACTCTTACTTAATTTTCCAAGCAGAGAAAAGAAAAGAATATTCTTAAAATATCATTTTTCATTCCATTTATTTCCACTCATTTTTCCTCTCCCAAACAAAGCTTAAATATTAGGCCATGACTTTGTGAGGTCGACACTCCACAATGGCTTGTCTATCAGTTATAAAAGTGGTTTAGTTATGACTTACGGACATAAAAATGTAAAATACTTGAATGCGATTAATTTGATTATAGTACAGTGCACGAATCTTATTGCATACTTAGATATAAATTTTAGTGTCACTGTAATTATTTCATTATTTCATTACACTCAACTGTGCTTATCTACCTCCAAAAAAAAAAAAAAAAACTATATATAATTATTTAATTATTTCAGGGTACTCAACCGGAGCTATCTTATTGCACACTAACACAATTATTACAGTCATTATATATACAGAGCAAGTGCCTCTAATAATCTATTCACATTCATGTTCGCCTTCTTAGGTTCACTGCAAAAGTTCTCACATACCAATGTGGCCTCCTTGAGGTTATAACATCTCCAATAACCAATCCAATTACCAATCCGCATGCATATCCTATCAGGCTATCACTACCACTTTCCAATCGAATCCTTCTCCCAATGATGATTCCTAACTCATTGTAGAAGTTGGTGTCTCATTATTTTCACATTTCTTTGACAATGGAGAGCCACACAATCTCAAGTTTCCCTCAAAAGAGGAATTTTCAAATGTCCAAAACTGTCCACCTTGTGGAATTGGACCAACAAATTGGTTTTGAGAGAGGTTTAAATATTCAAGAAATGTGAGACATGTTAATTGTTGTGGGATTTCACCTAAGATCTTGTTTTGTAAAAGATCCAATGATTCAAGCGCAGTTAGGTTCCCAAACAATGATGGGATATGGCTCATGAAGCCATTGCTTGATAAATTGAGTATAATAAGTGCCTTGAGGTTCCCCATGCTATTTGGAATTTCTCCTGAAAATCTATTGTTGGAGAGATCAATAGCTATGTAGATGGTCAAGATCTTCTCCAACACCATTTCAACTCCCTTATTCACCAATGTCATTGAGTCGTTATAACAATAATGATCGGAGTTATCTCCCATGTATTGTAGTAGTGAATTATCTTTGCCAATATCCATTAGCATTGCATTCCAGGTTTTGAAGTATTCTGATGGTAATTTGCCCGAGAAATTATTATGAGAGAGATCGATGACATGCAGCTTGGAAGTGGATGCATGATTTAGTACAAGAATTGGGTCAAGATATTGTTCGTCAAGAGTGTCCTCAAGATCCTAGAAATCAGAGTAGATTGTGGTTGTATAACGACATTGACAATGTGTTGACAAAAAATATGGTAAGTGATTATTTAAAGAAACATGCCTTATTATATTAGTTTAAACTATAATAGTTCTAGTTATCATGCATATTATATTAATCCTTTTTTTTTTTTCTTCTAATTATTAGGGAACAAAGGCAATTCAATATATAGTACTAAAATCGGCTGGATCAAAAAAGGCAAATTGGAATCCTGAAGTCTTTTCACAGATGCTATATCTAAAATTGTTGATAATTCCTGGTGTTCAACTTATGCATGATCTCAAATATCTTCTTGATAGTCTAAGATTTCTTGATTGGAGTGGGTGCCCTTTAAAATCATTGCCATCAAGTTTCCAATCAAATGAGCTCATTGAACTTTGCATGTGCAACAGTAACATTGAACGACTTTGGAAAGGAACAAAAGTAAGATATAGATTTAAGTACTTTTATACAACTTTATGGAAGCTAATTGTTTTTTTTTTTTTTCTTTTCTTTTTTAAATGAGCTCATTAAACTACAAGATTTTGTGGAAGCTAATTTTTAATTTATTTTTTATTTTTTTAATAGTCTTTTGAGAGGTTGAAATTCATCCACTTGGACAGCTCTCAAAAACTGATTGAAACCCCTGATTTCACCAAAGTTCCAATTCTTGAGAAATTTGTTCTTGAAGATTGTATAAATTTACATGTGATTCACCCTTCAATCGGAGTTCATAAAAGGCTTAAAGTTCTAAATTTAAAAGGTTGCAAAAACCTCAAAAGTCTTCCAAGCAAGTTTGAAATGGAGTCTATTGAGATTCTTATTCTTTCCGGATGTGCAAAAGTAAAAAAAAATCCAGAATTTGGGAGAAACATGGAATGTTTATACAAGCTTTACTTGGATGGTACTGCTATTACAAAACTACCTGCATCAATTGAGAATTTGACCGACCTAGCTTCATTGATTTTAAGGGATTGCAAAAATCTAGTGTGTGTACCCAGAACCATTTTTAATTTGAAGTTGCTTAAAGATGTGGATATTTCCAGATGCTCAAAATTTGAGAGACTGCTAGAGATTTTGGGGAATGCAGAAAGTGTAGAGGAACTTAATGTGAGTGGAACTACATTAAGAGACGTGCCTTCTTCCATTGGTCTCTTGAAAAATCTTAAAAGGCTATCTTTCCAAGGATGTAAGGGGTTATCATCGTCTAATAAATCATGGTATGAGCTCATCCCTTTTTATTCCAAGATGATAAGTCCAGATCCCGTGGGATTGTCCCCTCTATCGAGTTTGTGTTCTTTGACCAATTTGAATCTAAGTAACTGCAATCTCAAGTCAACCCCCAATGATATTGGTAGCTTATTCTCTTTACAAAAATTAATTCTAAATGGAAATAAGTTTGTTTGCCTTCCCGAAAGCATTGGTCAACTATATAATTTGAAATGGATGTGGGTGGGAGAATAATTGCACAAGTCTTCGAACATTGTCAAAGCTTCCACCAAATATCGAAAGAATTGGGGCAAAAAATTGTATCTCACTAGAAATGTTACCAAATCTATTAAAACCAAATTATTCATTCGAACCAAAGCTCAATCTTCAGAATTGTTTTAAATTGGCTGACAATCAATGCTTCACTGACGTGTATTTTTCAGCAATAAAAAAGCACCTTCTTAAGGTATCTCTCTTTTCTCTCTCTTCTCTCTCTCTAACTCTCAGTTCTAATTTCTAAACATGATGCTTTGTATGTTTTAGGGACTCTCTCCTCAATATCCAGATGATAGATATGAACTTGTTATTCCTGGAAGTGAAATTCCAGAGTGGTTTACCCATCAAAGTATGGGGGATGAAGCAAATATAAAAGAACCTTCAAATTTGTGTAATGAGTGGATGGGAATTGCTCTTTGCGTTGTGTTTTGTTCGTAACCACATCACCAAAGCAACAACCAGCCCGGTCAACTTTCCTTTGTATGTTTGAGAGCCAAGCGAGTAGTCATTCACAATATTCCTAAGGTTTTATTAGATCACCTTTGGCTACTCTATTTGTCTCCTTCATACTATAATGAGAATGACATAAAATTATTGTGGGAATGTGATGCGAATGGATTCACTCAGATTGGCATCAAAGTTGACACCAGAGGTCCAGGCTTAGAGGTAAAGAAACTCGATTTCCATATGGTGTACAAGAAAGACATTGAAGATCTCAACCGAATTACGGCCCAGTGTAGCAACAACAATATCACTCCTTATGACGACATCGATGTTCTCCATCATAATTTCGACAATTCGATGGTGGCAGCAGAAGGTAACAAAATCAAGCGTAGCCGTGATGAGTATGATGGGGCTGGACCTAGTGGAGAAGGAAGCTCTAATGACGTACCACACGCAAAAAGGATTGAAACACTCCCAGGACCTCGGTAACTCTGATGGTGAGGAGTCAAGTGAGTTCAAGGAATGTGATGAGGAGCTAAGTGATTGGCAGGAATCTAGTGAAAGTAACAGAGAAGGTTAATCAACTATTTCTTACCTATAAGTCATTCAATGTATTTCTTCTTAATTTAAGTTTGCGGCATAAAAAATTTTATTTTATTTTTTGCAATTTTTGGAATTTTAGAAAATTTTATTTTATTTTTTGAAGCCGAAAAATAGGGAAAATCATAAAAAATAGAATTCTTGTGGCATAGGGGTTTGGCCACTTGGAAACCCTTCTAGGGGTGTTAGAATGAATTTAGGAACACTAAAATTGAAAATGGCACGGGCCAATTTTGCGGGAGGGCGAAAATGCACGTTTTGGGCACGCGGCGTGCACACCGTGGGCACCATGGCATGCTGCCACGCATGCCAGCAGTAGGCAACAGGCTTGACATGCTATTTGTGAGGAAGGGAATGCCATGGGATGCCATGGCAAGCTATGCCAAGGCAATGCCATGGGCAGCCAAGGCCACGACAAGCAATGCCAAGGCAATGCCATGGCAAGCCAAGGCCATGGCATGCAATGGCATGGGCTGCCAAGGCCATGCTGCTAACCTCTTTTCGTGATCTAATAGATATTTACCATAAGGTGGATCTTAAGTCAATTGTAATGTAACCCATCCCTAGAATACAACACAAGTATCAAGTTCAATTGAAATAATAGTAGAACTTATTTCATCACACTTTTGTCAATAACATGGGTCACAAAAAATTTCCAACTAATGGTTCCCGATTATTTCTCAAATAAGTTGAAGGCCTGAATTTCCTAATTCCTTCTATGCCCCCTATAATTGCAAACAAAATTTTACTTATGTCCTACCCAAGAACAAAATCTTTCATGCATGAACTTGATACTTGTATTGTAGGCATTATGAAAATTTTAATATTGCTGGCAATGGCCTGAGACAATTGCCAGGGAACCCAAGTGACCAAGCCCAAGCCCAACCACCAAATCAAATCACCAAAACTTTCCCTACACTATCACCAGCACATAAATCAAACCACCAACACACAAATTTTCCCCCACACAGATCAAACCACCAAACCCCACGCCGGAAACCCCCCCACACCCAACCACCACACCCCACGCCGACGACCCACAATAATCGAGTGGTCCAACAACCACCAGCACCAACAAATCACAACCCACCCACAACAAACAACAGATCTAAATCGCAACAAAAACCCAACAACCCAACAAACCAATCACTACCCCACGCTGAAGAAGGTCACTTGAGAGCCGTTGATGCCTTCGATTTGGGTTGAGAGAGAGCCATTGATAGTTCTATGAGACTAACCGCTTGTGGTCTGTGGAGAGATTGAGAGAGAGAGAGTGCGAAAGAGAGAGAGCTAGAAAGGAGAAGATATGAGAGAAAAAGATTTACATGAGCTACAATACTCGATATCAATACCGAGTACAGTAGCTTTTTTTGTAAAAATGTGAGCTACTTTACATGTCCAGATGGGAGTAGTATTTTGTGATTTTGGGTGAAAAGTAACATGTATTTTTGCTAAGAGTGTGTTTTACATCACTGAATGTGAATGCTCTAAGAAGTGGCAGGATTGTGCATGTGGGTTAGAAAAAAGAAAGAAAAAAAAAAAAGATTACTTTACAACATAAAGGAAGGTGCAAGTGAGGCCATAAAGAAGAAAAGGCAAATAAGTTAGTTGATAACCTATAAAAGAAAAAAGGTAAATTACACTGACACCCTAAAAGGGTAAATTACATTGACACCCCATTCTTTTGGGGAAAGTAGACTTGCTACACCCTATTTTGGGGAAATGACATTCCAATTCCAAATTTGCAAAATAATTAACACTCTGCCCCCTTTTCCCTCATTTTTAAAGGAATATTTCCCACTTAAACTTAAAATAATTGGAATATAATTTTTCTTTTTTACTCTGGTTAGTTAGGCATTGGTTAAAAAAATTAATAAAAAATATAAAAAAAAAAAAAAAGGAAAAGGGGCAGAGTGTTAATTATTTTGAAAATTTGGGAGCGGAGTGTCATTTCCCTAAAATAGGGTGTAGCGAGTCTAGTTTTCTCAAAAAAAGGAGATGTCAGTGTAATTTACCCTAAAAAAAAAAAAAAAAAAAAAAAAAAAAAAAGAAGGAGAAGCAGTGACACATATATGAGGGGGGGGCACCACAAAAAAAAAGTTGGGGATCCGAAGAAAATAAAAAGAGTCGTACCGTACAATAGAATTGGAGAGTGGAGCTCTTCTCACGTGGAGGCTTCATCAACTTTGATATCAACTCCACATTCTATGGACAACTAATTTCTTCTCTTAGGGAGCAGATGAAACCCTAATTTCTTTAGCATAGATTACTTTTATATTTGATTTGGAGATTTATTTTATATTATGGTGATTGCATAATGTTGATGAGTATTATTATATACTTGGATTTAGAGTTTAAATTCAATTCTTATTAAATTTTATTCATAGTTATTATTTTCTATGAATTGAAATCAAATTATATTTTATTGTGATGATGAATATAATTGTTATGCAATGGTTTTATTAGATTATGTATTTAATTACGAAGATGGGTCATGCTTAGGGAAGACGGGTCATGCCTATGATCTTAACTTATTGTAGACGGTCCGTGCCTGCCATAGATGTCTCATGCCTAGAAATTAAATATATAAATATTTCTTGTGATATCATTAGTACTTGATGGTATAATGAATCGTATTAAAATATAAAGTTTCCCCAATTTCATTATAATTGAACCTATGTTAAGAGATTAGCGGTGAATTCTACGACCTAAGTATTTTTCTCCATTAATTTCTATCAATTTATTTTATTGTTTGAATTCTAGTTCTAATATCTTTTTGCTCCATCTTTGGGTGGAAAACAAACCACCATTTAATCTTGCTTCTTTTCTTTTCTTCATAATAATAGGAATAATTACATTGTGTCAACTATTCCTTGTGGTTCGACCTCAGACTTACCGAGTTTATTACTATTTGCCAAGCCTGCAGTTGGGTGCACTGTAAAATTTGCAACATATGTGTTTGTTTTTTGGGGAAACCTCTTGGAAGTGGGTTAGGAATTCTTGATTTTCATAAGTGTATAAGAAGGTTGAGAGTTTATGGCTTGATTTTATTAGACTAATGAGTTGGTAGTAATAAACTTGAATCCTTGGTTTAGGTAACAAGAACACCGAGATCTAAGCTCCTCCAGGCCTAATCACTCCGTTCAGCTATCATGTAAGGGATATGTGACATAAGCTTTAGTAAGTTATAAATTTATTTACAAATCTTACTATGCATTAAAAAGATTTTATAAGAAATATTTCATACAAGTATAATTTGAACAAATATATGTTCATGAATAACTGAAATTCAAAATATGTGGATGTAATATGGAAAAGCATTCAGAGAAAGATTGTTTAATGGTTATGTCCTATGGTATGATCTGAACTCGGCCAGTAGGGGTTAAACTACTGACTTTCCATGGAAAATGTTGTTATTGGCCATTAAGAATTGAAGACTCTGCTGAACCTCCCCCAAGGTTAATGATAATCACATCGAATGGGTTATGATATATGTTGATATTGAGAATATCTAGCATTGTGGGGAATGATAGAATGTCTTGCCTAGTGTGCCAGAAACTTCACAAATTGTGACAAACTTATCAGATGGACTAACTGAAAGGTTATTATGAATTTATTTATGATCATGAGAGAATAATTATGTGAAAATGTATTATGAATATTATGAAAAGTTATAATCTCTCATGGCATAAGTTTATGATGAAAGATGTTTTATGTTCTAAGTATCAACATAATGAAATGTTTTGGTTTACATGTATTCTTGCTAAATTCTCATACTACTAACTCTTACTGAGCTATGTAGCTCACCCTTAAAATTTTCAATACACATGTTCTTTTCTTGGAAGCAACGAGAGTATTAGAGGTGACAAGAAGAGTTGTAAATTATTTTGGCACGGATAGACCATAGAGGTCTTTTTGTTGTAAAAAGGGAATCAAGATGTACTTATGTGAGCACCAGCGAGTCATTTGCCACTGTGAGTGCCCCCCTCGGATCCCATTATTCTCGAGGCCCTCCCTGGGGGGTCTCTTGGTTTTCTCTCCCTTTTCAAATGGGAGGTAAATGAACCTCTTGTGAGGTGGTGGATTGGGTTTGCCCGGTGTGAGCCCAACCTAACATGTGGGCTCGGGAGTACACCTACTAGACTTAAAGACTAGGGCGGAGAATAGGGAGCTGTAACCCAGTTTTTAGCTCTAGGAACCCATTATTGACATCCATGCACAAAAGTACTAGTCGCGGACTAGGTTTGGATGCTTAGGTATGTTCTTGGGAAGGTGTTAGGCACCCAAGATCACCCAACCTTACAGTTAACCTTCATTTGTATTACTATTGGATTTTAGCTAACAATGATATTTATTTTGTAAACCCTTTATCATGCAAAAGCAGTGTATATCAAAGCAAGTAAACACACAAGCAAGAGATATAATATGAGGATAAGCACATAGAGCAATATTAGGTAATGGAGAGGTATAAGCATGTGAGATGGAGCAAACACGTAACATGGGGAGCATATCATGGGATAATACACAAATGACAAAGATGCATGAGCATGTGAGATAGAAGTATAACATAAAGGGATGATATGTAATATGGTTCATAAAGAAAGCAATATATGCACAAGATGAATATTAATAGGAAATGAAACAACCATTATCCTAGAACCTTTTTCATTGATTCCCTGTTGGGGGTTGGGAGACTTGACGTCTTTATGAGAAGTGAGATTCATCATTGTATTTAGATAAATAAAGGAAAATGAACATTGGATATGATCCTAGAGTTTTTTCTATCATCCTTACACGAGACGCGAGGGTCTTAGATAGATGTATGAATGAAGGCTCCGCATCGGGCCTAGGTAGAAAGAGACAAATGTATGAGCAATTTTTATGCGATCCTAGAGTCCTTTCTATCACCCTCACACAAAATCCGAAGATCTTGGATAGGTGTTTGAATGGAAGACTCATCATTGGATCTTATGAATGCCTAGTAAATAATAAAGCAATTAAAATGAGACCATTCGACTTAATCCTCAAGTTTACTTAATCAACTCCAAGTGAAACCCTAGGGTTTCTTAAGCCCAAGAATTCAACTTTAAAAGCCTCATTGTAAGTTTGATCAAGCGAATGTAAACGAGAAAATAAAAGGAAACAACTTTCTGGGCAAGCAAGCATACGCTTGTATGAAGGTGGCGTATGCTACCTTGCCCAGTAACAAATATTCAAATGCGGGAAATGGACTTTTGAATCGACAGAAATGGAAATGAACATTTTAACGATTATTTGACTAAAATAACATTATAAAAAAAAAAAAAAAAAAAAAGTCAAGGTGGAGAAAATGGACTATGAAGAAGATCCATTTCTCACCTTGACGTAGGAAGCTTTTCTTAACTGGTCCCTCGGTTGTTTGTCTATCACAACTTCGTTTGTGAAAATGAGAGGAAGATTTGAGAATGAGAAATGGTATGTTTGGCCTCTTGAGAAAGAGGCTTGTCTTCTTGGTTCTAGGACTCAAGAAAATAGCCAAGTTCTCAAGAGGTTTATGTAACCAATTGATTCTAGAGCGGTTTGCCTATAGTTTTGACTAGGATTTTTCTGAGAGCTTTCAGGTGTTTTAAAATGGTGATATGGGGGTATATACAGGAAAATGGAGGACGAAGGTTGGTGTGGCCGGAATTCAGAAACCCTAGTTGACCCTTGTCAACTCCCTACATGGCTGATTGAGACTCATATGGAAATCGAGTGATTTGTGGGATACGTCTCAAACTTCCGTACGCCACTTTGAAGGGCGGCGTAGGCCTCTTTGAAGTGGCATACGCCACCTTGAATCACGCTAGCTTAAATGAAGCATGTTGAGGTGGGTAAGCATCCATGGAGGATGCATACGCCTCTTGAAAAGAAGAATACGCTTGCTTGGTTTGGTTTGGGCTTTTAGGATTTGGTTCGAGCTTTGGGCCTATTATAAACCTTCTTCTCGGGCCCACTATTCAAAGTTGTTTTCGATAGAAAAGATAGTACCGTCATTGGGACCGAGGATTCTAGATTTTGGTAGGTACAAAATGGGGTGTCTACAACTTGCTTGTTATATAGAAACCCTATTGTAGTGGTTCTAGGGTTGTGTATATGTAAAGAGGTTAGAAAATGTCTTAGTTATATGTGATATTTAGTGTACTCTTAAGTTATAAATATCTTAATGATATGTATATAAGTTTGATTAAAATAAATAAATAAACATTTTGAGGTGTATTTATTGTACCAAAGAATTTTGGAATATTGTCTTCGGGTTTGATTTGGTTCATGTTGATATTCAGTTGGACTTGATATTAACATGTTGGTCATACTCTTAAATCTATAGTACGGGTTTGGGTAGTGACATAGGGTTTCCCCATTCCGGCTACAACACCCCCACACTTCATTTCCTACATGAGCGCCCACATTTCACCATTTCTAATAAGACAAAAAAATCTCCCAAAAAACCCTAGGCAAATAGTTTGAGACATAGTGATCAAAGAGGCTTTTTGAGGACTAGGCGATTTTCCTAGGTTCTCTAACCAAGAAAACGAGTCTCTTTCTCAAAGGGCTAATAAATATCACTCTTTTGCTTTCAAATCATCTTCTTGTCATTACAATCAAAGTTGTGATAGGAAATAACCGAGTGACTAGTTAAAGAAATAATTGCTACCTCAAGGTAGGCTTCTTAGGGTGAGAAATGGATCTTTCCCATCATCCTTTTTCTCCACCTTAGCTTTAATTCATTTTTCTTTTGTCATATTATATCTTATTTAATTTATTGCATTGAGAAACAATTGTTTAAATCGTTAGTTTTCACCTCTTAGTTTAAATATTCTATTTCCCACACTATTTTTCTCTCTGCTTTATTTTCTGGGCAAGACAAGTGTCTACCTTATTGGCGTATGCCACTATCCCATAAGCCTACGCTTATGTTCCTAGAAATGATTTTCTACCTTCCTTTTTTTTTTTTTTTCATTTATTCAAGCCCCTATGAAAATTATAATGAGTTGAAAACTCTCAAAATCATGAAACCCTAGGGTCTCACGATGAGTTGGTGTAGTAAACTCGATGATTAAGTTGAGTGGTCCCTATTTTATTGTATATTGTTCATTATACACTCGTAAGGTCCAATGAGGAGCCCCTTTTTCAACCATCCATCCAAAGCCCTTGGGTTTTTGTGTTAGGATGATAGAATGGGCTTTAGGACTACATAATTGTTCATGCATCTTTCTTTAATGTACACCATGAGATCCGATGATAAGCCTTGTGTTCAAACACCCATATGAAATCCTTGGGTTTTGTGCAAAGGTGATAGAAGAGGCTTTAGGGTCGTATAACCTATCTATGCATTTATCTCTCTTTATATTTTGATTCAATGATAAGTCATCATTCAAACATCCATCTGAAACCTTAGGTTTCGTGTAAGGATGATAAAATTGACTTTAGAAGCATATAAATTGTTTATTCTTTCTTTTCTTTCATTCTTTATAAATCCTATGAGAAACCTCGTTTCTCTAAGAGACTCAAAGTCTCTAACCCTCGATAAGGGGATTAAGGAGAAAAAGGTTCTAGGGTTGCAACCCCATTTCATGCCTATCTTGTTAGCATATCTTTTCGTATGCTATGTTTCATGCTTTCATTCTTTCATAGGTTGTATTCCAAGTTTCTCCATTGTGTGCTATTCGCTTTGATATATATTACGTGCATAGTTAAGGGTTTAATTAATAAAAGTCATTGTCAAGTTAATCTGAGTAATACAAATGAAGGCCGACCAAAAGGTTGGGCGGTTTTGGGTGCCTAACACCTTCCCAAAACTATACCTTAGCTTTGGATTTAAACTCCAAGGCTAGTACCTTTGTGCATGGATTCAATGTTGGTTCTTGGACCTAAACCTGGTGGCGACTCCTTCTTCTTTGCCCTATTCCTTGAGGCTAGTGGCATACTCCTAAGGTCATGTGTAGGATGAGATCACACTGGGCAAACACGATCCCCCACTTCACAAGTGTTGTCATGCGATTCATCAAATGGCATGAGCGGGGCCTTTCAAAAAGCCCCGAGGGTCGCTGGTGCTCACACATATCTTCTTGTAACAGTTAGCAATGCAAAATGTTTATGAAAATAGCCAAATTCTCAAAAAGCCTTTCCTATCACATTTTCTCAAAATACTTCTCTAGAGTTTACCCTAGGATTTCTGGGGATTTCTGTGTGTCTTGAAATGGTGAAATGGGGGTTAATTATATAGAAAATGGAGTGGGGGGTTGGTGTGGCTGGAAACTGAGGCTTAAGCATGTATAACATAGGCGTACGCCTATGTGAGGTATGCCTACACCTACGCATGTTTGTTAAGGGGTGGGCTTTTGGGCTTTCAACTAGGCTTGAGCTTGTTTAAGGTCTCATGTTGGGCTTACTACACAGAGTTGTTTTTTGATAGAATGAGGTATTATCGTCATTAGGACCAAGAAGTCCAGATATTAGTAGGTATAAAATAGGGTGTCTACAACATCTAAATTTGAATTTGAACCCTTTATATAAAACAATAATTAACATATGAATGACGAAATAATAGTCTATTTAAGAAAAAAGAAGAGAGGAAGAGAGGATAAATAAATATCAAGCAAACATAAAACAAACAAAAGCATCGGGGGGAACACTGGACTTCATTCTGCAACACTTGCTTATTTATGATTGTGTGCATGTGGTACTTCGACAGAAGGAGAGGAAAATGTAAAAATTATCTTTCTATGTTGTTAGATAATTAACAACTACATTAGTCAAGGATTTAGAACTATCATGATCTTCACAAAATTAAATATTCATAATATACTTACATTGATCCATTCTTAATAGAAAAAAAAAAAATTCTCTATCTTAATAGAAAAAAGGTTTCTCTCTCTTGACCCTCTTTATGTATATGTTCAACTTAACCTTATTTGATGGGAGTATTCAGCATCTCTTTTATAGGTAGAGAGAGGACCCGTTCCCTTTTTTAAACTTTAATCTCCACTTAACCATCAAAGTAAGAGTTACTTAGGAAACCACTTTATAAATGACCAATAAATTAAAGATAACATTAAGCTAACTTTAAGAGATATGTAACATACTACTATTAAACCTCTAACCGATCAAATGTGCCTTAACATGTGGATCACCGATTAATTTAATCTTACATTCTCCCACTTGGCCCATATGATCACTTTCATCAAGGTTTAATAAGTTTAACATTAGGCGTGCAATAACACATATCTAATCTTACTTTAATTTGGTCATCTTAATCCTATAATTAAACAATCCACTAATGCGAGTCATGGCGGTTCTATGTCAATTATGCGACATAGTTCCTTTCATGTACTACGACACCAATAACCTGTTTAATATAGTCTATAAATGAGAAGTGAATTTAGAAGGTCTAACAATAATGTCTCTTTGACAGAGACTGTTCCTGTTATCATACATGTACATACATAAATAAAATAGGAATTATCATAAACACATTTATTGAGATCTTCAAGTGTCAAATAGCATAAATAACATAAAGTATCTTATTTCATTAAAATAGCAATAATCAAGTGCTATTTTCAAGACCCATTCGATTGACATGTTCCTTAAATGTCTTTGGAGCTAATCCTTTTGTCAATGGATTCGCAACCATAAGCTATGTGCTAATGTGTTCTATTGACACTCGTTGTTTTTGAACATCTTTCTTAACAATAAGGTATTTCAATTCCATGTGTTTCGCACTCTTAGAATATTTGTCGTTTTTAGAGGAAAACATAGCTGCAAAATTATCACAATAAATTCTCAGTGGCTTGGAAACAGAGTCAACAATCCCAAGTCCTGAGATAAAATTCTACAACCACAATCCATGAACTGTGGCCTCAGAGCATGCCACAAACTCAGCTTCCATAGTGGATGAAGCAATGATAGTTTGCTTCGCACTTTTCTATGATATTGCTCATCCAGCTAACATGAACAAATAACCAAAAGTGGACTTTCTACTATCAATGCATCTAGCAAAGTTTGAGTCTGAGTAGCTACTAACCTTTAGACTGTCAAATCTCCTAAATGTGAGCATAAAATCATTTATGCATTGCAAATACCTCATCACTATCTTTGCAGCTTTCCAATGATCCATTCCTGGATTGCTTTGGTATCTACTTAACATACCAACTACAAAACTGATGTCTGGCCTGGTGCAAATTTGTGCATACATTAAACTTCCTACTGCAGAAGCATAAGGAATTCCTTCCATTTGTTTCCGTTCCAATTCATTTTATGGGCATTGCATAAGGCTAAATTTGTCACCTTTCTGAATAGGGGCAACACTAGCAAAACAATTCTCCATTTTGAATCTTTCTAGAACTCTTTCAATATATACTTTTTGAGAATCCCCTAATATTCCACGTGATCTATATCGGAATATTTCAATTCCTATCACATAAGTTGCCTCATCCATATCTTTCATTTCAAAGTTCTTAGAAAGAAATTTCTTGGTTTCATGCAATATACCAAGATCACTACTAGCAAGCAAAATGTCGTCAACATACAAAATCAAAAATAGAAACTTACTCCCACTAACCTTCAGATAAATACACCGATCAATAGTATTTTCTTTAAATCCAGAAGATGTAATGGTATCATTAAACTTAAGGTACCATTGTCGGGAAGCTTGTTTAAGTCCATATATTGACTTCTTAAGTTTGCAAGCCAAGTGTTCTTTTCCTTCAATGGAGAAACCTTCAAGTTGATTCATATAGACTTCTTCCTCTAAACTCCTATTTAGGAAAGTAGTTTTCACATCCATTTGGTGTAACTCCAAATCATAATGAGCCACCAAAGCCATAATAATTCTAAGTGAGTCCTTCTTGGATACAGGGGAGAAGGTCTCTTTGTAATCAATGTGTCACGACCCAAATCGGTAATATGATTTGGAGTCGGACCAGCATGCTAATACCAAGCCTGTGCCTGATATTAACACGAACCAACTAAAAGGAGTATAAATTTTTTTTTTCTTTTCTCTCTTTTCTCATCCTAATTCTTAAACTTCTTCTTAGGTTGGGAACTCCAATAATATAATAACGTACTCATTTACAAAATAACTAAATATACTAGTCCACCTAAAGGAAGTGATAGTAGTCAGAGCATTTATAATTGTTTATACAAAATACATCAGTATGTGGACATAATAACTCTAATACAGCGGAAGACTATTTAAACATATACATCACTTCTGCTTTATATACATAAAAACTCAAACATCTAAGACTAGTTTTAGATACAACTAGGGGTGTCAAATGGGTGGGTTTAGGTGGGTATTAAATGGGCTGGGCCTTTAAAACCCAATAGCCCATTTAAACCCATTTAATAAAGTAAATATTACTCAAACCCAACCCAACCCAATTATCTAAGCTAAAACCCAACCCACCCATTTAAACCCATTTAATAAAGTAAATATTTACCAAAATACCCTTAAAGCCTATAAAATGATGGAAAAATAATTAAAACTTAGGAAAATTACTAAAATACCTTGGAACCTTCAAAATGACCAAAACCTCTTAGAATCTCTAAAATGATAAAAATATCTCCAAAAACCTCAAAATGATCAAAATATCCCTATAACTACTAAAATGACCAAAATACCCCTATTATTATTATTATTATTATTATTATTATTATTATTATTATTATTATTATTATTATTACGTAAATGCAGACTCCGAGGCAACTGAAATTAAATAAAAAATAAAAAATTATTATTACGTAAATGCAGACTCCAAGGCAACTGAAATTAAATAAAAAATAAAAAATAAAAAAGTATCACATCATCTATTACGTAATATCATCATACACATGATGACGCCCATATCCTCTCCCATGGGTCCACATGCATCTGATCATACACTTCCACAAACTCAACAACAACAATGGTCAGCAATCACTTCTCAAATCCCATCCACAAATCCCATGGGCCCTATACATTTCATGGACCAGATTGCTTCCCACTCTCATCGGTCAGTACTAATCCCTGCCCGAATTGTCAATCTAAACAGTCCAAATTAATCTAAATAATCGATTATTTTTCCTTGTTCTTTTTTTTTTTTTTTGCTCGGTTTAGGCTTTTTATAGATGAGCAACCCAATTAAAGCCCAATTAAATTCAACTTAATTGGATCTAATTGGGCTAGCACCCATTTGCCCATTTATTAAATAAGTGGGTTTGGGTGGGCTAATGGGTTTGGACTTTTTTTGCCACCCCTAGAAACAACCAAATTGCTCCTCCATGTTGAGACTCTTGGCTGCACTATAGAGTGTTCTTGCAATCTGAGCAACCCACTTTGCTCAGTAAGGGAGGTGTGACATGAAGATTTAACAGTATGCATGAATGCATGATAAATAGAATAATCTTTGTGGATATGACTTGCGTATAAATAGTTCATGCTAAAATGATTTCATGAGTTTCTTGAACATATATGTTTCATACTGATGAACATAATATCTGATAACTTGTAAGGAAAAATATAACTATTGAAAATCTGAACATATAGCATGATTCCTTTATATGTAAATAAAACATGTTCCCTTAAACTGTTCTAAAGAGAAAAACTATCTCATACCATTGCAGAATATAGCAAAAACTATATGGAACATGTAACTGTACTATATCTTTAAGACTTGGCCCCTTGTGACTTTACTTGTGCCATGTCTACAGGGAAACTATCCCCTCGTGGCCTTCCTGCTTGCCAGTCTACAGGGTATGAAAACCCTCATGACCTTCTTGCTTGCCAGTCTACAGGGTATGAAACCCCTCGTGACCTTCCTGCTACCAGTCTACAGGGAATACAACCCCTTGTGGCCTTACTTGTTGCCGGTCTACAGGGAATAAAACCCCTCGAGGCCTTCCTACTGCCACAAGGCCCTCACACTAAAAACCGTTTTAGGTGTTCATAAAACATATCATGTTTGTTTATTTTTCAATCTCTCTTGCCTTACTAAGCCCAAATTCATAGCATATCCACAGCTTACTTCTAAAATCTGTCTTAACTGTACCAACTCAAAACTGTTTCTAAATCAATGCACGTTTTCTTTATAAACAAGTATCAAACTGAGTTTACTAAAAGCATTGATAAAACATACATAGATATATTCTTAAAACATGGACTATTAAATTTTCATGGCACATTCCTTTACCTATACACCGTAGCAAACTCGAACTAGAGTCTCAAGCAAGCCTGCAGTCTTCGGATTCTCCTAAACCAAGGAAAATACTAATTACTAATTTTTCCAATACTTAACTTAAAGTTGTCCTAACCCCTTTCGCAACCCCAAACAACGAGTCCAAAACATTAAATTCAACCAAAGTGGAAATTCTAAATCACCACACAATAGTCTGCTATAGCAACAGTAGTTGCTTGGATTGAAACATTTCTTTTGCGTACTAGAGAGTAGAAACAAGACATACAAAATTCACTCATATAATATACATACTAAATACTATTCATACAAGAAAATCCAACTTAAATCAATAAATCCATATCAGGAAAACAATTCTCCAAAGTTTTATGATTTACAAGTTACTATCAACGTATCCCCTGTTATACATCCCAATTGTAAGCCTCATATGACCAACCAAAAGGTGTCATAAACTCATGAAATGTTATAGGGGAATACCTATATATTTGTAGCATGTGTCCGTAAATTTTCAGCTCAATTTGAATTTTCTAAAATTCATTAAAATTATCACAAGTAAGTAATCTCAATTCTGTCAACCAGTCCATTACAGCACAGTACAACTAATTTATAAATTATATTTGAGTTATCAAAACACCTTAAAATATTATAAAAAATTACAGAGACCACAAAAAATGTATCCTTCACACTTCATAACATTTTTGAGAACAAATCATAAATTCATAATTTATTATAAATCACTTAAGACAGTAAACCCAATTCTGTCAGCACAGTTTTTAAGTTGACTTAAAATTTGTACCCACAATATATTATTTACTGAAATGGTATGGAGTTAATTCCATAAATAACATATGCATCCTAGAGTTCCAGAAAAATATTCCAATCACTTAAATTCCAAGTATTGGATTTATTATGAAATTTCTAACTGACAAACACAGAATCTGTCAAATTGACAGATTTGTACAGTTTTCTTGTAAAATAACAAATAATTATCAAAACTCAATATTTTTCTATGAAATTTCATATACATAACCTAAACATATGATAGATTACCCTAGAGAAAACCGTTTTGTCATTCCTATTTTAGAAAAATCCCAGAATTTCGTGAAACTTTCTGTTCAATACAGGAAGCAGAGACAGGTTGCATTTTCCTCTATAAACTTAAAACCCACCAACCATTAGCCAACAATCCTCCTAAATCCAACACATGCAGTACCAAATCAAGTCAAACATCAATGTAATCCATCACACACAGAACATACAAGCCATATAAATCCACATATAACAACAATTCCATCATCAATTGTAAGAAACCAACATGGAATCACCAAACCTCATGCTCAACCTAAAATTCCAGCAACTACCACTTCAAATCCCACATGCATGTCCATAAAAATTCATTTTCCTTAACCCAAAATCATATTTCTACAAACCCATAACCTCAAAGTGTAAAAATCATGAAGATCAACCAACAATTTCAACTATACCCATTTCAAAACTTGACTAAAATCATAAACTCTTACCTAGCTTATGATTTCTTAATGGAGGAGGTGCTAGGCTCACTCTAGCATGACCTTGTGGAAGAAGACTTGAGAGAACACAAGGGAGATTCTCTCTAGGGGCTGCTGGACCCATGGGTCAAAAGGGAGAGAAATGAGAGTTTTTTGCTCTCTTTTGTTTTTCTAAGTCTTTAAAGAGGTAATGAGAGAATGAGGTCAATGTTGCAAGGGGTGGGGGCCGGTCAACTATGGGGTCAATATGGGTTTTGGGATAGTGGAATACAAGTGTCTTATATGCATGAATATAAATGGCAACCTTAAGCCAAGTGGCTAGTTCCTATTAGACCCCAAATTTAGATGTGCAATGACCAAACTACCCCTAAGTCAATGTAACAATTACCTTAATGCTATTTTTAGGGCTTGGTTAGTTAAATTATATACCTCACTAATTATATTGTGTCTATATTAAAATGGTATAGTATCTAACCAATTTAAATTAACTTATCATCTAATAGTAAAATCTATTACTATCAATTTAAATACAATTTACCATGTAAATTATTAAACCTATAATCCTTTTGTGACTTAATATTAATATAATTAATTTATAATGTTAGGTGGTGCGGGGCATCATACAATGCCTCCTTTCTGAGTGAAACCTTTGGCCACAAGTCTAGCTTTAAATCGTTCGATATTGCCCTTAGAGTCGCGTTTGGTTTTGTAGACCCATTTGCAACCAACTTTCTTGTATCCTTTAGGCAATTCAATGAGATCCCAAACTTCATTTTTATCCATTGATTTCAATTCATCTTTCATTGCATTCATCCATTTAGTAGAATCAACACTTTCCAAGGCTTGTGAAAACAAAATCGGATCTTTACTTGATCCTATGTCAATATTAGATTCTTGTAGATATACCACACATTCATCTGAAATAGTAGACCTCTTTTCTCTTTGAGATCTTCTTAATGCTAGTCCTTGTAGTTCTTCTACAATTTGTTCATTGGTGACCATATTATTATGGAGTGATGGTTCATTAATTTGTTGTTCAATGTTGTTTGGTTGTTCAACAACTATAGGAACAACAATTTTGTTTGAAGTTACAGGCATTGGAACTTGCACCCTACCTTCTTGAATATCTACATTTCGTAGATTATCACTCCCACTGATTTCACCATTTTCAATGAATCTGGCATTACCGGTTTCCACAATTCTCGTACTATGATTAGGACAGTAAAACCTAAACCCTTTGGATTTTTTAGGGTAACCAATAAAGTAACCACTGATTGTTCTTAAGTCCAATTTCTTTTCATGTGGATTATAAACTCTAGCTTTCCTTGGACAACCCCAAACATGCAGGTGTCTTAAACTTGGTTTCCTTCTAGTCCACAGTTCAAAAGGGGTCTTTGGAATTCCTTACTAGGAACCCGATTCAATAAGTATACAGCGGTTTTAAGAGCATACATCCACAATAATAAGGGTAATGTGGAATTACTTAACATACTTCTAACCATATCCATTAAAGTACGATTCCATCTTTTAGTTACACCATTTTGCTGTGGTGTTCCTGGCATAGTGTATTGTGCACAAATGCCATGCTTTTCAAGGAGTTTAGCAAATGGGCCTAGGCATTGCCCTGATTCACAATACTTTCCATAATATTCACCACCTCTATGGCTCTACCTGATCTGATGATCTTCACTTTTCTTTCTAATTGTCTTTCAACCTTAGTAATGTATACCCAAGGGCATTCATTACTTGAGATTTTTTATGCAATAAATAGATATAATCATAACGTGAAAAATCATCTATAAAGGTAATGAAGTATTTTTTTTTTACCAAAAGATGGAGTATCAAAAGGCCCACAAATGTCTGTATGGATAATCTCAAGGAGCTTTGTACTTCTTGTGGCACCTTTTTTGGTGTGTTTGGTTTGTTTATCCTTAATACAATCCACACACACACCGAGATCAGAAAAATCTAGGTTCAGGAGAATCCCATTTTTTACTAATCTCTCTAGCCTTTCTCTAGAAATGTGTCCCAACCTTTTATGCCATAAATTTAAGAAATTTTCATTAATTAGACTACGTTTAGTACCAATATTATGATGCAAGGTGAGAAGGGTTTCAGCAAATTGATCATTAAGCTTAAATTTGTATAAACGATCACAAAGAATACCAGAACCAACAAAAGAGATATTTTTAAACAAACTAAAACTTTTATTTCCAAAACTTATGAAGTAGCCATCAAGATCAAGTTTAGGCAAAAATTTCTAGAGATTGAATGAACATAAAATGTCTAAAACAAATCTAGGTGATGACCAGTGTTAAGAAATCAACGATAAGTACCAATGGCTTCAATTGAAGCTCTAACCTGATTTCCCATCAACATGAAATTCTCATTTGGATTTATGGTCTGGATTGATAGGAATCCCTACATCGTATTGGAAACATGAGTTGTTGCCTTAGAATCAAGCCACCAAGTATTAGAAGGAACTTCAGTTAGGTTTGATTCAAAACATACATAAACAAAACCTGTAATTAGACATTTACCTTTCTTTTCGAACCATTGCTTACGTTTCAGGCAATCTTTCTGATAATGTCCCAACTTTCTACAAAAGTGACACTTATCATTGTCTATTTTCTTCTTATGAGCCTAAACATTAGGGTTGGGCTCATTTGCCTTGTGTGGTCCATACTTTATACCCTTTTTAGGCTTCCTCCACTTTCTTTAAGCTCCTTGACTTACGAGATGAACTGAATGTTGTTCAAGTTGCTTAAGCCTTGCCTCTTCTTGATTAAGCATATTAGCCAATTGATTCAGATTCCACTTATCCTTCATAGTGTTGTAATTAATTTGAAACAGCCCATACTGAGAAGGCAAGGAATTCAAGATGAATTGCACGAGAAAGAACTCATCCACATTCATCCCCAAAGTCTTTAATTGAGCAGCCAGATTTGTCATTTCAAGGACATGCTCTTGTATCCCACGCATACCATCAAATTTCATAGTGGTAAGCTTAGCCATTAGTGTTCCTACAAGGGACTTGTCAGCAGTTTTGAAACGTTTTGCCACATTGGCAAGGAATTCTTTAGCATCATCAGTTTTTGGAAGTGTTGTCTTGATGTTTTTTGCTATTGTCATTCGCATAAACATAATGCTTAGTCTATTTGACTTTTCCCATGCTTTGTACAAATCCTTTTCTTCTGCACTGCTTCTATTAGTGGGAACAAGTGGTTTCTCAAATTCATAAAGTGCTATATCTAGATCTAGTACACCAAGGTGAAACTGAACTTGTTCTTTCTAATCTAAGAAATTTGTTCCATTCAGTATGGGAATAGACGAAGCATGCAAATGTAGCGAAACAGGAACAGATACTGCAAATAATAATTCATGCTCACTACATTAGTGCTAAGAGTAATTAATAAGGAACAATAAACCATAATGAAACACGTATTTAAACAATAATAAATAGTATTACCGTGATCCACCTTTGGGTTATTCTTATGGTAAACTATTAAACAATTATGGTGATTCCCTTTCACCTAATAGGACTAATTGGTAAAATATTCATAATTAAGTTGGCATGTTACCTTTGGGTATCCGTTCCAATTTCAACTATGAATACCCACCAACCATCCTATTTCAATTTATTAATCACTCAAAAGTGGTGCACCTTTGGACCAAACCTAATATTCTTATGATTAAAGAATTGCAATTTATATGGTCATTAAATTTATTAACACTAGGGAATAGGTGATAAATCTCAATTATTTGACTTGTTATCTATGTTCCATTCCAGTTGGGCCACTTTGGTAACTATCAAATCGTATCATAATATAAATTCCAATCAAAATTAATGACCTTACATAAAACATTAAATCAACAGTAATATATTCAAAGTAATGTGAACAAATATAAGCATGCCATTCAAATACACCAACCACTATAATTATTAAAGAAATACATTCTATTGGTTGTTCATACATAAGCACTCAAAGTATATTAGTCATGTGGGGTGACATATTAGCTTAAATTTATTTGACAACCAGCAAGTGTATTATGATATTTCAATTACAAAATATCAAATATATTCTCACACATACCTTACATGCTACTAGATAGTATATGGTCATTATAGTGAGAAAATAAATTAGAACGTTAAGCGGAAAAATAATCAATAAAGAACAATGCTAATAAATGAGATCATAATGTACTCAATTTATCACAACGATTTGGGTTTTGAAATGTTTGGATCATAAAGTTGTAAACATTTACAAAAAACAAAGAAACTGAATTCACATATTTAAACTCGAACCAAAATTTAAGGTTAAGAATTCACCGATATAAATTAAAAATCCATTCAATGGAAAATCACAATAATTCTTAAACACAAGCTCTGATACCACATGTAAAAATTATCTTTCTATGTTGTTAGATAATTAAAAACTACATTAGTCAAGGATTTAGAACTATCATGATCTTTACAAAATTAAATAGTCATAATATACTTACATTGATCCATTCTTAATAGAAAAAAAGATTTCTCTATCTTAATAGAAAAAAATTTCTATCTCTTGACCCTCTTTATGTATATGTTCAACTTAACCTTATCTGATGGGAGTATTGAACATCTCTTTTATAGGTAGAGAGAGGACTCGTTTCCTTTTTTAAACTTTAATCTCTACTTAACTATCAAAGTAAGAGTTACTTAGGAAACCATTTCATAAATGACCAATAAATTAAAGATAACATTAAGCTAACTTTAAGAGATATGTAACATACTACTATTAAATTTCTAACCGATCAAATGTGCCTTAACATCTGGGTCACCAATTAATTTAATCTTATAGAAAATTCCCAGTCAAATGACATTCAAGGAACAACAATGGCTTTCTCAAAGGAATCAATATATTCTTTGGTTATTTTCTTAATGGTTTCATGTTTATTAGTGGACTTCATGGATTTATAAGCTTCCACTTGCTCAACAAGCTCAATGAATTCTTTGGATGATTTTATGACTGGCTTTGGTTTTTTAATCGACCCCCTGAATTCTTCAAATGATTTCTATCTACAAAATCAACTTTTTCAGCATGAATCATGAGCAGTAGTTAAACAACATAAAATCATTTAAATTCCAAACACAACCAAAGACAAGTAAAGAAAGTGTTCCTAACTATAGCTTAAAAAGTTTTGAGGCTAAAATATACTGTTAGTCTCTAAAGTTTACTTGTTTAGTTTAGCACTTGATATTTCAAATAAGCATTTTTAGTCCCTAAAGTTTAGAAAAATGAGCACTTTTGATCTCTTTGTGTTTAACAGGGTGATGACTTGTCAACTTTTAATTTGGCCATTATCATTAAGTTTGAAAGCTTTAAAGGAAGTAGATGAAGAGGCTAATATCACTCATTTTTTAAACTTTAAGAACTAAAATCGTTTGTTTAAAACTTTAGGGACTAAAAGTGCTAAACATGTAAAAATGAAACTTTTTGACCATCTGTGTCTAAAATCGCTTATTTTTACAATAAAGGGTAAAAACAAGAAGACTGAAAAGTAATCCACATATAAAACAAGTCAACCCAAAAAAAAAAAAAAAGTACAAAGAGACCCCAATTGAGTATTATAGATGGTGGAGCCCATTGGTATACTAGTGAGACCTATTTTGAACTTCCTTTATAGTTGTAGATTTCTTTGCTCTCTAAGCTTACATGTATTCTAGTCCTTGTATTCTGCATCACACTATCATCTGGATAGAAAATTGTAAACTATATTGTAAATTAGTAATTATGATCTTTTTATGTAATTTCTACATAAACAAGGGATTGCTACAAGGTTAGTGTTGGAGTCAGTGACTTGATGGTCACTTAATTGACCGAGTGTCCTATTATTACTAGGACTATATTAGCCAAGTAAGCAATTCAAGTCCTACTTGAATTGTGATCTTGAGCACCAAGTTAAAGTAGCCGACCTTAACACTATATATATAGGACTTCAAGACTCTTGTTTTAGTGTGCCGAATAGCAATTAGAATATTAGAGAAGATTTGCTTCTCTTGGTTATTCTTGGTGAGAGAGAGTTAAGTTGTATTTGGGGTTTGGGTTCTTTGAGAGAGTCCTAGTGCCACTGTTATAATCTCCTTATTTTCTTAGTGAAACTTTCTCCCTGTCGCCGTCCGTGGATGTAGGCATATTGACGAACCACGTAAATTCTTGTGTTCTTTTATTTGTGTGTTTGATATCTTTCTCTTTTCTTTAATCTTACGCGAACAGTTAATTTTCACAACAATTGGTATTAGAGCTATTGGTCGAAACAATGGAAATTAATGCTTCTATTACGACGGTAAGCCTAGTTAAGTTCGATGGGACTCGTAACTTTGGGTTATGGCAAAGAAGGATGAAGGATTTGTGGGTGCATCAAGGTTTGGTGAAGGCTTTGTACGGGAAGAACAAGACATGAAGGCGGTGAGTACAATTCGGCTATTACTAGCAGACGAAATCATGTACGATGTCATGGAGGAGAACTCAACCACGGGGATTTGGTTGAATCTAGAGAAAAGCTATATGTCCAAGTCTCTCACGAACAAACTACATCTAAAGCAAAAGTTGTATGGGCTTAAGATGATAGAGAGCGCAGATCTGAGGCAGCATATCAATACCTTTAAACAAATCATTACTGATATGTTACAAATTGATATAAAATTCGAGGATAAAGATAAGGCGATGATGCTCCTAACCTCCATCCCGGCTTCCTACAAACACCTGGTGACGATCTGACTTTACGGTAAAGAAACTCTGGAATTAGAAGAAGTTTTAGGAGCCCTGTTGGATCATTACCAACAGAAACATAAGAATTCAACTGAGAGTTCTGGTGAAGGGGTAGTAGTAAAAGGTTATCAAGATTGCGGAAGGAAGAAAGACAATGATGAAAAATCTACTAGGGGAAGATCTAAATCTAAGAGTAAGACAGTAAAGTGCTACAAATGCCAAAATAATGGGCATATCAAGCGAGACTGTCTAGAATGGAATAAGAGGAAGGAAGAATCCTCTACATCTGTCAACGTAGTAGCAGACTCGGAATCTGATGGCGACATGCTTTCTGTTTCATCAAGTACTGACGGTTTGAACAATTCTTAGCTTCTGGATTCCGCATGTTCTTTTCACGTGACTCCCCACAAGAATTGGTTCGACACTTATAGGTCAATTAACTGTGGTTCTATTCGAATGGGTAATGATACTACATCCACAATTATTAGAATGAGAACAATTAAAATTAAGATGTCTGATGGTGTGGTGAGAACATTAGAAGACGTTAGACATATCCCAAATATGAAAAAGAATTTGATTTCATTAGGAACCCTAGACTCAAAAAGCTATAACTATAAGTCTGAGAATGGGATAATGAAAGTTTCAAAGGGTGTTATGGTTGTGGTGACGGGTTAGAAAATAAGTAGCAATGTTTATAAATTGCTAGGCAATACCATTCTAGGTGGAGTTGCTACAGTAGCTAAGTCTGAGGATGATGACACATTCTTGTGGCATATGCGACTAGGGCATATGAGTGAATGTGGTATGAGGGAATTTCACAAAAGAAATCTGCTGGCTAGGATTAAGTCATGAAAATTAGATTTCTACAAATACTGTATTATGGGAAAGTAGTGTAGAGTGCAATTTAAAACTACCACACGCAAGACATAGGGTATATTGGACTATGTGCATTCAGATATTTGGAGGCCACTAAGAACTCCTTCCAAAGGAGGAGCTCAATATTTTATGAGTTTCGTTGATGATTATTCTAGAAAATCTTGGATTTATTTCTTGAAGAACAAGTCTGAGGCTTTTGCAAAAATTTAAGATTTAGAAAGCAGAAGTGGAAAACCAAACTGGAAGAAAGATAAAGTGCCTTAGGACTGATAAAGACACTAAGTACAAGGATGGTGATTTCTTAAAGTTTTGCGAAGAGTATGGTATCAAGAGACATTTCACACTATGGAAAACTCTTCAACAAAATGGGGTGGCTGACAAACTTAACATGACTATTATAGAGACAGCTAGATGTCTAAGGTTGAATGTTGAGCTTTTAAAATATTTTGGGCGGAAGCAGTGGATATGTCTTGTTATATCATCAACCGCTCACCTAGAGTTGCACTTGATGGGAAAGTCACTGATGAAATATGGACAGGACAAGAAGTTGATTATCTTTCATGAGAATATTCGAGTGTCCCGCATATGTTCATATCTCAGGTGATGACAGGTCAAAACTTGATCAAATCAAAAAAGTGCATCTTTCTTGGTTTTAAGAAATGGGTAAAAGGGTACAAGCTTTAAGATCCAGTTGCACAGAAGGTGGTGATTAGTAGAGATGTAGTGTTTGATGAGAAGTCAATGACAAAAGCATTCAAGGAAGAGAAGTCTCAAGTAGTAATAACATTGGTAGATCAATGGTAAAGGTAAAGCTTGATGAATTAGAGCCTCAGTTAGATGAGGAACCTCATAGTAATGATCAAGAATAGGATAGCACCATATCATATAGGCCTAAACGAAGCAAAAGACCACCGGTCAGGTATGGTTTCGAGGATCTTGTCTCTTATGCACTACTTACTAGTAGCGAGGATCCTTCTAAATTTCAGGAAGCAATTGAAAGCTCTAGAAAGGATAAGTGGATGGAAGCTATGGTGGAGGAGATGGGGTCTTTGAGCAAGAACAAAACTTGGGATTTAATGGAACTTCCAAAAGGAAAGAAACCTATAGGTTGCAAGTGGGTGTTCAAGAAGAAGGAAGCAGTATCAAAAAAAGAAGGGAAAGATTCAAGGCATGACTAGTAGCAAAAGGATATTCATAGAGACATGGGATTGACTACGATGAGGTATTTTCACCTGTAGTCAGACATACATCTATTAGATCGGTATTGGCTTTAGTAGCACATCAAGATTTGGAACTGGAACAACTGGATGTGAAGACGGCTTTCCTTCATGGGAATTTAAAGGAAGAAATTTTCATGGTACAACTAGAGGGGTTCAAGCAACCTAGTACAGAGAATCTTGGCTGCAGATTGAAAAAGTCATTTTACGGGCTCAAGCAATCTCCTAGATAGTAGTACAAAAGGTTTGATTCCTATATGGTCCAGATTGGTTATACCCATTGTGAATATGATTGTTGCGTATGTGTTTGTATATTTGATGATGGTTCTTATCTTTTTCTGCTATTGTATGTGGATGATATGTTAATTGCTGCTAAGAGCATGTGTAAGGTTAACAGGTTAAAATCTTTGTTACACAAAGAGTTTAAAATGAAAGACTTGGGTGCTGCTAAAAAAATTCTGGGTATGGAGATTCGTAGAGACAGAGAGGCAAGAAAGCCATGGCTGTCTCAGAAAAACTACATTAGGAAGGTGCTTGAAAAATTTAGCATGTTGGATGCTAAGCCTGTGAGCACACCATTGGCGAATCACTTCAGATTATCTAGTATTCAATGTCCAAAAAATGAGGAAGAAATTGGTATTCAATGCTCGAAAAGTAAGGAAGAAATTGAATATATGTCAAAGGTTCCATATGCTAGTGCAGTGGGGTGCTTAATGTATGTAATGGTCTGCATCAAGCCGGATTTGGCTCATGTAGTGAGTACTATTAGTAGTACATGGAGAACCCAGGGAGAGAACACTGGAATGTAGTGAAGTGGATTTTCAGATACTTGAAAGGCACTACGGAACATGAGATCTTATTTTCAAGACAGTCAGGGACTAATTTAGTTGAATGGTATATGGATGCAGACTACGTAGGTGAGGTGGATGACAGGAGGTCTACTATAGGTTATGTGTTTACACTATTAGGAGGGCCTATTTGTTAGAGATCCACATTACAATCCATAGTAGCCATGTCCACTACAGAAGCTGAATACATGACTGTAGTTGTAGCTGCAAAGGAAGCATTGTGGTTAAAAAGGCTAGTCAAAGAGCTTGGTTTGAATCAAGGTGGAGTTTAGATGCATTGGGACAATCAGGGTGCCGTTTAATTGACAAAGAATCAGGTTTATCATGCTAGGATGAAAAACATCAATGTTAGATTCCACAAGATAAGAGAGCTGTTTTTTACAAAAGATATTGTTCTCGAGAAGGTGCAACTTGTGATAGCCCTTAGGGGCTAAGGTGGCGGAGATGAAGGAGGAGTTCGTGAGGCTTGACCAATTCAAGTCAAGGTGGAGATTTGTTGGAGTGGTGACTTGATGGTCACTTAACTGACTGAGTGTCCTATTATTACTAGGACTAAGGTGGCGGAGATGAAGGAGGCCAAGTAAGCTTGACCAATTCAAGTCCTGGAGACTTGTTGGATTGTGATCTTGAGCACCAAGTTAAAGTAGCCGACCTTAAAACTATATATATAGGACTCCAAGGCTCTTGTTTTAGTATGCCCAATAGAAATTAGAATATTAGAGAAGATTATAGGACTTCAAGGCTCTTGGTAGTATGCATTCTTGGTGAGAGAAAATGTTGGCATTTGGGTCATATTGGGTTGCCCAAATAGGCGCCCATGTGGGCAACCCGTTAAGACAAAACCCTAAGACTAGGGTCCCCAATTTTACAATATAAAATTGCAATATTCAGACAAAAAAATGTACACTCGTAAGAAGCAAACACAAAAGAAAAAACCTAGAGACACACTATCTCTCATCTCCTTTCTCTTTGTCTTAGGGTTTCCATCAACGAACCCTGGGATTTGGTCTGTAGACGTAGGTGAAGTGCTTGACCTTGTGGCATCTTCACTTGACCGTCACAAGCACAAGGCATGTGGGAAGAGAGCTGGTTCATTAATTCTACTGCAAAGAGGTGGGATACTTGGTCTGTAGACGTAGGTGAAGTGCTTGACCTTGTGGCACTTCACTTGAACGTCTAAGCACAAGGTAATGGGAAGAGACTGGTTCATAAACTACTGCAATAAGGTATACTGGGTTTTACTCACAAAACCTAAGAGGTATATGTATTGCCTATATAATATATGTTATATGTTTTTCCTATGCCTATTCATTGGTATCAGTATCAGCCATAGGCATTCTTCTTCATGTTTTTGGAGCCTTAGAGGACCATAGGGAGAAAAACTTATTTTTTTTTTTTCACCATTGTTGGCCATAATGGCCATTTCGGGTTCTCACCACCGACGGCTCTCCAGTGAGTTTCCGGTGATACCATTGGTACTAATGGACTTCTCATGACCCTTGGAGTCCATAGCAACAAACCTTGCATGATTTGGACGTGTGTGCAATTAGATATGCCATTTTATATTTTATGTTCAATATGTGTAATTGGTGTTTTGCGGCATGTATATCTTATTCAATACTACATGTTTTTTTAATACTTTTTTACTCTAATATGTAGTATGTTGAATAAGCTTTCCAACGACATAAAAATCACCAAAAACGGAGCTCTACAGAGAGAGATATGGAGGCCTAAAATAGGCCTGGCGGCTAGGGTTTGTCTAAAAAAATCCCTAGCCTAAGGTTAGGGATGAACCAGGCCGAGGGGGCTTCCCCACTCGTGCCTGGCGGCTCGTGGTAGTGCGTGAGGCCCACCCTGAGCTCGGTTCGGACTCCAGTTTCCTTCGTTGTGACCATAATTTTTTAGGATATTTTAATAAAATTTTTAATATTTATTCTGGTCATAAAAAATAATTATTGATTATTTTTTAAATAAAAATTGGTCTTGGAGAACCACTTGTGCACATGGGGGCGCGTGCACAATGTTTTCGGGACAAATTTTTTTTCCTTCTTCTGGGAGTTGAGGGAAGAACCCTGCAATGGTGTGTGAGAGTTTAAAGTTATCTGATATATTTTTTGTAATTATTATTGTTTGTAATTGGCAATAAACAAAATAGAGTTGAGGGAAGAACCCTGCAATGGTGTGTGAGTTTTCGGTTGACAAAAGTTTTCTGATATATTTTTTGTAATTATTATTGTTTGTAATTGGCAATAAACAAAAAATAAAAAATAAAAATAAAAAATAAAGAAAAATATGAAAACTGAGTGAAAAATGATGGATGAATACATCAAAATATTTGTAGATGCAAAAACTCTATAACTCATATTTTTACTTTGAAATATGGTTTTATGGTCATACGTGGATGAATACAAAAACTGTGTGTGATACAAAAATAATTGGAAGCATGATCTAAGGTTTTATGGTTACCACCTTCCCATTGGAATTGATCTTTACACCTTCCCAAATTTTTGTTGTTGTTACGTTTGGAGTTTCATCACCATAATTAATGTATAATTCTTTCACGAAGAATAAATACATAAAGGATAATATTATGGGAAAATGCAAATAGGTATCTTGCAATATTGACGTTAATAGGAACCATGGTGGAGAGGTTGGACCCTCCCATGAAGATTTTTGTGTAACAAATAAATTAATCATGGTAGTGTAACACTTGTGTATGAAAGATGATTCTAAGCATAGCAATGTCTCGATTTTATGTCTTGTGTGAGATGCCATGTTTGACTTAGTTTGATGCTGCAAAAATGATTGTGTGTATTATTTTTTCTTATGCTTGCATGAATACAATGTCCTAAACCATGTATGCGTGAATGTAGTGATGGCATCAAAGACTGTTGTTCTTGACTTGAACCTAGGAGAGAAATTGGATGGCAAGAACTATGATATCTGGCACTGTAAGATCCAGTACCTCCTCGACGAGTTGGAAGTCTTGGAGACTTTGACCAACTTAATGGAAGAGCCTGAGCAAGGGAACAATGCTCTGGCGGGACCATGGTCACTCGACTGCGCGCACTGACATTGAGATTTGATACCTTCAGGATGCAGTGTGGTGATTCCATCCAAGAGCATCTGAGGAAAATGTCAGCAATGATTCGCGAGTTGAAGGCTGTTGTGAATAATCTGACTGATGAGCAGTAGATCCAAGCTGTGATCCATTCTCTCCCTGACTCGTGGGAACAAATGAAGCTCAACATGACACACAATGAAAGCATTCAAACGCTCGAGGACTTGTCATGTCATCTTGAGCTTGAGGCAGAGCGACATGTGGTGCAAGGACAGAGTTTTGCCTTCTTTGCTAGTCATGGCTAGTGCCAGGCATTTAAGGCCAAGCGCAAAAGTTATGAAAAAGCACCCCAACAAGGTCAAAATGGAGGAAAACCCCCAAAGAGAGCCAATACCACCAAGCGCCCAAGGGGTAAGCGTGGGGGACAGAAACAAGCTAAACAAGTATGTTTTAACTATGGGGTAGTTGGTCACTTCACTCGTGATTGCACTGAGCCGAAGAAGGTACTTTTTGACCAATTCTCTCGCACTGTGTGTTATATAGCATCATCACAAGTACTAATTGCTTACTCTATCCTTGATTGGATTGTAGACACAAGAGCAACAGACCATGTAGCGAGAGAAAGAGTTGGGTTCCTAGAGTACCTCTAAGTTCCAGCTTGTAGCAGATGGATGTGTATGGGGAACGAGTCAAGAGTGGAGGTGCTTGAGATTGGCACTTACAAACTCCAGTTGTGTCATGGACGCACCCTCTTACTCCATGATGTGCTTTATGCGCCCAAAATGAGGCAGAATCTACTTTCAATTAATTGTTAGAATCTACTTTCATGATTAATGAAATGGATTGCATGCTAGGTTAGACACTTGGTGGACAAGATTTTGGCTTTCATGGTGTTCTATAGACATTAGCTTTTGAGAAGGTCCACTTTTACATGCTTTTATTTCAGATGATCATAAGGTTAACCTACCAATATGTGATTACTCTGCTTTGCCTGACATTGGAGTCTTATTCACTCAAAATGATTATGAAGAAATGGATTCGGCATGCTAGGTATTAGGACACACTTGGACAAGATAGGATAGAGTTAGGATAGCTAGAGAAGGACTTTTAGGTCCACTCGCTAAATTAACCTACCAACTTGTGAGCATTGCTGACTGGAAAGTCAACTAGAAAGCCTTTGAAAATGTATTGAGGGCAACTATTCCCTTAGAGTTGATCCATTCGGGGCCCAATGAATGTGAGGGCAAGGCACGGGGCCTCTTACTTCATCACATTCATAGATGACTTCACCCATTACGGTCATGTGTACCTAGTCTCTCACAAGTCAGAAGCATTGGATTGCTTTAGACGATTCATGAATTTGGTTAAGAACCAAATGGAGAGAACCATTAAAATTCTGAGAACTGACCATGGACGCGAGTATCTATCCGAGCAATTTAGAGAGCTTTGTGAGAATAAGGGGATTAAGGGGATTCATAGGCAATTAACGATTCCTGGAACTCCGCAACAAAATAGTGTAGCGAAAAGAAGGAACCGAACCTTACTAGACATGGTAAGGTCTATGATGGCAGGACAACCCCAATATCATTTTGGGGATGCATTGATGGCTGCAGCCTATATCCAAAATAGAGTGCCTCTAAATCAGTACCCTCCACTCCATATAAGTTGTGGTCTGGTAAAAAACCAGATTTGAGTAATTTGCGTCCCTGGGGGTGCGCAGGTTACACCCACAATGCCACCCACAAAAATGGAAAATTGGGCCCTAGAGCAAATAAATGTGTATTTTATCAGAGATACTGATGATGAATCCAGGGCTATGTAATGTTGGGTGAGCATCTAGATGGGGGAGTGGAGATTGTGTCACGTGATTGAATTCATGGAGTGTCTAGTACGTGATGTGAGTCAAAGCTTGGAGCTATACGAGATGATAAAGTGGAGAATGATACTCTAGCTACTAATTTCTGGGGACAATGGTAGGGGATCACTCCTAGTGGGAGCGACCCACAAGAAGATGACTCCGAAGCCCAGCAATTGCGCAGAAGTCAGCGTGGAATGATTCCCAGGATGATACTCTAGCTTTGGAATTGACAAGGGGAATCACTTTCATTAGCGCCACTGCAGATGATGACATTGCGTAGAAGCCTAGGTCATATGTTCCACATGAGGTTTGGCCTCTATGAAGGGGAATCCTCATTATTCTAGATGACACGTAGCCATAGGTAGCAATGAGGCCTAGACCTATAAGTTATTCACCAAATGGATGTGCCTAGATTTAAGTTTCACCTCAATGGATGGAAGATTGAATTGGGGATGATGAAGTGATCTTTATGGATCAGCCCATTGGTTTTATGGTGAAGGGACAAAAAGTGCAAAGGTTTGCTCAATCGGCTCAAACAGTCTTCTAGACTTGGTACAGGCTATGATTCCAACAGGAGGTCATTTCCAAGACAGTGGATTGAAATGACCATTCCATCTATGTCAAGAGGTCATTTCCAATGGCTTCCTGATGATTGAGGAGACCACTGTGTCTATATCAAGAGGTCTGAAGGAAGTTTTATCATTCTGTTGCTTATATCAAGATCCATATTATTGAGTTGGAAACAACAAAGAGTCCTTATGTTTGTCCCAAGAAACTTACATAAGGAAGGACTTGAGCGGTTTCACATTGATTACAAACCCATTGATACAACTGTTGGGAAGGGCGACTCACTAAGTAGTGAGATGTGTCCTAAGACTCAGGCAGAAATTGAGAGCATGACTCGAGTAAGCAAATGCATTGGCAACTTTGTATGCAATGTTATGTAGTATCGGAGATTTGCTTTGCAGTAGAGGCTGGTCAGTAGTTCCAGAGTAATCTTGGACCTACTCATTGGAAGGCAATGAAAAGGATTCTATGGTACTTACGTGGAACTACAGATTACATGTTGTGAAACCAGGGAAGGGATTTGCACTTAAGGAATATAGTGAACTTGATTGCGGCAGGCGAGAAGATGAGCGCAAATCAACCTCTAGTTATACCTTCTTGATTTGGCGGGGCCATCACTTGGTGTAGCAAGAAACAGTGATGTGTCACTCCTCAACGATGGAATCTGAATATGGTAGCAGGTTCGACTCACTAAGTTCAAGTGCAGTTTGGATGTAGATGTCCTTTAGCATTTAGATGTCGTTGCCAGTGCTATGGATATAGACAGCATGGGCTCTTGCATGCGAAGGATCTGAAAATATAGAAAAACCAAAGCATGACTCGTATCACTACATTAGACCTATGCAAGAAAGAAGTGTTCGTAGAACATAACCTAATGTAAAAACATGTTATGTATGAAACCCATTGCTAGGGACATGGTTGCATAAAGGGCAGTATTGTGTAGAGTCAGTCAGATGCTTCCAGAGTAATTCTGCTTTTGGAGAACCTGTCATTTGACAAGATGTTTGCAACACTATTCTATGGTGGCATGCATTTATTATCCTTGGAACTACAGATTACATGTTGTGCTATACACTTGTACATCATAAGACGGTATAACGTGATGTGATAGGTACGTCACTAGGCTTAAGTTGGCTCACTCACACAAGCGACTGCCTTCGACGCTTGGGTAGCGGGCGAAGATGAGACCGTGCATGATTCCTTCCCATCATCATGCAGCCTGGAGAAGTAGGGTGTGAGTTCTCTTAACACTTAAGGAAAGCAGGCTAATGAAGAATTCAAGCTAGGAGCGACTGGATTAAGATCCGTGCGGTGAAAATATCAAGATGCATTTATTACATACGCTCCCCTTAGAATGGAGGAGAAGTCCACTGCAACATGTGACCATACCACATGTGCTCGCAACAACCACCAGATAGGGAGGTGAGAGAATAACTCCCTGTTTCCTCACCGTGTGAGTCCGATCTTGATAGAATTGTGCCCTATGTGACTTTTGACTATGTCACAAGGCAGAGACTCAGTTTTCATTTCTTTGGCATGTTGCCTATAGCCATGGATTATTTAGTTTTAAGGGGCATGACCGGGAGGAGCGTCGAGTTAAAGTTGAGTGGCACTAGGGCAAAAGGAAGACCATCTGATAACACATCCAAGTGAAATACTTGTGTTCGGAATTCATGTTGACTTTGGGAGTCTAAGACATGAATGCGGGTACATGACTAAGTGATTTCGCGAGAAAGGTTGAGTGTGGTTCTGAGTTTGTTGAAACTCATGAGGGATTGGAAAACACTCAATTTGATGTGATCAGAGAAGTTTGAGGCAGAACATACCATTTTTATTTGGAGGTTACACTATGTTGGTTATGATGGAGCTTAGCTGTAGTGTGCCCACTTTATAGGTTAGGCTTGTCGGTCACACATACCATTTCCTGTTGAATGTGTAAGTCAAATGGATGGAAACGAATGAGAGATGATTCTTGGTCTACTCACTATGGTCGAGTGGGAGTCTGTTGGCATTTGGTCCATATTGGGTTGCCCAAATAGGCGCCCATGTGCGCATCCCGTTAAGACAAAACCCTAAGCCTAGAGTCCCCAATATTACAATATAAAATTGAAATATTCAGACAGAAAAACATATGCTCGTAAGAATCAGACACAAAAGAAAAAACCTAGAGACACACTATCTCTCATCTCCTTTCTCTTTGTCTTAGGGTTTCCATCAACGAACCCTGGGATTTGATCTGTGGACGTAGGTGAAGTGCTTGACTTTGTGGCATCTTCACTTGACCGGCACAAGCACAAGGCACGTGAGAAGAGAGCTAGTTCATTAATTCTATTGCAAAGAGGTAACACATTAGAAACTCTATGATATATGTGTATATGTATGCCTATATTTTTCCTTCAAAGAGTTAGAGTGTATTTGGGGTTTGGGTTCTTTGAGAGAGTCCTAGTGCCACTATTGTAATATCCCTATTTTCTTAGTGAGGCTTTCTCCCTGTCGCCACTCATGGATGTAGGCATATTACCGAACCTTGTAAATTATGGTATTCTTTATTTGTGTGTTTGATCTCTTTCTCTCTTTTTTAATCTTGCACAAACAGTTAATTTTCATAACACTTAGAGAAATTTCAAAGAGTTCTTCTAAGGGTTGTTTGAGGGGAAGAAGGGAAGTACCCCTTGTTCTCCAATTCAACCTGGAGATTTGGGTAGTTGTAGGCTCGAGGTTTACAGAAAAGTCTTTTGGGGAAATTGCTTTATAGATATGCAATGGAGGGAAATCTTTGTAGGAAGAGGGTGGCGAGGGTGAAATATGGAGAGGAATGGGGTCAATGGTGTTCTTTAGTGGTTTGGAGTGTTCATGGACCGAGTCTCTTCAAACACATCAGATTTAATCTTGTCATAGAAGTCACAATCATTTTCTGCAAGATTTATGGTTTGCCGTAAGATTGATGTAATTATTGGGATTTGAGAGGTGGTTTAGACATCCACTTTTCTTGGACTTTTTTTTTTGGCATCTTATTGGGGGGTAAAAGTTATGATAAAGGTGTTTGGTTTTTGGACAGCTGCTTAGGATAATATCAAAAAATGAAATAAGATAATATTTGCTTGGTATAGTCTAAGAAAAGTGCTGAATGAGTAGACTACCTCTTCTTTTTAATTGTGATTTCCTAGGGAGTTATGGTCATTGGTTTTCTTTATTTATGATTTCTAGGATTACACTTACACCTAAGTTTTTGTGGTGCAAAAAGAATCAATTTAGACTGCCTAATATCATGTCTTACGTGGAGTATTTGGAGAGGGATGAACTCCTGAAATTTTGAAGGAAGCGAGTCTATGTTGAAATTGAAGTCTCTATTGCTCTTTTCAGTTGGAAATTGAAGCGAGTCTACTCCTTTCAATTTGAAACAAAAAGAGGGAAAAGAGGGATGAACTTGACAATTTCGTAAGTGCATATATAATACAAAATGTAAACAATTTTATAAAGTATTATAAAATTCATAAGCTTTTCATCCTCATTTCAATAAAATTAATAGTTTTAATGAAGTAATAAATACCTAATTTCTTTGAATTCAAAAGTCATCCATATACTAACAATCCCTGAGAGTATGGTCAGGCCCTATTTCCATGATTATGCCCAGAAGGAACTAGTTACGGAGCCAACGGCTATGGAGCCAACGATTATTTCCATTAATAGGGTCCAAAGCATAGACAAAATGTATATTAATAAATTCTAAAAAACATTTAATATTGTTCAATTCATATTTCAATATCATATTCCGTCAGAGCTCAGTAAAATATGTCATTCAGTTTTTGACAATCTCATACATATATTGAACTTAATCTAAAATCCATCATAATCATATCAATTACTAAGAATGTGTCCAAAAAACCAACTAAAGCCATTTATCTTAGGGTCTAATTATTTCAAATCATTAGATCAAAAGTAAAAGGATTTCTATGGTACTTGGCTCAAGAATCTCAAGAATTATTCCTCTCATTGGAATACTTCCCGGCAATCTTTTCTATGGGGCTATTTGAATCAGAAACAACTAATGAGTACTAAAGAGTCTAAACTGACTAGGTTTATTGCAACAACCCTTCATAACTTATTAGTTCTTGAGTATATAATATTTGTATATGGCTTATTGCAACTGGCCTTCATAACTTATTGCATTGATGTAATAAAATGAGCTCTTTTTTTTTTTATATAACTATTGCAACGAAAATCAGCTTGAAGATGCAATAGAAGATTTATTGACACTATAATATTTTTTTGTTGCAATAACACTTATTGTAATAGGCATTATTTAGGGCAGTAAATGCTTTCAAAAAAAAAAACAACTGTATTTTCTTTTCTTTTCGATTCGGGTATACGATTAAATTGTGAAAGCTACATGATACAATGAAGCATATGCCATATATACGATAGATGGCAATGAAAGCTACAGATTCCTTTAGCGTGCATGCCTGACGCCACATCAACTTGTCTTTGCCTAAACAACATTCAAACGATGCTTTCCTCTGATATATATTCCCTTCAAGAAATTTGCACCTCATCTCAACTTGCATGTCCCAGCAACAAGACATGAATAAGAAACTGATATTTATTAATCATACATTAAAGATAATTTCTAAGACATTAATTCATTCTTAAAGGCTATATTTAGAAGACGTTTTCTTTCATTTCTTCAGGAGATTCATGTTCATTATACATTAAAAAAATAAATTCTTGATTTAGCAAAAACAATGTGACATAGTGAATGTGCCTTGTTGATTTAAAAGAAAATTTAATTATTTCGAAAAAGCGGTAACCAATTTATGGAACATTATAAAAGCACTAGATATTAATAGATCGAATTTTTTCTTTGTTTACTTCTATTTGTCTTGCAAGACTCATATCACTCGTCATTCACTCATTTCAATAAAAGAGCATACAATACCTTTTTAAATTCTCAGCTTATAATTTTAAAATGAGGAATTTAGCCAAGAGGAAGAAAGAATCAAGTGAGGTGTGAGGATAAGATTCGAATTGAAAAACAATTTGAACATTTTGACCATTTTAAAATACTTTTATGACAAAGGTGAAATTCAGCCAAAACGTGGAATGCCGTCAAAACTCATGAAATCCACACCTGTCAATGTCATAAAGATAGTGGCGGCAGATGAGTTAGAGTTGCAGGGCTAGTTCTGTAAATATGTTTTATCACTAGTTTTTTCGTTAGTTTTTTAATTTATTTATTTATGTATAAATTTTTAAAACCTCAATTTTTTTTTTTAAATATAACCATATTTTAACCAATTTTCAACCCAAAAAAAAAACAATTACCAAAAAGATAAATAGATTAATATTGAACGGACTTTAATTATGAATTAATCTCGATTGTAAAAATTTGTAATTTGGGATGGATATTGACAACGACCCCAAGATTAACCCATACTTTGTTTGTGAGTAGAGAGTAGAAATTCGACATAAATTTGGTCATGTGAGGAAAAAAGAAATTTGAAATGAGATCTTTCAAGTAAAGGAATGGAATATTAGCATGGAATCTAGAGCTTGTGGTAAAAAAGACACTAAAAACAAGCAAATTGATCTGCCTATGCTATACATGAAAAGAAGTAGCTTATCAAGAAAGTCACATATTAAGGATAAAATGTGGACTCTACCATAATAGATAATACATAAGCGAGCATTCAGATTTTGTGGAGCAGCAGCAATATCTCCAACTCCCATCATGTTTGGTTGGCGAGCTAGAAGGTCACGATTATCTAATGCGATGTCTGTAAGTGCTACATCTCTCACATGCCACAATACTAATAGATGAGTTTGATGATTTCATTTCAAATCTTTTTCATTGGTCTATCTGACAGATTGTAGAACTTTTGGTGCATATGGATTGTGAAGGATGCGAAAAGAGAATTCGAAGAGCAATCTCAAAAATAGAGGGCAAGAATTCCATTATATTTTATTTTTATTTTTTGTTAATATATCCCATTATATTTTAGGATTTGAAATGCTTTTCTTTTTTTGTTTGCTGAGAGGGTTGTTCATGATGCAGTGCATTTGATAGTTGTTAATGTGTTTTACAATTATAAATTATAAAAACAAATTCTAGGTTTGTATTTTTGTAACAAAGGTAATTAGAGATACTTTTTGTAACAAGATAGTTAGGATAAGCTGGGTCTAGTTAATTATTCAATTAACCAATTAGATGCTAGGCGCTTATGTTTGTCTAACTATAAACAGGTTTTTGTGGATAATCGAATGAGAATCGAGTCTTTACACTTTTTTTTTTTTTTTTTTTAATTTGTAATTGTGGAGGAGGATTTAAATCATGAATGTTTCCTTTAGAAATATGAGGAGATATCAGTTGAGCTACAAGACTGACAATCTTTAATTAGACTTGTGTTTGAGAATAAGTGTTATTCATCTTCGGGATTGAGATTTACCTTCCCATCCGCCAAATCAAATATTCTCTCTTTTCTCTACTATTTTAATTAAAAGAAAAAACATATATTCTCTCTTTTCTTTGAATGCATATTATTATGCTGCATCAAATCATAGACTTTAAACAAATTGTAATCCCATTTTCAGATTTATGCATCGTTTTAAAGTGATTAACATGACCCATCAGTTGATTTTTGATTCTTCAAAGAAAATGAAATTGAAAGCAGGTGTTGATACCTTGGAAATAGACATGGACAGGCAAAAGGTGACGGTGACAGGATACATTGATCAGAGGAAGGTGTTGAAGGTAGTGAGAAGAACAGGAAGGAAGGCAGAGTTTTGGCCATTCCCATACGATAGTGAATACTATCCCTATGCAGCGATGTACTTAGACGAGTCTACGTATGCATCTTCGTATAACTACTACACGCATGGCATTAACGAAAGTGTGCGTGGATACTTCCCAGATCAAGTTTACTCAACCGTCCCTGATAACACTGTACATCTTTTCAGTGATGATAACGTTCATGCTTATTGCACCATTATGTGATTATACTTACTTTTTAATCCCATTACAACATATATAGTAATTTTACATCAATATATTTCAAATATATCTGACATTATCATAAAAGAGTTGAGTTGCTTCAAGGGTCCCTAACACCGTTGATGACTTTTCATGTGGTTGTTACATTTATACATTATGATTTAGATTAAATTTTACAAATCTGAAAACGTATTTAGTACCACATTATTTACAACATTAGCAATATAACATGTTAAATGCTAAATGCAGAAAATAAAGTCTGAACCATTAAATATATTGTCTCAATTTCAAACGAGATAGAGAGGATCATGTTCATCTTGACAATAAAATTCAATGCCCGCACGTAACACAGTTATAAACTGCAAGTTATATATTGCACGAAATAAGACATGGAGGAAAAATCCATCACAAGGTAATTAATTTAAAGAGAAAAGAAGAAGAAAAAAAAATCTAATGCTTAAGAACAACAAATTACTACTTAAACGCATTTGAGTACATGTCACCTCCACTTCTCATCAATATAGGTGGTGGATGATGTTGATTCGAGTCCTTTGGATGTTTAATATATCTAGCGACGTGTCATTTAAAATATAAAATCTTAACGGTGACTCCATTTCCAATAAAATGAGAATCCTATCCTGAGTCGTTTAGGTGCATATGTAATGAACTATTATTATTTTGTTTGTTATAAATCACTACTATTGTATGGAATGAAAATTTTGGAAAGGATTCCCTCTAGAAAAAATAGGAGAGAGAGAGATATAGATTCTTGCTGAATACTAGTAATTATCTTTGGAACAATTGGAGCTTTTGATACTATTGTATACTGCACTCTTTCCCAGTGGCTGTCGACAACTACGGTACAGAGAAAGGAATGAGATTCGGGCCAAATGGGATCATCTTCACAGCCACTTACAAGCGAGGTAACAATCAAAGATTGAAGATATGGAAAAGCGAAAGCCATTGCCGAATGAATACCTAAGAGTCTGAGCATCAACTTGACTATGATCACCGGGCTAGTGTTTCAGCACCTAAAATGGCAATAAGTCATACCACTGACAATAACTTGTTCGATATGCGGAAGGTGGTTGCAAACCCAAACTTAAAAGCATTGTTCAGACTTCAGAGGAGCAGGGTAGGGAAAATTATTTAATACTCCGATTTTTCATTTCTTCTTTACATTAATGGTAACCCTAACTACCATGAATTTAATTAACGAGATTCACTAATATATTATTATACGAGAGGAAGATATATTGTTTTCGGAAAACGGAATAATTATACTCAGAACAGTCTCATAGACAATAGTCCCTATGTTGAAGTTAGCTCATATTTGTTATTGGGCTATAACTGGCAAGGATGGAACCAAGATACCAACAAGCTAATATCAATTTTTCGAAATTTTGTTTTTGAGAATTTTCAAAATTTGAGATATGATATCAACACTAGAGATTAGCAACAATGCATCATCAATATTGACTTTTAAATTATTGGTATATTTTCTAAAGGATAATATGAATTTGGTTTAGAGTCTTACCTCTTGGTTTCTACAAGAAACCCCATGTATACCTTTGTGCTTGTCAATGTGAAGGTGCCACAATCTCGAGCACTTCACGTTAATCTACGGACCAAGTCCTAGGGTTTGATGATGGAACCCTAAGACAATGAGGGCTGATGAGAGAGATGATGACAGCTAATTTGTGTAAACTAGCATTACTTTTTGTTCGAATAATACAATCTTATATTGCATATTTTGGAAACCCTAGTCTTAGGGTTTTACTTAATGGGCTGCCCACATGGGCGCCTATTTGGGACAACCCAAAATGGCCTAAATGCCAACATTTTCTTTCAAAGAATTCTAAAATTACAGTTGAATTTCCCATGATCTAAAAATCAAATAAAAATTATATTAATTATATTATTATAAGTCCAATAGTCTTTTAATTAAAAATTCATTAGTTTTGCTAATTAAAAAATAAAGAACAAAAATGTCTCATGATCCCACAAAACACAACGAAATTACTACTAATAATTTATTGGCACAATAATACAGACAAAATTAAGAAAATTAATGTTAATAATATCACTAACACGGTTACACCCATTGCAATGAAATAACAAAATTTGTTTTCTTTGAGACGTGGAGCAAAGTGGAGCTCATTAGGTCATGCATGATAATTAGAATTAAATTGCATGCCGAATAATAGGTTTGTTAAAGTCCAATAGGCCTAACTCAATCTCAAAAGATGCCTTGAGAGATGAGGATTGCCCATGGCTTATTAATTGCACAACCCAAGAATACTTTGTCAATGTGGGACTAGACTCTTACTTTAATATGTCCCCTCACGTGTAGCAGACCAACCAAACACTTGGACCATAATAGGGGGGAGATCTACCCAACACCCAAGGGGTGGCTTTAATACCATGTTAAAGTCTAATAGGCCTAACTCAATCTCAAAAGACGCTTTGTGAGATGGGGATTGTTCATGGCTTATTAATTGCACAACCCAAGTGAACACCACTTCCATTCAATAGATCATAGGCCGATCAACCCAAATCCATCAGAAACGGCGTCAACAGATAAGTCACGCGCCGCCACGCATGGTTATAAGAAATTGACGGCTGATCCATGTGCCTCACACTCCGCCATCAGTCGAGAGTGCCACTTCAGCCCTAACTGGGTCTCTGACTCGTGGTTCGATCCGCAGTTCTCTTGACCCGGATTCGTGACCCAGTACTATTTGCAGATTAATTTAAAAAAAAAAATTCGATTTTCAAAATTTGAAAAATAAAAATAAAAAAAGAGAACCATTTGTGGGATATATATTTTGATAAGCAGAGATCAAGCCAAGCCATCGAGCCACTAAGCTGAGATCCCGGGCCAAGGCCATTTCAAGATCCGAGCCTTTAAGCCACTGAGTCGCAATTCAAGCCATTGAGCCATGATCCGACCAAGCCAAGCCAAGATCCACTTCAAGCTACAATCTGAGCCACTGAGCCGAGATCCGAGCCAAGCCAAGTTGAGCCACATTTTTTAGCTATTATTTTGTTACCAAACTCAAAAGTTCCATTAAAAAAATTACACCTTGAGTTTGAAGAAGAATGTTAAGTAATATGTTAAGGAATCCCACATTAGTTAGATATCATAGTTGTATTAGTAGTCCTATGTATAAATAGAACACCTTGCAACACATTGTATTCATCCAAAATATCATACAGAGATAATATAATAAAGATGTAGCCCAATATGAACGTAGATATTATGCCGAACCACGTGAAACCCTAACCGTCATTCCTATCTCTCTCAATCTCTTTTCTATTTCTCTATTCTTATTAGATTTAGATTTTCCACAAGGTTAGGGTGTCCTTGTGGTATGATAAATCCAAAGAGTATTTTTGTGATTTGTACCGGATGAGGTTAGGGTATATATAAACACTGTTGTAACCATATTTTCTATATAGTTGATTGATAGGTGCTTGTTCTCAACTTCTCATGCACATAAACACACTGTTGAATCACGTAAATTTTATGTGTTGGTTTCTCTCTTCTTTAATCTTGTTTAACCGATTCTTTCACAACATTCTATTTTCTTCCGTGATAATCTCGTGCTCTTATGGCAACTGGAGTCTTGCTAGATGGGAATAACATTAGGTCAGGACAAGAGAAAAAGAAATGCAAAGTGATACAGCTGTCACTAAGATTTTGCTGCAATGTCATGCCAGGTGGAACCTACTGACCTACAAATATAGGGAACGCTCTCTATATATATTCGCAGAATTTAATTTCGAGGTTTTGCGATAGAGTTGAGTGGAGTCCAATCTGCTTGAATTTAATTTCAACGCTGTACTAGAAAGAATTCTATAAAATTATATGGACATACCTTGTCGAATTGAACTTGAATGTGGAAATGAAAGGGGATCAATACGATTTGTCTTTTTTTGCTCAAAATACGATTTGTCTTACTATCTATATACTTCGATCAACACTCGAAATGTAATATACGAAAAATAAAATAGAATAAGTATAATTAGTGTTTACACATTAAATAACTTTTAGGCCTACGAACAGTATTAGGCCTGAATAAGTTATTTATTAAAAAATATTAGAATTACTATTTGGGCCTAAATGAAACAAGTTATGTTAATTTAAATAGAAGCCCAAATGGTAAAGCCCGATATACTTCGAGGCAACATCCAAACTTATCTAAAAACAGTTACTAAGCAGTTCGATTTTAAGAAACTGCTAAATAACAGTTTATTAACAATTTGGATGCATATATGACAGGTGTTATCATCTCCAAGAAGAGTGTTTCTTTGTATTAGACAAGGTTTATTGAGGATTTGAAATTCAAAATGAGAAAATAATTGTTCAATTGAAGAAACTGTTGCTCAAGGAAGGTATAAATAGAAGAAAAAAAGACAGTTATCACCCCCACGTATTTTCTAGAGTTCAAGGGTCCATTTGTGATTAAAAGTGTGTTCAAGTGTGTTTAAGTGTGTTCTAAAGTATGTTCAAGTGTTTAAAAGTGTGTAAAACAGTGTAATTCAGTGTGTTTTTAGTTTGATTGAGAGTTAGATCCTGCAATTCGAGTTCTTGAAGTGTGTGAGAGTAACAGGAAACTTCTCATTTGTAAGTTTATGTTGTTCTTGTTCATATTCGAAATGATTGTACTCAATTATCATTCAATATATATATTATATAGTTTATTATTGTTTACAGTATTGTTAAATTTCAATCTGTTTAAATTTATAAAAGAGTAAGCTGTAAACTTTTATCTCGAGATCAAATCTGTGATCAGGTTTGTCTTAGAGATTTCTTGATATCAACTTCTATATTAAAATCATAAGTAAATTAGTTAGTATTTACCATTTCTGATTCGAACCAAGTCTTTTATCATTAAGGCATAATTCGGACCAAGCACGCCCTTTTGATTTACAGAAGTTGGATAATTAATTGAGTGTTAGTTTGGATAAAACTGATTAATAAACTTGATTAATTATAAATTTTAGTTTTGTTCAAACAATTAGGTTTAGCAGAAAACCCTAAAGCCACTCCCTTTCACGTTAATATCTCCCCATCCCTCTCATTCTCTTTTATTTGTGGCGGCCTCCATCATACAGTTTTGTCCCACTCCCCAATTGACAAAGAAGAATAACAAATAAGAGAAAAGGAAGAACTTTGGCGTGATATACTACATACGAAAGTATAAGCTATCATTTTCACAATTGTTTCATATACTTAATGATATGTCTCCTGGTTCATTATACTTTAGGCTAATTCAACTTAGGTTTATATTAATTTGGTTAGTATCTTCATGCTTCAGTGATTATCCTCGTGCAGTGTGGTGTTCATTCATCCTAGGCTAGGCATAACTACTAGTAAATTTTGTAGGTTTTTGTCTTAACAAGTACAATGTTATATATTTTGTTTGGTAGATGCTGGCTTGTGTTAGTGTATAAGGTGTAGGTGGGTTTTGGTTGGAGTATTAAATTTTGCGGCTAGGAGCAGAAGAATCTCATAAGTTAGCAATGGATAAAATAAATAATTAGAACTTCAGGGTAATAGTTTTTCTTGGATTACCTAATGGTGTAGGTTTGGAATTATTTATGTCACGCCCCGAACGCAAGGTGCAAGCTCGGTACGTGACAACGGTCGCACACCCAACATTACTTATCTTACCTATGTGTGCAAGGCCTCAACAAAATTCTAAACCTTTGACTAATCCTTCATAATTTAGAAATTGAAGGTTCAAAATATATAGTCTCCAATAAATTAATAGTTAAAGGAATCTACAAAATTTACAACTGATATAAATTTCTCGAATATAAAATAAATCTTCTAATGGTCACATAGTGACGTGTCTGACATTCATTAGAATCAAATCCTAATTTCCTCTCACACGCACCACCTTAATGAGAGCCCCAAGATTTGCTACTCCTCAAGATCTAAAATTGGGGAAGAAGCACAACATTTGGGTTGCTAGAAGAGGCTTACACTTGGGTTATTAAGAAGAGGCTTACTTGGGTTGCTGAAAAGGTACACTTATTATTTTAAAGTCCATGATTATGTGGTATAACGATTCTTGAATAAAACAGAAAATTACTTCTGCAAACTGATAGTGGTATCAGAGCCTACTACATCAAATCATGGATTATTTGTTTCAGAAATCATAGATGTTAATTTTTCTTTTGTTCACAGTATGCCGTGAACATTTGTGCCATGATATAGATGCCGTGAATATTTGTTTCATGATCTATATATATCATTTACAATATAACATAATATATGTATGTTTATACCTTGAATAACATGTAAAGATATTATGCCGTAAATAATATATACATGGGTATTATTACCGTGAATGATACAGATGGATGTTTATGCCATGATTCATGAATAATATATATATATATATATATATATATATATATATATATAGATTTATATATATTATATGAATGATATAGATGGAAGATATTGCCGTGAATAGTTATAATGATATTGCCGTGATTTGTTGTTTATGCCGCATGAGGTATTTATGAATATATGTGATATATGATTATTTCTGTTGTTATATGAATATATGTGATATACGTTTTTTTTGTTGTTGTTTATGCGGCATGAATACATGAATGTATGAATACATGAGTTATATATATATATATATATATATATATATATATATTTATGAATGGTTATGTATTTTTATTCCATCAATAATATATGAATGATATAAAGGATGATAATGCCGTGAATAACTATTTGATTGTTGCTGTGAATGACCACGTGATTAAGTTTTCTATTATTTCGGCAATTATTTATTTTATTTTTCAAGAGCATGCCTTAAATGATATATTGATACTTGCTTTGATTGATTCGTATATGATACTGCTATAAATCAAATCTAAGTTATGAATTTAGTTCCACTTAATGTTAACATAATAATTGAAAGTGTTAAATTTTAACTAGTGAGAGTTGTATTAAATACAAACTGTAAATGTTTATAGAATAATAATAAAAAGGCAGCTATTAAAATATTAAGTGCAAATAGGATTCTTTTATAAAAGTAATTCCTTTGGTCCTCCATTGTCGGTAAATAGAAGTTCTATTGAAATAAAATTCTGTTGAAACCAAAAGGATAGAATAATTTTAGCTTGATAGTTGTTCTTATTTACTTCTTGGGAAGATAGGTGTGTGTATAACTAGTGGGAACTGTTGGCTAAAATATCTACGTAATCTTACAGTACATACATAACACCTAGATAATGGTTTGCACTTAACCAAATAAACATGACCACTAAAATAGTGTAAAACAGGTTTGAATTGGAGGCCAAAAGAAAATTGGGAGTCATAGATAAATATAATAAAATTTAAAGCATGAAATAAAATCATGATTAATAGTATCTATTCGCCTTTACAAGGTGTGTGCAGTAAATTTCAAAAGAAACTATTGTAGCATGCAAGGTAAGGGTTCCCAATACCCACTTTGAACTCTTATGAATATAATTGTTATATTCTATTTTGAGATCTATAAAATTTTTGTTCTAGTGGGAGGAACCATTATTGATTCAAAAACCTTAATATAATGGATATATGTATGTGAAATAATTTTTTTTATCATTTTGCAGATTCATTATGACCAATTTTAATCCCTTGGTTAAGATTTTAGATGACAATCGATTGACTGGACCGAACGATGTTGATTGGAAAAGAAATCTAATCATTGTTCTCACTACTGATAAGATAGTTTATGTGCTTAATGCTAAGCCACCAGAGCTTGCTTTAACTGATGCCACTAACGAATGGAGAAATGCATTTGATAAGTGGCATGAGGCTGATGAAATGGCTAAATGCTACATATTGGCCCCTATGACCAATATGTTGCAAAAACAATGCCAAGGCGTAGTTACAGCAAAAGATATGATGTTCCATCTCAAAGAAATGTTTGGAGAACAAAGTAGAGGTGCAAGACAAACTACTATGAAAAAACTAATGTCCACTAAAATGGTGGAAGGAACTCCAGTTCGGGAACATGTCCTGAAGATGATTTCATTCATCAACGAACTGGATATGCTAGGTGCAAAGATGGATGCTGAAACCAAAGTTGATGCGATCCTGTCTTCTTTAACTGATTCTTTTAATATTCTTATCATTGAAACAAACTTAATGGATGGTCCCTTTGAAGGTTTGTTTCAATGATAAGAATATTAGACACACCTTCTGAAGGTTTGTCCTTCTTCAAAGAAGCCAAGTAGTGGCGACAGTTTCTCTTCCAATGACCAGGTTTACCACAATGGAAACAATTTCCTTTTGGTTTCTTATTTTCAGTGATTTTATTCACTTTGTCACCTTGAGTTTTCTTAAAAGACTTAAATCCTTTTTTCTTAAAGTTCTTGCCTTTAGGCTTGAACTTAAGAGTGGATTCAAGCTTTTCTACCAACATGACAATAGGCTTTTCTTTCTTGATAAGATCCTTAGCTGCTTGCAACATATTGAGCAACTCTAACAATGTCACATCCATCTTGTTCATGTTATAATTCATGATGAACTGATTAAAAGAATCAGTTAAGGATGACAAGATCGCATCAACTTTGGTTTCAGCATCCATCTCTGCACCTAGCATATCCAGTTCGTTGATGAATGAAATCATCTTTAGGACATGTTCCCGAACTGGAGTTCCTTCCACCATTTTAGTGGACATAAGTTTTTTCATAGCAGTTTGTCTTGCACTTCTGCTTTGTTCTCCAAACATTTCTTTGAGATGGAACATCATGTCTTTTGCTGTAACTAGGCCTTGGCATTATTTTTGCAACACATTGGTCATAAAGGCCAATATGTAGCATTTAGCCATTTCATCTGCCTCGTGCCACTTATCAAAAGCATTTCTTTGTTCCTCAGTAGCATCAGTTAAAGCAAGCTCTGGTGGCTCAGCATTAAGCACATAAACTATCTTATCAGCAGTGAGAATAATGATTAAATTTTTTTTCCAATCAACATAGTTCGGTCAATCCACTGATTGTCATCTAAAATCTTAGCCAAGGGATTAAAATTGGTCATAATGAATCTGCAAAATGATATAAAAATTATTTCACATACATATATCCATTATATTCAGGTTTTTTAATCAATAATGGTTCCTCCCACAAAGAACAAAAATTTATAGATTTGCAAAATAGAATATAACAATTATATCCATAAGAGTTCAAAGAGGGTATTGGGAACCCTTACCTTGCATGCTGCAATAATTTCTTTTTTCTTTTGAAATTTACTGCACACACCTTGTAAAGGCAAATAGATACTATTCATCATGATTTCATCTCATGCTTTAAATTTTATTATATTTATCTATGACTCCCAATTTTCTTTTGGCCTCCAAATCAAACATGTTTTACACTATTTTAGTGGTCATGTTTATTTGGTTAAGTGCAAACCATTATCTAGGTGTTATATATGTACTATAAAATTACGTTGCTATTTTAGCCAACAGTTCCAACTAGTCATACACACACCTATCTTCCCAAGAAGTAAATAAGAACAACTATTAAACTAATATTAGTCTATCCTTTTGGCTTCAACAGAATTTTATTTCAATAGAACTTCTATTTACCGACACTGGAAGGCCAAAGGAATTACTTTTATAAAAGACTATTTACCGACACTGGAAGGCCAAAGGAATTACTTTTATAAAAGAATCCTATTTGCACTTAATATTTTAATAGCTGCCTTTTTATTATTATTCTATGTACATTTACAGTTTGTACTTAATACAACTCTCAGTAGTTAAAATTGAACACTTTCAATTATTATGTTAACTTTAAGTGGAACTAAATTCATAACTTAAATTGATTTCTAACAGTATCGTATATGAATCAATCAAAGCAAGTATCAATATATTGTTCACGGCTTGCTCTTGAAAAATAAAATAAATAATTGTCGGAACAAGCAGAACACATTCAGATAGTTATTATCAACAACAATCATATAGTTATTCACGGCATCATTCATATAACTATTCACGGCAATATCTTCCATCTATATCATTCATGGCATAAACTTCTGTATATATATATATTATTCATGAATCATGTCATAAACATCCATCTGTATCATTCACGGTAATAATACCCATGTATATATTATTTACGGCATAATATCTTGACATGTTATTCAAGGTATAAGCATATATATATATATATATATATATATATATATTATGTTATACTGTAAATGATATATATAGATCATGAAACAAATATTCACGGCATCTATATCATGGCACAAATGTTCATGGCATACCGTGAACAAAAGAAAAATTAACATCCATAATTTCCGAAACAAATAATTCATGATTTGATGTGGTAGGCTCTGATACCATTGTTAGTTTGCGGAAGCAATTTTCGGTTTCATTCAAGAATCGTTACACCACATAATCATGGACTTTAAAATAATATACGTACCTTGTTTAGCAACACAAGTAAGTCTCTTCTTAACAACCCAAGTGTAAGCTTCTTTTAGCAACCCAAGTGTGCTGCCTCCCAAGGTATTCACGTCTCTCTCTCTGTTTCTTTTAGAGTTTTTCTAATGGCTGCAATATATCACAATAGTTCTGATGGCCAACTACTAAAGTGATATTCCTTATTTATATATCCATAGTAAAAACCCTAAAGAGAGATTTTAACGTGGGATTCTTAGGGATCTCTATCTTCAGCAGTAGGATAAGTCAATATCTTTTTGAAGGTTATTGACTTACTTTGAAACTCTTTCAAGATAATTCTTTAATTATCTTAATCATATCAAGATAATATTTTGAACTTCTACAAATTACAATAATGTCCATCAACACATTGCAATTGCCCTTGAAGATTAGAGAATAATAAGTGAAGTCTCTTTACTTACAACTTTATATCTATATGTCCTTCCACCATACCATATTCCACATAAGCCACTAGGACTAATTTAATATCATTGTTATATCCCTAACTTATGTAACTCTTTAATTTCTTGAATTCATAATTCCCTTGGACTCCAAAATAATTTTTCAAAAACTCTTTATAAATATATATATATATATATATATGAAAACACTTTGAAAAATGTCACCAGCCGATTTTGTTTTGAGTCCAATATCATTATGAAAATCAACTGAATATACTATTTGTAGAAAACCTAAATCTAATGACAATGAAATATAAAAGTGATTCAGAAAGAGAGGAAGAGAATGGAGGCTAGGGTTTTTCACGTGGTTTGTCTATGTGAGTCTATGTCCACAGAATGTAGCCAATGAGCTACATCTTTATTATATTCTCTCTTTAATATTTTTGGATAATTACAATGTATTGTGAGGTGTCCTATTTATACATAGGACTACTAACACAACTTTCCTATCTAACCTATGTGGGATTCCTTAACATTCCCCCTTAAACTCAAGGTGTAATTTTAATGAAACCTTTAAGTTTGTTTACAAAAGAATAGCTCAAATATCTTGGCTCAACTTGGCTTGGCTCGTATTTCGGCTCGATGGCTCGAATCTCGGCTCAGAGGCTCGATGCTTGGATTTTGGCTTGGGGACTTCGATCTCGGCTTGACTTGGTCGGATCATGGCTCGATGGCTCGGATCGTGGCTCAAAAGCTCAGATCTTGAAATGGTCTTGGCTCGGGATCTCAGCTCAATGGCTCGATGGCTTGTCTTGATCTCGGCTCATTAAAATAGAATCAAAAAGTAAATCCCACAAGTTTTTTTTTTTTTTTTTTGAATTTCGAATTTAAATTCGAAATTCAAAATTTGAAATTTTTTTTTTTTTTTTCACTAGGTCAATGCCAGTTTTCTGCTTTTTTTTTTTTTTTTGTAAGCAATAGTGACCTAGGGCTGACGTCATTCTTGTGAGCAGCGCGGGTCAAAACAAGGACGGATTTCAAATCCGGGTCATGGGTACCGAATTAGTGACGCGGCGCGTGCGGGTGCATGCGGCGGCAGATGGCAGCAAAATTTTCAGTGCAAACCAATATGACGACGTTGATCGTGATGGTTCTGTCAATTTCTGGAAATGGAGGAAATGGTTTCGGAATAGGCAAATCTAGAGCTTGGAAGTGGCGGGGCGTGAAGAGATCTCAGAGTTTTCGGAAGCCATAAGCCACACATGGAAGCGTGTGCAAGCTTGGATCTTGATCGAGTAACTGGGGTTTTGCCGATCTTGAAGTGAGAGACTGATTTTTGTGATCAGTTTTTCTGAAAAAGAAAGATTTGTGGTGAAGAGATTTTTGGATGGTTTTTTTTTTTTTGAAATGCGGAAGCGAAAAAATCGAGTTGCTCGTTAGAGCTCTAGGGCTCTAATACCATGTAGAAAACCAAAATCTAATGACAATGGAATATAAAAGAGAGGAAGAGAATGGAGGCTAGGGTTTTTCACGTGGTTCGGCTATGTGAGCCTACATCCACAGAATGTAGCCAATGTGTTACATCTTTATTATATTCTCTCTTTAATATTTTTGGATAATTACAATGTGTTGTGAGGTGTCCTATTTATACATAGGACTACTAACACAACTTTCCTATCTAACCTATATGGGATTCCTTAACACTATCTCATTTAAAGACTAGTAGATCCATTGTTAAGCATTAACATATTTTACTCATTATACATATAAACCAACTTGTCCGTATATAGCCTTTAAATGAGTATCACCGGTTGACATTGTCAAAGTTATGTGCATAATAAATAAATATATGTAAACCTCTCATGCTTGAGGACAATAGGAAAATTGTGATAGAACAACCCTTTAACCAATAGTGATCAACCCACAAGGTGTTTTTAATCAGATCCAGTTCAATGTATGTACTTGTTACATTACACCCACTTGTCTGCTTAAAGTCACTACCTCAATGATGGAGTAAATCATCCTATAGAAGCACAACAAGTGTAGGCTCTAGTATTGATATTCTATTAACATCCACAGCCTAGAACAATTTTAAGTTTATGAAAAATCATTACTCCCTACATTTGGTTCCTTAACCATTAACAAGATTTTTCTACAAAGATGACATCACATGCCACATTTAAATAATAAATATACTTTTAATAATCATGTATGTGAAAAGAACAAATTTATTATAAAATAAAATTCAAAGAATTGGTTTTTGAGGGCATATAATTCTAACAAATCCAATGTACATGTGGCATTTAAGGCTTGGTCATATTAATATTGATAGGATCAATAGACTGGTGAGGGATGGGCCATTGAAACTTTCAAAAGTTGAGCCTTATCCAATTTGTGAGCCTTGCTTACAAGGGAAAATGACCAAAACCCCTTTACTAGAAAGGGAGTTAGAGCCACTGATATACTAGAATTAATACATACGAATGTTTGTGGTCCTTTGACTCACATGACAAGAGGTGGTTTCTTTTACTTCATTACATTTATTGATGATCATTCTAGGTATGGTTATCTGTACCTAATGAAACATAAATCTAAATCTTTTGAAAAGTTCAATGAATTCCGTAATGGGGATGAGAAACAAACTGGAAAATGCATAAAAATCTTTCGCTCAGATAGGGGAGGGGAATACTTCTTTGATTAATTTCAAGATCAACTTAAAGATAATGGCATTATTTCTCAACTGACTCCTCCTAGCACACCACAACACAATGGTGTGGCTGAAAAGAGAAATAGAACCCTATTAGATATGGTTCGTTCCATGATGAGCATTTCAGAGTTGCCTGTTTCTTTTTGGGGTTATGCTTTGGAGACTGCTATTTATTTATTGAATAGGGTCCCCACAAAATCGGTTCCTAACACCCCATATGAGTTATGGACTGGTAAGAAACCAAGTCTAAATCATATAAAGATATGGGGTTGTCCATCACATGTTAGAAAGTCTAATGTGGATAAACTAGGACCAAGGAGTGATAGATGCTTATTTGTTGGCTACACCAAAATGCCTACTGGATTCTACTTTTATAATTCTAGTGAGCAAAAGGTTTTTGTGAGTAGGAATGTTATTTTTCTTGAGGAAGATTATAGCTTGAATGAGAGTAGAACCAAAGTTACTCTTGAGGAACAAAATGATAGACCAATGACTGTGCCTAGTGAGAATAATGAAGAGCAAGTAATAGTGCCTACTGAACCTTCCAACATGCAAGAGCCTCGACGTAGTATAAGGATTATTAGGCCTCCAATTAGACTTACTTTGTTAAATGAGATTTATCAAATGGAGTCAGATGGGTTTGATAAGGATCCTTTTACTTATCAAGAAGCAATGAATGATAAGGACGTTGAGCATTGAAAAAAGGCCATGGAGTCTGAGATGGACTCAATGTATATAAATCAGGTCTGGACCTTAGTAGATAAACTAGAAGGCATTAAGCCTATAGGTTGCAAATGGATCTACAAAAGGAAATTAGGACCAACTGATAAGGTGGAGACCTATAAAGTTAGGCTAGTGGCGAAAGAGTACACTCAAAAGGCTGGCCTTGATTATGAGGAAACTTTTTCTCCAGTAGCCATGCTAAAGTCCATAAGGATTCTTTTGTCAATAGCTGCACGTTATGATTATGAGATATGGCAAATGGATGTTAAAACGGCTTTCTTGAATGGCTACATTCGAGAAGAAATATATATGGACCAGCCAGTAGGTTTCATATCTCATGGGCAAGAATCAAAAGTGTGTAAGTTGATGAAATCTATTTATGGCCTGAAACAAGCATCACATAGTTGGAACATTTGTTTTGATGAGGCAATCAAATCGTTTGGTTTCTCACAAAATACAGATGAACCTTGTGTTTATAAAAAGGTTAGTGGGAGGATTATTACATTTCTAATCAAATCGTTTGGTTTCTCACAATGTCATCTATAAAGATGTGGTTATCTAGTCACTTTGCAATGAAAGATCTTGGTGAAGCATCCTACATACTCGGAATCAAATTGTTTAGAGACCGAAAGAAAAGATTATTGAGACTTTCACAAGTCAATTATATTGACAAGATATTGGTTAGGTTTAGCATGCAAGACTCCAAGAAAGGGTTTTCACCTTTCAGACATGGAGTTCATCTCTCTAAGAAAATATGTCCCAAAACACAAGAAGAGAGAGAGAAAATGAGAAATTGTCCTTATGCTTTGGCTATAGGAAGTCTCATGTATGCAATGCTTTGCACTAGGCCAGACATCTATTTTGTAGTGAGCATTGTGAGTAGATATCAATCCAATCCAAGTCCTGAGTATTGGACAGCAGTGAAACATATCCTTAAATATTTAAATAAGACCAAACATTATTTCTTAGTGTTTGGTAGTGAGGATTTGAATATTCAAGGGTATACAGATTCAGATTTCTAGTTAGATATTGATGATAGAAAATCAAATTCTGGATTTGTGTTCACTTTTGGAAAGGGAGCAATAAGTTAGAGAAGTTGCAAGTAAAATACTACTGCAGATTCTACTATAGAAGCAGAGTATATAGCTGCAAGTGAAGCTGTAAAGGAAGCTGTGTGGATTTGCAAGTTCATTCAAGAACTTGGAGTTGTTCCTTCTATTGAGTCACCCATTACAATCCATTGTGATAATAATGGTGCAATTGCAAATGCTGTAGAACCAAGAGCTCATAAGAGAGCAAAACACATTGAACGTAGATTTCACTTGATACGTGATATCATACACAGAGGTGATGTGGAAATAACAAAGATTGCCTCAGCCAACAATGTAGCTGATCCATTCACTAAAGCTTTGCCTCAAAGAGTATTTGAGAAACACCTTGACACAATGGGTGTTAAATATATGTATGATTGGTTTTGAGTGCAAGAGAGAGATTGTTAGAATTAAATGCCCTCAAAAACCAATTCTATGAATTAAATGCCCTCAAAGATTACCCTAACACCTTCCCATCCAATCCCTTAGCCCCCGAATCCTAATCTCATTTACTTTCTTTTTTAGGTTGTATTTTGGACCAAATCCTTGTATTTTGTTTTCTTAGATTGTATCTAGGGCAAAATATTATAATTTATTTCTTTTCCAACCCATTGTATTATTTATTCAATCAATAAAAGATGTACTTTTTTCTTAGCTTTTTTTTTTTATAAAAGTTAGGTGGCGACTCCATTTGTAATTTTCCCTAGTCATTAGGATGGAAAACAATGAAAATCCACACTTTTGAGACTCATGTTTAGACCTTTTTTTCTTTTGTTAAGGGTCGTGGTTCTCACAGTGGCGACTCCACTAGAGACTTAGAGGGCTAAACCCTAGAATAGGATTCTTAGTCTATAGTTCACCAGTTGTTTGCATTGTTTGTTACTCGCTTTGATAATTGTCATTTTGTATATCATGCATTGCACGTGTGATTTTGCATTATAATTTATTTTCAAATTATAAAATAAATTTATAATAAGTTCATAAGTTATAACTAATGATATTTGGTTAAAAAATATATAAAGTTCGAAGGATTTTGTATTGCCATACACATTAGGTGAATTGAATTGTTTTTGTTTTTATTTTTATTTTTTAATACTAAAGTAGATATCATTGCATTAATAAGAAATATCATTCTGTTTTAGAAAAAAAAAAATAAAAAATCCTTCTGAACAATTTTTTACTTTAGCATTAATATTGATAGTAACTAAAATAACGTATACATTGTGAGAAACAAAAGATCCAAAATGGTGGGCACCAGACCACACCTGTGGGACTCCACTAAGTCCTTTGCAACCTCTGTAGCAATCTCCCCTAAATCCCAAATATAAAATGTGCATTGGCACACGTACACAACTTTTATAAATGTTTTTTCAAAATAGCAAAAAAAAAAAAAAAAAAAAAAAAAAAAAAACTTTTATAAATGTTTTCCCCAAAATCTCACATACACGGCAATACGACACACATACACCATTGTCTCACATTATATTATTTTTATCTTGTTTTCGATGAAGCCCCACTGCCCCAAGCTTCCAGAATCCAGAGTCTTCTCCCACTTCCTCTCACCCCTTCACTTTATTTTTCTTTTTGTCTTTTCGTTGAAGCTACCAGTAAGTTTTCTCATCTTAATCCACCTAAAAAAAAACTCCAGCTCTGTCACATCAAATCTTCTTCGAGCCAACCACCTAAAAATTAAGCTTGTAAAGGTTGAAAGGATTTACAACTTAGTGACTTTTTTTTGCTAGACCTGTTTGTGTATTATTTTTTTTCTAGATCTGTTTCATTAGATTTCTCTCTTTGGGTTTACGAGATTTCGGCTAGCTTTGATTATGTGCAAAACTTTGTGTAACTATCTTCTTCACATCTGAGAAAAACCCAGAGTTTTGCTGCAAAACACCCGTTGTTTCAACATTTGTTATGAATTGCTTAAAACTAGTTCAACCGGCACGGTCTCCGGTTTTCATGAGAATTGGACCAACTGTCATCCGGTTCATGGTTGAACCGGTTAAACCGGCCAATCCGATCCTGTTTTTAAACCATGGCTTGGATCCTAGATTGATAGTCAAATCCATTTGACCTCCCATAAAAGTATACAGGATTTTAATTTGGATTGACCTTGGGTTAAGTGTTGTACAAAATTATACTAATACAGATTGAACATAATTTAAAAATTAGCATTTACCATCTCCAAATAGATAATAAAATAAAACAAGCATTTAGTAGACATGTAATAGACATGAAGCACTAAGTACAACCACAACTAGTATCAACCCATGACACACATCCAAGACAACATTCTACATAGAAACGTTCCGGAGGTTTGTCTAAAGTAATATGGCATGAAGCACCAAGTACAAGGTCTTGATGAAAGTTCTAAGGTATGGTGTTACTCCTTGGAACCTAATTCCATTGTCTGCACTGCCGGAGCTGTGACTACGGCTAATTTCAGATCAGGAGATCCAGAATCACCAGATCTTTCACGGATCTCTCGATACTCTTGACAAATGGCACACCAATGGCAGAAAAAATGAGTAACAAAGTCCCCGCATGGTGCTTCCTTCATAAGAAATAACAAAGAAATGGTAACTGGCAAGCCATAACAAGGTCATAGCAACAACAATTTTATCAGACTATGCAATGGAATACAAAAATTGGCGATTAAGAGCAACCTAATCTACTCTTTAAAGAATAAATTGCCAGAGATTCTAATAGTAAACTGGTTTATAGAGCTTGAAAGGTTTAATTTTGTCAGGCCAATCACAACAATACTAATGTTATCATGCTACTTATTTTTAATAAGTAATAAAAAAATTATTTTTTTTTTGATAGGTAAGTAATAAAAAATTTAATTATTTATTATTTTTTATTTATTATAAGTAATAAAAAATTTATTAAAAGAAGAAAAAATCCTTGTACACAAGACGTATACTTTAAGGACAAAGCCTCAAGAGATTTCGTGCTACCTCTTAACACCCCCCCCCCCCCCCCCCCAATTTCTTTTCCAAAAATAAAATAACCCTTCCTGCAAATTGTTGATTTCCCAATCTAAAGAAGAATATTAGCTTTAATTTTCACGTAGCTGAGTAACTACTAAGCAATTAATTATGTCAACGGCAGCCAAGGTAGCTTGAAAGCATGATAATGGGGGGAAAAATAAAAAATTTAACTTGTAACAAGAGTATATCTGCTACACAGATGTAAATGTCATACCTGCAAATTGTACTTTGACCGTAGGGCCTGACGATAGCCACATGCATAACATGCAACAAAACATCCAGGCAAACCCAAAATTATGCCATCGGTCATTAAGCAGCAGAGGGAATTGAAAAGAGCCCACAAAACAAAATGGGTCATGCATGATCCTATCAGAGTTCCAGAACCGAGAAATTCTGCATTCTTTGCAAACAGAAAGCAAGGACAAAATAGACCTACACAACCTGTACCCAAAATGAACTGCAGTCAGCTGATATTTTCAATTTTTAACAAACATAGACTTAAAAATTTAAAATACAAAACTGTGATATCCTCATTTATATAATAGTGAAAGGATTATTCACTGACTGGCTATTAATTAAAAAATGGGCAAATACACTTTTCCCACCCACAGTATGGAGTTAGACTGGTTTCCGCACCTGTGATTTGAAAGTGATACTTTACCCACTTGAAATTTATGCCATTAAAGTCTGTTGTACTTTTTCATTAAAATTTACCAAGCAATCAACAATCATAATCATGTGGATAAAGTGTCATTTTTCTAAACCATTGATAAGTAAAGCGCTAATGCTTAAAATATAGGTGGGTAAAATGCTACATTTTCTCAAAGCACTTGATTTGCACGTGCATATTTTAATGGCATTTGACAAGCGTAGACGGAATGAACCTTAGGTTGGTAAAGTGTAACTTTACAAACAACAGGAATTTGTCTCATATCATAGGTGGGCAACGTGTAGTTTCCCCTAAGAAATAAACTTCTACATTCTATAACTTACCCCAATATAGATGCATTAACTGGGAGAAGCCATATCACAGACCCCCCACCCCAATCCCCACAAAACTAGTCATTTTAAACATGACAAGAATGAAAACGAATTAACCAATTTAATCACATTATATACCAATGAACCAAATTTCTTCCTCCCTTCATTTCTTTAGCTTACCGTGTGGCATGGATCGCTAATACAAAGCTGAAGGTTGACAATTAGTGTCTAGTCACATTTGAGATTAGCAAGCTTAAAGAAACAGTTGTGTGACGTACTAACTTTTAAGTTTTGACACATAATTTTGGGTCATAAATGGATATGGGATCAGCACACCATGTCATGCGTGCCACTACTTACTCTCTCTCCACTTTTTGATATTATGTCACTGTTCACATGCACTATTCACATATTGTGGGCATATTTTATTTCAGTTTCTTCACCTCTATTGCAACCCTAAATCCAATCTTTTCCTTTCTCTATTAAAACCCTAGTCATTCTTGAAGCCTATCCCTTCTTTCTAAGTTCTAAACCCTAAATCCCCAAGTTGTCCTTACCCTAAACCCACAAAATAAACACATAAATAGATTTCCCAATTTTCCCTATGCCAGATGTGCTACTCATGCTTAGTATATATCTTACAAAACCCTACTAGAGTTTGGCGTTTGTTGTTTTTATCATGGATTGCCTAGGTGTGATTGCCTAATGTTTTATCTTTCTTTCTTTATGTTTTATCCTTTAGTTTAACACCAAACTATCATCAACACATTCTGATCTCATCAAGAATCTAATTAGTGCTGAGTTCCTAAAGATCCTACACCAAATTGGTATGAGGGCCCATTCAAGCTTCCGTCCTGTGTCATGTTAGTGAAGCATGTATTGTGAGGTTCTTCAAGGTCATCAACCATTATGAGCTCGGTAAGAAATGGTTGTACGATAGTCCATTTAGGGTTTATCACAACCTCATCTGGTTTACCTACTTCCCAGCAAATCATACATGATATCAAAGTAAGGACAATCCTAGCTGACTTGAACAGTAGAAGTATGACACTGGAATGGCAGTGTTCACCACACTTGAATACTATTTCACCATTATCACATTAGTCTTCTTTCAACAATCGCATAAATGATATTTTATCCACCTTTGAAGGTAATAAATTTTAACTTCCTAAAGATGAGTAATAAACCATCCAAGTGGGTGCTAAATATTCTTAATACATTATATCTCAACCACCCAGAAAAGATAGGAACTTTTCTTAGCAACTTAAATCTACAAATTGATGAAGCACCTCATCTAGCTCTCAAAGATACATTTATTGAGCTTTTATGTAGCCGAGTCTAGATAGTGTTTAGTCTTTTTTTTCTTTTCTTATACGTCTTATATGGGGAGGAGATACTGTTTGAGTTATAGCTCATTGGAAAGAATTGAGTCTCATACAAGACATCAAAGAATGTAACATTCATTTTAGACGTAAAACCACCACAAAATAAATAAATAGTAGCAATAGAACATAGACCTGAAACTAAGCAAAAAAAAAAACCTTTATTTATTTATTTTTTTTGTTATCATCAATTGTCATATGCAAGAGGCACCTTCATAATATTTTCTTCTGATAAATCAAGGTCATAAGGCAGAAAGTAGCGTACAGCTATGCATGTCATCGAAACAGGCACAGATTCCAGAAGACCATTGTGTCGACCCATTCCTAACATCACCATGCGTGGGAACGTCTTCATTGCGTGGAACAATCTCAGCTTCAGCATCCGACTGTTCCAATGGAACATAAGGGGGAGGCACGTAATTGCTCTGGTTTTTCATCTTTCTCTAACGCACACACTGCCTGCATTCAATGAAGAGTGTCAGAAGGCAAAGATTAAGAAAACACAAATATGGGACCCTCAAATCTACAAGAAGTACAATCCTCAAGAAAAGATGTATCTTATTTAAAAATAAATAAATAAGTGGTTTCAAATTAAACCTGGTTACTAATTGTTGCAACTAAAACCCCATAATTTCAAAGAAGTCAGCATTTCCCCCTCCTCTAGCCCTTAAAAGAAAGGCCGCCAAAGACCTTCAGGTCAATTGGCATTTCCTGATGTTTCCAATGCAGACATCCAGGGTTCGAATCCCCCTCCCAACTTAAAATATGTGTGTGTACATATATATATATATATAAAACCTTTAGGCCTCCCTACACTTTTGTTTTTTAGATGAATGGGAATTTGCATTAAAGAATCTAACAATATCAGTTCAGTTAACAAACAAAACAATACACTATCTCTCAAACCAAGTCAACAACCATTAAACCAAATGTTTATTAGTTCCAATAACAGAAACAGAGATGCCCCATAAAGCATAGGGCCTCTATTTTACTATGTGCGACCCATAATCATAAAAATCCAACACATAGCAAATTAGCAACCAACTATAAAAGTTAACAATTCAGCTTGAAAATTCTAAAATGAAACCATCAAATACATCCCCAATAGAAAGATGAACGAAAATCCCAAACTTGAAGCCATTCTATTAGATGGGTTTTCATCCACATCCACACAGCCAGAAAATGGGATATAAACCCTAAACCAAAACAATCACAACTTAAGAATCGAAACCCTGACATGTAAAATTGTAGCAGCCCTTCAAATGGGCATCATCAATTTCCATTCTTTTAGATTATTCATTTAAACACTATGTATAAACATGAATCAAGCATTTAGATTGAGTATATTTAGAAATTACCTTAATTTTTTCTATGGATGCCGAGCCTAGAGGGGCTAGTTCCAAGCACGGCCGTTCGCTGCTGGTGGTGGTTGATCCAAGGGGTTGTGGGGGTGGGCGTGGGCGTGGGCGTGGGCGTGTATGGGCGAGTATGGTAAGGTGTTAAAATTTGGGAGAAATGAGGAGTAAAGAACTGAGAACGATCGTTTTTTTTTTTTAAATTCTATAGTCTAGACAAAATAATAAATTATACCGTAAAGTTAAAAAACAAATAAAAAATAAAAAAGTAACAAATTAAATATTTAAGGTTTCCAAAATAATAAATTAAACTTTCAAGTTTCAAAAATAGCAATTTAAACCTCAACCTATACAAGTAGAACAACTATTTTATTTGTTACTTTTGAAATTATAGAGTTTAAAATGTAATTTATTTATTTTTTACAAAATACCCATTTTTTATTATAAAAAGTTAGAAATATTTAATTGTTTTCAAAATAAGTACATCAGTAGAAATTATTAAGTGCAACGAGAAGAGTCCTCCACGTATACTTTAGTCTTATAAACTATTTAATAAGTTATATAACTTGTTTAAATAATAAATGTGATGATCTTATGAGTTATCATGTAGTTTCACGTGTGATGGCTAGAATTCTTTCGAGTGCACTCTTGTCTCTTTTATTTTGGTGTTGTTCTGTTACTTCATTTTCTTTTTTTTCTTTTTTCTTTTTTTTTTTTAATGGGTTAGAAATTTCATTGATAATTATCGAATTTGGAATACATCATCTACCAAAAGAGCGGTAAAACCATAAGATAATTATTCTAACCAAACAACAATGCTAGAAAATACTAAAAGAAAAAATTGCAAATCGACTGAGCAACCCGGTTTCCAATCTTCGAAACCATAGACAGTTCCCATTTCTGACAATGCTGTAAAGAAATATTAAAAGGATAAAACATTGTAAAACTCTACAGAACTCAAGATGATCACATTCCAAAAACAACACTGTGATAAGAGGCAATATGATGGACCTCTCTCTCCCTCCTCCCCCACCCCTCCCGTCCCCACCCACAATCCCTACCTTTTCCTTATCCTCCTCCTCCTCCTCCCTCCACTATACTCCCCCCTCCTCCTCCTCAAATACAATCAGGCCCTCTTCTCCACCCCCCATGCTTTGGTTCATTCCCAGCACAAACCCAAACCTTCCCTGGCTGGCCTTTTCCCCACTATCCATATTCACCCAACATTCCCGTCACCTCTATCTTTCCAAATCACCTCCAAGCCAATCCCAAACACATATTCCCACATACACTTCCTATCCCAACACCTCCACCTCCCAAACAGGTGAATACCAAGAGTAGCACCTAACGTCTCTTGGGTTCAAAGGGTCATTCTTTTCGGGTGGGTGCCAAGTTTTTTTCACTTGCTTTTGAGGGGGGTCGTGCTGCGCCATACCATATTACGGAAAAACGAGGTCGTTATTTTGGTTCTTTATGGTTGGGTTTGCAGAGTTTGAAGTGGTTGCTCACGACATGGGGGGTGTTAAGACAGACCGAGGATTTGAAAGGTTTTTTCCGTTTTCAAAGAACTAATTACAGTACCTTGGAACTCAGTTGCCTGCATAATAAAAATGGTAGATTTGTGGAAATCTCTGAATACCATGGTGGGGCACAGCGTGGTGGGATTCGCATGCCGGAAGGATTCCGAGGTACGGGCTGGGATCTTTTTATTAAGGAATTGGATTCCTTTTTTTTGGGCAAGGCAGCGCCGGCGAAGAAGGATGTCGGAAAACCACGTAACGACAGCGTGAATCTTAACTTGGAATTGCGAGATACCCGCAATTTTAATCAATCCGTTGGGTCTTCAAATCCAGTAAATTCTGCTGGGATGACGTCAATTTTGCCTCGAGTTAAAATGGTTCCAAATGCACCTCGTCCGACCCGACACTTTAATTTCAATTGGGAGCCTTTTCCCAGCACGTTACGAATAATTGTGAATATGGGTGAAAAACGAAAGGCCCAACCATTGGGCCTTAAGCATAGGGCCATCGGCTTGGCCCAACCTTTAATTCGGGCCTCTTCCCAAGCCCAAGTTGAGGAGATCAGGTCAGCTGAAATGAACCCGATTCCAGGTCTTTCCAACATTCTTCCTGAACCTTCTAAGGTTCTTCCTCTCTCGGCTGACTTCGCTGATCCCAAAGAAGCCGGTCCTTCTAAGGTTCTTCCTGAACCTTTACTTCTCTCAATGGACTCCGATGATCCCGAGGACGCTGGCCCTTCCCAGGTTCTTCCGGAACCCGCACCTCCCTCGGTTGCTTCCGATGATTCCGAGGATGATAGTGAAATGGGTTCCTCGGATTGCGACGACCAAGTCGAAGAGCGTGCCTCTTCTATCGACGATCTTGAGACGGCGATAGTTTGTGTGGCCTCTTCTCCGTGTTCCTCGGTATGGGTTGACTTGGCGATGGTGGTTTCTGATCAACAAATCGAGTCAGGCGTTGAGATGAAATCAGTTTCTGTATTTGAGAATGGGGAAACGTCTCAGGCTTCTCTTGCTTCATTAGGGGGGAAGCTGAGGATGCTTCACTGTCGTGTTCTATGGTTTCGGAAGAGGAACCGATTGGTGGCTCCCCGTTGTGGTGTGAGCCGTTGGTGATGATTGGGCCTACTGGGTTTGAGGAGAGTGGGAGTGGTTGTTCCGTGGAACCTTCAGTATGGGTTAAGCAGCGCCATCAGGGTTTTTGTAAATTGGTGGGCTTCCCTATTGAAAGTCATGAACAAGAGTGTCTTGCCTTATTGCAGCGTATTGAGGCAGATCTTTTTTGCACAAGGGGAAAGTGGGTCGCCGTCGTCAACATCCATCTGGTACTAAAGGCTCTCGAGAGCTTCGCAGGTTAGTATCTTCTGTAAACTACGATGGTCGTCAACCTGTGTGTTGAAGTCTATCAGTGGTTGATTGTGATCAGGGTATTTTTGTTTGTTAATGAAGCTAAGGCTTATTTCATGGAATGTAAGGGGTTTAAATAACCCTCAGAAAAGAGAATCAGTTAAACACTGGATTCGAAGCTGGAAATGTGATGTTGTTTGTCTGCAGGAAACAAAGTTGGAAGTGGTGGATCTTCAGCTGGTCCGGAGCTTATGGGGTAATTCCTTTTTTGATTGGGAATTCCTTCTTGCTATTGGTTCGGCAGGTGGGTTCTGTTGATTTGGGACAATCGGGTCTTGGAGAAATTGGACTCTAGGGTTAATAAATTTTCCGTGTCTTGTCACTGGAAGGGGGTGAATGATGGTTTGGAATGGGTTGGGTCAGGTTTGTATGGTCCGACTAATGACTTGTTCCGGAGAGAATTGTGGGCAGAGTTGCAATCTGTTTATCTAGTTTGGAGTCTTCCTTGGGTTGTGTTTGGTGATTTTAATGTGGTCCGTTTCCCTAGTGAGAGGTTGGGCTGTTCTAGATTAACTTCTGCCATGGTGGACTTTTCGGATTTCATTGAATCGTCTCATTTGGTGGATTTACCCTTGGGTGGAGGTTCTTATACGTGGAGTAGTGGTTCGGCAAATTTGTCGATGTCGCGGATTGATAGATTCTTGATTTCTTCTGATTGGGAGGATTTATATCCTGATGTTACTCAAAAGTTGCTGCCTCGGCCTTTGTCGGATCATTTTCCTCTTCTTTTAGAAGTTGGAAGTATGACTCGGGGTAAATCCCCCTTTAGGTTTGAAAACATGTGGTTGAAAGATGAGGGCTTTGTGGATAGAGTTGAAGCCTGGTGGACTAGTTATTCCTTTAGTGGTCCTCCTAGTGTGGTGTTAGCTTGCAAGTTGAAAGCTCTTAAGGAGGATTTGAAGAATTGGAATTATCATGTGTTTGGTAATGTGAATGTTAAGCAGCAGCAGTTATTTTGTGATTTGGGGACCTTAGATAGTAAAGAGAGCCTCGGGGGTCTTTCTTCTTCTAAAAGAGATCTTCAGGGAACTTTGCTCCTGGAGTTGGATAAACTAGCTTATTTCAAGGAAACTTCATGGCGTTAAAAATCAAGGGTTTAATGGCTTAAGGAAGGTGACAACAATACTAGATTTTTTCATAAAATGGCGAACTCAAATAGGTGGCGTAATTTTATGGAGAAGCTAAAGGTGGATGGCACATTATATTCTTCGGAGTCTGATATCCGAGAAAAGGCAGTACAATTTTATACTTCTCTATACACGGAGAAGGAAGCTTGAAGGCCTTTTGTTGATAATTTGCCTTTTTCTATGATTGGTGACTTGGAGCGGAATATGTTGATCAGTCGTTTTGACAGGGATGAAATTCTTTAGGTTATCTAGGATATTCAATGGGATAAATCTCCAGGGCCAGACGGTTTCACTATGGCTTTCTTTCAGCAATGTTGGAGAGTTCTTGAGAATGATGTTATGGGTTTCTTTGATGAATTTTTTTAGAAAGGTACTTTTGCCTATTCTCTCAATGCTACTTTTGTGACTCTTATTCCAAAGAAGCAGAATGCGGTGGATATTCGGGACTTCCGTCCCATTAGTCTGATTGGGAGTGTCTACAAAATCTTGGCTAAAGTCTTGGCCAATCGGCTGAGAAGGGTGTTGGATGGTCTGGTTTCTGAATCTCAGAATGCCTTCGTGGGTGGTAGACAAACTCTTGATTCCGTTCTGATTGCGAATGAATGTCTGGACAGTCGGATTAAGAGTCGTATTCTAGGTGTGGTTTGTAAGCTTGATATTGAAAAAGCTTATGACCATGTCAATTGGGATTGCCTTCTATATCTTCTGAATCGTATGGGGTTTGGCAGCAAGTGGATTCAGTGGATTAGAACTTGCATTTCTACAGTGTGCTTTTCTGTCATGATCAATGGCTCGCCCTCAGGATTTTTGGGGAGTTCTAGAGGTATTCGGCAAGGGGATCCTCTTTCCCCTTTACTTTTCCTTTTAGTTATGGAAGTTCTAAGCAGGATGCTTCGTAAGACGGAAGAGGCAGGTCTCATAAAAGGCTTTCAGGCTGGAAAATCTCCGGGGGAAGGTATATCTGTGTCTCATCTTTTATTTGCGGATGATACCATTGTCTTTTGTGATGCAATTCCCGAGTAGCTTCTACATCTTTGTTTGGTTTTGACTTGCTTTGAGGCGGTAACTGGTTTGGGTGTTAATATGGGTAAGAGTGAGCTAGTCCCTGTGGGGACGGTGTTAAATTTGCATCATTTGGCAGCTATACTTTGTTGTCGGATTGGTGCTCTCCCTTTGCTTTATCTAGGCTTGCCTCTCGGTGCCTCTTATAAAGCCTCCTTGATTTGGAATCCTATTTTAGAAAAGATTGAGCGGCGGCTGGCTGGTTGGAAGAAGCTTTACTTATCTAAAGGTGGGAGGTTGAACTTGTTGAAAAGTACGCTTTCTAGTCTTCCTACATATTATTTGTCGCTTTTCACAATCCCCAAGCATATGGCTGCGAGAATTGAGCAACTCCAACGTAACTTCTTATGGGGTGGATTGGGGGATGGTTTTACCCACCATCTTGTGGGTTGGAATACTGTTTGCTCCCCTATTGATCAGGGTGGTTTGGGAGTGCGGAAGGTGAATGTTATTAATAGGGCTTTGTTAGGGAAGTGGATGTGGAGGTTTGGGAGGGAAGAAGACCTTCTTTGGAGAAGGGTTATAGCTGCCAAGTATAGGGTGGAGTGGGGGGGTTGGATTTCTAAGAAAGCTAAGAGAGCTCACGGGTGTGGTCTTTGGAAAGGTATTATCAGGTTGGGATGTTTTTCATCAGCATGTGAAGTTGGTTGCTGGTTTGGGGGATCGGATTCGGTTTTGGCATGATAAGTGGTGCGGGGATGCTCCGCTTAAAACCATCTTCCCGGTCCTCTTTGCTTGTTCTTCTTCTAGGGATGCTTCTCTGGCTTCTTGTTTGACGAATTCGGGTGTCCATGAGGGAAGAGATTGGAACATTGCTTTCATTCGAGACTTCAATGACTGGGAGGTTGAGGAGGTTTTTGCTTTTTTCAACTTCATTTAGTCTAGAATCCCAACTAATGTTGATCCAGACTCAATGCACTGGAATCTGCGTCAGCATAGGAGGTTTGATGCCAAGTCTTTCTATAAGGCCATTGATGGGAGTCAGAAGGTTGATTTCCCTTGGAAAGCCATTTGGAAAGCTAAGGCTCCTAGGCGAGTCTCCTTCTTTGTGTGGTCTGCAGCTTGGGGAAAGATTCTCACCTGTGATAATCTTATGCGTCGTGGATATAGCATGGCTAGGTGGTGTTGTATGTGTAGAGTGAATGGGGAGTCTGTAAACCATCTCCTGATTCACTGTAGATTTGCTTCAGACCTATAATACATAGTTCTGTGCTCTTTTGGAGTCCTTTGGGTGTTTCCTGACAATGTTGCTAACCTTCTTTATGGTTGGTATAATTGTTTCGGAAAACAGAATTCCTTGGTTTGGAACTTGGTGCCTTTATGCTTACTGTGGATTGTGTGGAGAGAGCGTAATAGCCATATTTTTGAAGACAAAGAGCATTCGAATACTAAGCTCACGGAATTGTTTTTTGGGACCCTTTTTTATTGGGCTCGGGTTTGGGGTTTTACATCAGCTGTATCCCTTGCTAATTTTGTAGTTTCCCTCAGCTTTTCTTTGTGATTTTTGTGCTTTCTTGTTTTTCTTTTCCTCTAGGTACATGCTTTATGCCCCTGGAGGAAGTTTCTTTTTCTCTTGAATAAAATCTTTGTTATCTATCAAAAAAAAAAAAACACTGTGATAAGAGGCCTCATATATATGACGTTGTTGTTACACAAGTCTCATCACATCCTATTATTGAGAAGATCGCAGCATTCGCAATGATTTAACCATATAGGAGACATTATGAGAATCACCCCCATAAACAATTGAAAGATGAACAAAACAATAGATCTAAGAAAAAAAAAATCACAAAAACTCTTACTTGCCAAAAGACATTGAAGGGACAAAGACTTGTTAAAATGACAAGACAATAAACTCTTAATATTTCACTCTTCTCAAATTCAAATGCATTTTACTTCATCTCCGTTGAACATTGCAATATGTAGGAGTGGGTCTAGTCCACCAAGTAATTGGGTCATAGCTTTAACTTGTAACAATAAAAGTCAATCTCGGTCAGTCACTTTAAAACTAAGTAATAACTACTAGCCTCTTCACACGTGTTTCGCGCATGTTTAGAGACTCTTTTTATTTTTTTGGCAAATTATATAGTCTTATTTTTTTAGATTAAAGTATTTTTCCAATTACTTAAGACAAGAGTCTTATGATTTGTGATATTGCTCAAATAAAAGACAATTTGGATTTGAGTTCTCATTTCCTTACTTGACTTCTTATAATTTTTATATTTAATTATTATTTTTTAAAAGATTAACAAACCAATAAAAGAAAGACAAGTTATATTACTTCCCACCTATACATGTTATGAACAATTAAGATTTGAAAATTGTCATTTTTAGGATGCATGAACCAATATGTAAATAAATTTAATCTCCTAAGTTTGAATTAGTAACAATGTGCATATAAAAATGTTAAAACTAACGGTCACATAACATTTAACTTGAACACCCCAATTTCTCAACAACAAAAAAAGCTTGTACACCCCAATTAATACAATATAGGCTCTTTTATTCAACAATTGGAAAAAAAAAAAAAAAAAAAATTGCAAAAGGGGAATGTGGCACTTGCGGAGGAATTGAAAATCCCAAGTCTGAAAAAAAAAAAAAAAAAAAATAAATAGAATAAATAAAAATAATTAGTGACAAAAAGGAAACTGCCATGACACAGGTTGTGGCAAATAAGGCCACAGGGATAAAGCTCGTATAGAAGAGATATAGAAGAGATAGTTTTTTTTTTTTTTGATAATTGCAGAAGAGATACTTAAGGTTACAGATGAAGCCGAGAATATAGCAATAGAGGCGTAGATTAGTATATACAATACTAGATCGTAGATTCGTAATGAATAAGCCTGTGTTTGGATCCTTTATTTTGGGAATGCATTCTAGAGAATGCATCTCTATAATGCATTTTGCTAAAAATAATGTATTTGGTAAAATATTGAAATTATTTATAAGAAGTAATTATGCTGAAAAAAAATTATGTTTGGTTGGTATTTTAAAGAATACATTCTTCCTATTAAATAATATATTATTAGTATACATTATGTAATTAACATTTTTTTTTTTAAATATCTCAATACAAGGCTAAAAATACATTTATTACCAATACAAAATTAACAATGTAATAAAGAAATAAAGTATTACGTTGTAATTTAAATTAATGTCTACTAATAAAAAAAAAATAAGTCATGATTTATGCACATCTCCTTGCATACATTTTTATAAAATTTGAACAATGTAATAAAAAAATATAGAGAAATGTGTATTGTGTATACAATAGAGATATACACAAACCATTTATGATAAAAAAAATATCATAGACATCCTCTAAATAAATTTTCACAATTCTACACTTTATACCAAACAAAGTGAACATACAAATAAAACTAATTTAGTTTTTTCCCTTTCTAATTTTTTTTTCTTATTTCTTTTCCACTCCCCCTTTTTTCCCACATACACGTAAACCCCACTCCCCATTTTTTTTTTTTCCCCACCACCCATGTACCCCCTGCCTTTCTTTTTTCTTCTCCCCCACCACACACATACATCCCCCCTCACCCATCTCATTTTTTTTCTCTCATTTCCTCCTCACAGTTCACACCCCTCCCCCATTTCTCAGTTTTTTTTTTCTCTCTTTTATTTAACATCCAAACATTACAAATAAAAGAAAAGGAAATAAAAGGAAAAACATAATGTAATATAAAATCCAAACATTACAAATAAAGTGCTGGAAAAAGCACATCATAACAAGTTTACATTAAACAAAGAAAAAAAAACATTACTAACGATCATTCCAAATCATCCCTAGTTCTTTGATACAATATGAGAAAATGAGAATACTTTTTCAAAGATAAAAGAAAGAAAGAGAAAAAAAATAGGGAACACATAAAAAAAAAAAAAAAAAAAAAAGAGAAAAAGTAGGGAACAAAAGGGAGGGAAGGAAAATAAAAGAAAGAAAGAGAAAAATTAAACAGGGAAAAAAGAGTTATTCGAGTAATAAATTGTTGTAAGTGAGTCCTATTTACTTTAGCAAAAATTAAAAGTAGAAGCTAGAATCAGAATCCAAAATATTTTGAATTCTGACTTCTGCTTTGGAAATGAGAATTTGCAAAATATATTCTACTTAGAATGCATTTTGCATTTTCCAAAATCCCAACCAAACATCTCAAATTTTTTGCAGAATGCATTCTATGCATAAAAATCTATGAAATCACTTTTAAATAGAGGATCCAAACACAAGCTAATTCTTAGTGATAGGAATAGTTTAGTTTACGTAGTAGTTAATTTGTTTACATAGATCGGTAGATGTTTGCATAGGTTTGAAGACAAAATTAATAAATATATTCTTTAAAGTTCTAATGGTAGATATGAAAAAAAAGTTCAATCACTATTTATAGTTTTTGAGCAGCATGCGAAATTGAACTGAAAAAGATCCATCAAAATTTTTATTAAATGCATAGAATTTGTAATTATCATAAGGAATTAGTTTTTTTTTTTTTTTTGATAATAAGGGATTAGTTTTAGTTGTAGACATTCTTGTAATCATTATTCCAATATATACATAGATTCTATATCGTAAAGTTATAAAAATTGCTAAAGATAAATAACGAATAGCCAAAAACAAAACAAAGAAGAAGAAAAAATACCTAAACTTATCACGAACCAAGTTCACCACGAAATTCTCTTCTTTTCTTTGGGAAGAGCACCACTTTTTGTTGTTGTTGCATTATTTTCAAGAGCCAATAGAATCAAATCTCAACAATGGTGTTGTGGATTTGCATAACCATGGCTTGCTTGAAATTCTTCTCCCTTGAGCCCTCAACTACTGAGTTGTGGATGGAGCCGACAACCCCACCGTAGACACCAACACAACCGTCGAAGACACCATAAGTGAATCTTCTGTCATCAGATCCTTGAATACATCTTCATTGATTCATGTTGCACAAATCATGAGTTTTGTAAAAAAAAAAAAAAAAGAAGAAGAAGATAGATACAAAATAAGATGAAACTGAAGTCACATAAGTATGTAGAAATGGTTAATAGAAAAATTCAATTTGATGGTTATATATATATATATATATAAGCTTAAATACACTGTTGGTCCCTAAAGTTTATCTGTTGAGCGCTTTTAGTCCCTGAAGTTTGAAATGAGTGTTATTGGTCCTTCAAGTTTAAAAAATGAGCGTTATTGGTCCCTCCATCCAATTATGTTAGTTTGTTTACCTACATGGCTAACGGAAAAATGACGTAACATATTTTAGATGATATGGCTAATAACTTTTATAAACACCATGTCATATCAGTTATTATAAAATTAAATTGCCAAGTCAAATTTAATTTATTTGAGTTCATTTTAGTTTTAAAAACTTAAACAGCCAAATCTTCTAAAATCCCCAATCTCATCATCCATATACAATTTCCTCCTCATCGCTGGTTCAAGCTTGAATTTTTGCACTCCGACAACTAGATATAGAGAACTTGACCAAGAAAATAATCTCGTTGCTGCCAATCACCACCTCAAATCAGCAAGAAAAAAAAAATCCCACCAACTTGCTATTTAAGTTTCTACAAAGAGACGGATGCTCCTAAACAACTTAAACAACAAGAAAAAATTATTTAAAAAAAAAAACCTAAAACAGCCAAAATTTTCAAAATTCATCAATCTACACAGAGCCAAAGCTCAACTAATAGCAATGTAATAGAGAAAAAGAAGCAACTCTTGAGGTTGGCACAGTACATGTCACAAGCTTTGGTGATTGTGAAAGGGAAAATCTTGTGGAGGCTAGTGTAGGACCAAATGCGAAGCCCAGTACATTACCCACGACCATGAAGGAGTACAAGGCAATGTTGATTCATTTGTTGATCAACGATATACAAATCTAAAGAATGTAAAGGATAGGGGCAGCGGGGGTGCTGGGTTTCAGTCTCAAATGGTTAGTTTTGGTATTTTCAAAATTTAATGATTTTGTTAAATTAATAATGACTTATTAATTTGGGATTTTAATTGTTTTTTATGCCACATCAGTTTATAAAGATCTTATAGTAAAATTGGTAGTGACTATAGCATTATATTAAAAGGTAATTAGCCACATCACTTTTCCGTTAGCCACATAAATAAGAAAACTAACAGAATTGGATGGAATGACCAATAGTGCTCACTTTTTAAACTTGAGGGACCAATAACGCTCATTTCAAACTTCAAGGACCAAAAGCATTCAACAGGTAAACTTAAGGGACCAACAATATATTTAAGCCATATATATATATATATATATATATGCCACTTGGGTATTCGGTCCAGTGGTAATCCCCTCTCCAAAAAACCCCCTCTATGAGGGTGTGGGTTCGATCCCCGGGATTTTCAAAATATACGTGTGTGTGAGTTTAGATTAAAATTTCTATCATATTTAAATATATATATATATATATATATATATATATATATTTATATTTATATTTTAATTAAAAAAAAAAATCAAATGAGATTGTGGAGGTAACGTGTAGGTGGGAGTTTAATAGAAACAGTTTAATTGATGTTTATATTTAATGGTTGATCTTTTTAATTGGATTAGGATAAGGAAGGATAGTTTTTTTTTTTTAAGCTCTAATCATCTTGTTTTTTTAAAAAGAAAAATCAAATGGGAGAGTAACATGGAGGTGGGAGTTAGGTTAGTTTTCTGCTAGTGATAGCCTAAATTTACTTCAAATGTTTTTTTTTAAAGAATCAACATGTGTTTATTTTGTTAAATAAATAAATAAATAATTCTAAATTTACTTCAAATGTTTTTTTTTTTTAAGAATCAACATGTGTTTATTTTGTTAAATAAATAAAAAAAAAAAAAATGAGATTGTGGAGGAACGTGTAGGTGGGAGGTTTAATAGAAAGGGTTTAATTTGATGGTTATCTTTTTAATTGGATTAGGATAAGGAAGGATAGTTTTTTTTTTTTTTTTTTTGAGTAAATTACACTGACACCCCCTTCTTTTGAGGAAACTAGACTCGCTACACCCTATTTTGGGGAAATGACACTCTGCTCCCAAATTTGCAAAATAATTAACACTCTGCCATTTTTTTTTTCCTTTTAATGGAATATTTCCCACTTACACTTAAAATAATTGGAATATAATTTTTCTTTTTAACTTTGGTTAGTTAGACATTGGTTAAAAAAATAAATAAAAATAAACAAAAAAATAAAAAGGGGGCAGAGTGTTAATTATTTTGCAAATTTGAGAGTTGAGTGTCATTTCCCTAAATAGAGTATAGCGAGTCTAGTTTTCCCAAAAAAAAAAATAGGGGTGTCAATGTAATTTACTTTTTTTTTTAGCTTAATTGGCATGTGTTTTTACTCATAAAAAAAAAAAAAAAAAAATCAATTTTTTTTTGAAATCAAAACAAATCAAATGAGAGAGTAACGTGGAGTTGTGAGTGGGGTTAATTTCCTAGAAATAGATTGGGGCCTAAATTTTAGGATTTATTTCAAATGTTGTTTTCCTTATTTAACCCAATATATAATCTTTTGTTTTTGTTTAGTGTATTTAGTTTTTTGTTTAGTGTAGTTTAAAGGCCAAAATATTATTTTTGTTCCTAAACTATATATGAGTTTCATTTTTTGTCTCTGAACTTTGAAAAAGTTTGTTCATTTTTACACATGAATTTCATCCTTTTATAAAAAAGTCCAGAGACGAAATTCATGTGTAAAAATAAGGGGCAAAATTCATACGTAAAAATGAACTTTTTCAAAAGTTAGGGATGAAAAACGAACTTTTCAAAATTCAGGGACGAAAAACAAAACTCATGTACAGTTTAGAGACAAAAACAATAATTTAACCTAGTTTAAAATATGTAAATATACTTTTTTAATAAGGGAACGCTCGGTACGCTGTAATGGTTATTACACTGTAATAAGAATCAGTATTACAAGGAATAAAATAAGCTGTAATGTAATAACTATTACCATTCATCTGTTTGGTGACAACACATGAATAGAACCCTGAATATGTATTCTATAATTTACTACAATATGATTAATATACGAGTATTAATAATTTTAAAACATTTTAGACTTGGATTTTGAATGTTATATATATATATATATATATATATATATATATATATATATATATATATATATATATATATAGGTTAAATATTGTTTTCGTCTCTAAACTATACATGAGTTTCGTTTTTTGTCCCTAAACTTTGAAAAAGTTCATTTTTACACATGAATTTCATCCTTTTATAAAAAAGTCTAAGGACGAAATTCATGTATAAAAATGAACTTTTTCAAAGTTTAGGGATGAAAAACGAACTTTTCAAAGTTCAGAACGAAAAATGAAACTCATGTATAGTTTAGGGACGAAAACAATATTTTGGCCTATTATATATATATATATATATTGTGTGTTAGAGAGAGGCAATTTAAAAAAAAAAAAAAAAAATGGAGACTTGTGTGTAGAGAGAGAAAGAGGGAGGCAATTTTTTTAAAAAAGAAATGGAGACTTGAGTATATATATATATAAATATATATATATATATATATATAGAGAGAGAGAGAGAGACGTACTCTAAGGGTATTTTTATGACCTAAAGTAATTGAATAGAGAGTAGAGAGCCCAAACAAGATTGGTTTGGTCCAGCACCCACTTTAAAGCCTTTACTCATTTCTTTTCCACTAAAATTCAGCTTGTGATCTCCGATGTCTCAACCGAGGAGAAACCCAAAATTGTTGTCGTCCAAGCATCTCCCGGACGACGTTGTATTCGACATCCTGACTAAACTGCCAGTCAAATCCTTAATCAGATTCAGGTGTGTTTCTAAATCTTGTAACTCCACAATCACTAACCCCATTTTCATTACCACACACTACAACCTCAACAAAGCCAAATCATTACCCAATAACAACAATCATAATGGTTATCTGCTATATGCATATAAAGCTTGTAATCTTCCGTCTAACTCCTACCAAGAATGGTGTGCAGTTGTTTGCAATACTGACGGCACATTTACCAAAATTTCCAAGTTTAAAATACCCTTTTCTGATGCCCGCATGATCGGCTATTGTAATGGCATTTTGTGCTTCTATATCTATCGTTATGAAAATACCTATGTCAAGAGTACAAACTATTCTTATCGTGATGACTATAAAATATTTTTGTGGAACCCAAGTATTAAAAAGTTGAAGATGGTCTTGGATACTCACTTAACTACTACTGATGCTCATGGATTTGCGTATCATTCTCAAAACAATGACTTCAAGATTCTCAGAATTTTTCATTATTTAATTTCTGGAGAAAAAGCGAAACCGGCTGAGGCTGAAGTGTACATGTTGAGTACTGATTCATGGAGAACAGTTGGGCCATTAAGTGGATCAATTGTTGAAATAGAAGATGACTTTGTATTCGTGAATGGAGCTCTGTACTATCTAGCAAGAAATACTGAGGGCCGCAAGTTCATATTGAGTTTTGATGTTAATGATGAGAGATTCCAAGAGATAATGCTGCCAGATGATTACTTGGGTGAGTTCTCTCCACACTTTTGTAACTTTGAACAACTTGCGGTGTTCAAGGGATTGTTGGCTTTGGTTGCTTTTGGTACAGATTTAGATGAAGAGGATCTATGTATCATATGGGTGATGAGGGAGTATGGCGTGATTGAGTCTTGGACTCTAGATACCGTACCGGTGGATTATGTTGAGATGTTCTATGGCTTCACCGACAATGGTGAACTTCTAATTGAAGTTAAGAGTGGGATTGTTTCATTTGACCCTGATAGCCTAAATGAGAACAATCTTGGAATTCAATATACTATCTGGTTGGGTTACATAAATGATTTTATGGAGAGCTTGGTTTTAGTTGATGAGTGAATGTGTCATCTGAATATGTAGATTTCTGTTGAAGTTTCTAGCAAAGTGGCAATCTTTTTGAAGTTCATATTGACCAGTATTTTGTAGTACTATCAATATATGCAATCTGTCTATTGAAGTTTCTAACAAAGTGGTTGTGAAGTTCATATTGACCACTACTTTGTAGTACTATCATATATGCAATTGTCGGAGGTCAAAATTGCTCCTCCCATTTATTTCTAGGGTCGGAACCGCATTTTCAGGATTTGGCGTGGTTGGGGGAAAAAAGGGAAAATGACGCAAGATTTACCGTGGTTCGGCCAATGGGGCCTACGTCCACCTAGTCTTTTCTTACTCATCATTCGCCCTCCTTTACAATAGAGTGGGGAGGCCTTTATATAGGCTACACGGGAAATAGGGGGAGAGCTATACAAATAATTGGGCCTAACTTAAATGGGTTAGGCCACAAAATACAATGGATTGGGCTTTTGGGCCCTAATATAATATGGATTGGGCTTTTGGGCCCTAATGTAATATGACACCCCACAGCAATCTAGGTATTAAAATGTTGCTCTTTTTTGTTTTTCTTCGTTCCTTCTTATTGTAGAGGTATTACTTTATTAAACAGAAAATAATCCACTTAGAGATTGTGAGTATTTTATGCCAAATGATTCTTTTGTCATGATTGTTGTGCACATCAACAAATAAAAAACTTGACACTTCTATTCTATTTTTAAAATAGTTGTTTACAATTCTATGCTTACCTCCCCAGGATGGACCCTTGCAAACCATAATGAGAATTTGTCACACCATTAAGATCTTGTCTAGCCATATGTGTTTTTGCTTCCCTTTTGTGTGGTATATATGTGTCCCACTGTTTCTTTGTCAATTGCTATCTTATTTTGGGAAAATACTTAGAGCATGTTTGGTTTCTGTATTCAAACATAGTTTTTTGTGTTTGAATATAGAAAATGGTGGGCCCGGGTTGAAAATTTTTTGTTTGGTTTCTGTACTCAGTTTTTGCACTAAAATATTTTTACTATACAATTGATACTCAATTCGGCCAAAATAAGAACAACTTTTTTCTGTTTTCACTTGAACTCGACTTGAATTCGGCTACTGTTCAAAAGACCGGTGGCAATTTTGAAAATACCACCAACTTCATGTAATGGCCAATAGTTAAAAAAAAAATCTCAACATAAAAATATGACTTTCATTTTACACAGGCAGACAACTTATGCTATCTCTCTCTCTCTCTAGATGAATCTCTCAACTCATCAAGCCTCTCGATGAATCTCTCAATTCGTCAAGCCGCCGCCGCCGGGATAGATCTACAATGCAAGGTGAGCCGAGTTTCTCTCTCTCTCTTCGGTCTTGCAACTGCGTATGGTCTCTTTCTCAATCAAGTTAGATCTGAAACCTGTGGGTCTAGATCTCAGTCAAGTTTTTCCCAGCCCCATTAGGTCTCGCCCCGCAGTGGGTCTCTCCTTGCAGTAGGTCTCACCCTGCCATGGGTCTCTGCCCAGCCCGTGGGTTTTGTTTTTTGTTGGGGGTTTGATATGCAGTGGGCTTGTTAGCTAGGGTTTGATTTGCGGTAGGTTTGTGGGGTGGGTCGTGGTGGTGATGGTGGAGGTGGATTTTTTGTGTTGCTGGTGGGTGGAAGTTGATGGGGTTCTGTTGAATCTGCTTGCTTGGTTATGGGTTTCTGTTGGGGTTTGATTTGGGGGGGTTGCGGTGGGTTTGTGGGATGGGTTGCTGTGTTGGTGGTGAGTTTTTGTTGGATCCGATGGGTTTTTGGGTGTGGCTTCTTTCTTCAGTTTAGGGGAAATTTATGGAAGGAAATCACAGTTAGTTATAAGTGAAAACATTTATATAAAATACTTTGAAAACAATGGCCAAACAAGAAAAATGGATTGAAAACAAAGAAAAACTTGGTTTTGGATTCAATGAGGGAGAACGGTAAAAATACAAGTTTTGGAAACAAAAAATAGAATCCAATGACCAAACATGCCCTTATATCCTGTGACTGGAGGCTCCAGTCAGGGAATTTTTGTTATTTTGAAAAAAATTGTAACAAGTTGTTTAGGTCAATGGTTTTACATATATTAACATATAAATTACAATAAATAACACATGTATTACAAAAACACCCTCTAATACACAAATTGACACAAATATACAAATTTTATCAATTTCTTACAATATTTTACACATAAATTACTAAGCACGGCCACCAAATTTTTACTGAAATTGACACCATTTACACGGATTAACACCAAATTCATAATATTAAACACTTCAAATACTGAAAGTAAGAGTAATTACAGATCATAACATATATGTACAATTTTTATCATAAAAGTATTAGTATTTACACAATAAATACTGAATATCACATCAGCAGTCATAACCACCAAAATTTGATTCAATTTTATGAAAAATGAGACAAATTCCTTTTTTTAACACCATTTGTGCAATTATAAACAAAACAATTACAAAATTATAGAGAAATTACAATTCCTGAGAGAAATATATATTTTTTATCACCAAGAGTATTAGAATTTACACAATAATTACTAAATATGACTCAAGCCGTTATAGCTGCCAAAATTAATTCCATTTTACAAGAAATAAGACAAATTACAGTTTTTATCACCTATATTTCATTTTTAGATATACATTTTAAAAGATCTGAGACTGATTACAGTTTTAAAGATATGTTTACAATTATTATCACCAAAATACCAACATTTACAAACAAGTTACTGACAATCACTAAAACCGTTATAACCGTCAAAATTTGATTCCATTTTACAAGAAATGAGACAAATTTTTTTTTTTTATCACCATTATTGCAATTATAAACAAAAAAATTACAAAATGATAGAAAAATTACAATTATTGAGAGAAATATATATTTTTTATCACCAAAAGTATTAGGATTTACACAATAATTACTAAATATGACTCAAGCCGTCATAACTGCCAAAATTGATTCCATTTTACAAGAAATGAGACAAATTACGATTTTTATCACCTATATTTTATTTTTAAATATACATTTTACAAGATCTAAGATTGATTATAGTTTCAAGGACATGTTTACAATTGTTATCACTCAATTACCAACATCTACAAACAAGTTACTGACAATCACCCAAGCCGTCATAACCATCAAAATTTGATTCCATTTTAACAGGAAATGAGATCAATTACTTTTTTTTTATCAAAATTATTGCCATTGTAGAGATAATTTTTACAAAATGATAGACCAATTACAATTACTAAGACAAATATATAGTTTTTATCACCACAAGTACTAACATTGACACAAAAGTTACTAAAAAACCCAAGCCGTCATAGTCGCCAAAATTTTATTCTATTTTACAAGAAATGAGACAAATTCTTTTTTTTATCACCAATATTGCACTTTTGAACACATGTGTTACAAGACGTGAGAGTAATATCAATTATTGAGACATAATTACAATTCTTATCACCCAAGTCCCAAAATCTATAAATAAGTTACTAACAATCACTCAAGCCGTCATAGCCTGCCAAAATTTAATTCCATTTTATAAGAAACTAGTCGTAAACCCGAGCGATGCACAAAAAAACTACTAATATGATATTATATATATAAACTAAAAATCACTCAAAAAAAGAATTTTGGAATTCGAATAAATATCTCTACGGAAATTGCTACTATTTTTTTTTATTACGGTCTTCCTATTATATTTTGATAGGTCAAGTCTATAAACAGAGTTATAGTCTTAATAATATTTCTTGATAGGCCATAATTTTTTTTTTTTTTAAATCAGTTTTCCGTTTTCCATTTAGCAAACAAAAGGTGGATTGATAGATAGTAGAGTTTTATTTAAAGTCTAGTCACATTAAAATATCAAATTACACCTAAAAGTGGATTAATAGATTTTAAAAAATAGAATTTTAGTTATACTCTAGTATCAATGATGGTCGCACTAATAATAGATATTAAAAAATAGAGTTTTAGTTATATTCTAGTATCAATGGTGGCATTAATAGATAAAATTAGACAAAAGTTGATTAATATATATAAATAGTAGAGTTTTAGTTAAACACCATAATAATAACTAAATTACTTATCATATGATTTTTTATTTTGTTTCGGTAAAAGATACACCATATGATTTTTATTTATTTTTGGTTGAGTAAAATGTCATATGATTTAAAACAGAGTAAATAGTAATCATGTTTTTGTGAGAGAAAGAAGTGAGTCAGGTTAGGAAAATAGATTTAAGTAAGGGTTAAAAAAATAATGAAAAAAATAAAATGACATGTAAAATTGTGTGAACCGAAAAGCTAATGTGCCAATTACTGAGACATAATTACAATTCTTATCACCCAAGTCCCAAAATCTATAAATAAGTTAATAACAATCACTCAAACCGTCATAGCCTGCCAAAATTTGATTCCATTTTACAAGAAATGAGACCAATTATTTGTTTTATTACCATTATTGTCTATGGAAAAATTGTGACCGATCGAACTTTTGCTTCATTAAAATAGTGATCGATCGTTATTTCTAGGTAAATGTGCATTTGATTCAAAGACTAAAGTGATCAATCGTATATTTGGTAATGAAAATTACGATCGATCGATTTTTCTGACCGATCGTGTTCTCGCTTCATTAAAAAAGTAATCGATCATTGTTTCTGAGTAGATGTTAACATGATCGATCATATATTTGGTAATGAAAATAGGGATCGATCGTGTTGGAAAAATTGTGACCGATCAAGTGTTTGTTGCCTTAAAATAGTGATCGATCAAAATTCTGGGTAAATTATAGAACGCTTACAATATTTGATACCTCAGTTACTAAAAAACTGATCGATCAAGTGTTTGTTTAATTAAAAAAGTGATCGATCATTGTTTCTGAGTAGATGTTAATATGATCGATCGTATATTTGGTAATGAAAATCGGGATCGATCGATGTTGAAAAAATTGTGACCAATCGAGTGTTTGCTTCATTAAAAATAGTGATTGATCAAAGTTCTAGGTAAATTATAAAACGCTTACAATATTTGACATCTTAGTTCTTAAAAGTAAATTATAATGATAATAATAATAATGATAAGAAGAAAAAGAACAATTCTAATGATAGTAATGCTTTTAATATGAACAAAATTAATTATAATACTAACTAATAATAATAAAAATCAAAATCAAAATAACTACAACAATAGTAATAATAATGACAAAATAATAATATGAATAAATATTTCTTTGATAACAGTAATTATAATAAAAACAACAACAACAATAATAATTATAACCGTGTAATGATGATCATTGAACTCGTTCTTTACAATAGACTTTTTTGTCTAAAATTTTTCCGTAACCACATCAACAACACTCTAATGGAAACCAATTCATTCCCTATTTTCATTTTAGTTTTAATTTGACTTCTACTCTCTTTGTTTTCATGAATATTTTATTTATTTTTATTTTTGATCGGAAATGAAATAGAAAGTATAATTGCATAACAAGCACTTTGTTTAGAGACGGTTGGTAAATATTTGTAAAGTTTTTGTATTTGGATACGTGAATAAACATCTCTAACCATTTATAACATTTTCTTTATTTAAAAATGGATGCCACTATTTTATTTATTTACCAAATACTACTACTTTCTAAATTTAAAGAAAAAGAAAGTTTGTATGAATATCATATATTTGTGCCTTACTTATTGGTATATCAAATCAAATATCAACCTGGAAAATCATTAAGTATATATAATAAAAAAAAACTTCCAAAATTTTTATTTATTTAACCTTATAAAATTTAATTATATTAAAATGATTAATTGCTGATTTTTTATATTTCCAATAATTTCGGAGGACATTACTTGATTTTAAAAGTATTAAGAACATCAAAATCCCCAACTTTGGCATAAGTTTAAATTTCAATGATTTTAATTATTTGATGAATACCAAATATATAGTGTTTTCACCCAATTGGTATTACCAATCCCTATTAGATGTCCTAATTACATATGATTTCCATCCAATTGGGTTAAAACCTTATGAGGTTGGAAACTTTTTTTGAATTATTATTAACATAAAAGATAATAAAAACTTTTCATAAAGAAAAAACAAAAAACCAAAAAAAAAAAAATTAAGTTTACAACTCCCATATCGAGAGAAAAGAAACACCCACACAAATATTAAGTTTTACTACCAATATAAACAACCAAAAAACAAAAAAAAGATATAATATATATATATATATATATATATATCAATGAAATCCAAAATAAGCGAAGGGAATGTAAAAATTTATTACATCTTTATAAGATTCTGTGATTTTTTGGTTTGATGCAAATCCTAAATTGACACCATTCACTTGGTCTTCTGTACGTGAAGTGCACTGCCCGTTGGTTGTCATCCAAATGTTTTTCACTGCATGAAAACATTAAATTATAGCAGTTCATAGAAAATAATATAAATTGAGAAACAAAAAATTTTAAATTTTAAATAAAACGTAAAATCACCAGGTATAAAAAAGAAGATGGAGATGAAAGTAAAAAAAAAAAAATGAAAAAGAAACATGTATCGTGTAACAAATGAAGTAGAGGAAGTCTGAATAAGAGATAATTCTTAAATAATAATAATAGAATGTTAAAAAGGATATGGATAAGAAATTAAGAGTAGTTAAAAGTTTTAAAACTTAAAAACTTAAAAATTAAACGTGGGATAGTGGAACTAAAAATTAGTTTTTTTTTTTTTTATTGTTTAATTATATTTTATAGGATAAAGAGTTAATTGAAATAAGAAAATAAAAATTGAATTAAAGTATAATGAGAAGTGGTTTTTGTTTTTGTTTTTTTCTTTTATAATAGTAGTGGTTATTGATGAGAAGACATGGTGTGGATACGTGGGAGAGTGGTTTGAGGTAGTTTTTTTTTTTAATTTTTTGTTGCAAATTACATATATATCCTTTCTGTTCTACTTTTTAAATTGAATAGTAAATGTAAGGATATTTTCAGGCCTAAAGATGAAATTCAAAATATGTGGAGTGAATTACTTTTTTCATTTTTATTATTTATAGCAATATTTTCTAAATATTAAGAATGTTTTGGGAAGTTTATTAAAGTGGAAATGATAAGAATCCTCTTAATATAATAGATTATCATTGTTATTCTTATTATTATTGTCATTATTATCTTCTAGTGTTAGCCTCAAGGTTTCAATAATTATTAATTGGCTAATTAATCCAAGGACATTCATGTAGTTTTGATGATAACCATGATTTTAAGTTGTTCATTAATGATATTTTCATATGAACTAATGATTTATGTTTTAAAGCTTAATTTTGACTATTGATTTAATTGGACCAAGATGGCCAATTCAAATATCAAGCAAATGCAAAGTTGACAAGTTGCAAATTCATTGAAGATCAAAGTCATCAAGACTCAAGACAAAGAAATCAAGCTCAAAGACAATGATCCGAGACATATGAGAAGTAAGAGTTAGGTTTTGTAAAGTTTATTAAGATTTGATCTTTAAGGCTCAACTTTAAAACCAACTTCAATTGAAAAATCTCTTAAAGTTTTCAAAGACAAACTTGATTGGTTGAAATTCAAATATAAGACAACCATATCAATTGAAAAATCTCTTAAAGTTTTCAAAGACAAACTTGATTGGTTGAAATTCAAATATAAGACAACCATATCAATTGAAAAATCTCTTAAAGTTTTCAAAGACAAACTTGATTGGTTGAAATTCAAATATAAGACAACCATATCAATTGAAAAATCTCTTAAAGTTTTCAAAGACAAACTTGATTGGTTGAAATTCAAATATAAGACAACCATATCAATTGAAAAATCTCTTAAAGTTTTCAAAGACAAACTTGATTGATTGAAATTCAACATGCAAGACAACCATATCAATTATGGTTGAAAAATCTTAAGAAGAAAAGTTTTCAAAGAAAGCAACTTGATTGAAATTCACATGCAAGACAACCATATCAATTATGGTTGAAAAATCTTAAGAAGAAAAGTTTTCAAAGAAAGCAAATTGATTGATTGAAAATCAAGAAGAATGCAAGACAACATGATGGCTATAAATACTACCCTTTCTTCATTTCTAAACATCAAGCATACAAGAGAAATCAAAGATAGAAAAGATAACATCTTATACATCAATCCATCCTTCTCAAGCTTATATTTTCATATCATTCAAAATCCTTGATTGAAAATCAAATTTCTCTAAACACTTTTTGAGCCATATTGATCAAATCCTTGATATACTATTAGAGTGAGCATATTGTGTACAATTACTCTTTGAGAGAGCCTTATCTTGTACAACAAATACTTTGTTGAAACCTGTGAGTATTTTGTTAGGGTTTTGGTATAAATCCTAAGGTAGTGAAAAGGATTTTTCACTCGGTGGTTACTCTTCACCTTGTAAGGAAGATTTGTGGGTTTTGGTATAAATCCTAAAGAGTGAAAAGGATTTTTCACTCGGTGGTTACTCTTCACCGTGTAAGGAAGATTTGTAACGGTTTTGATCTTCACCCGAAAGAAGATTGTCAAATAGTGGATTTGGGAATCCTCAAGAAGTGTTCTTGAGGCGGGGACGTAGGCAGGGAAGCCGAACCTCGATAACAATCATCGTGTTTGATTTTCTCTCTCTCTATCTCTTACATATTTAATTGCTTATATATATACTTGTGCTTGATTTCATATCATATCTATATTGCAATTGAATTGTGATCAAACATTTGCTAAATCAACATTTGCTATTTGAAGATAGTTTTTAATTCCGCATTTAAATCGAAAAAGTTTGCCTCAACCTAAATCACCCCCCCTCTTAGGTTGATATTTGGGTAACAATTGGTATCAGAGCCAAGGCTCTACATATAGATTTAACAATCTTAGAGTTAAGATCATGGCAAACACATCTAGACCTCAAATGGTTGAAGGTCAATCTACAAATAGACCACCCTTGTTCATTAGTAGTGATTATAGTTATTGGAAAACTAGAATGACTACGTACATTAAAGCTCAAGATTATCTCATATGGAAAATCATTGTAAATGGTCCTCATGTTCCCACTAAAATAGTAGAAGAACAAGAAATACCCAAACAAGAAAATGAATGGGATGAAAATGATGTCAAACTCATTGAATTAAATTATAAAGCTATGAATTGTTTATATTGTGCGTTTGACTCAAAGGAATTTGATGAAATTTCAAGTTGTAATTCAGCTAAAGAAATTTGGGAAAAACTTGAAGCTACATATGAAGAAGCAAGTCAAGTTGAAGAATCAAAGATGAGCATGCTTGTTCATGATCACAAATTGCCTCAAATAGAGAAAGATGAATGTACAAGCATTAGCCCTCAAGCATCCAACGATGAAGAAGATTCTACCGAAGCTTTTTGCTTAATGGCATATGAAGATGAGGTAACTTCGGAACTTAATTCTTTAGAAGATAACTCTTATAGATATGATGAATTACAAAATGCTTTTGAAGAGTTAGTTGAAGAATTTGAGAAGAATGTTTCGAAAAATAAAGTTTTCAAAAAGAAAGTCACATCTCTTTCAAACGAATTAGATGATTTCAAAAGCAAAAATGAAATTCTAGAAAAACAAATTATTTCTTTAAATGATAAAAATCTATCTTTAGAAAAAGAAATAATTAAGTTGAAAATTGAATCACAAAGCTTCATTGAGAAAATGAAAGCAAAAGATGTGGAAACATCATCACAAATAGCTCATGATTCAAATCTCTTGGTAAATGAAAATAAAGAATTAAAACTCAAAGTTGAAAACTTAAATAAAATTGTGACTAACTTTACAAATGGAAAGAAAAATTTGGATAATTTGTTAGGTAGTCAAAGATGTGTTTTTGACAAAGCGGGTATTGGATATAACCCGAAAATAAAAGAAAAACACTATAAAAAATTCTTCATAAATGAAAAATTCTTGAAAATTCTCATATGTGAACATTGTGGAAAATTAGGACATAATATTCATACATGTCCCATGAAAAATATGATTTGGGTAGTCAAAGGAACTACTCCATCCAAAAGCTAACCCTAGTGGACCCAAGAAAGATTTGGGTACCAAAGAAGGTTATTTGAATTTGTCTTGTAGGTGTGCTTGATATCCAAATCTACCAAGGATAAAGTGATTTCTCAATAATGGATAATCAAGACACATGACGGGTGAATAAGTTCACAACTACTTCACCAAAAAGATGGAAGAAATGTCACACTTAGAGAAGGGCAAAGGTTATTGGTAAAATCGGTAAAATATCTCTTTCTTAATTGGTAATAGCTTGAAAGCTAAAGGATATTTTGCAATATTCAAATATGCCATAAGTACTATTGATAAATCATGCTTTGTTTAAATGCATTTATAAATGAGAATATTTACACAAATGATCTTGATAATATGACATCAAAAGAATCAATTTGCCTTGCTACCATAAATGAAAATAGTTGGTTGTGGCATAGAAGATTAAGACATGCCAATATGGAATTACTCCCAAAATTGTCTAAACTTGTTTTAGTAAAAGGCTTGCCGATTATCAACCTAAGAGGGGGGGATGATTTAGGTTGAGGCAAACTTTTTCGATTTATATGCGGAATTAAAAACTATCTTCAAATAGCAAATGTTGATTTAGCAAATGTTTGATCACAATTCAATTGCAATATAGATATGATATGAAATCAAGCATAAGTATATATATAAGCAATTAAATATGTAAGAGATAGAGAGAGAGAAAATCAAACACGATGATTGTTATCGAGGTTCGGCTTCCCTACCTACGTCCCCGCCTCAAGAACACTTCTTGAGGATTCCCAAATCCACTATTTGACAATCTTCTTTCGGGTGAAGATCAAAACCATTACAAATCTTCCTTATGCGGTGAAAAGTAACCACCGAGTGAAAAATCTTTTTCACTCCTTAGGATTTATACCAAAACCCACAAATCTTCCTTACACGGTGAAGAGTAACCACCGAGTGAAAAATCATTTTCACTACTTAGGATTTATACCAAAACCCTAACAAAATACTCACAGGTTTCAACAAAGTATTTGTTGTACAAGATAAGGCTCTCTCAAAGAGTAATTGTACACAATATGCTCACTCTAATAGTATATCAAGGATTTGATCAATATGGCTCAAAGAGTGTTTAGAGAAATTTGATTTTCAATCAAGGATTTTGAATGATATGAAAATATAAGCTTGAGAAGAATGAATGATGTATAAGCCATCATGTTGTCTTGCATTCTTCTTGATTTTCAATCAATCAATTTGCTTTCTTTGAAAACTTTTCTTCTTAAGATTTTTCAACCATAATTGATATGGTTGTCTTGCATTGAATTTCAATATGCTTTCTTTGAAAACTTTTCTTCTTGATTTTTCATAATTGATATGGTTGCTTGTATGTGAATTTCAATCAATCAAGTTTGTCTTTGAAAACTTTAAGAGATTTTTCAATTGATATGGTTGTCTTATATTTGAATTTCAACCAATCAAGTTTGTCTTTGAAAACTTTAAGAGATTTTTCAATTGATATGGTTGTCTTATATTTGAATTTCAACCAATCAAGTTTGTCTTTGAAAACTTTAAGAGATTTTTCAATTGATATGGTTGTCTTATATTTGAATTTCAACCAATCAAATTGTCTTTGAAAACTTTAAGAGATTTTTCAATTGATATGGTTGTCTTATATTTGAATTTCAACCAATCAAATTTGTCTTTGAAAACTTTAAGAGATTTTTCAATTGAAGTTGGTTTTAAAGTTGAGCCTTAAAGATCAAATCTTAATAAACTTTACAAAACCTAACTCTTACTTCTCATATATCTCGGATCATTGTCTTTGAGCTTGATTTCTTTGTCTTGAGTCTTGATGACTTTGATCTAAGTTGTTCATTAATGATATTTTCATATGAACTAATGATTTATGTTTTAAAGCTTAATTTTGACTATTGATTTAATCGGACCAAGATGGCCAATTCAAATATCAAGCAAATGCAAAGTTGACAAGTTGCAAATTCATTGAAGATCAAAATCATCAAAACTCAAGACAAAGAAATCAAGCTCAAAGACAATGATCCGAGACATATGAGAAGTAAGAGTTAGGTTTTGTAAAGTTTATTAAGATTTGATCTTTAAGGCTCAACTTTAAAACCAACTTCAATTGAAAAATCTCTTAAAGTTTTCAAAGACAAACTTGATTGGTTGAAATTCAAATATAAGACAACCATATCAATTGAAAAATCTCTTAAAGTTTTCAAAGACAACTTGATTGGTTGAAATTCAAATATAAGACAACCATATCAATTGAAAAATCTCTTAAAGTTTTCAAAGACAAACTTGATTGGTTGAAATTCAAATATAAGACAACCATATCAATTGAAAAATCTCTTAAAGTTTTCAAAGATAAACTTGATTGGTTGAAATTCAAATATAAGACAACCATATCAATTGAAAAATCTCTTAAAGTTTTCAAAGACAAACTTGATTGGTTGAAATTCAAATATAAGACAACCATATCAATTGAAAAATCTCTTAAAGTTTTCAAAGACAACTTGATTGGTTGAAATTCAAATATAAGACAACCATATCAATTGAAAAATCTCTTAAAGTTTTCAAAGACAACTTGATTGGTTGAAATTCAAATATAAGACAACCATATCAATTGAAAAATCTCTTAAAGTTTTCAAAGACAACTTGATTGGTTGAAATTCAAATATAAGACAACCATATCAATTGAAAAATCTCTTAAAGTTTTCAAAGACAACTTGATTGGTTGAAATTCAAATATAAGACAACCATATCAATTGAAAAATCTCTTAAAGTTTTCAAAGACAAACTTGATTGATTGATTGAAATTCACATACAAGACAACCATATCAATTATGGTTGAAAAATCTTAAGAAGAAAAGTTTTCAAAGAAAGCAATTTGATTGAAATTCACATGCAAGACAACCATATCAATTATGGTTGAAAAATCTTAAGAAGAAAAGTTTTCAAAGAAAGCAAATTGATTGATTGAAAATCAAGAAGAATGCAAGACAACATGATGGCTATAAATACTACCCTTTCTTCATTTCTAATACCAAGCATACAAGAGAAATCAAAGATAGAAAAGATAACATCTTATACATCAATCCATCCTTCTCAAGCTTATATTTTCATATCATTCAAAATCTCTTATCTTTTCTATCTTTGATTTCTCTTGTATGCTTGGTATTTAGAAATGAAGAAAGGGTAGTATTTATAGCCATCATGTTGTCTTGCTTGATTTTCAATCAATCAATTTGCTTTCTTTGAAAACTTTTCTTCTTAAGATTTTTCAACCATAATTGATATGGTTGTCTTGCATGTGAATTTCAATCAAGTTGCTTTCTTTAAAACTTTTCTTCTTAAGATTTTTCAACCATAATTGATATGGTTGTCTTGCATGTGAATTTCAATAAATCAAGTTTGTCTTTGAAAACTTTAAGAGATTTTTCAATTGATATGGTTGTCTTATATTTGAATTTCAACCAATCAATTTGTCTTTGAAAACTTTAAGAGATTTTTCAATTGATATGGTTGTCTTATATTTGAATTTCAACCAATCAAGTTGTCTTTGAAAACTTTAAGAGATTTTTCAATTGATATGGTTGTCTTATATTTGAATATCAACCAATCAAGTTTGTCTTCTGAAACTTTAAGAGATTTTTCAATTGATATGGTTGTCTTATATTTGAATTTCAACCAATCAAATTTGTCTTTGAAAACTTTAAGAGATTTTTCAATTGAAGTTGGTTTTAAAGTTGAGCCTTAAAGATCAAATCTTAATAAACTTTACAAAACCTAACTCTTACTTCTCATATATCTCGGATCATTGTCTTTGAGCTTGATTTCTTTGTTTTGAGTCTTGATGACTTTGATCTAAGTTGTTCATTAATGATATTTTCATATGAACTAATGATTTATGTTTTAAAGCTTAATTTTGACTATTGATTTAATTGAACCAAGATGGCCAATTCAAATATCAAGCAAATGCAAAGTTGACAAGTTGCAAATTCATTGAAGATCAAAGTCATCAAGACTCAAGACAAAGAAATCAAGCTCAAAGACAATGATCCGAGACATATGAGAAGTAAGAGTTAGGTTTTGTAAAGTTTATTAAGATTTGATCTTTAAGGCTCAACTTTAAAACAACAACTTCAATTGAAAAATCTCTTAAAGTAAAAAAAAAAATAAAAAGAAAAAAAAAAAAAAAACAAAGAAAATAAAGATTGGTTGAAATTCAAATATAAGACAATCATATCAATTGAAAAATCTCTTAAAGTTTTCAAAGACAACTTGATTGGTTGAAATTTAAATATAAGACAACCATATCAATTGAAAAATCTCTTAAAGTTTTCAAAGACAAACTTGATTGGTTGAAACTCAAATATAAGACAACCATATCAATTGAAAAATCTCTTAAAGTTTTCAAATACAAACTTGATTGGTTGAAATTCAAATATAAGACAACCATATCAATTGAAAAATCTCTTAAAGTTTTCAAAGACAACTTGATTGGTTGAAATTCAAATATAAGACAACCATATCAATTGAAAAATCTCTTAAAGTTTTCAAAGACAAACTTGATTGATTGATTGAAATTCACATACAAGACAACCATATCAATTATGGTTGAAAAATCTTAAGAAGAAAAGTTTTCAAAGAAAGCAAATTGATTAATTGAAAATCAAGAAGAATGCAAGACAACATGATGGTTATAAATACTACCCTTTCTTCATTTCTATATACCAAGCATACAAGAGAAATCAAAGATAGAAAAGATAACATCTTATACATCAATCCATTCTTCTCAAGCTTATATTTTCATATCATTCAAAATCTCTTATCTTTTCTATCTTTGATTTCTCTTGTATGCTTGGTTTAGAAATGAAGAAAGGGTAGTATTTATAGCCATCATGTTGTCTTGCATTCTTCTTGATTTTCGATCAATCAATTTGCTTTCTTTGAAAACTTTTCTTCTTAAGATTTTTCAACCATAATTGATATGGTTGTCTTGCATGTGAATTTCAATCAAGTTGCTTTCTTTTAAAACTTTTCTTCTTAAGATTTTTCAACCATAATTGATATGGTTGTCTTGCATGTAAATTTCAATAAATCAAGTTTGTCTTTGAAAACTTTAAGAGATTTTTCAATTGATATGGTTGTCCTATATTTGAATTTCAACCAATCAAATTTGTCTTTGAAAACTTTAAGAGATTTTTCAATTGATATGGTTGTCTTATATTTGAATTTCAACCAATCAAGTTTGTCTTTGAAAACTTTAAGAGATTTTTCAATTGATATGGTTGTCTTATATTTGAATTTCAACCAATCAAGTTTGTCTTTGAAAACTTTAAGAGATTTTTCAATTGATATGGTTGTCTTATATTTGAATTTCAACCAATCAAGTTGTCTTTGAAAACTTTAAGAGATTTTTCAATTGATATGGTTGTCTTATATTTGAATTTCAACCAATCAAATTTGTCTTTGAAAACTTTAAGAGATTTTTCAATTGAAGTTGGTTTTAAAGTTGAGCCTTAAAGATCAAATCTTAATAAACTTTACAAAACCTAACTCTTACTTCTCATATATCTCGGATCATTGTCTTTGAGCTTGATTTCTTTGTTTTGAGTCTTGATGACTTTGATCTAAGTTGTTCATTAATGATATTTTCATATGAACTAATGATTTATGTTTTAAAGCTTAATTTTGACTATTGATTTAATTGGACCAAGATGGCCAATTCAAATATCAAGCAAATGCAAAGTTGACAAGTTGCAAATTCATTGAAGATCAAAGTCATCAAAGACTCAAGACAAAGAAATCAAGCTCAAAGACAATGATCCGAGACATATGAGAAGTAAGAGTTAGGTTTTGTAAAGTTTATTAAGATTTGATCTTTAAGGCTCAACTTTAAAACCAACTTCAATTGAAAAATCTCTTAAAGTTTTCAAAGACAACTTGATTGGTTGAAATTCAAATATAAGACAACCATATCAATTGAAAAATCTCTTAAAGTTTTCAAAGACAACTTGATTGGTTGAAATTCAAATATAAGACAACCATATCAATTGAAAAATCTCTTAAAGTTTTCAAAGACAAACTTGATTGGTTGAAATTCAAATATAAGACAACCATATCAATTGAAAAATCTCTTAAAGTTTTCAAAGACAAACTTGATTGGTTGAAATTCAAATATAAGACAACCATATCAATTGAAAAATCTCTTAAAGTTTTCAAAGACAACTTGATTGGTTGAAATTCAAATATAAGACAACCATATCAATTGAAAAATCTCTTAAAGTTTTCAAAGACAAACTTGATTGATTGAAATTCACATACAAGACAACCATATCAATTATGGTTGAAAAATCTTAAGAAGAAAAGTTTTCAAAGAAAGCAAATTGATTAATTGAAAATCAAGAAGAATGCAAGACAACATGATGGTTATAAATACTACCCTTTCTTCATTTCTATATACCAAGCATACAAGAGAAATCAAAGATAGAAAAGATAACATCTTATACATCAATCCATTCTTCTCAAGCTTATATTTTCATATCATTCAAAATCTCTTATCTTTTCTATCTTTGATTTTTCTTGTATGCTTGGTATATAGAAATGAAGAAAGGGTAGTATTTATAGCCATCATGTTGTCTTGCATTCTTCTTGATTTTCGATCAATCAATTTGCTTTCTTTGAAAACTTTTCTTCTTAAGATTTTTCAACCATAATTGATATGGTTGTCTTGCATGTGAATTTCAATCAAGTTGCTTTCTTTTAAAACTTTTCTTCTTAAGATTTTTCAACCATAATTGATATGGTTGTCTTGCATGTGAATTTCAATAAATCAAGTTTGTCTTTGAAAACTTTAAGAGATTTTTCAATTGATATGGTTGTCTTATATTTGAATTTCAACCAATCAAATTTGTCTTTGAAAACTTTAAGAGATTTTTCAATTGATATGGTTGTCTTATATTTGAATTTCAACCTAATCAAGTTTGTCTTTGAAAACTTTAAGAGATTTTTCAATTGATATGGTTGTCTTATATTTGAATTTCAACCAATCAAGTTTGTCTTTGAAAACTTTAAGAGATTTTTCAATTGATATGGTTGTCTTATATTTGAATTTCAACCAATCAAGTTGTCTTTGAAAACTTTAAGAGATTTTTCAATTGATATGGTTGTCTTATATTTGAATTTCAACCAATCAAATTTGTCTTTGAAAACTTTAAGAGATTTTTCAATTGAAGTTGGTTTTAAAGTTGAGCCTTAAAGATCAAATCTTAATAAACTTTACAAAACCTAACTCTTACTTCTCATATATCTCGGATCATTGTCTTTGAGCTTGATTTCTTTGTTTTGAGTCTTGATGACTTTGATCTAAGTTGTTCATTAATGATATTTTCATATGAACTAATGATTTATGTTTTAAAGCTTAATTTTGACTATTGATTTAATCGAACCAAGATGGCCAATTCAAATATCAAGCAAATGCAAAGTTGACAAGTTGCAAATTCATTGAAGATCAAAGTCATCAAAACTCAAGACAAAGAAATCAAGCTCAAAGACGATGATCCGAGACATATGAGAAGTAAGAGTTAGGTTTTGTAAAGTTTATTAAGATTTGATCTTTAAGGCTCAATTTTAAAACCAACTTCAATTGAAAAATCTCTTAAAGTTTTCAAAGACAACTTGATTGGTTGAAATTCAAATATAAGACAACCATATCAATTGAAAAATCTCTTAAAGTTTTCAAAGACAACTTGATTGGTTGAAATTCACATGCAAGACAACCATATCAATTATGGTTGAAAAATCTTAAGAAGAAAAGTTTTCAAAGAAAGCAAATTGATTGATTGAAAATCAAGAAGAATGCAAGACAACATGATGGCTATAAATACTACCCTTTCTTCATTTCTAAACACAAGCATACAAGAGAAATCAAAGATAGAAAAGATAACATCTTATACATCAATCCATTCTTCTCAAGCTTATATTTTCATATCATTCAAAATCCTTGATTGAAAATCAAATTTCTCTAAACACTTTTTGAGCCATATTGATCAAATCCTTGATATACTATTAGAGTGAGCATATTGTGTACAATTACTCTTTGAGAGAGCCTTATCTTGTACAACAAATACTTTGTTGAAACCTGTGAGTATTTTGTTAGGGTTTTGGTATAAATCCTAAGTAGTGAAAAGGATTTTTCACTCGGTGGTTACTCTTCACCGTGTAAGGAAGATTTGTGGGTTTTGGTATAAATCCTAAGGAGTGAAAAAGATTTTTCACTCGGTGGTTACTCTTCACCGCATAAGGAAGATTTATAACGGTTTTGATCTTCACCCGAAAGAAGATTGTTAAATAATGGATTTGAGAATCTTCAAGAAGTGTTCTTGAGGCGGGAACATAGGCAGGGAAGCCGAACCTCGATAACAATCATCGTGTTTGATTTTCTCTCTCTCTATCTCTTACATATTTAATTGCTTATATATATATACTTATGGTTGATTTCATATAATATCTATATTGCAATTGAATTGTGATCAAACATTTGCTAAATCAACATTTGCTATTTGAAGATAGTTTTTAATTCCGTATATAAATCGAAAAAGTTTGCTTCAACCTAAATCACCCCCCCCTCTTAGGTTGATATTTGGGTAACAAAAAGATTCTTTCATTCCCTTCATGTCCATTTTTATGTCCTCTAAAAAATACCCCTATGAACAAAAAATCTATTCACAATATTTTAAACTACTTTAAAAATAAACTAAGATTGTATTTGAAAATTTCATAAACACACATATAGATTAATTCTTAAAAAACAAAAATAAAATAAACATGTACCCACTTTCCACTTTCCCAATTCAAATACCTACAATTTAGATTCCAAATACGATAACTATTCTTTTAAAAAAAAAATTAAATTGGTTTATTTTAACATAGAAATCCCCAAATCATGCCCTAAAGCCAAAGCCCACATTTAATACATTCTCCATTTCCAACCTAAGTAGTAGTATGTTAGAAAAATTGACCTAAAAAAGGAAAGAGGGTCGACTCGGCTCGTTTTGATATGACACGTTTAATCCATATAATTAAATACATGTTTTATCAAATCTGCATTTGAATTTTAAAAATAAAAATTACTAATTAAATTAATAATAGACTCACATATATGTTATCAGTAAACTTATCATAACTTCCCATAATTTTCAAATTATTGAAAATTGTGATTCCTTTACAAATTCCACTATATCATTTTTTTTGGGTAAAATCTATGTATGCCATTTTAATCAATTTATGTTTTTTGATATTTTTTTTATATAGAAAATTAATGCAAACTTAGATAACTAATACTTTTTTGTGTTTAATTTCATTTTTTCTTCTTCAGTTCATTGCTTGTCTTCAAACTCATTATATGAATCTTGAACCAATAGAGATAAATATCTCTCTGGGTAATAAAGATTCTTTCTGCATTTACTTTATTGTTTTATTTTCATTTCTTCTTAAATTTTTTTGCTAGCCTTCTTTTTGAATTCTTTGATTTCATTGTAGTTTATTTTTGACTCCTAATCTCTTTGTTTTCATGTTTTTTTTTTTTTTTTTGTCAAGAATATGAAATAAGCCCTTAGACAAAATGACATTGTTTTAGGTTTTGGACAAAATGCGATCGATCAATATAAAATATATGATCAGTCGTTAATATTATGTTCTTCATAAATTTTGGGAAAACAACGATCAATCGCTTTTTTTTTTTTAAAATTTGCGATTGATCGTTTAAGATATGGACAAAATGTGATCGATCATAACGTTTTCATAAAATATACAAACGATCGTTAATATTATTTTACTCATAAATTCTGGGAAAACAATGATCAATCGCTTTTTTCTTTAATAAAATTTGCGATCGATCATTTTAGGCTATGAAAAAAATGTGATCAATCCTTAATATTATGTTCATAAATTATGAGAAAACATCGATCAATCCCTTTTTTCTTCAATAAAATTAGTGATCGATCATTGTAGACTCAAGACAAAATACGATCGATCGTAACATTTTCATAATTTTTTTGAAAAACAACGATTGATCAAGTATCTCTTCAATAAAATCCGCAACTGATCATATTTATATCTAGACAACAAACGATCGATCACATATTCATTAGTAAAAAAGAGAGACCACTCGTATTTGGATGTGGTAAAAAAATTAGCAGTCACGTCTTTTTTATATTTATGTTACTTATTTTCTTCCATGAATATTAGGTCAAAAAACTTAATTCTAATGGCATTTACCATTCGACGGGGAGTTTTCAAATTACCAATAGAATAAGATAGAAGAGAAACTGTGTGATTTTAGGGCGATGATCTAGTAGTTAGCAATTTACAGACAAAAAAAGGGGTAGACTTTAAAAAAAAAAAAAAAAAAAAAAAAAAAATAATTAACCAATAATTAGATTTTCAATTTCTTTCTCCACCCAAAACAATGAAACTAAAATCACAATTTTGCACAAGTCCAAATCCTTAAGCTTCCAAAGCATTTTACGTCTTAAATCTATATTTATTGTACAAAGAACATAAATATGAGGATTTCCACTTTGAAGCTAAAATTGCTTGCCAATTTAACTAGCAGCATCAGGAGGAACCTACAATATTGACATTTTAATTTTATCAGTTATCAATACATGTAACTCATTCAAATTGTATTATTTTATCTACAATATTTGATTTCACCAAAAAAAGAATAGATCAAAAAACATATATGTTAACAAAAGGAAACCAAAAGTTACAATTTTATTCTAGAAAACATAAAGAAGATTCCTAAATAGAAATCAAATACATAAACAAATTACATAGACCAAGAACATATAACTCGAATGCGAAGAATTTTGAAAGAACCAAGTTTCTTATCATCAATAACAACTGTATTTGATTTGTTCTTGTCTGTGAACCTTTACTCTCAATATAATTAGCATTTCTCCATAATTTGATTAAACAAAATCTAGTAAGAAACAAAAGAACAAAATAGTTCAACTACCCTAGTTTTGAGATATTTATATTATTATCCAAACTTATATTACCACAAAAAAAAAAAAAATTGTTAAATTCTGTGTAGCAACAAGTAGCAAAAAAGTTTAACCAATAAAGCAAGAGAGAGGTGGTTGCATATCTAATCAATCATATTGAGAGGAAAAAATAATTCATTAATGGACTCTCAGTTAGTAGAAAAAATAATTAATGTACTGAAACCCGCTTATTTGGCATAAAGGTATAATCAAGTTGAGATGAATAGCTAAGACTACAAAAATACTAAATTGCTGTTAACACATAACTGGAGAATCAATTGTATCAAATCTATAATATTCAAAATTAAATTTGGTTTTGTTGTTCAAATATCAAAATAAATAAATACATAATTGTCCCCAATCAGCTTATTCGAAGCTTCATGTTTAGAGAGGGAATCAGAAATCCATAGAGAGTTCAACTCAAGATCCTAGTAGCAAAACAGAGTTAGCAACCATTAGCAGAGAACAATGGAATGATTTTTTTTTTTTTCCCTTTTTTTGATTAATTCCAAACCCAATGGGTCTTGAACCCACAACCCCACCCCTTCCATCTTGCTCTCACAATTGAGTGAATTTTATCATTCGAAGTTATTATATTGGCAGCAATTGGTGCCTCAGAAGGCTGGGGCATACATAAACAGAGCAAAAAGATAATAGTGGGGAGATACAAATTAAACCAAACAAGTTATAAAAAGATGGAGTTGTCATGGTTTCTACCAGGAGCTTCGTTAGGCCCACAAGTAAAAGACCACATAATTTGGTTTCTAGCAGTAGCTTTGTTAGGCCCATAGGTAAAAGACCACACAACTTGGTTTCTACCATGAGCTTCGTTTAGGCCCACAACAAATAAGTTGTGTTTCTATCAAGGGCTTCATTAGGCCCACAGGTAAAAGACCACATAACTTGATTTCTACCAAGAGCTTCGTTAGGCCCACAGGAAAGTTGTGTTTCTACCAAGAGCTTCGTTAGGCCCACAGGTTAAATAGTACTCCTCACAAAGATGGAGTTGTCACGAAGGCATAGCCGTCACAAAGACGGAGTGCCAAGACACCAATGTCACAAAGACAATGGTACTTAGTTGGGTAATCACAATGTCACAGCACAAGGGTAAAACAACACAAAGAGCTCACAGGCTAATATAATAAAAAGACATAGCTCATTTGGCCTCCTCACTAAGTCTTTTGATTCACCAAGAACCTCACCTTAGCGGAGTCACCTCAAGGTTTTAAAACACGTCTTTAAAATCTCTAAATTCATAAAGTAAATTCACCAAGACAAGTTGGTCACAAAGACATTGTCACAAAGACACAATAATCGTTACGAAGACAAAGCTGTCACAAAGTTTCCAAAACCATTCCTTGTCAATAAGGTTTTCTATCAAATTTCCCAAATAAAATACGCTAAGATAAAACATCTTTAGAATTTCCAAATAATCCAATGAATTCATAAAATCCATTATCAAAGGATTAAATCAAAGATGCTTATCCTTTTCCATGCTTAAAAATCATGCATTTCCCCAAATATAAATATAATGCAAATTTCCATGCTTCATGCACTTTCCATAAATCATTAAATAACGAGAATTGTACCTATAATACCTTTTAGGAAAACCATGAAGGATATTTCAATCTTTAAAATGCCAATATGCAATAATGATTTGTTTTCTAAAAATTCCCATTAAGTAGCTACTTACCTCGCATGATCACCAGTTTTACCTCGAGCGAGCACCACACAAGCAAGCCAAACTAGTCACTAGGTCCATCACCAAGTACATTGGAACCTAAAAACATAACATCAAGCCTATAAATAATCTTACTCATCACAAAGTAAAACACCATACTTATCTCCATAAACTAAATGGATCGCCTAAAATTCAAACCAAAGGCTCAAAAGCCTAACTTGACCATCCTAAGTCAGAGATCCAATCTTGTTGGGAGACAAACAAGCATACAAGAAATCTCAAGCACCATAATGCTACCAAAGTATCTTAATACTTCATTGCAAGCAATGCGTATTAACTAGGATGACTCAAGACACATCACCCATGGAATCAAGCAATATTAAGAACAGAGGTAGCAAAACATTTATATTTATTTCAGGTACTAAACAATAGAACCAAGCCACCAAAAAAATCAAGCAAGTTGTACACACATTAAAGAATACTCATATGAAATTTCAACTCAGTCCAATAAATAAAAGCTTGGGACAAATTCTGCAAAAATATCTATTTTCAGATTAAAATGGAAGCAGGTCAGCCCTTTGTAAAATTCGTTTGACCCACTTAGAGTCATCCGATTAGCCTGAAAATTTATAGGGATGTACATCTATATGTGTGTAATGTACCACAGAAATTTCAGCTCAAAATGAGTTCTACATAATTTATTAAAAATCCCGCAATGTGGCTGACTCAAATCTGTCCCCTGACAGAAACTGATTATAGTTTTAATAGTAGTCTATTTGCTGTAAAATTCATTTCAAGTGGTGTTCTATACACCTCATATTATACAACCAGCAATCAAAAGCAGCTCAATCAACCACTCAAACAAATACAAAGTAAAAATCTTTAGATTATCATCAAAATATTTGACTAGTAATCCAACCAAAGCGAAAACCCCAACTTTAATAGTTGTTACTTTCCACAAAATAAAACCCACACAAAGATTCAACCATAACTCTTCACAACCAAATTTCAAAATACCCAAATGATATGAAAAATTCGGATTTCACAAAACCTTTGCTACCAAATCCTAACCTTCCCAATCTTTCATGGTGACACTAAATCTTTCAAGTATCTACCATAATAATCATATTATAACAAAACCCAAAGGATCTCATAGAGAAATTTGAGAGGAAAGTTCAGTTTTTACCTTCAAAAATATTGCGTAAGCATCTAAAAGCTTTAAAGATGTTTCCGACGAGCTGGCCGGAAAACGGTGGCTGAAAGGAGTTAGGTGATGACCGGAGGTGGTGCTCTTTAGTGGGGATGGTGCTGGGGTGGCTGATCCAATAATGAGGGAGAGGAGAGGAGAGAGAGAGACGGGTAGAGAAAGAGAGAGGGAGAAGAGTGGGTTTAGAGAGGAAGAAGAAAAGAAATGTGTGGAGGGGAAATGAGTGGTCACGTTAGGGGCTGGAGGTTTAAAAAAAATCTTGCAAGCAATTTTACGAAAATACCCCCAATAATATAACCAATTCAAACCTTGGGTGTTACATGTACAGCCGGCTGCCATTCCACTTCAACTTAATCCAAGGGTGAGCCAATTTACCAAATTGCCAACCATCATTGTCTAACACCCTCAAGTTGATGATGTTGTACATTGTGATTGGTTGAACTTACCGCCAACCAACAGATTTTTGTCTTGAAAATCTGGCCGTTAGAAATGCAAGGATTCATAATCTCTTATCTCTACACAGAGTAACTCTGGAAACTTTCCAAGAGTCACACCTACCAAGTTCTCTTTCTCTCTCCCATGGCTTTCTCTGCAACTTTCTCACAAAACTCATTCTCATGCCTCTCTAAACTCCCTCATAACTTAACAAGAAACCTTCCTCGTTTCTCGTCAATTCGAGCCGTAAAAGCCACTGAACCGGAGAAGGAAAAGACTGCACAGACAAAGAGCGAAGAATCCTCTGTTTCTAATGCTCAACCATCAACTACAGCTCCTAAGACCCTCAGAAAGCCTGTCTATTCCAGTGAGTTTTGAATTTTCAAGAAAAAATGTTTTTATTTAAAAAAAAAAAAAATTAAAGGGCATGCTTGTTATTCTTATTCGTTGCTTTTTTTCCTTTTTTTAATTTGGGGCAGTGAAGAAAGGTCAGATTGTGAGGGTGGACAAGGAGAAGTATCTTAATAGTATTAATGTAAGTATAATAAGTGGGTTTTTCTATGTTGCTAAAGCTGGATTAGTTTAATACAACTTTCCAATAAAGTCAATTTAATGCTAGTCATTGGATTTGATTTTTTGTATTCTTTGGAAATGTCTATAGTCATTTCTTACAAAGAACAGAGTTGAATAAGAATAGACTGAACTGAGCTTATATGTATGTGCAATTATATGGACTATATTTAAATCTTAGATCTTGTTTGCATCCCTTTCTTTCTCTTTGAATTTGACTCCTTATACGTGGCTTTGGCATAATTAAGCTGGAATAGTTGGATGTTTGATTGACATTTCAGTATCTATCTGTTGGGCACCCACCATACTACAAAGGGTTGGACTACATTTATGAAGACCGTGGTGAGGTAGCTTCTTTACACCCTCTAGCAGCACTCATGCAGTAAGGCTGGCCATTTCAAATTTCTTATGACACCATGATACTCTTTTAGGTCTTGGACATACGTAATTTTGAGACGGGGGAGTATGCACTAGTAAGTGATTCTTGTTTGAGCTTCTTCTATTTGATATAAACCCTTCAGATTTATTTATACAATAAAGAAAGTCTGCAGTTCAAAAAAAAAGAAAAATACTTGGCTTTAATCTCTGTTGTGTCATATGTGAAAGGCATTCTGAAACTTATGTCAAGCAAGATGATCACTCTACATTGTTTTCAAGTGTCAAACCATATCAAAGTTGTTTACTTTATATACAAAAACTGCAATATCTGCATTGAAATTTCAAGTTTCATATGTTATGACGTCCACTGTATAAACCAAGTAACACTTTACCACAGAGAATATGTGGCTTTCAATGATTTAAGAGTGATGCTTTTACAGATTGGATGGGTTGGGATCCCAACTGCACCAGCTTGGCTTCCAACAGAAATGCTTATCAAGGTACTGCAAACAGTTAGTTTTATTGGATACTCTATAGTTATTCCTACTGCACCAGCTAGGCCTAGCTTGGTGTTTGACTATTTAAGTTTTGTGTGATTGAACTTGGATCAAGATCAAAGCTCAGCAAGCCCAATTCAACCTTGGATCATATTTTATTTAGCTGAGCTCAAGTTTTTAGAAGCCTTCCCAGGCTAAGTTCATTGGCTTGACATTGATTCCATCTCAAAATCCATCACTTTCTCTTTAAAGTTTAAACATTGCAAACAAGCAATTTAATCACTCATAATTCTTACTCAACTGCATATAACGATGCCAAACCTAATTGAACTGAGCTATTGCCATATAAAAAACTTATTTAGCAGTTAGACATTGGCTCATTTGATTGGTGAAGATGCAGAGCTGCCGCTCAGTTTTAGCTTGCTTCACTTGACTATTCAAACCTTTAATAGGAGCTTTTGTGGTTATTTTGGTCACCTGATTCTTGTGTTTGCTTGCAGTCAGATAAACTCAATTATGAGAGAATGTGATCCAGAATCCAGAAGCATACTTACCTGCTATTACTGATGGATAACATCACTTGCTATCAGAAACTATATCTCAAGAGTCACTTGGTTTCTGATCACCATCAGCAACTTCTGTTTCTCTTGTCAAAAACGATTTAATTCATGTCAGGCAAGAACAAGATGATCATCAAGATAATTTTTCTGAGATTTTGTTCTTATTCTACAAAGTATTTAATATTAAGTATATGATATCAAAAATATGCAAGCTAAACTGTTGAAGCCTTGAAGGTGCATAATTTCAAGCTAGATATATGACTGGTTAATTTTAACAAAATCTACAAATGGCATACAAAAATGGATAAACAGTATAAGCAGTAAAAAATGACTGAAGTAATACTCCATTCAAGAGTGGATTTTAACAGGATCCCCAAATTGTTCTTCTTATACATTACAGCAATTTAATTATTGGGTTACCCTATCATATCGGACCAACCCCCAATTAAAAAGAAAAAGAAAAAGACACATGATGCAAAAAAGACACTCAAGAGAAGGTCCAAAAATTGATCAAAGGAGTTTATTATTCAAAAATAAAAATGAAATTCTTACAAATCAATGATTCAATGTTCTGAGGATGAAGGAGAGTGATTAATAAGATAAATTGTATTTTCCTACTCTAAAACTTGTGCTACAAAAAGGGGAAAAAAAAAAAATCACCCCATTAAGGGGAATATAAATACTATGATGTATTGTATCGCTAATGCACCAATCTTAATGCTATATGTATACTTGCCCATTACCTTGTAGGAAAAAGATGAGATTAAAACTCAAACTTCCTCTTGGCACACTTGTTGGCTTTCATAAGGCTATATGTACACTTGCCCATTACCTCGTAGGAAAAAGATGAGATTAAAACTCAAACTTCCTCTTGGCACACTTGTTGGCTTTCATAAGCTCCACTAAGGAGGGAAGAGGCTGAGGCACAGGAACATTCATTGACCTGTATAACTTTCTAAATCTTTCACTAAACCTCTTTGAAGATCCAATTGTTAAAGAAGAAGCATTGTTATGAACTTCAGTATCTTTGTTCACTGACTTCTGGTATTGTACTTCAGTATGTTCTGTAGTCTTGCTTTCTGAATTTTGGCATTTCACTTCAGCATCCTCTTGGAATGAGCATTCTTCTACTTTGTCAGCAGCTATTTGTGGAGGGTCAATGTTGATGGATACAACTTTCGACCCTTCATGTGAAAAACTAAAATCTTGGAGACCAAGTATTGCTCTTCCAAATAATGTCACATTTTTGCTTGGGGGGGACAATTTTATAAGTCCTTTTAGGCCAGTAGATACTTTTACTGGTTCAAATTGAGGTTTGGCATAAATTTGGGTGTGATTTTCGACCACAGTAGAACCACTAACACCTTTGACTGATACATCTAAACTTGGAGAAGCTTCCGTGGTAATGTCAAGAAGCTTCCAGATAGGATCATTTGAAGCTAATTTATTGCCAAAGCAGTGTTTCTTAACAAAATCCAGCTCCATGGCTCTGCAAGTAGGGGTTGTTGAAACAACCCACTTAGGCACAAGAAGTTGCAGGGCCCATTCTAATTCTTCCTTAGATGAGTGAATTGAGTAACAAACATGCCAAACACCAAACTGGTCCCTTACTGCTTCATTCATTCTCGGTTTTCTTTGACTTTCATTCTCTGAGTGCTCTTCTTCACATGCATACCACTGTGTTGATGGGCGAATTATAAGAGGCTCAGGCTGGAAGTTGGCTTGGGCCTCCACAAGCATTGCTTTTGCTCTTTCATACAGTTTGGGAAATCCATCTAACACCTGGAAGCAGGACGAGGAATCTTCAGAGATAATTTCAGGATGTGTAAGTGTTAGAGCTTGGAAACATTCTGGATTAGAGGCTTTATCAACATAGATCTTGGACCCAAATGTTTGGGACACATCTGCCAATATTTCTTCCTGACCGAGAAGATCACAGGTCAGATACACCACAGGGGCATCAGGATGCTTCCATATACAATTAATAACCTATTTTGTGGAAACACAATTTGAAATGTTAGAAGGGGATTGAGGTTATTTTGATAATGTGGCATAAGTAATGTGCTTAACATTTAAAATAGAATTGTAGAGAAAATCACTCACACTCACACTGACAAGAAGAGAAAGAGTTATAAATAACTAAGAAATATAATAAGAAAACATAAACATAAAAATTTGTTCGGCTAACAATAGTCAAGATTATAACAAGATGTAAAAGGTCACCTTATTAAAAAATAACTTGAATAGAAAACACAATGTTTCTTTCTTAATTAAATGCACTTATTGATTACAATTGCTGATGTATCAATGTTATTAAGAATTCTCAAATTCTGCTTAAGAGCCTTACTAATGAACACTAATGCCTAAGGTAGTGTAAGCATCACAAAAATGAACAGTGAATCAACAGCATCCATTTATGACATACCTAAACCAGAGCTCATATTAACTTTGAGATTTTTGTAGTATTTAGAATGTGTAGAGGAAAATAAAGTATCATTGTTTTAATTAGGCCTCCATAAGGGCTCATTTATCTTTACGCATCAAATATGAATGCCCGTGAAAATGTATTAATTTGGGGAGGTTCAAAATCAGGTTTTTAAACATATACTATCTGCAGAAAAATGGTCATGATTCACAAGTTACAGATTCAGAATATTGTTTACACAAATTTTTAGATATTACTTTAACATAAAACAAACTAAAAATACATAGGAGCAATATGGAAAATATCACAGGCAGGCAGCCATAAAATAGATTTTGAATAAGCCAAATGCTTATACTGTACATACGGTTGTATGACATTTGCAGTTTTTGCACATTTCAATCTAATGTGAGAATAGCAAAATAAAGTTTGCAGGGCTTACAGTATGGGTCATAATTTAGACACACTGCAGCATGTCTCAGACCACCTCACACATTATAAAAGTAACGTGAATAGAATGAGCATGGGTACCTGTCGAATTGCTGAATGCTTACTGGGAATTTTTTGACGAAATCTCCCAAATGTGCAGTCTAAGAAAACATAATCAAGTTGACACCTTGGTTCTTTTCCATTCTTGCCAACATACTTCTCTGGTAAACTCTGTAGACACTCAGGCGTGAGTCTGCAATCTACCGTATGCAGGATATTACCAAAATTTCCTTCAAACAAGAACATTACAGCTCCTGAAGTTTATACAATCCATGCCAGAAAAGGGGTGATCTGTCAATAGAGCTTCTCCAAATCATTTTAGGTCTTAAACACAAGTTAAAGATAGAGCAAACCAAACACCAGTTCATCCATTCCTCTCTAATTCTAAGGGTAACATCCTCTCCAATCTTACTCAATTTGAATTGTTAACCGAAACACATCATTGAAATATCAAATTTATAAATATCCTTTCCTTTGAAAGCAGTCAAAGAAGAACCCTAATAACAATTCAAAACCAAAATAAAATCAAACTCATACAAGCAAATCACATAATACGAAATATCCAACAATAAGAACGAAATTTTACAATTTCCACAAAACCCACATGAGCAAACCAATTAACAAACAAAATACAATACAATCCCAATCATAACGATTACCAGGGCAGTGATTGGCATCAAAAGCTGTGACAGTGAAAGCCCCATCAGGATCATCAACAACCACCGATTGCCCATCCTCAATTCCCACAAACAATGAATCATCAAGCTGCACAAAAACCACAAAATCAAACCCAATTGAAAAAGAAAAACAAATGGGCATCTCTGAAAAACAGAGACAAACCTGGGGGTAGTGTTGAAGGATCAGAGTCTTGGTGAGAGGGGTAGAGTAGATAGGGAAAGAGGAGTGGGTGGAAATCCCAAAGGAGTGATCTTTGTGGGCATGGGTTAAGAAATGATGCCTCTTTCTCTTTGAAGATGGACTCCATGTGTCCACTGAGAATGGTAGCCCTTTCGGCATTTCTATTGCCATCTCTTTTCTATTTGACTTGGGAGAAATGGGTTTGACAGGAAAATGAATAATATTGTGAATAAGATCTCTCAAAGCTTCTATACAGAATGGGAGGGAAGGAAAGGAAATTTCTCCAAGTTGGGGGGAAAAAGTTTTCGTAACCTGGCAAGAAAAGTTTTCCATTCTGAATTACCCTTTCATTTACCGAAGTATCCTTTATATTTATCTATATTTACTAGGAACTTTTTTTTTTATTTTTTGTTTCACTTCATAATATATTGACACATTAGCTTTTAAAACCTCATAATTTAACACATCATTATATTTATTATTATTTTTTAAAATTTGGCTTATTTCTTTGTTCGACTTTTGCCCAACTCGCCTTTGGTCTCTTTCTAACTTTTCCCCTCTCTCTCTCTCTCCTAACTTTCGCAAATGATCTCTTTGAAAAAATAAGTAACCTATGGACCAAGGAAGAAGACGATGCAACATCTTGATTTGCCAGAGAGAGAGAGGGAAGGAAGGGCTGTGAGATTGAATGAAGCTTTTAAATTTCAGAGATAGTGTGGAAGCTAAAGAATGGCATTAGTGGAGAGTGAGGAAATACGACGCCGTTTCACTCATTGATCATTTTATCGTTTCGTGCTCATCAAAGACCCATAGGCTGAGGTCACCAATCATCTATCATTCTTAATGGTTTGCTCCCAAATTCCTCTATTTATTTTGTTTTTCTTCTATTTTTTATTTTATTTTATTTATATATAGAAAATTCACTTATGATTTTTTTTCTTCTATTTTATTTATTTATTTATTATATAGAAAATTCACTTATTATGTCTCAATTCTCTTCTACATATATATTTTAAAAAATTCACTTATTATGTCTCAATTTTCTAACTCATTGGAATGTTTGTTAATCTTTTTGGTATGCTCTACTTGAACAAGTCAAAAATTTAAATAATTTAATGCCTTGTCAATATTTTTAATATATCATAATTCATATCCAGTAGCTTTCCCGTGCATAGCACGTGTTTGCGACTAAGTTTTGACAAATGACGGAAGATGCTGTTATTTGGTGTGATGTGGCAGGAGCAGAATGGTTGAAAACAAAAGCAGAATGAAAATGTCAATCAACTACGTTTTGCTGTAGTTTATTTAGGGATTATTTGGCAAGTGATGTAAATCCATTTCGAGTTTAAAGAAGGGTATTGCAATTGGTCTTTAATTGGATTCTATGGACCTCCTTATGCTACACAAAAAATAAGTGAGAAGTCATGAAATATGACTTATTTACCTATGTTTTAGAGAGACTTTAATGAGATTATTGTGCACAATGGTTTGATTTACACATAAAGTGCTACAATTCTTTTATTTCATTTCATTACATGAAATCTCTCATTTATGTGAGTTATATTAGTTCCATTGAGTCTTAAATTGAATCATCTTATTTGTAGGTGAAGAAGAAAAGAGAATGAGGTTAGCCCAATTCAATTAGAGAGAGAGAGAGTCTCATGGAAGAAAGGCTGATAGCAATGAGACAAGAAAGGGGCATTTGCAATTGGCTGGCCACTTGCCAACTTAGTGGTGCGGCAATGAGATGAGAAACAAAGCATATTATATATATATATATATATATATATATCATGTGTTTCAATGAGTCAGAAAAGTCATGGACAATGTGTATAAATAAGAGGAAGTTTTCCAAAGAAGGCAGAGAAGAGTTTGGGTGCTCTGTTTCTCTTACTTTTATCTCTAGGATTCTTAGTGTTATTTAACCAGTGGTACTTAATGCAGCAGCTGTAGCCTGTAGCACAGTGCTGCAGATTTATTTCAAGATTTCTTTAATTTTATTTCTTTGGCAATATTTGTTTTAAGTTTCTCAATTCAATGGATTTAATGTTTAATGTGATTATTTTTGTTACCATGAGAGGCTAAAATCCCCAACTAAGGTGGAGGATGAAACCCCATTGGTGAGCATTAAAAATATATTTATGTGATTTAATATTTCCTGAATTTATGAGTTTTGACATTGAATCGTTCTTTCTTCAAATTAATTAATAAGATGAATCTTGGATATGAGTTCAGTCATGTTTTACTCATGATTTGGATATCTGTGCTTTTTGTTTTTAAATGGATATATTTGATGATTTAATTTTATTCTTGTAAGCGAAGGAGAACATAAATGAGATTCTTTTTATTATGCTTTACTAATTATATTATCCATGACAACGTGATTCAATTCAAAATTGCTATGAAGGAAGTTTCAAGAAAATTAATGATCATAAATATATTTTGTTATGAACTGATGGGTGTGGATTCCTAAGCCTTAGTAATTTGTCACTTGATAATTTCATTTTCTGATTCATTTTGATTTATTTCTTTTGTTGCATGTTTTATAATTAATTTAGTTTAATTAAAATCACTCATTTTCTTAACTAAGATTAGGATTTAATTGGTTTAGAGGTATTTAGTTTTCTTAGTTTAATACAATTTCCTGTGGGTCTAACCTCGCTCTTGTTAAATTATATTTTAAACTGATTCGTGCACTTGCAAGTATAATAAAATTTCACAACAAGAAGATGCTTGGAAAAAATTAGCAACGCGCCTTGACTCGATAAAGGGGCCGTCGATTTGTTTTGGAGATTTCAATATGGTGATTGGAGCTGAGGAAAAATCTGACAGTGGTAAACGTAATTCCTTAACCCTAAATTACTTGAAAGAAAATTTATTTGATTTCAGGGTGGTTGAATTGAGTTTCACGGGTAATCAATTTACCTGGACCAATAGAAGATCGGGTAGAAATTGCAGGTTATACAGGGGTATTACTAATATAAGATGGAGGTTACTGTCCTCTAAAACTACAATATATCATTTTGAAACTGTTACGTCAAATCACTGCCCTATTGTTTTGGACACAAACCCAAAATACTTTTGATAGATTATAAACGATTGAGTTAAAATATATTAGAAACATCTACTTTGTGTCTTTTCTTTTATTTGTATTTATTTAATATTAAATAGGTGCTTGTTTTATTTTTATTTTATATTAATTTAGTAATTTTAGTATATTTCCTATAATTGAATGGTCAAAATTCTTTAGTTCATTATTGGGCCCTTTAATGATAAATTCTAGCTCCATCTATGCGCCAACATATCTAGAAATTTCATTCATGGTACTGCTGCTTCCCTATCTTGTCAATCGTGCTTATACGATTACTTTTACTATTGAAAATTTGGTAACCAGGGCATGGTTATGTGATTTGCATTGATATAGCCAAAACAACCATACTTCCATTATTTCAGTTCGAGCTTTGAGGAAAAATTTATTTATGGGAATTGGAAGCAAGTGAAAAATACATCTCATTGTTGGCTGAAAATATTACAACAGCATATGAAATCAGATAGTTAATTTTCCAAGCATAATATCAATAGAATTAAACACAGATACAAGTTTGAAGGAAATTATTTCGAGTTACACACATATTAAATACAGATGTAAGACGAGTAGACGACATATAAGAACCATGCAAAATACTCCTCAATAAACCATAAGCATGTTTATCTAGCACGTCGGAAAAGTATTTCCATCCATTGTAAAACTTTAAGAGCCTGCAATTAGATAATAGAAAACAACATAAAGAGGAAAATGTCAAAATAAGTAAAGAACATAATACTAACATTAAGAGGGTGAAAAGTTTGATTTTTTACCATCCATATAGCCTAGCATGTTGCGCTGAATCCTAGCGCCAAGTAGAATATCCCTGACCAGATGTAGCTCAGACATGGCCTTATTAATGTCCCATCGTTCTTGTGGCAACTCCACAGAGCATGCCACTCCGACCTTGATCATGGATATCAAACACTCCTTCGTTGATGTTTGTAGGGCTACTATTGTGATTGGCAATCACTTCATCAACATTGTTTAGAAGTTTTGGGTCAACAATCTCCATTACACGATCAGGCAAGGCCATGACAGCATAGTTGTGAAGGTTAAGGCCTCCCTCAAACACACTATCTGTGGGTCTCTTTCCTGTTATCATCTCCAACAATAAGATTCCATAACTGTATACATCCCCTTTGGTGGACACCACACTTCCTAGACCGTACTCTGTCATTCATACAGTCACATTACAATTTGGGAGCTTAAAAAGTAATCAAGGTAAATTTTTGAAAACATATGTTAAGAATCAAAAAGTTCAGTAAATTGTTGTTACCTGGAGGAGTGTACCCAATTGTTCCTCTTATTCCAATTGAGCTGCTTTGTTTCGGATTTGTAAGTTCTAAAAGAAATTTTGCGAGCCCAAAATCTCCAACATGAGCAGTCATATCACAGTCAAAAAGAATGTTGCTTGGCTTTAGATCACAGTGAACAACTGGCATTAGGCAATGGTGATGTAGGTAATCGAGTGCACAGGCAACATCAATGGCAATGTTTGTTCTTTGAAGCAGGCTCAGATTTTGTATCTGTACGTGCCCATTATCTGTTTCCAGATCCATATGTAACCAATTTTCCAGATTTCCATTGGGCATGAACTCGTAAACTAGAGCCTTAAAAGTCATTGCCATGAAAATCCACACTTGAACAGGAGGTTATGATCTTCACAAGATTTCGATGACGAATATTTTTCAAGGCTTCACACTCAGAAATGAAGCTCTTAGAAGCGCCTCGACGTTGAAGATTAAGTACCTTGACTGCAACAATTGATCCGTCCTCACTAAGGATGCCTTTATACACTGAGCCAAAACTACCCACACCAATCAAATTTGATGAAGAGAACCCATCGGTTGCTTTAAGGAGCATTTGGTAAGACACTCTCAAAATTGGTAGTCTTAAGGAATATCTTGAAGAGCTATCTTTTCCTCTCTTTTTGTTGCCAACAAAATAAAATATATGACATTGTGATTACTACAAGAAGCACACATGCCATTGAGATTCAGCATTGTGAGTGCAAGAGACCAACTTCCTTTTCTTCGATTCTTTTGTTAAGCACTTAAGCAACTTTAGTTTTGATATGCCCCCACAAAGCCTACTATTTCCGACAACTGATATTGCACTAGCATTTGCAAAAACTCCTTTTGTTGGAACCTCACCTTGAAAATTATTGAAGGATAAATTCAGATTCTTCAAGGAGAGTTTCTCTAGGAAATTTGGAATTTGACCAGACAAGTTGTTCCGAGAAAGATCCATGACTTGAATACCTCTTGAAGAGCTCAAGGATGATGGAATTGCTCCCTGAAAGAAATTGTCCTCCATCTTAAGGTAGACAAGGCTAGTGCAGGAGCTTAGGCTGTTTGGAATTTCACCAGACAACTTGTTCTCGGATAAGTCCAATTCTACTAAATGGACAAGATTGCTGACCTCTGATGGTAGCGATCCAACAAAAAAGTTTTTAGCTAAATTAAGTGAAATTGACAACTTTGAAATTGCAAAGAGTTGCTTTGGAATGGTTCCATTGAGATTGTTTTGAGATAGATTTAACAATAGCAAATTTTGGCAATTTCCTATACTTGATGGGATAGTTCCTTGCAATCTGTTATTTTCTAAGTGCAGTTCATTTATCAAGGATAGGTTTCCTAGGGTAATTGGTAACCTTCCTGAGAGTCTGTTGTCACTTAAAGCTAATCGCTGTAATTTTTTAAGATTACCAATATCACTTGGGATTGCCCCTGTGAGTTTGTTACCAAACATGCCTAATCCGGTCAAGTTGACCAGATTACCTATCCCTGAAGGAATCTCTCCAAAAATAAGATTTTCGTTTATCCCAAAAGTGGTAAGCTGGGTTGAAAGATTGCCTAAAACATTTGGCAACGTACCTTTGAATTGATTCCGATTGAGACTCAATATCTGCAAATTGCTACAATTGGCTAGAGACTGAAAGAAATCCATTTCATCAGCATCTTCACTTCCTAAATTATTACGAAACAAAATTAATGCCTTCAAATGCAGTAAGCCTCCAAAATTGATTGATATTTTTCCAGTAAAATGGTTTAATTCAACTTGGAAGCGTTCTAGCTCTGAAGCATTAGCTAATGAGACTGGAAGAGATCCGGTAAATTGGTTTCCACCAATTTGAAACCACTGGAGATGAGGAAGGGTGAGAAATAAGTTTGTAGGAAGACTTCCGGTAAGGTTATTATCAGCCAATGAAAAAACAATAATAGAAGAAAGATTATATAAAGATGGAGGGATCAAACCAGAGAGTTTATTTGAGGCTAGTCCAAGAAATGTTAAGCTTTTTAGTTGACCCAAGGCATTGGGAATGTGTCCTCCCAAGACATTATAGGATATACCTAAAAATTGTAGAGAGCTAAGGTTCCCAATGAAAGGTGGGATTCCTCCCCTCAGATTGTTCGTGCTAACCCGGACAGGGGCGGCTCTACCTTATACTCAGGGTGTGTAGCTGCACACCCTGACTTTTTAAAAAATCAAAGAAATTTTTTTTTTATATAGATATTCTCGACTAAAAAAAAATTCTGAACACCCTCAAATAAAAATTGTGAACACCCTCAAATAATTTGTGAACACCCTTATCTAATAAACCCAATTTACCATACTCAAAAATAAAAAGCCCAAATAACAACACTTATTTAAGCCCATAATACAAAATAAGCCCAAATAATAACTTGTTTAAACCCAAATGTTTGAACCAGCCCAGCCCATTAATTAAATTTATTCTATTTAAGAAAAAAAAAAAAAATCCCAAACTTACTGCGTGCGGTGTGCGTGCAGCGTGCCCTGAACAAAGACAAAAAAAAAATCTCAAATTTGTTCTGAATAGTTGAATTGAGAGACAGAGAGTCAGACAGAGAGAGAGAGAAAACCCAAAAGCTGAAACCCCTGCTGGCTGCTGCGAAGTGCGAAGGCCAGTAGCCACCACCGGTCCACCGCCAGACCGTCCCTCACCGCACCGCCTCACGCCTGCTGATTGCTGCTGCCGCCGCCGCTCGATCACGCCACGCGCCCACGCCTGCTGCTGGTTCACTGGTTCCGCCGTTCACCCGTTCCGGTTCGGCTCTCAGATCTGGGTTTTTTTTTTTTTTCCTCTCTTATTTTGTTCTTATCTATTTCACTACTTGACAGTCTTGACTACTTGTTTAGTTGTTTTGTTATATGTTAGTTGTTTAGTTATTTGACCGAATCTTAGTTTTTAATATAATATTTATTTATTTATTTGATAGTTTATATTTTATGTTTTTACTGTATATTTGTTTGATTGTCTTGTAGTGATACTTTGATATTTTATGTTTTTACTGTATATTTCATGTAATTTTTTTTTTTAGTGATGTTATATTCAAGTTTTGTAATGAACGCTGAACACCCTGAAAAAATTTCCTGGAGCCGCCACTGAACCCGGAGATGCTCCAACTTTGACAAAGAAGCAAGCTCCATTGGGATTGACCCTGAAAGGTTATTTTTAACTATGTTAAGGGTCTTGAGGTTGGAGCAATAGGAAAGGTTTGCTGGAATTTCCCCTTCCAAGGAGTTATTATTCAGCTTCAATGCTCGCAACCTGAATAGACGACCAACTTCATCAGGGATTTTGCCTCCAATGGTGTTGTTCTCGAGCACAATTTCCCTAATGAAGCTGAGGTTGCCTATGTATGGAGACAAGGAACCCACCAAACCTCTGGATTGAAGATCTAATACAGTGACTCTTCTATGCTTGCGGCCGCATGTAACACCTTCCCACTCACAGAAATGAAAGGAATCATTCCACGAGCTGAAAACGTTTGTAGGGTCATGTGTTATCTTTGTCTTGAAGGCCAACAAAGCCTGATGATCCGTCTCATTCCCAACAGACAAAACAGCAAGAGGTTTTGCATGCAACAGTACAATGAAAAAGAGGAGGATGGCTTGGAAGTGAATTGAGCATAATAGTCTCAGACTCATTGCTGAAAGTGAAGAAGATCCTCTTCCTTGCCTTTTCATTTCCAATGTACAAAATTTGTGTTGTGCTACTATTTTATTCAAAAAAGGCGTCTATATATTCAGTGGAAACCGTAAAATGTCGCTGCACGAGGGCAGACTGTTTTGATTATGACAAAATTGGCGTCTATTCTACAAAATAAGGCGATCAATGTATTTGAATTTTTTGTGTGAATATGACGTTTCCTTGTGACCACATACCAAAACAAACAACAAAGAAGTTGCCACGCAAAATGGGGGTAAGATAAGCTTGGACTACATTTATGAAGACCACCGAAGTAGTTTAGACGTTACGTTTCCTTGTGACCACATACCATTTCCAATTTCTGATGACAGCATGATACTATTTTGTTTTTTAGGTCTTTGGACATATGTAATTTACCGAGGAGTGGTTTGCACTAATGTCCTTATCGTCTTTTTTTATTTATTTATTTAGCTTATATATAGTTTATTTTGTTTACATATAGTTTTTTAAAGGAGTGATGTTATGTCATCAGATTTATTTAGACATGAAAGAATAGTCAGAAGCTCAAAAAATTGTTTTTATTTTTATTTTTTTTCAAATAAAAAATAAAAAATTGGCTTTAATTTCTCTGTTATGTCAAATGTGAAAGGCTTTCTGAAACTTATGTCAAGCAAGCCATAACCCGTTGTTGGTATGCTATATATTTAATATTTTTGAACTTGACATTATTTTTGAAGTGTCAAACCATATCAAAGGTTTTTACTTCATATACAAAAGCTGCAATGTTTGCATTGAAATTTAAAGTTTCCTATGTCATGACGTTCACTGTATCAACCAAGATAAATACAGTAAAATTTCTTGGGAAATTTCTCTAGTCATTTCCTATAAAGAAGAGAGTTGAATAAGAATAAACTGAACACAGCTATATCTATGTGCAATTATATAGACTATATTTAAATCTTAGCTCTTGTTTACATCCCTTTCTTTCACTTTGAATTTGACTCAGTTTCCCATGAAGTCAATTTAATGTTAGTCACAACTAATTTCATTTTTGGTATTATTGGGAAATTTCTGTAGTCATTTCTTACAAAGAAGTAAGTTGAATAAGAACAAACTGAACTCACCTCTTTTTTGCATCCCTTTCTTTGTCTTTGAATTTGACTCGTTATACAAAGCTTTGGCATAATTAAGCTGGAATAGTTAAATGTTTGATTCAAAATTTCTGTATCTATCTGTTGGGCACCCACCCACCATACTACAAAGGCTTGGACTAAATTTATGAAGACCATGGTGAGGTAGCTTCTTTAGACTTTCTAGCAGCACTCGTGAAGTAAGGCTGGCCATTTCAATTTTTTGATGACACCATGATACTCTCTTCTATTTGAAATAAAACCTATAGATATATTTAGTCATTGAAAATAAGTCTGCAGCTCAAAAAAAAAAAACTTGGCTTTAATATCTCTATTATATTGTCAAATGTGAAAGATTTAAGATTGCAATATTTGCATTGAAATTTCAAGTTTCTTATATTATGATGTTCAGTGTATCGACCAAGATAAAATACTCATACCAAAGTGAATATGTAACTTTGAAAGATTTAAGAGTGATGCTTTTACGGATTGGATGGGTTGGGATCCCAATTATGAGTCAAACCCCATTGTTTACGTTTAGAAAAAACTCAAACAAACAAATACCGAAAACGAAAAGCTTGTCCTACAGTCCCTACCGCAAACGTGTGGAAAAACTTTCACTCAAGTCCCTACCGTGTGGAAAAACTTGTCACTCACTATTCCCTACCGTGTGAAAAACTTTGTCACTAGTCCCTACCGTGTGGAAAAACTTGTCACTCACTATTCCCTACCGTGTGGAAAAACTTTCACTCACTAGTCCCTACCGCAATACCATGTGGAAAAACTTAATTTAAACGACTTTTTATGTTAACCAGACCATTCTATGGTTTCCTCTACTTTGTAAACTCTTCCAATTGACTTCACAGGTTCACACTGATAATTAATGGGTTAGTCAAAAACTATCTTCTTGTCAATCTGTGAGGCTCTTAGCATGAAAAGAAGAGGAGAAGGAAGAACAAAGAAAATCTGGGAGAGACAAAGCGGAGGGAGTGATTTTTAACTTTTAGCTGGAGAGAGAGTGTTAAAAAGAAGAATAAAAAGAAATTGAAAATAATAATTTTAAAAAGACTTTTTATTTTATTTTTATATAAAAAAGACTTTTTATTAAACATTAGTGTCAAGTGAATTTTTTATTAAAAAGGAAACGGAATTGTAACCGAAATTAAACGGAATGATTAATTTGAGTATTTTTAGAAGCTTAGAGGCTTTTAATTTTAAATTATAAGTACAAAAGGCCTATTTGATTTTAATCCAAAGTTGAGGGAGTGTTTTTGTATTTTTCCTTAAATATTTTAGTTAGAAGAATGTTCAACATATAATGAGATAATATATATGATTGTCAACCTTCGTGATTAATGCTATACCATCATGTATTGAATATTTGCCTAGTAAAGATACAATTTTTTGTCTACCATGCTTTCCCTTTAGTGAGTCATTTGGAATTCAGTGGTATAATCAATAATGCATTCACTCTTGACGAATTGGAAGAAAGTTAGAAATGAAAAAATTGTACTTTTTTCAATCATTTAGGAAATGATCTAACTTTCTTCGTAAAAATATTGCTGAGAAATCATGTGAGGACTTGATGACATTCATCTTGTTTCATCCAATAAAGTGCTTATAAAAAGAATTCAGGGATTGATGATGGATGAGATGTTTTACTTTTCACTATGAAATCATTTTTTTTTTTTTTTGATAACCTTGGGTGTCCGGGAGCTTACGCGCACCTCGACTAATCCCACGGGATCCGTGCACCAGACCCTCGGAAGTTTCCCTACACGGATCAGGGTAAGTCGCTGGCTTTTCACTAGGGGGTGTGGCCCCAAGGAATTGTTTGCACCCAAGAGGTGTTGAACCTTGGACCTTGAAGGGAGCAAACCTTCAAGACCAAGGCCTTCACCACTTGGGCCAAAGGCACACAACATAGAAAAAAATAAATATTTGTTCGTAGGTAAACAAATTTTATCTACAACTTTTTACATGTCACGAAAAACTACTATTGAAAATGGAATTTCATCATTACAAGCATAATGTACTTCAACATTAAAACTTCAAAAAAATTTCAAATGTTTATGAATTGTGCCTATGGCTATTAAAAACTAGAAAACCAATAGCTTTTCCACTTGTATTTATACTCGCTCTTCTAGTTTTTACTACAACTACAAAATGAGCACTTTCAGTCATAAAATATTGTTAAAACTAACAAACTAAATGGATGATTTTATAATGAACTCTTTGATTTTGTGCATTAAAAAGATAAATTGCTGTGAACTTTATTATCAACCATCGATACTTTTTTGGATTTAAAAAAACTTTAAATTTCATTTTGATAGATCATAAATGATTGAGTTGTATTTAAAATAAATTATTTTTTGTCTTTTCTTTTATTTATTTTTTGTTAATATTAAATAGATATGTAGCTTTATTTTTTTAATATTAATTTAGTTTTGAATTTTACTATATTTCTCATATTATTGAATGGTCAAAATTTGTTAGTTCATGATACCCCATGTATAGTGAGTGATTATTCAGTAGTCCCGAATTACAAGTACATGCGTAGTCTCCCTCTAACATGAATGATGGGTCCCACTAATTAAATTTATGGTGTGACCCACTATTATGTGAGAAGAGGACTACGCATTTATTTATAGTCTGGGACTACTCAATAATTTTCTCATGCATGGTACGTACATGCTACTTGTCTTATCTTGTCAAGCATGGTTATTTATTTCAAATTTAGTAACCAGAGGTTAAGTGATAGCATTGATATAACCAAATCAACCATACTTATATTATTTGAGTTCAAGCTTTGAAGATTTTATTTTTTATTTTTTTTTTTTGGGTGATAGGTCCATAGAATTCTCAATCCACTATCAAAAGTGTTACCATAATTGATTTATGCAAGTCTTAGAGTGTTTAAAGTCATGTACTTAAAGATCAAAATGAATACTCAAGTGAAACTCAATAAAATTGTAAGGTCAATCAGCTCAACTACAACCTCGATAGCATTCAATCTATTGAGGGTTTCTAAAGCTTGACTGTAGTCGGCTGATTAAGCCTTGGGATCCAAGAATCTTAATTAAGGTCCATGAACGAATAAAAGACTTAGGATTTGTGCCCTAGTGATCATGCACCCATAAAAGTGATCTAAGGACGATCACATAGAGAGACAACACTAACTTTTAGGGTTTTGGCTGCGTTCTATATGCCTAGGGTGTCACACCCCAAACGCACTAAGGTCCAAAGCATGAAAAACTAAACCATCAAGAGAAACTGTGGGAGATTTTTCCTTTATGTTACACCATATACACAATATATCTATATTATTAGATATCCATATAATCTCCACAAAGTAAGCTAGAGCTCTAGAAAATGTTTATAACAATACAAAGTACAGATCATACACCTCCAAAATATATATTTACAGTTGAGATGTCTCCAAAAGCTCAACCACCACTAAAGTAACTATTATCTCCGCAAAAGATAGAGATTACGACTCAACTAATCTACAAAACACGAGTCTCCCAATCTAGTGTAGTGCTCCAGAACTTTAACTCGAGGTATAGCTAACAAATCTGAAAATGTGGTTAAATAAAAGAATGAGCTAAAGCCCAGTAAGTAGCATAAATAATGGGGGTTGGGGAATTGTAAGTTTCATAATCTTAAGCATTTTACAAAGCATGATATAATTTGGGAATATAAGTTCTATCATAAATATTTCTTTGTGATAATATAGGAATATTTGAAGAAATGATGCAGCACCAAGCTTCTCAAAATAACGCATCTTGAAACTACATAATACATACTGTGAGCCATAATTAAATCATTAATTCAAAACAGTAAAATCCAACCCAAGGCCACGTGACAAACTGTCACAAAGACATTAATACTCCTCACAAAGATGGAGTTGTCATGGTTTCTACCAGGAGCTTCATTAGGCCCCCAAGTAAAAGACCACACAATTTTGTTTCTACCAAGAGCTTCGTTAGGCCCACAAGTAAAAGACCACACAACTTGGTTTCTACCAAGAGCTTCGCTAGGCCCACAGGTAAGTTGTGTTTCTACAAGGAGCTTCGTTAGGCCCACAGGTAAAATAGTACTACTCACGAAGATGGAGTTGTCACGAAGACATAGCCGTCACAAAGACGGAGTACGAAGACATAGCCGTCACAAAGACGGAGTGCCAAGACACCAATGTCACAAAGACAACGGTACTTAAATGGGTAATCACCGGGTAATCTCAATGTCACGGCACTAGGGTAAAACAACACAAAGAGCTCACAGACTAATATAATAAAAATACATAGCTCATTTGGCCTCCTCACTAAGTCTTTTGATTCACCCAGAACCTCGCCTTAGCGGAGTCACCTCAAGGTTTTAAAACATGTCTTTAAAATCTCTAATTTCATAAAGTAAATTCACCAAGACAAGTTAGTCACAAAGACATTGTCACAAAGTTTCCAAAACCATTCCTTGTCAATAAGGTTTTCTATCAAATTTCCCAAATAACATACGCTAAGATAAAACATCTTTAGAATTTCCAAATAATCCAATGAATTCATAAAATTCATTATCAAAGGATTAAATCAAAGATGCTTATCCTTTTCCATGCTTAAAAATCATGCATTTCCCCAAATATAAATATAATGGAAATTTCCATGCTTCATGCACTTTCCATAAATCATTAAATAATGAGAATTGTACCCATAAGACCTTTTAGGAAAACCATGAAGGATATTTCAATCTTTAAAATGCCAATATGCAATAATGATTTGTTTTCTAAAAATTCCCATTAAGTAGCTACTTACCTCGCATGATCACCAGTTTTACCTCGAGCGAGCACTACACAAGCAAGCCAAACTAGTCACTAGGTCCATCACCAAGTACATTGGAACCTAGAAACATAACATCAAGTCTATAAATAATCTTACCCATCACAAAGTAGAACACCACACTTATCTCCATAAACTAAAAGGATCCCCTAAAAGTCAAACCAAAGGCTCTAAAGCCTAACTTGACCATCCTAAGACAGAGATCCATTCTTGTTGGGAGACAAACAAGCATACAAGAAATCTCAAGCACCATAATGCTACCAAAGTATCTTAATACTCCATTGCAAGCAATGCGTATTAACTAGGATGACTCAAGACACATCACCCATGGAATCAAGCAATTTTAAGAACAGAGGTAGCAAAACATTTATATTTATTTCGGGTACTAAACAATAGAACTGAGCCGCAATAAAAATCAACCAAGTAGTACACACATCAAGGAATACTCATGAAATTTCAACTCAATTTAATAAATAAAAGCTTGGGACAAATTCTGCAAAAATATCTATTTTCAGATTAAAATGGAAGCAGGTCAGCCCTTTGTAAAATTCGTTTGACCCACTTAGAGTCATCCGATTAGCCTGAAAATTTATATGGATGTACTTCTATATGTGTATAATGTACAGAAATTTCACAAAAAGAGAAATGTGGCTGACTCAAATCTGACAGATTTGGAGTTAGGAAAGGGCAACGACTACTTGGTTCAAGGAAACACAATTCAAATCAAAGCATGGATATTAACTTCCTAAAAAAATAGGAACTTCAGCCCTTATAGAAAAATCCTCTTTTAAGTTTTGGTTTAAAAACATCACCCAAGAAATTTCCCATTAAATTAGTCAATACCCATAACATTCAAATCAATAAACTCTTTTTAAATTCCATAATCCATCTATCCCACACCATCTTCAAACCAAATGTTAATAAATCGCAAGACAAATAACAAGAAGAAGATGTGTATTTTCGGACTCCAAGGCAAACTACAAAATTAGACCCACTCAAGTCTCAAATGTCCCCACAAACTTCATAAAACAATCACCCAATCCAAAACCCATAACATCAAGAACAACTCTCAAACAAACCTTGTATAGATATCTCAAGAAACTAGAGAATGGATCAAAGATTTCACCTTAGATTTATGCAAATATGGCCGGCAAGAGAGAGAGAAAAGGTTTGCCGGTGGGTTGTGGGAGACCGCTGATCCGGTGATGTGTTTTGGTGGTGGTGGCCTTGGTGTGAAGAAGAAAGAGAGGACTGAGATATTTTAGCAAAAGATTTCAAAGATCCGAGCTTCAAAGATTTCACCTTCAGAGCCGGCTCGATTTGGTGTGAAGAAGAAAGAGAGGATTTGGTTCAGAAAGAGAATAACGAGAGAGAAAGGGAGAAAAGAAAGAGAAAATCAAACTTACCTGTACACCCGGTTGCCAATTACCCATTAATTGCATCCAATGGTCCAAAACTCATGGATGAGATCCAATGGCTAAAAAAAATTTATGGTACCATCCAATGGTTAAGAAACGGGACCTAAGTGTTGTCCCTTATTTTGACATCTTTTGGCATATCACCTTTTATAAAAGAGATTTAGTGGTGAAGGGATTGTTCCCGTCCCATCAAAATGGCGCAGAGTTTGTCTGTGTCGATGCAATAGGTCCATTTTCCTCCCTGCTTCCTGCCAATTTTATCCAGCAATATTGATAGCAATGTGTTTCTTTTAATTGAATCTTCTCAGCCTTGTAAGTTTCTATTTTATCTTTACAATATTACGTTTTTGCTGCCTCCCCTAATCCATCCAATGACCAATGAAATCATAAAAGCCCAAACTTTCTTCCCCCGCAACAGTTTCCATCAAGCCATTGTGGCATCTCCTTGAAGCAAAATTTAGTCGAATCAGCATCCTGCCTCCACGAAACAAGTTACATAACTCATTAAATAAGTTATGTGACTAAAACTGCACGTGTATGATCTTATTAGTTGTCACATAGTGAGTTTGTAACCCTAGGCTAAAATTGATTTGAAACTAAACTCTGTCATTTCAACCCCCGACACAGTATTTTTATCTTTTCTATGGTACCAAATAGAATAATCTGGGAATGTTTAATGATAAAATTTGTAAGATTGCAACTGCTTTTGGTTGATTAATATATGATAATATGATATCCTTCTTCTACGAAAAAACATAAGTTACAAATTGATGAATGAATAATTAAAATAGTTAAAATAATATAATAAGTGATGAATTCACTTTGTAAGATTAAAAAATAATTAAAAATTAAAAATTTAACTATGACTTTGCTAAGATTAAAAAAAAAAAAATTAGTATTATACTATGTAATAAGAGCATAATAGTACATTCATATAAACTACATTTTCCATCCTCTCATTTTTCTCTCAACCAAACAAAAGAAAACACAAATCATTTCTATCCTCCCAACATTTTCTATCCTTCCATCCAAACAGACCCTAAGATGTGAGAGAACAAACAATCATAGAGTAGGGAACCAAATATTGCTGAAAGACGAGGTCAATTTAGAATTTAAGAAATTTTATGGTGTTGCATAAATTCCAAGTTGAAACTATAAAATGTACATAAAACGAAAAGACTCATAAAACTAAGCACTAGCAACAAGAGAATGTTGAAAGGGAAGAACAAGCAGTCTTCTAATTGTTGAGGAGACTTGAGAACTAAGGTCAGCTAATGAAAATTAGAACTACATAAACCATAAGTTATCAACGCAATGGTTATATATGACATAGATGTCAAAAAGGAGCCGAACTCGTCCTGCGGAGCTGATGCTTGGGCTCGGGAGGTGGTGCAGTTGGCAAGACGTTCTCCACCTCCTACAATAAAAATTCACAAAGAAAATTTACTTCAAAAACAAAAAACTGGAAGAATTAACTAAAATGTTGCTTCTTTAAGCAGCTGGAAAGAAGGAAAAGAACAGTATATATACAGGGTAGTCAATCCCATAGTCCCATTATCAGTTCAATGACAGCAAAACTAAATACAAACATAAATATATACAGTGTAGTCAATCCTGCAACAGAAAAGTAAACAATGACACAGAAACTTTAGAGACTCAACTAAGCCAACAAGTCATATTCTATTGTCACTGAAAGTAATGGAAATACAAAACAAAATTCATTCCAACTCAGAAGATAGGTGAAGTTTTAGTATAGTACCAACACGACTTACAATTTTCATAAGCTGTATATGTATATATATATATCCTTTTGATCTCAGAGAGAAGGGACACAAAGACTAAGATTACAGGTATGATCTTCCTGAGAATGCACACATGTCCAGTTTATCAAGTTAATTATAATAACAAGTTAAGCTTGAGTAGGTCGAATCCAATAATAACCAGATAGGCCACCCAATCACAAGAAGACTATTCATAATTCTAGGAGACTTGAGAAGAATTTAGGGAAGAAGGCTAAACTGAATGGCTGGGTAGGATGTCTATAATGGAATCCTACTGAACAAAGCACACAAGAAAAATTAGCACCGGGAGGCTTTTCCGGTGTCATGTGGCCCTGTGCATATATCAATATCAAATTCATCAAATTTTTGGCTCATGATCACATTGTGTTGTTTTCCCTATAATATTATTCAGTTCAAAAATTCAAAACTTCCAAGTAGCCTTCAGCATGTAACATTAACAAACAAGAACCATGCCCTCAACAAGAAGTCCAAACCATTATTCTCTTGCTGAGAAAAAATGATCTCTTGCAAAATGCCCAAAAGGAAGAGTTTCTATTCTTTTGTGACTTATTTACTAAGATAGTTATAAACAAGAAAGAATGAGATATAACTCATAAGGTTCATAAAGACTTACAAAATTCATGTTTACATATTGTTGCCAGCATCTATGATATCAGTTTTGACGTTATTTCACATAGCATGAAGTAATAATCTAACATCATTTCACAGAAAATGTATGAACTAACTAGCCTGTGAAATCATGAGTACATGCATAAGGATGGTCTATTGAACTTTGGCACACAAAGTCGGTATTGGTATGCGTATCAGTCAGTCAAAACTAGAATACAAAGTAGAGTAAAAACCTATAACAATTTGTTTTAACAAATTATACAACATAAGAAGTTTGTAGAAGCATGGAAGTTAACAATACAAACAGGTAGTGAAGTTCACTTTTCATTTTCCATATGGTTAACGAGAAAAAAGAACCAAACTATTAATTCAGCATTACAAAATTACATATTTTAGAAACAGTTGATAAAACTACCAAGTACCATGTATGGCTATAGTAGCCAAATTGAATCAAAATGCCAAACTGAAGAAAGTAAAAGATTACAACCTGGGAACAGTATTATTTCATATTCCTTTTATTTGTTTATTTACCTTTTCTAAGCAGATTTGAACATAAGATCTGGCCCAACCCTAGCTCAGCCTCTCACCACCTAATCCAAGGCCAAGAGGTAAAACATAAAAATTGCTTGGGAAAAAACCCAAAATCTTTTGAACTGAGAAGGGAAAAGGTTTAGTTTGGTACTAGTGTGTAATCATCTTAGGTTTTAGTAATCTGGAGTTTTAGGATTCCTATCAATTATTTAAATTAGCTAACCCCAAAATTTAGGACTAAGGCAAGGTTGTTGTTGTATTTAAATAGGAAGGTGTTATTTATATTAATATGTCAAGTGCAATTGATGTGACCCAACGATGGCCTCAAGATTTGATAAATATTTACACAAATTAACTACACTTTGGATTGGATTGGACTTCTAAATCAAAATTTATTTTTGGTATCAATGTTCTCTCCTCTGAATTAAGAGACAGGGGGCTATCTAGTTTCAATATACATTTTGAAAGCTAAATAACATGCAGCTTTGTGCTGCCAAATCATAGTTTTGACAAGTAATATATGTATATAGATCTTCAAAGTACTAAGTAATTTTTCCTTCTGCAAAAACAGAAATTTTAAAAATTTCTAATACATGCTAAGTTATTTGGGGGAAAAAAGTAAGACGCTATTAGTATGTGGTTAATAGTATTGAGAGAAGGCAATGATTAAACCAACCAAAGCTGAGTCGATGTGCTCACCAAACCGCCATAAACTACACACTCCAATCACTCCTCATCACAATGCACTATCACAGTGTATCAAATAAAAGTCTTATCTCAAAATTTGAACAAAAAATGCTGCTGTGAAAGAACCACACCAGAAGCTCCATGTTTCTCTATATAAGGAGCATCTCAATAACACAACGACCAAATACTTGAAATCTCTCCATAAAATCAGGGCATGTCATGCAAACAAACTGGAGGAGTCCACATCTTACTATGTGCCCAATATTTGACAGTCCAAACACTTGTGAGACACTAATGACACACCTTGTGCTTGTTTTAGCCAAAAGCATAACCCAGCCTAGAGACTGGAGAGGTTATCAAAGAGGATGCAAGCCTAAAATAGGATGACACTCGTTCTAGATTTCCCTAGATAATTTTCACATAACTAAGAACTAGGTAAGAGGTTACCAGGTGCAGTGTGGTTGCTGCGGCTTGCGGTTGTGATTGCAGTCGACTTGGTGGTGGCTACGCTTGTGTCGGTGGTGGGGTTCAATGATTTGGGTGTTTGATTCAATTTTATGATGGTAGTTGGGATTTGAGTTAAGGCTTCTAATGGCCGAGTTCACGATGGGTGACTTGACAGAGTGTGCAATGTCATAGGGGTGGGTTTGTCAGCAACTTCCAGGTGTTGCTGGAGAACTAGATCGGGACTTGTGGCTCTGTGACTGATTGGGTCAGATTCGGTGATTTTGGGGTTGTGGATTTCAAGGAGGCGTGGTTGATGAATTGATGTTTGCTCTGCTACCAAGTTGATGTAGGACGGGTTGCAAGAATAAGAAATAAGGACTAAAATAGAACAACCCTAGCCTTCAACACCTAGAGCTAACTAAAACCATAGGCTTCACCACTTAAAGGTGCTTGAAATCACCACCAAGCTAAAGAGAAAAAATTTCTCTTCCATATTATTCATCAAATTTAACATAACAATAATGTTTACTATGGGGCCTATAAATAGGGTACCAGATTAGATCAAACAAGGGAAATCAAATCATACTTAAGATAGCAATCAAATTCCTGAAAACCCTCAATATAAAATTCAAATCAATTCAAATCCCATAATCTGGACTAGTACAATCAATCAGCATTTATCTGATGTTTTTTTTTTTGTTCAAACTATAGTCACATCTTCCACTTTTGAGAAAAAAATGTGAGGGAGAAGTGGCAAACATGCAGCACTCATGCAAGAGAATCTAAGCCTAAAGTGAACCCTAGGACATACCAAAAGGTGTATTGAGGATGAGAATGATGAAATAGAAGAAGAAACCCCTTTCATGATGTCTAACCCGTGGAACATGCGGCATGAGGTGGATTGGAGAATCAATTAATTGAATTGAATGAGAGGGGAGGGGGGGGGGACCAAGATAGAAGTTGATGATTATTTTGGAAAGATTCATGTGGAAGCCCATGAGTGAAGATAGAAAGGTGTTGTTTGAAAAGCTTTAATTTAAGGGTATTGCGTTTCAATGGTGGAAGAGAGTTGAAGAGCAACGTGCCTGCCAAGGCAAGCAAAAATTTTTTTTTTTTTTTTTGATAAATGCCAAGGCAAGCAAAAATCAGCACATGGGAGCACATGAAAGCGAAGCTATAGAAGTAATTTTTGCCAGCTGATTATGCAATTGAATTTTTTGATAAATTATCACTTTCCCAAAAGGCTATGCAGAGGGAAAAGAGTAATCATGTTATTAATCTAACAGCTCCTCCTCAAAGAGTGCATTCCAACAAATGAAATTTTTAGTTTATACAGGAGATATATTATGGAGTTGGATTTCAAACTTACTGTACTAAATAACCATCAATTTCAAAAGCCTAAGCCATAACTTAAGCTATCAGTAAGTGAGCCGAGACTATATGTCAAGGTCAAACATTAACACTCCCTCATGAGCATGCCTGCTAGTAAAACCAAAATGGAAACAAACACAAAACTGAAACTGAAACAAATAGGGGCTCCCAGGCTCCAACATTAGATCTATTACTCAAACCAAGGCACTGATATTATGTCTATTTTAACTTTTCTCTAGAGATATAAAGCAATCCGTCCATGGTTCCAAGCCTATCTTAGTATATTACATTTAAGTTTATGACATACCATTTCAGTAACATACCTGTACCACAGCAATAATGCAGGTATATGAGGCAAGTATCACCATCAAGGATTCATGCATTATGATATAATTAAATGATGGCTACCATTAAATACAAACCATTATGTTTACTGCATACCGAAAGTACCTATTTGAAGATCCAGTATAACTAATTATGAAAACATAAAATAACAAAAAGGGATAAACAACAAATGAACAATCACTAATGAAATTTATGCCACTGATCGAGACATTTCAACAGCTTGCTATTGATTTATTACACCATATAGGCAGTCAGAATGAACATATCTCTGTTTAAGACTTATATATAACATCCAGAAATAATCATCAATCCAGTAACAGTGGTCAACACCACTACAGGCAATTAGGACTCTTAAATTAGAGTTTCCTATGGTCAAGAACTAGGGTGACATTTGAATGGCCATCTTGAAAGCTATGACAATTATGAGTCACAATGGCCATCTTGAAAGCTATGACAATTATGAGTCACAGAAGCCATAAAGCACAGAAATTAATGTACAGCCTTTCCTGCCAGTATTTTTCCTACCACACACAAAATTAAATGCTTAGTATCAATTAGTTCCTCCATGAACCCAACATCTGGTATGGCCCAATATATATTCAAACAATTAAAGAGTTACAGTCCAGCAATGTGGCCACTGCTGTGGTGCAATTTTTGTGAACCATTCAAACTGGAGAAAGCTTCTCAAGAGACCACAGGCCTTGGACACTTCAATTGATACTGAGTGTCAAGTGCAGGATTGGGATCCCTTACTAACAAGGGACTGTTGGCAGTGCACCAAATAGTAGAATAGGAAATGTGTCTAGACTAGAGCATGCCAAACAATGGAGGAAGCAGGAATGAGAGATGAAAAGGGGGGTAGAAGATTAAAAGGCTACAAAGAGACAATTGAAGGATAAATGAGAAATCAAAGAATGAATCTGTGAGATAAAATGCATCTTACCAAAAATACAGAAATTTTAAACTATAAAATATAAAAAGCTTTGGGTCTCAAAAGATCCAAAAGCTCTTTTTAAAGGAAGATACAATTCTGAGATGGCAACAGAGAATAACTAAACTTGAGAAAAAATACTGCCTAAAATTTTCAAAGAGGTTTTATCTGTTTAGAGCAGCTCTCCACAACAGGAAAATATGATCCCCCATTGTTTGATTTGGTGTTTGTGGCGTGAGCGGAATGCTAGACATTTCGAGGATTCAGAGCAAACCACCTCTGAGCTGAAATTGTTATTCTTTCAAACCTTATTTGAATGGGTTGCGGGATCTGGTGCTTATTCTATTCACTCCGTTTTGGAGTTGATTGATCTGTGTATATTTTGATTCTATTGTCCTTAGTATACGGCTAGTATACTTGGGCTTTTCTCAATAAAAATTCATTATTTATCAAAAAAATAATATATGGGAAAGCCTTTCCTCTGAGCTACTATCCCAGCTATTCTTCCATTGATTTATGTATCTTGGTTGACCATGTGTAGTGTGCAAGACAAGCACCCAGAAGCTATGTAGTTTAAAGTGCACCTAGTTTATTTTATCTGGATTGGTTAACTTGTAATATCCTTTTCAATAGGAATTAGAGGATACACATGTTTCAGATTATTTGACTTTCATCTAATCTATCATGCAACGAAAAAATGAATTTACCTATGTTTCCTGACAGCATTATTATTTGTTCCACTCAAAAATTGCAGAGAAAAGAGAAATACAAAAATTCAGGATCAGCAAAATTAGTGTTTTGCAACAAAGCTGTACCACGTGCCAGATCAGAAATCCTGGACAGCGAATAACTTGGGCAGTAACCTACTTTGCTAACTCTGCTTTGCCATACATAAAGTTCATGCACAGAAATCAAAATAGCATATGACAAAAACAAATGAGAACAGAACCTCAGAACTGTTTTCCCAAAGTGCCATCTCATTTTATCAAATCTTTCTAGTTGGTGTATTCAATTATTTGACAATGTCTCATTAAAAAAAAAAAAAAAACTGCTCAAAACCCCAAGGCACTCATTGGAGAAAAATATATTCCACTAATTTGGGATCAAGGTTATAATTGAAGTATAAAGATACAAAATGCAATCAAGACCAGAAGGAAAATTTCCCAGCCTCATACTAGACAGACAAACCCCCATATCATCTCAAGACCAAAATTCAAATAAAAGTTAATAAATAAATAAAATCTAGAACCATTTTTATCACATTAGCTCAATATTTAACAACTAATCTGACAGATTACTTCCTCTTATTGAACCTCAGACCTTAAAAGACATCATTAATCCAAGATGTGAAACAGATATAGACTCCAGCTTCTGTGATGAAAAATAAATGGAGTGGATGGTAAAGTGTTAGCTTTACAACAACCCAAACAACCAAGATGCATGAAAATCAACTAAACAAGAAGGAACAACCAAATTGTTTCTAGTGTAAAAGTAATGAAGCCTACCTTCTGTCTTCTGAGTCTTTCATTCTCCTCTTCCAGACGCGAGACTTTGTTCTCCAACTCATGCGTATAAGCCTGTCCATCAACATAGTTATCTTCTAAAATCACAGGGAAAAACATCAAAACAATCAAAAGGGATTTCTTTTCGTTATTTTTTTTTTCTTGGTAAAACTAAAAAAATATACACACACCATATTTAGAATCTGACCTGCTTTCTTGCTCTAGACCTCGCTGCAGATTCCCTATTCTTAATCATTCTCTTCTGCCTCCTTTCAACAGTCTTCTCAACCACATCCCCAGTTGCCCCCCTTTTCCGCCCTGGCGTCTGAGTATCCGATAACGCACCGATCAAAGAAGAAGGCGACATTGTCATGTGGGTATCCGAGTATGCAGCTGCATCCATAACCGGAAGAGGCGGCTGCTGAACCGGATGATGCACGAAAACCGCCATCATATTCTGCTGCTGTTGTTGCTGTGGCTGCTGCACTGAAGGGAGCTGAAATTGCATTTGAGTCCAATGACTATGTTGGGGTACAGCAATTGAATCAACCCCTAAAACACCACCACCACCACCAGCATTGCCTTTATTATTATTATTATTATTATGATTAGGTGATTCAGTAACCACCCCAGCTTTGAACAAAAAATCCTCAAGGGTAATTTCACCAAGAATAGGCTGTTTCTCTTTCTCCTGAACCTTATTCTTCTTATGCTGAATATCTCTCCACACCTCATCAACAGTCTTCTTGCTCAGATCCCTTGACAAAGTCAAGCTTCCCTGCTGATGCAAACCCGAGGCCGAACCCGAAACGACATTATTATCAGGGGCCTGAGTAGCTTCAGCAGTCCAGACAGACTTGAGAAGCTCATCCAGATTCATGCTCCCTAATGGCTTCCCCAAATCACCAAGCTGAGTCTGGACCTCATCAAGGGTCAGGCTATACAAGGAGCCTTGCCAAGCCAATGACTGTGACTTGTGCATTTGAACCGCACCACCACCACCTTTAGATCCCACTGACTGAGCCCCCATTCACCACCACGCAATCAACCTATATAATTTTCTATCATTCCAAAAATCAATTTCTCAAATACCCATTTATCAAGATACAAACTTTATAATCTTAATGTCAATAAATCAAAAAACCCATATAAAAAATCAACAAATAAATTAAACCAAAGCAGTTTTTGGGATCAAAAAGAAAGAAAAAAATGAAGAAAATGAAGCAATAGAATCACATTTCAAAGCAACAAAAAACCCCACTTTTTTTTTTGGAGGGAGGTGGCTTCAATTTGAGAAAGGAACAAGAATTTCGAAACCAAAAAGAAAAGAAGAGAATCAGCACTTTGTTCTGATCTGACTTTGGGCCATTCTGTTATTCACTTACTTGCCGCAGGATCCGATCTGATGTAACTAAAAAAAGTGACATTTTATGTGTAGTGGGACACACACTCTTCCTATCATATCATACCAAACTCATTAAAAAAAGAAAGAAAAAAAAATCGTTCAAACAAATAAATTAATTAAAAATTTAAAACCTACATTCCCATTCCCCAATTGCATTCCATTCCCACCTTCTCACTCTTTCTTTTATTTCTTTCTTAATTGATGCATACGAGGTTTCTTTTCTGTTTTGTTTTTTATTACTTGGGAAAGTTTAGTATGTGGCTATATTTATAGAATAGAGTGATAGACATTGATTATAGCGTGCAGAAGTGGATTGTACTCGTCCAATTCAACTGCGGCTTTTTTTTTTTGTCTCAACTCCCAGTTAATTGCAGTTGAAGGAAAGAATTTAAATTTTAAATTTATAGCCAACTTGCTTTATAGTTTCTACTCATTTCTAACTGCACTGGATCTTCACTTGTACTATGTTTCGTGTTAGTCGCATCGGCAATAATGGCTAGTGGCCCTGTCTATGAATAATGAGAGAGCATTAAACTTATCAAAGACTATTATTGATTTCAACGGGTAATGAGAGTAAAGAGCATTAAACTTAATCCCAAAGGGGTTGGTTTAAGGGGTGAAAGCATTGGCTTGGAGATATATTGCCTTCAAAGTCCAAGTTTCAATACTTCTTGGATGTAAATAATTATTTAGTTTGAAAAAATTCAATTTTATATATAAATTTCGTTCCTAAACTTTGCACATGAATTTCGGTTTCAAAGTTTAAAGACGAAAACCGAATTTCATACAAAGTTTAGAGATAAAAACAATAATTTAATCTTTTTTTTTTTTTTTTTTTTTAGTAAAACTCATTACAATATTTAGCAACTTAGTTATTATTAGCAATGTGACAACCAGATAATTTCGTCCTTTTTCTATTTTAACATGATAATTCCTTGGGAGGTGTTTTCTTTACAATTAATAAGATTAGTTTAACTCAATCAAGATTTTCTTACTTTTTTTTTTTTTTTTTTTTTTTTTTTTTTTTTGCTAAAGAGATTTTTTTACTTAAATCCATTTTCCAACTTTTTATTGGATGGGTAAAATTTAGGTACAGTTACTTAGATTAGGTACATTAGGTTCTTTAATTAAATTCAAACATATAACTAAATTGAATTTAAATATTCTTCGAAAAGATATCATTGTTTGTGTTTCATTGATTAACCCAACCATGTGTTTAAATTCAATTAGAGAACCTAATGTACCTAATCTAAGGAATTATACCTAAGTTTTACCCTTGTAGAATAAATGCATGACTAATTATCATAATATGAGGTTCGCAAAAGTTTAAGAATAGGAGGTTCCCAATACTTTAAATTAGTGATGGAAAATAGTAGTGTATTAAAAAGTTTGTTATGTAAGTTGTGTTTTAGGAACCTTTTTGAGGTGGGATTAGGAATTCCTTGAGCTTTATGAGTGTTTAAAGATTGAGAGTTTATGTTGATTTCTTTTAGATCAATGAATTGATAATTTATGCTTCATTCTTCTAGGTGCTGGTTGGTATGGAGGGGAAGAAGAACGATGGTTTCAAGGGTACATGTTGCTCGTAAAGGAGTTTCAAGTCTAGCGTTTGCTTTTTTAATTGAAATAGTTAAAATATTGAATGGAGTTAATGATCATCTAGTTTGGTTGATTTGTTGAATATAATGTTTTTCTTTCTTAGACGGTATTTTATAGGGCCTGTTTGGTACTTGTTTTCATTTTCTGTTTTGGTTTCGTGACTTTTTTCAGTATCTAACTTAGAACTTTAATCTTGATTTGAATTCAAGATTGTAAAAAAAATTATGTTTGATACATAGTTTTGGTTTTTAGACTTGGTTGCACCTATATAAATTGTAGAGGATTACACCCTTTTTATATACAAAACATACAACTTTCTTTTAACAAAAACCATCCCCAACCCTCCTTCTCCCTCTTCACCCACAAACACAAGGAGCTCTAGTCGACACAGATAAAGGAGCACCTTCTGTACCGAAGCACCTTCTATACTGACACAACCCTACTCTACCGGCGCACCTTCTGTACCGGTGCATCCCCATTGTTCTCTATTTCAAGGTCTATGTTTTTATTTTTAAGATTTGACCATGCTATTGCTATTCCAATCATGCTTTGATTTTGTTCTCTTTTCTTTTTCTCTTATGGGCTTACATTTGGGTAATTGGGGAGTGAAATCGGAAGAAAAAAAAAGAAAAAAAGAGTGGATTGTGTTGATTTTCCAAGGAGTAATTTGGGGGTAGTGTGCTCTGTAAAAACCTATGTTCAAAATAGAGTAGTTTGTAGCTTTGAGAGGCAGAGGTAGTGTGCTCTGTGCTCTGTAATGGTGAGTGTTATGTTTTATTTAAGCTTAAGCTGTTGTGTTTTGTATCTGTTCCATTCACATGCTCAACTAAATATGATTTTGTAATTGTGATTGTGTGGACTTGATTTTGTAATTGTGATTGTGTTCACATGCATTAGAAACCAGAATCCACCACATATCCTTCACATTAGCAATGCCTCTCATTGACCCTTTTCATCAAACAGGTTCTATTCTTTGTTCTTGGTAAGCTCAATGTGTAGTATTGTAAAATAGATGTCTTATTTGAGAATCTTAGTGGCAACTAAGAGCATATATGATTTTGTAATTGTGATTGGAAGCATATACATTGTATCCTCATTTGTTACCTTGATCTAATTGTAAGAAATGAGTTTGATTTGGTGCATCATTTTATATTGCCTGATTATCATTTAGAGTCATAGTTGTTGAATACTTCTTGTTACTTCATGGGCTACCCTCCAATTCAGTTTTGAATTAGGTGAAATATGTATGTTAGTATGGAGGAATGCAAGTCCTGAAGCAGACAAATTGATGTGTGTAATGTGATAACCATCTTGTTTAACACACAAGAGATTCTGACTTACTCAAGATTGATAAATTTATTCATAATGTTTAGAAAAATGCTCCATGTGGAAGCTCTTGATTTTATGTAAGATATGATGCAATTATTCACAAGTTCATTGTGAATATACATGTGTTTAAACCTTGGTCAAATTCATCTCATGGGCCGTAGAGGAGATTGTGTCCATCATGATAAATGAGGTTGTATTACTAATCAAGAAATTGTTCATAAGTTTGCAAAATTTCTGAAATGCCTTTTTTGTTAATAATGTATTTATTTTATTTTAACCATTAATTGTTTCATTTTTAATAGATGTCACACTCAAGTAATAATTACAGTGCTGGTACTGGCCTAAAATATGTAAATAAGAGATGTCGTTGTGGACAAAAAGCCATTGTCAAAATATCTGAATCTACGAATAACAAGAATAAGTTGTACTACGCTTGTGCTGATGGATGCAGTGGATGGATTGGATAGTGTTTGCTAATCAATGAGTAATATGTGTCATCATCAGCAGGTGAAGCATCTGACTCTGTCTTACTAGAATTGCATGAATTGCGGGCTGAGTTAAGAAAATTCCAACCCATGTTCCAACCCATTGTAGACTATGTCGGATTGCTCAAGAGGTTGATCCTTGTTGGACTTGTAGTCCTCTAGTGCATTGCACTGTTATTTTTATTTTTCCTCTAGATGTACATTAATTCTTACTTTGGAAAACAATCTTCGTAAGATTTGTATTGCAATTTTGGTAAACATGGAACCACTTTGTGATTCAAATAGTTTCTATTGATCTTAGATATTGTATAAGTTCATAATTTAACAAAACTAGACAATAACCCGTGTGATGCACGTGATTTTTCTAAAATATTTAATTTATTTATTTATAATTAATTATTTCTATGAATTTGCATTTTTTTTTTTTTTCATTTTTTCTATGATTTCTTTTTTAATTTTATTTTTTTAAATCATAATTAAGAACCATTCAATTTTATTTTTGTTTTTATTTAGCATGAAATTGGAAGGAATGACATGTTTTGTACCATATATAATTTTTTTTATTGGTAATGCATATTTTTATTATAGTAATGTAAATTACTAATTAATTTAAACCCCATTGTATTAATAGATGGTAGTCTTTCATGACAATTTATTTTTGCTAAACATATGAAATTATTGCTTGCCCTTAATTGTAGAGCTTAAGCATCGTTCTTTTGATGCTTTTTCCTTTCTATGCTAGTATCTCCTCCATTTTTTTCCTGGATATGTCCTGATGAATCTTTATGAGTAGTATAACCTTTGTTACCTTTGTTTTTTTTTGGTGCAGTGTAATCATCTTCAGTATACTCAATTTGTAACACATGGTTGTCTTCCTGCATCATTTTAGTATTATGTTAATTTTTTTTTTTTTTAACTTTATAATTGTTATTAATTCTGTTTACCCAATATATATGCACAATTAGTTTGGTATTGTACCTTTTTTTTTTTTATTTCTTCTTCTGATTCATAGACCTTTGTGGCTGTGTAATTTTGAAGCCCATTGTGGCTATTATATTCATTAAGGCATATTTCGAAGACATAATTTCTCCCTTCCAGCTTCTTTAATTCTTGTGGGAGCTCTTTGTCATCTGATTCCTGCATCATTATTGACTTCATATTTTTTATAAATAATTTGACACTCTTTTTTTCAATTTTTTTAATTTATTTATAATAAATTTAATCTACCTCTGCATGTGTTTCAGCAATCTCTTTTGCAGTTTTATGCACAATTTTCTTTGCTTCATTGTCAAATAGAACGAAAGTTGTAGTTCCTGTTTCGTCTGAGACTTGAACTTGTAGTCTGTACCTGAATAACAATAATTTTAATAATCATATAATATCTTTTATCGCTTTAGTTTCCTTTAGTTTTCATATATTTTTTATATATATATATATATATTATATATATATATATATATATATATATATATATATTTTTTCCCAAACAACGTAATTCACAATATCATTGTTACTCACCTTGGTTAAAATGTCAACCAAAATATCATCTGGAAGATTCCTTATAGGTCTCATTTCCTATGAAAGACATAAAAGACAAAAAGTGTATTAACAATAAATTAAAAATAAATAATTTCTGAAAAATGTAAACTCTCCATGTATGGAAATTTGATTGCTTACTAAAAATACATTTCTTTAGAAAAGTTCCACAAATAGGAGCTATGAAATCGAAATATTATGAATTAGATTGGAAAACAAATAAACATAGGTAAATAAAAATAACCTGTTGTTGTGTGAGAACCAAACTTGAAATTAGAAGACTTTTTTTTAAGCACCTTGCGTAAGTCTCATGATTGTGTTTGTAGTAGCAGCTTTTTTGTAGTTGTTAGTAAAATCTAAACTGATGGGTTAGAAAGCAAAGAGACAAAGTTCTTTTCTTTTAATTTCTTGTTTGGATTTTTTTATTTTTTTTGGACAAAAAATTTAGGAATAAATTTTTGGTATATACGGAAAAAAAATTCAAGGAGAAGTTATGTGTTTTTTTTTGGGATAATTTCTTTTTTTTTTTTTTTTTTGTAAATTTCGATATATCCGAGTTAAATGGAGGGGTATTTGGAATTTTGGAATGTGATATATTCAAATTAAATAACATTATTATGGTGGGATTTCATTTTGGAAAGATTGAATAACATTTTATTTGTAATTTTTTTTTTTGCCGGTCTTAGATCATAGAATAAATATATTCCTTTTTGAAGACATTAATGAATTTCCAAAACGACGTTGTTTTGGAAATATTGACTTAAATTTTATTCATTAATGGTGATGACGTGCAAAATAAATATATTCCTTTTTGGACACATTAATGAAATTCCAAAACGACGTCGTTTGGGAAATATTGACTTAAATTTGATCTATTAATGGTGAAGACGTGCAAATTAATTATTTTTAATTTAATTTAATTTTGTTTTTCCTTTTTTGGGTCCTTTCAGTATTTTAGGAGTTTTTGTCTTTTCAACCGTGACTTTGAATGCCATCTTATTTATTATTATTTTTTTTGGACGGTTTTAGAATGTAGAATAAATACTTTCCTTCGTGACTTTGAATGTTGCCATCTTATTTAATTTTTTGTTTTTGAACGTTTTTAGAATGCATAATATATTTTTTCCTTTTTGAACAAATTAATTAATTTCCAAAATTGATTTTACATTTGATCTATTAATGGTGAATCGAAATTGGGTATTGTAGTAGTTTTAATCTTTTAGGGCTCAGCCGTTTCTAAAGCTTTTATTTTCTTCAATAGTAATTATTGTTTGTGCATATTAAAATGACAATTAAATGGGAAATTAATTTATTGTACCATACCATGTGTTAAGTAAGAAGGCATTGTCATACATGCCACATGGCAGAAGATATGGCAATGTCTTCTCCTTTAATTTATATATAGATATAGATACGTATGCCAAATATTAGGATCTACATAACCAAATTGAATTTCATGAATTTAGCCAAATACGTATGCCAAATATAAGTTCATTACATAACCAATATAAGTTCATGAATTTAGCCAAATGAATATTCCAAATATAATTTTATTACATAACCAAATAAGTTTTGGGATTTAGCGAAATATATAAGTTCAATGACCTGCCCACATAGCCGTGGTGATTCCTTCCCGCAAATTTCTCATTTTCCTTTGTGCAGTTTCACTCACAGCTTCTACTTGTCTTAGTCTCCAATCATTCATATTTTGTGGTCCATTAATACCATAGTTGTCGTTTGTTGGGATATCTTTATTTTCCCACTCTAAAAATAGTTTGTCATTCCGTTGATGTAAACGTATGAAATTGTGAATTGTACAACATGCGGTGACCATCATCCTTTGCCTAGCAACAGAATAATTAGGCATATGATAGAATATGGGAACACTTGTTTTTAATACCCTAAATGTTTATTCAACTACCATACACAAAGAAGAATGCTAGTAGTTAAAAAGTTCAACCGCGCTTCTGGGTTGGCGGTGTCTACCCTTATATTCTTGTGCGTGGTACAATATCTGGGTTGGCGGTGTCTACGCCAAATCTATATATATATATATTAAAGTAGAAGCCTATGCCGAATCTCTGCCATTTGTGAAGGTTTGTAGCTTCCACTGCTTGACAAGTCACACCTTATTTGGCAATCACAGCCACATATTTGCCACGTATTGGATATAAATAGGCTTTTAATTGTCACTTATTTGACCCGTTCTGCCTTTAAATGTGGCCTATTAAATACACGACTTTTCCTAATTAAAAATATATATATATATATTGTCACTTACTTTTTTGTAAATAGAATCACGTATTTGTCACGTATTGAATATAAATAGACTTTTAATTATCCACTTATTTGACCCGTTATGCACTTATGCCCTTAAATGTGGCCTATTAAATACACGATTTTCCCTTATTAAAAAAAAAAAATTGCCATTTTCTTTTTTGTAAATATAATTATACAAGGCAGGTCCCAAAACGACGTCGTTTTGGGCATTTATGTTTTTCCCAAAACAACGCCTGCATTTAATATCATATTCGTTTCCTTCCTTATTTTAAAAGTCACGAAGGAATTTTTTTTTTTTTACATACTTAAACCGTCCAACATATATATTTACAATTTTAAAATATTTTACCAAGATTGTTGCTTCTGAATATATATATTTCCATTTTTTTACAAACGCTTAATTATAGAAAGAATTTACTCTAAATGGACAACGTTTAAGCCTATTATTAAATACACGATTTCCCCTTATTATAAAAAATAAAAATAAAAAAATAATTGCCATTTTCTTTTTTGTAAATATAGTTATCCAAGGCAAGTCCCAAAACGACGTCGTTTTGGTCTTTTATGCTTTTTTCCAAAACGACGCCGCATTTAATATCATATTCGTTTCCTTCCTTATTTTAAAAGTCACGAAGGAATTTTTTTTTTTTTTTTTTTACATTCTTAAACCGTCCAACATATATATTTACAATTTTAAAATATTTAATCAAGATTGTTGCTTCTGAATATATATAGATTTCCATTTTTTTATAAATGTTTAATTATAGAAAGAATTTAATCTAAATAGAAAACGTTTAAGCACTCCCATCAGTCCATTGATTTTAGTTAATGATTGCTTGGTATGATAGACATTTGACGTTGGAAAAAGAGATATTGCTCTTAAATATCTCCAATTAATCCCTTCAAATATGTCCAATTAATCCTTATTTAAAAAACGGCCACACTATTACCTCTTTAATGCTCTACTTTACTACGCTTTACTAAATTTTGTTTTAAAAAAATAAATAAATAAATAAATTCCTCGACATTTTTTTACTTATATACAAAATAATAATTTCGGAAATTTTTTGTAAGGGATAATGAAAGGACATATCAAAAAGAAATCTATGCAGTCCTTTTGTTGTTTACAGCTGAAATGTTTATTTGGTTTTGCCTTAACAGTTTCTCATTTTTTTACTTATATACAAAATAAAAAATTCGGCAATTTTTTGTAAGGGATAATGAAAGGACATATCTAAAAGAAATCTATGCAGTCCTTTTGTTGTTTACAGTTGAAATGTGTATTTGGTTTTGCCTTAACAGTTTATATTTTTTAATTATTATCATAAAAATTAAAAGAAAATAAGTTTGTCTCTTCGCTTTCTAACCCATCAGTTTGGTTTTTACTAACAACTACAAAAAGGCTGCTATTACAGACACAATCATCAGACTTACGCAAGGTGCTATTAAAAAAAATCTGTGATTTCAAGTTTGGTTTTCACACTACAACAGGTATATTTCCTTAGCTATGTTAATTTGTTTTCAAATCTAATTCCTAATATTTTGATTCCATATGTCCTATTTGGGGAACTTTTCTAAAGAAATGTATTTTTAGTAAGCAATCAAATTACCAATATATTAATTGCTATAATTACGTGTGTATGTTTTCTTTAATAGTTAGATTTCTTCCCATACGTGTAGAGTTTACATTTTTCAGAAATTATCTATTTTAAATTTTTTGTTAATACAGTTTTTTCTTTTTATGTCTTTCATAGGAAATGAGACCTATAAGGAATCTTCCCGAGTGTAATCTATATTTCTTTTCTACTTTTTCTTATATTCAACTACATAAGCATTTTACATGTTCTAAAAGTCTTAAAATTGACTAGAATGGAGGTCAATATACGAAGCTTGAGAAGCATTGCCAAGATAATAGGGATGATCTTCTGCGATAGTAGAGTAATTTCGATGGCATTGCTTAGAGGACCGAAGCTATCAAGCACGGAATTGCTACCATAAAAATCTATCTTTGGCATAAGTGTTGATAATTGGCTGCTAGGTTGTCTATTTCTCTTTGGAGGCGGTTGTTTTTGGTCATTTGGGGTGATTAAGTAGTCAGTTTGTTGAATATCAATTGTTGAGTTTTGATATTTTTCATATGCATTAAGTAGTCAGTTTTTCATGACCTTTCTCTTTTCACATTATAATAATAAATAGACAAACATATTGATTAAGTGCTTAATTACTTTTCACATTTTGTAATTTCATAGCTATGTCATATTTCCAACAAAGAAATATATGAGTTGTTCTATGTCATTACATTAGACCACTAGCATAGGTTGTTGGCTGAAAATCTATGGACCATGATGAAATTCTGGATTTAAATAGGTTACTTCATTGGGGCTTTTCTTTACTAGGTTTAATGAAAATGAGTGAATAGTATAGTGTTAAAGACATCATAAAGGCATTTGGGATGTGATAATCACTTATTGGAATCAAGACGAAGGTCAAGGCCCTTTGAGAACGACTACGCTTGAGCAACAAGTGAAAGGAAGGATGATGCATCGAAAGAAAGGATAATTTGTATAAAGCATATCTAGAGTGGGGAAAAATGTTTTTTATTTTTATTTTTTATTTTTTCAAGCAAACTGATGATATTAAATGATGAGTTTACATGACATGTATTATTGTTATATTTGAATATGAATTTACTTGCATCCTTGCATTGAAAGATGGATGTAGAGGCTGATAAGTTTAATTCATTATATCATTCAAGACAAGTTGGGATTATTTTATCTCGGTTAATCATATTATTTGTGGAATCTCACATTAATGAAAAAAATCATTTGAATTTATTTGCATTATTGGCGCAGCAACCACTGCAAATGTTTGTAGAAACACATAACTTGGCCTAAATGGTTCCTAAGTGACTTATACCTACCACAGTATTATTGCTAAATTAATAATGAGAAATGAACTTAAAAACATTGTATGAATTTGGTTTCTTTTCAACCTCAAACTTTAATGCTACATATAGAATTCATAAGGCAAATGAGGCATCTACCTTTAATGTCATAAAGTAAGGGATTAGTTGTTGTCATTATAGTTTTTTTTTTTTTTTTTTTTAATTTGTGGAGAAAAATGTCATTATGGTGTCTTGACCCAATTGTAAAGAATAACCATTATGGAACAGACACCATAAATTTTCACATCCTATTGTATCTATAAAAATAAAAAATAAAAACATTTTTATTCTATTCTATATTGAAAAAAAAAAAATTGTGGATTTTGTTAGTAAAGTATCCGCACAAGGTGCGGGTTATTGTCTAGTATAAGTTCATTACATAACCAAATATTAATTTGTTATTTTGTTCTCTGGTTTTACTCAACCCGAATACAAATTAAAACCATTAATAACATCCCACTTGCATCGTGGGACCCATATCCAAAAACCTGATGAAACGCTTTAATTTGTATTTTATTAAATAGCAATATAAATGATTACAAAAACAGTGTAATAGTTATTTTTTTGTTTGGCATATGTTTTCATTTTCATTTTCTGATTTTTTTTTCAACTTTTCAAATTGAAATTTGAAACTTTTTTTTTTTTTTTTTTTTTAATTTGTTTGGCACCCTATTTTCTCACATGTTTTCAGTCTTGTTTTTATTTTAATTTTTATTATGGATAAAACTTAGGTACAGTTTCTTAGGTTATGTACATTAGGTTCAATAATTGAATTCAAACACATGGTTGCATTAACCAATGAAACACAAACAATGTTATCTTTTCCAAGAATATTTAAATTCAAAAATTATGTATTATCCTATTATTATTATATTAAAGATATTATTATATTTGTAAAAACTAAAATGAGATAAAAAAACAAATAATGAAAACAACTTATAGCTGTTTTGAAAAAGGGTATGGGACCCACGAAAAAAAAAAAAAAAAACAAATTGTTTTCAAGAACAAAATTGAAACCAATGTATCAAACAAAATTTTTTTTGGTGAGACCCACGAATTCTGTTTTACAAACATGAAAACAATTTTACAAAAGTGTACCAAACAAGCCCCAAATAACAAATGTATAATCGAACTCCCAAACCTGTGTTTATGGTTCAAGACATAATTTTACTTAGCTCGGGGTAAACATCTATAGGACCCTTATGACTTGGGTTTTGTCATAAAATATACTACATTTTAATTATGATGGTTGATGGTAAATCCATTAGATTCTTTTATGTCCCACACACCACCATTCGGCTGGCACATGTGATAAGCACATGTAAGGGACGTGTCACCAACCCAGGGGTCAGATCGAAATTCAGTATCAACAGTTAATGTAGTTCTTCTATTTTAAAATTATGTAGTTTTAGGATATTTCATGGCTCATGAATAGCAGATCTTATTAGAGTGCTACATTGATAATGATTCTAAGTTGAGAATGTTAATACAAATTTCGATACTCGGGATGATAACAATTAACAACCCATATTAACATATCTTTTATTAAAAATTTCTTCCCACGTAAAGAAAATTCTCAATGTTTAACGCCCACACCAGATATGGACCGAATTGTCTCTTGACGTTCTAAATTCAGCTTACGTATCGCTTTAATGGGGAAACAACCCAACCCTTGAAACATACTACAACCCCAAGTGGCGAAGAGCAAACATCGTTTGCCCAACCTTCCCATCGATGTAAGCTCTTGAGGAAGATCAGTTTGTTATTCGTAGAGTAGCTTTTTATCCATAGAGCGACAACCTTATGCATTGAATTCTCACCAATTTTTGGGTTACTCAAGCCAACATTCTCGCTTCTGCTTTGTCTACCATTGCTCTTGCGGGTGCTTCCCTCTAAGGCGGAAACTGATACTTTTTGACATCCCAAAACTTCGGCAGATCGCTTAGCCTCATTCATCTTCGACGCAAGAGCCTTCAATCAGTGAGCTACACACTCTTTCAAGGGTGACTGCTTCTGGGCAAACCTCTTAGGGGGCGTTTGGTTCACTTGATGTACCCGTGATCGTAATGACATTAGCGTAATGTTCCACATCACGGTGTTTGGTTCATTTATATATCCTTAATGTAAGATCACAAGTGGATTCACATCATCCTAAATTGGTGTGATGTGATTACATTTTTACATTAAAGGAATCTTACATTCCACTCTCATGGGAATGTGACAATTTTTTTTTTTTTATAAAAAAACTAATAAATTGTAATTAGAAAATTGTCATTGGATAATGACTAAAATACAAATACTTTAAAATTGTACCAAAATACCATAGAAAATTGTCATTGGATAATGACTCAAAAAATATCTCATAATTGATCAAAATATCAATAAAACCTCTATAATAATCAAAATAAATGTCTAAAATATACCATAAAAATAAAACCTAAAAATGACCAAAATAACCTAAAAAAATGACCAAAATGACCAAAATGACCAAAATACCCTTAAAACCTAAAAAAAGAAATAAAAAATGTCCAAAATGATCAAAATATCCTTGAAATCCCAAATATGACCAAAATACTCATGATATCTCCAAAATGTACAAAAATGACCATAAGACCCCCAAAACCTAAAAATGACTAAAATGCCCCCTAAACCTAAAAAAATGACCAATATACACCCAAAATGTCCAAAATGACTAGAATAACTCCAAAAATGACCAAAATACACAAACCTAAGAAAATGACCAAAATAACCCTAAAAATGACCCAAATACTCCTAATCATCCAAAATGACCAAAATATCCCTAGAAACCTATAATGACCAAAATATCTTCGGAATGTCTAAAATGACCAATATACGCCTAAAAACATCCAAGATGACCAGAATAACCCCGAAACCCCAAAAATGACCAAAATATCCCTCGAATCCTATAATGACCAAAATATCCTTGGAACCTCTAAAATAACCAATATACACCTAAAACGTCCAAGATGACCTGAAACCCCAAAAATGACCCAAATACTCCTGAAAGCTCCAAAATGACCAAAATACCCCTAGAACTCTATAATGACCAAAATATCCTTGGAACCCCTAAAATAACCAAAATACCTCTGAAATCTTTAAAATGACCAAAATACCCATAAACCACCAAAGTGACCAAAATATCTCGAAACCTCTAAAATGACCACAATACCGTTGGAACATCCATAATGACAAAAATAAGCTTGAAACCTATCAAATTACCAAAATACCCTTAAAACCACCAAAACAACTAAAATACCCCCAAAATGACAAAAATGACCAAAATACTCTCGAAAACAAAAATACGCTTGAAACCACCAAAATACCTCGGGGGTAGAGTGTCAACTTATTTGGTCATTTTGGGGGCAAAGTGTCATTTATCGAAAATCGGGTATAGAGTGTAATTTTGTCATACCTCGGGGGTGTCAATGTATACCCTTTTTCCTTTTTATTTTCCTTCATCCACAATAGTAATACAAAAAAAAAAAAGTTTCAATATGCCTTTTATTCTGGCACAAAGCTATTCCAAACATACAACCACCTTAGTAAAACAATGAAAACTGAATATCCAACTCAAATTAAGCTAATATGGGACCAAAAAGGTAAATGATTCCCACAGTTATTTTGGAATTTTTTTTTTTTAGGTTCTGGGAGTATTGTGGTCGTATTAGTGGTTACGAGGGTATTTTAATCATTTTAGACGGTTTGGAGTTATTTTTGTCATTTTGTAGGTTTCCTAGAAGTATTTTGGTAATTTTTGGATTCCAAGGGTTTTTTGGTTATTTTAGAGGTTTTGTGAGGTATTTTGGTCATTTAAAGGTTTCAGGGTTATTTTTGTCATTTTGAGGTTTCGATGGTATTTTAGTCATTTTCTAGGTTTCAGGATTATTTTTGTCATTTTAGGATTCAGAGGGTATTTTAGTCATTTTATAAGTTTCAGGGTTATTTTGGTCTTTTTAGAGGTTTTAAGTGTTATTTTGGTCATTTTAGGATTTTGAGGGTATTTAGACATTTTTAGGGGTTCTAGGGATATTTTGGTCATTTTATAAGTTTCAGGGTTATTTTGGTCATTTTAGAGGTTTCAAGACATTTTGGTCATTTTAAGATTTTGAGGGTATTTTGGTCATTATTAATGGTTTTAGGGATATTTTGGTTATTTAGATGTTTCTGGGTTATTTTGGTCAATTTAGGACTTTTAGGGTATTTTAATCATTTTTAGGGATTCTAAGGGTGTTTTGGTCATTTTAGAACTTTCAGGGTTATTTTGCTCATTTTAGAGGTTCCGGGTGTATTTTAGTGATTTTATTGGTTTTGGGGAGTATTTTGGTATTTTCAATAGTTTCAGGGATATTTTGGTAATTTTGATGGTTTTAGGAATATTTTGATAATTTTTGTGACGTCAACAGTATTTTTGTTATTTTTTAGTTTTTTAGATTATTTTAATCAATTTATAATTTTTTTTATTAATTTGGTGAATGTTGTGAACCAACCAAACATAGGAATGATACATTAAGGGAATCTCATTAAAATGTGACTAACGAACCAAACACCGTAATCTTATATTCCCATGATGTGATTCCATGGATCAAAGATTCAAGGAATCTAACATCATGTTGTAATATAACATCAAGTGAACCAAACGCCCCCTTAGATGTCTCTGCACCCCTACCTTATCACTAAGCGGCCATTTAGGGGCCTTAGTTGGTGATCCAAGCTGTTTCCCTCTTGAGGATGAAGTTTATCCTCATCATCTCATTAACCGACTAGCACCCATACAATGCCGTACACTTTGCATTTTACAAATCTTATTTCATGTTAGCTTATTTGTTTAAATGTGAGACAAAAAGTAGTTTTAAGCAACTTGCTTTTTGTCTCACCTTTAAATAAATAAGTTAGTCAAACGGAGGTGCACTCTGATAGCACTTTGTTGAAAGTTGTATTGTTTATCTAAAATTCTACAATTTAAAAACTTTATTTGAAGGTGGAAGTTCCCCCAGCCAGGATCTCTTAAAGAATTTAGATCAAAAGACACACATACTCATGTATCAATTTACTTAAGTGGGACACTTCTCAATTAAAGCATAACTTCATCTAAATTTATGATAACATAATAAATTTTCACATATATATGGACTGTCTTTTTTTCTTTTTCTTTTTAATAATATGGGTCTTCCAAACTTCGTCCTGATTAATCCCATCATGAGCACATGTAGTCATCCTATCCCACACATATTATATAATTACCAGGTCCAATAGCCTCAGGGCAGCTCAAACGGTCCGATATCGCAGGCCTAAGGTATCGAACTCATAACTTACACTTCTTTAATTTCATATTACGGCTCGTCTTACAATTCTTTAATTGCATCTTAGTTTGTTTACTTTCCAAACCTCGTTAACAAATAAATTAAAACCATATTAACAAATGAATGAACTGAGACAATGCTTACATCGTGCGCTGCTCAATATATGTGTATGGCTCCGAGGTGGGAATCTCAGCTGCATGTCGCGTTAAAGGCGAAGCAAATGGACAAACTCATTCAAAAGCACATGTAATGCATGCATAAGAATCCGCGTGTTCGTTCCACCGAGGAGAGACTGCACGTGCAAGTGTTTATCATGCTCCAAAGCTATGGCTCTAATATCCTATAGGCTATAGTTTTCTACTATATTGTATCTGGAGCTTCCATTTCACAGTATTTAATATAACTTAAAAAGCTGTTTACTTTTAGAATATATAATTATTGACTATATACCATTGGCTGATTGGCTCAAGTGTTGGCATCAGTTTCTCCAGCTTCATTTCTATATTCCAGGTACCTAGAATACGTTATCATGATAGAGCCATTGTGCCAATACAGTGAGGTCAGAACTCTCTTCTCTTTCACTGAGATAGAATCACATGCAAGACCAAAGTGCCATTAGTCCCATTACCTTTAATTCTTCATATAATTTACAAACGAATCGCATTAAAAATATTTCTCAAATTATCTTAAATGCCAACTAGTTTGTCAGATATATATTACTCATTTTAAACCCTTATCATTACCTAAAGTCTTAGTGCCATATTCTTTTGTAGCAGTTTTTAATGGCCAAATCATTTGGAAATTGTCTCTCTTGTTTACTTCGTTCTCCCCTTAACAAAGTCTTCTCGATGAAGCCAATCCTCTGTCAGCTGGGGTTGTCCAAGACTAAGGACTTGGATTGGGTCCAGTGCTATATTTGTATAATTAACAAATAATTGAAGCCCCAAAATGATAAGCCCATATCTCATTATTTTTACTACCTATCATTTTTTTGCTAATCATTTTTAATCATTATATGTACTTCAAATTATTGACACGTGTCATGATCTTAATAGATCCAGTGCACTGGAGCACTGAATGCAAGCTGCACCCCAAGACCAATATATATATATATATATATATATGATATTCTAAATAAGTGGTCTTGTAGGGCATTTCATTTTCGAAAAGGTAGATTTGCATTGTCACATTTGGTTGGAGTGGACCAAGCATGGGCAGTTTGGCACGCCTCACTACGCACTGATACAAGTATAAAAGGTAGGAATTTTTTTATTTTTTTATTTTTTTCGGCTAGATAAAAAGTAGGAATTTTCTCCATTATATTTCTGAAGCTTGCGTTCATCTCACAGTACTATCTCATCTACCATAAACAGTTGATCTCTAATAGATTGATTAAAAGGAATTATTTCAAGTTTAAAAAGGGCAGCATGAGGTCATGAATCTCACTTAACGGCTACAAAAGGATTCATTTGGGTGCGCTTATTTTTACATACAGTTTTTTACAACATTATATGTTTTAGGGTAAATTAAACTCCCTCCCTTAGATATTAAGGAATGACAATAAACTCTAAACTTATGTCAAAATAACAGTCCACCCTTTAGGTTTGACATAAAACTGTCATGGGTATTTCCGTTACTAATCTTAATTGAATATTCCTTTTTTTTTTTAAGATTTTTTTTTTTTTTTTTAAAGACTCTCTCTCTCCTCTAGTAAGAAATTTGGTAAAACAAATCTTTAAAAAAGAAAGAAAGAATTTTTCGTCAAGATTAGTAATAGAAAGACTCATGACAGTTTCATGTCAAACTTGAATGGTGTGACTGTTATTTCGGCTCAAGTTTGGGGTTTATTGTCATTTGGCAATACCTCGAGAAAAGGTAGTGTAATTTACCCTATTTTTTTAAGATATAACTATATGTTTACACAACAAACAAAATAAATTAATGAATTGAGTTCAAAATTACACATCAATTATGTTTGATAAGAGGAGTGGAGATGTGAGGCAAATATAGGATGAAGGTTTGAAGACAAAAAGGAGAGGTAACTTTGGCCCTGATCAAGGAAAAATTGTATTGGAGACTAACTAATGATGAACTGTCAACTTTTGTTTCTAAGAGAATATTCAATGAAATTTATATATGTTACTGAATCCCTTTTAAAGAATAATTATTGAACTTCTTTGGGGCTTTTCGTATATACTTGTAAGACAGTTTTATGGGTGTGCAATCATTATCACGTGTGTAATCGCAAAATCTCAAATTTGGAAATCAAACAATTGAAATTGATTCACAAATGTATTTTTGCATTGATGAATGAGTGAGTACAATGCCCTGTATTTATATTTTATTACAAAATAATAATCCTTTTATTCAATCTCCTTGAAAAAATCTTCGAATTGTGCCAATACAATCTTGATTAAATCACAAAATATCCTCCACTTTGATTGGAAAGCGGATCGAAATTTCTTTGCAATGGAATTGCAATGAATCTATGGTTATGTGCTTGTTAGCGACTCTTCGTTCTTTGCATTCTTCATGTTCTTTGAATGTTGTTCGTATTTGAAGCCTTGTGAGTGGAAGTTCTTTGGGATTTTAAGGCTTGAATCTGATGAATTTTTAATGGATTAGAGTTCTTGAAGTTTCTAGAGTCTTTGGAGCTTGATTCTAGCCGAACTTTGAGGCTTGAAAGAATGATTTGAATGAATGTTCTTCTCATTCGAAGGTTTTGATGTATAAGTTCTTCAATGTTTTAGAGCTTGAATCCAAATATTGAAGTTAAGTTCTTGAAGGATTTGGAGCTTGATTCTAGAAAAACTTCAAAATGTCTCTTTGAATGATCACTTAAGATTGGTAAGATCCTCTATTTATAGTAGTCTGGAGGTGGTTGAATGACCCATGGTTAATTTTGATTGGCGGCATGTGTCATAATTTAACTGGAGGGACTAGTTTAAGTCTTGTTCTCCAAGGGACACGTGGCATTATGTGATTTTCCAAGGTATTTTAATTATAAGTAACATATCGAAATATCTAATTGGATCGCTTGTGTCACTTTAAATTAAAATATCAAAATGTGTCAGCGTGTGATTGGCTCATGAACATTCTTTATGATTTCCATTCAATAACACAACCAAAATACCCCCTAAAATACTAAAATGATCAAAATAACTCTAAAATTATGAAAATACCTCTAAAATTATGAAAATACCTAAAATTGACCCATTACATAAAATCATTAAAATGACCAAAATAACCCTAAAACCTCTAAAATGATCAAAATATTCTTGAAACCTCTAAAATGACTAGAATACCCCTAAAATCTTCAAAATGGCCAAAACAACCCAAAAACCTAAAAAATGATCATAATACTGCAAAAGACCAAAATACCCCCTAAACCACTAAAATGATTAAAATACCTCTAAAATAACCAAAATACCTAAAATTGGCCAAAAACATAAAATCATCAAAATGACCAAAATAACCCTAAAACCTCTCAACTTATCAAAATATTCTTGAAACCTCTAATATGATCAGAATTCCAGTAAAATTTTCAAAATGGCCAAAACAATCCCAAAAACTAAAAATTGATAATAATACCGCGAAAAGACCAAAATACCCTAAAATCACCAAAATACCCCTTAAACCTCTAAAATGATCAAAATACCTCTAAAATCACAAAAATGAAAAAAAATAAAAATAAAAATAAAATTCCAAAACCATATATTGGAGTTTTTCAGGATTACTTGGTCATATTGTAGCTTTTGGGGTTATCTTGGTTATTTTAGGGATTTGTAGTGTATTTTGGTCATAATAGTGTTTCCAGGATTATTTTGGTCAATCTGGAGTTTTCCAGGTTATTTTGGTTATTTTAGGGTTTTTTAGTGTATTTTGGTCATTAGAGTGTTTCGGGTTTATTTTGGTTATTATGGTATTTCTAGTGTTATTTTGTTCATCTTGGAGTTTTTGGGGTTATTTTTGTTATTTTAAGGGTTCAATGTTATTTTGGCCATTATAGTGTTTCCGATGTCATTTTGTAGTTTTTGGGAGTTATTTGGTCATTTTAGGGGTTCCGAGTATATTTTGATAATTATGGTGTTTTTGGGGTTAATTTGGTCATATTGGAGTTTTGGAGTTATCTTATTCATTATAGGGGTTTGATGTTATTTTGGTCATTTTGGAGTTTTTAAGGTTATTTTGGTCATTATGGTGTTTACATGGTTATTTTGGTCATATTTCAATTTTTTGGGTTATTTTGGTCATTTTATAGGTTCGCTGTTATTTTGGTCTTTATTGTGTTTCGGGTTATTTTGTTCATTTTGGAGTTTTTGGGGTTTTTATTGTCATTTTAGGAGTTTTGTGTGCATGTTGGTCATTATGGTGTTTTCTGGAGTTATTTTGGTCACATTGGAGTTTTGGGGGTTATTTTGGAGTTTCCGAAATTATTTTGGTCATTTTTTAGTTTTCAAGGTTATTTTGGTCATTATAGTATTTTCGAGGTCATATTGGAGTTTTCGGGTATTTTGTCATTTTAGGGCGGTATTATTTTGGTCATTATGTGTTTCTGGGGTTATTTTGGTCATTTTGGAGTTTTCAATTATTTTGGTTATTTTGGTCATTATGGAGTTTTCGGGTTATTTTGGTCATTTTAGGGGTTTAGTATTATTTTGGTCATTATCTTGTTTTTGGGGTTATTTTGGTCATTTTGGAGTTTTCAGGTTATTTTTATCATTTTAGGGGTTTCGTGTGTATTTTGGTTATTTTAGGTGTTCTGAGTGTATTTTGGGGATTATTTTGTCTTTTTTGAATTTTTGAGTTTATTTCGATCATTTTAGGGTATCAGTGTTATTTTGTCATTTTAGGAGTATTTGGGTCGCTTTGATGATTCCATAGTATTTTTTTATCATTTTGGTAGTTTTGTAGGTATTTTGGTCATTTTGGAGGTTTCTAGGTTATTTCAGTCATTTAGAAGGTTTTTTTGATCATTTGGTATTTTGGGGGCATTTTAGAACCTTTAGATGTATTTTAGAGGTTCAAATGATATTTTATTTATTTTGAGTGTTGGCATCCAATGGGAGGATTTGTGAAATTCCTACCTTAAGAAGTTATTTGAAATTCCTGAATTTGGGCCTTTAAAATCCTGGATGGATTTGGCTCAAATCCAAATCCTAATGGTTTTAAGTCATCCAAACAAAGAATTTGAATTTTGACTCTCAAATCCAAATCCATGAGCCCAAATTTATCCCATCCAAATAGACCATTGACAAACTTCCACTAGTGACATTTTTGAAATGGACATTTTGAATTAACGTACCACGTAGCCTTGCTGATATGACAAGCCAGTTTATAATTGGTTGAAAATTGTCCTCTCTATAGCGTGCCTAATTCGTTGGGTTAGGGTGTGACAAAATTGGATTGATTAATACTTGGACCAATTTTATTAGTAATTGTTTAATGAACACAAAGATATATAAAGTAAACACAACACAATCCGAAAGCAGTAAATAATACAGAAAAATCAACACAAGGATTTGGTGATAAAGTGGATACTTTTGATGTATTTTTTTATTAAAAAAAAAAAAACCACTCCGGAGATAACCTACCACATTGCAAATTCATTATAAAAGAAAATTTGTCACAGCAAGCTGTACTTACAAAACTTTTGCAAACAAATTCAACATGTAACTAAGCAAATGACATGTTTGCTTCCCACCACAACGGCTCAATAACTCTAGATCTCTTCTATGGATTTTCCACCACAAACAAACTTATCCGAACCAATCTGAAACTCTAGTGCGGCAGTAAAGTCATGGACATGGGTTAACAACCTCTATGGTTTTGATGGAAATCAATTTAGTCTCTCAAGGTGTAAAAGCATAGGGAAGAATTTTTCGCTTAGTCTCAAAGAAAGAAAGCTTTCTTAGATACTCTCACTCAAAGGGTAATTAAAGGTAGGTAAAATTTTAGGTTTCAAAAATCTTGAGTAAAATTAGAATTGCAAACTTAGTACTCTCGCTCGAGAGATGGTCAAGCAAAGTCTTTGACTTATTTTAAATATCGCTCTAAGTGAGGCTTGAGTGCCTTCTTCAATTTGACATTTTGAAACAGCTCATAATTAAACATTTTACCTAAAGTACTATGCAATAATTATTACCCTCATTGCATGGTTTTAAAAACCGGACCGGTGAGAGAACCGGAAAAGGGAGTGGTTCCTGTATCAGTGGTCCGACCGGGGTCCGACCGGTGGTCGAACCGGTGACGTCATAAATAATTTTTAAATTATATAAATTAATAAAATATATATAACAAATTTAACTAATAATATTTAGTTAAAAATATATATATAACAAATTTTAAAACTTTTATATGAGTTTTCACATCTTATATTTAGAAGAAAAAAAAAGTAACTAAACATATTAAAATTACAAAATAATCATATTTAAATCATAGAAGAACGTTTTATGTTTATTTGATAATATCATAAGTCAAAAATAGTATTTTCTTAGATTTATGGTAAGAACTTTCTTTATTTGACTTATTTGAAGATTTAAAAACTATGTATGAGTTTAAAATTTGAATGCCCTAATTTAAATTTTAAGTCTTCAAATTTTAATATGTTAATTAATTTTGTATTTTGATGTAGTTATAAATAGTATTTGCTATTTGAAGACTAGTTGTTGTTTTTCCAATGTGGGACTAGTTGTCTTGTACTCTTGTGAGAAAACTTATTCATCGTCCCACATTGGAAAAAGAAAAGAGAATGATACACTTTCTCCTCTATAAATACTACACTCTTTCAAGAATTTTAAATATGAGGGTGGGCTATATTAATTTGTGGGCCTACCATTCATTAATTAAATATTGGGTTGCCTTGTGTGAGCCAAACATTTAATGTTAGGTTGCCTTTTGTGTGAGTCAAACATTTAACATTTAATGTTGGGTTACCTTTTGTGTGAAGCCAAACATTTAATGTTAGGTTAATTTTAATGTAGACTTAACATATTAGTATTATTTTTTAAATAAAATTTTTTTGTATTTAAAAAGTGATCAAACCGGTTGGACCGGTCCGGTTCCCGGTTTTACCGGTTGAACCGGCGGTTTCCGGTTTTGCATCACTTTTTCTTTATTTCCGGTTTTTTAAGGAAACCGGACCGGACTAGGCACCGGTCCCCGGTTGAACCGGTTGAACTGGCCGGTCCGGTCCGGTTTTTAAAACCATGCCTCATTGACACAAGTTTTGACGCAGTAATGCGTGCCATCATAAATCAAAATCATAACAATCTCCTCCTTTGGAGATTTCATGACAAAACATTACATACAATTCAATGCAATAAAAAGCTACCCCATAAACCTCAAGTATTCATGCTACTTTTAATTACACAAGACTCAAACAAAAATTGCTTGAAACAACATGTATTCTTGAAATATGCATAAACAAATAAAAAACATTTATTAAAAAAAAATAATAAAAAAAAACGTAGATATTGGAAAAAATAGCCAGTTTACATTAAGCTTTAAACACATGACAAACTATTATCAAAATAAATCAAATGTCGCAAAATAACATCATCAAGAACATCAACAAACAGTAACATTAGCAGCATATTGGCATCAACTACCAACCTTAAAAACTATCCTACTCCCTCTTTTTGTCATGAAATGACAAAGGGAGAAAATCAATGATCACCACGTTGATGCATGCTCTTGAAGATCACACTCCATCCGGTCTAGTCGTTCATCCACGCACCTAGACTAAACCGTTTTGGTGACTCCCCTTTCTTTGTTTGCCCCCTTCCAATTGTGGTGGCTCTCCCCACTACAACAATATGCTTATTTGGTGACAAAATTTAGCAACAAAATATTTTTTTGTCTCCCAATATATATCTTAGGTGACGAAATATTTTATTTATTATCAAATATAAATCTTAGGTGACGAAATATTAACTTTGTCTCTACATTGTAAAACATACATTGGGTGATGAATAACTTTTTTCGTCACCTAAAGGTTAAAACAAAAAGGCGCCATGATTTTTGGCCGCGCCAAAATAATGACGGGTTATTGGCTACAAAATACTACGTCGTCTAAAATATCTCATTTTTAGATTTAGGCGCCCAATGTAATTTGTATTTACAAATTGGGAACGAAACACCATTTTCATCGCCCAATGTAATTTATATTTTACAATTTGGTGACAAAAAATTATTTTCCTTGCACAATGTAAGCCTCTTTTCTTTTCTTTTCTTTTTATTTTTTATTTTTTTTATTTTTTTTTAATTTTTTTTTATTTTAAGATTTAGGCGACGATAATCAATTTTCGTAGACCAATGTAATTTTTATTTACAATTCTGTGACAAAAATTTTGTCGCTCAATGTAATGGATGTAGTCAATGTGGAGCCTAAAAATTTTAGTCTACCGCCTTTTTTCTTTTTTAGATTTAGGTGACAAAAATGGATGTAATTTTCGTCACCTAAAATATTACATTTTTAGATTTAGGCGCTCAAAAATTTTAGTGTGGCATCTTTTTTTTATTTTTTTTTATTTTAAGATTTAGGCAAAGAAAAATCGTTTTTTGTCGCCTGATTTTATTTATGTTTACAATTTGGAGACAAAGTAATATGTGTTTACAATTTGATGACGAAAAATCTGTTTTCGTTGCCCAAAGATATCATTGTAATTTTTGTGTACAATTTGATTATATATGGAGAAAATACATGCAATTACTCACTACGTGCGATTGAACTCCTAACCTTGAAGTACTCAGTTCGTGTCATATGCTAAGGAAATCAATGTCCATCTTCATAAAAAGGTAATGTCACATATCCGGTCGTAACTGTTAACCCAGTGTAAGTATCACCAAAAACACCCATGGCTTATGGCCTGACTCGGTAGCCCACTAGCCCAGCCCACTTGGTGACATTTTGATATGAAGGTGAAAACTCATATACTACGCACCTAACCACTAGCAGATATATTTTATTTTACTTCAAAATATTATATATTAATCATATTAGACTTGGCCTGTGATTTTTCGCTGTGACCCGAACCAACTTGGCCTGACCCGTTGACCAATCAATAGCCCGCCAAGCCAAGCCTAGCCCACCAGGCCATTGCCGAACCTTACTCCAGTGAACTAGTACCTAAGTTGGTACGGTTGGTCAATACATTTATAGTTTGTTTCTTATAAAACCAACCCGTGCAACCTTCTTTTCTATTGCAATATTGTTTTTCACTTCTTTACTATTTAAATTAAAGTTTAGAAATCTTAAAGTTTTCTAATGATTGTGAAACATTGATTTTATATTACATTATATGAGTATTTATTAATAATAATTTTATTTGATCATGTGGTTCGACTGATGACCCACTAGTTAAACCATTGATCCAATGACCTGACTCCTAGACTAAATTAACATCTGGTCCGAGTTTAAGAACTATGGAGTAATGTTAGGTCTGTTGTAGACACATAATTAAGGGTCTCTGTAAATTTGTATCAAATGTGGATGTGTGTTTGATAGTGAAAATAAAGTTTATAAGTGTGTTACACTCTTCTAGAATGGTTGTTTGACATACTTGAGTTCACTGACTCGTGAGAATTTTAATAAATCATAGAAAAGTTAACTCGAGTTGAAACTTTTAGGACACATGCTACTCATATATATTGACCTGGTTTGCATTCCGACCTGATTCCGAATCCTATTTGTTTTAGGTTTTGTGTGTGAATTTGGGTTGTGGGGAATATAGACATGCGCTAATATCTATGTGAATGATTTGAGGGAATTTTTTGTTTTTGTGACATACGTTTTGCTTAATTTGTTTAGTTTAGTGATTTTTGTTAGGTTTTGTATGTGGGTTGCTAGGGATTGATGGAATTTAGTTCACTTCGTTTATTTATGAGATTTTAGGATGTGGGGAAGCAATTTTTTATTTATTTATTTTTTTAATATTTTAAGTAATAGGAGTTGAGTTTCAATTTAAACCCTAAGGGCAAATGTGCAAATGATTTGAGACATGCACTTATATCTATGTGAATGATTTGAGGGAATTTTTTGTTTTTGTAACATTGGTTTTGCTTAATTTGTTTAGTTTAGTGATTTTTGTTAGGTTTTGCATGTGGGTTGCTAGGGATTGATGAAATTTAGTTCACTTCATTTATTTCTGAGATTTTAGGACGAGAGGAAGCAATTTTTTATTTATTTATTTTTTTAATATTTTAAGTAATAGGAGTTGAGTTTCAATTCAAACCCTAAGGGCAAATGTGCAAATATGCATTTCATAGCACTTAAGCTTAGAAATGAGTGAGTAAAGGGCAAAAACATAAAAAAATCACAGAACGACCCATGGACCTTCATGAATACGATACTCGAGACCAAAGTAACTCATAAGAACTTACAGATTGATGATACAATACATTTATACTTTAATCGATGGGTATATAGCCAATGGCTTTTTATGTTGTTGTTTGGGTATATATTTCTTGTTTTTCTTTCTTAACTTTTTCAAAGATAGACACTACTTAGACAAGGATTGGTGCCACTATTTCTTTGTGAGCATATATATTATATTTTGTTGGTTTCGTTTTCATTTGGCAATTTTATGGATGATTTAAAATGTATAAATTTTCTATTTTTTTTTTTTTTTTTGGATTTTTAGGGATCAAGAAGAAAAATACATTTGGTGGTAAGCCATTTTAATTGTAATCTTTCATGACTAGAAATGTCCCACCTATGAGAAAAAAATGTCAAATTACGACAAAATGGCCCATGGACCGACACAAACACAACCCTCGGGTCCAAAGTAATACGTAGAAATTTGCAAAACATTGATAGGATCCAAGGTTAGAGAGTGATGCACAAATTTGCATTTCATAACACTTATGCTTAGAAACGTCCCGCCAAGGGGCAAAAATGTAAAACGGTCACGAAATGGCCTCTAGATTGACACGAACACGAATTTCGTGTCCAAAGTAACGTACATGTAGGAAATAACGGAATGATGATAGGACTCATGGTTAGAGAGCTTTGCGCAATAGTGTGTTTCATAGAACTTAAGCTTAAAAATGTTCCACCAAGGGGAAAAAATGTAAAAAGGCCACGACATATCCCGTGGACCAACACGAACACAACCCTTGTGTTCAAAGTAACATATAGTAACTTACAAAATGTTGATAGGATTCACAGCTAGAGAGTTATGCACAAACTTGTGTATCATAACACTTAAGCATAGAAATGTCCCGCCAAGGTACAAAAATGAAAAAAAAAAAACCACGAAATGGCTCGTGGACCAACATGAACATGACCCTCAAGTCCAAAGTAACACGTAGGAGCTTACAAAATAATGATAGGACTCATTGTTAGAAAGTTATGCGCAAATGTGCGTTTCATAACACTTATGCTTAGAAATGTCCCGTAAAGGGACAAAAACATAAAAAGACCATAGAAAGACCCGTCGATTGACACGAACTTGACCCTCGAGTCCAAAGTAAAACTTATGAACTTATAATAGTTTGATAGGGCTCACAGTTAGAGAGATATGTGCAAATGTGTGTTTAGTAACACATAAGCTTATAATGAGTTTCCAAAGGGTAAAAATATAAAATGACCACGGAACAGCCCGTCAATCTACATAAACACGACCGTTGGGTCCAAAGTAACACATACGAATTTACGAAAATGGTGTCATTAGTTTTATGTATGTGTAAAATGTTTCTTATATTTCTCACAGAAATAATTTTTTGGCTTTTAGGTTTTAATGTTGTCTTTTTTTATTTTGTACAGATTATATGAGTTTGGGGAAATGAAGACATATTTTCTTTGTGAAGTCATCTTTTTTTTTTTTGTATTGTTAGAAGACATCTTTTTCATTTGTATTAATTGTTGTATTGATTGTATTTATGATAATTTTAAACTTATATATTATTTTCTTTTGGAATGTATGAATGGTTTGTTTATAGATACGTTGTTGAAATTTCATTGATTTCTTAATGACAGGTTATAATGAGTAGCTATAAAATATTTGGCGATTGGCGATGCACATTTTCGTCACCGAACAGGTTGAAAAAACAAAAAACAATTGGCAATGAAATGTTTCTTCGCCTGAAACTCAATTGGAGAGGATATAAATTTCCTCGTGTAAAGATTATTTGGTGACGAAAATAGGTTTTATCGCCTATAGTTTATTGGGTGACGAACCATGTTTCGTCGACAAATGATCTTTAGGTGATGAAAATAAATTCCTCGCCAAATACCATTTAGGCGACGAAAACATTTTATCGCCAGGACTTTTCAGCGACAAACTATAGTCAACAAAACGATATTTGTCGCCTAATGTACTATTTTGTCACCAAGTATATTAGGCGAAGAAAATGAGAATTTTGTGCGACGAAAGTTTTCATTACCTTAGACCTATTTTCTTGTAGTGTCCCCTTGTAGAGAGCCTTCTCATAAGTCAGGAGGCAGCTCAATATATCTCTATTTTGTTGTTAGAGTTCATGCATGGATGTTGTTAGTAAGTTTGGTGACTTCCATATCTAAAACGGTGATGCATACTTACTTTAGTTGGGCGCTACTAGTAGCACTGCCAACTTGGTTGCTTTTGGTTTGGTGTTGGGTGTCCATCTCCCTAGTTAGTACCAAGCAACTTTCGTTTACCAGAAAAGATTCTAAAAAAAATTCACATAGACAAGGCCAACAAATAGATTAGTTGTTGAATTGTATGGTGATAGCATGTGACACCTATGAAGGTATAGAAAGAAGAAAGATCGAAGAGGGTGAGCCTGCGTGCTAGTCATTCATAGCACCAATCATAGCCTAGTGAGGAGTTCAGTTGTGATTCATAGCACCAGTGAAGCTTGTGGAATTGGACAGACCTAGTCACATATGCTAGTTGCGGGACATTTGCCTCTGAGATGCCACGTCACCTGATCTACGAGGTTAGTTATTCCTTAAAGATACGTGGACTATCTTGGCCATTACTCTCTATACTATTACGTCGGCAGAACAACAGGACTAGCAAATTTGATGACGTGGACTGGTCGGCACAGATTCCCAGTTGCTGAGTTGGCGGTTGTACGAGACTAACAAATTTGATGACATGGCCTGGTCAGCACAGGGTCCCTAAGTTGCCACGTCAGCAAGTCTACCGAGTTGACCTAATTTGTTGATGTGTGTTAATCATCCATCGCTATTGATTTTGAAAAGGACGCTACGTGAAGTTTTCCCCAAAGGGAAAAGTGGTGGTGGGTAAATGATGTCATCCTTATCATGTGTCTTGCCATTCCCTTTCCCATCAATTTTGGATGTTAGGTGTAAGTTGTATTGGTGTAAGAAGACTATTCGTAACACCGCCGAAGGTGATGGTCTAGCGTTAAGGAGTGTACTCTCAAGTGGTTTGGGGTGTGAAGGTTCTAGATTCGAATCCTACAATGATAAGCGTCTGGGATTAAACCTTACGATCTCGTTCTGGATCCGCTAGTGCCCACATAGGGTTAGGATAACAGCTATGACTCACCAGTTCCTTCCGGACCCATCGGGTAGGGTGCTACTATGGTCACGCCTAGATAGGAAAGCCATTCTGGTCGCCCCTTCCTACCTTTTTTTTTTTTTTTTTCTTTTTTTTTTTATATTATTTTTTTTAAAAAAAAGTATTGTTCATAAATCTATTTGTAATGATTACTTTGCTTTTTATGACGAGATTCCATTTTCTATCTTTGAGTCTTATGGGTTGTAGCTTGTTAACTGATTTTCAGTTATTGGTTCTAGTTATGTAGATGTGGCTTTGTAGGTTTGCAGTTCAGCTGCTGGATTTATAATTTCCTTTGTTGTGTTTAATGAAATTCTTGCTTGTAATCTTGTTTATTTTTTTAATTTGCAAAACTGAAAAACAAATAAATAAATAAACTCATCTAATTGTGGGTACAAAACACCTTTTTCCTTCTCTTCTCTTCATAAATAAGGAATTTACTTTGTCTGTTGTCTCTTCACAAACTAAGAATTTAGTGTGTCATCTGTTCTTATCATATGCCTTTTTCACTCTCATAATCTTTCTCCTGGTCATGTCATCATCTTTCATCCTTATATGCCTTATCTTTCTCCTGGTCATGTCATCATCTTTCATCCTTATATGCCTTTTTCATGTGATTACTAAGAGTCTAAGATGCTCATTTAAGATAAAATTTTATCCACTTATGTTGAGGCATGGCTTGAATTGCCTTTTGTACAAAGAATCCTATATCAACTAGAACTCCAATGAGTTTGGGGCAAGTAGTGTGATACTACTAGGCAAAGGATTCTTGAATCCTTTTTCTAGTAGAACTTAACTTAGTGAAGGTATATAAATATACCACCAGCCCTTGTGAAATTATAGAGTGTAGTCTTCTCAGTGCCGCGGCTAATAGAGTACATAGCACTAGTTTTACTGCGTGTGAGATTTGCTGTAGAGAAGAAGCTCTTGTGCCTTTTGTGTGAGAGAGACTAGAGTGTATTTGGGGTTTGGGTTTCTTGAGAGTCTTTGTGCCATAGTTGTAATCTCCCTATTTTATAGTGAAACTTTCTCCCTATCGCCGTTTGTGGATGTAGGCAGATTGCCGAACCACGTAAATTCTTGTGTTCTCTGTGCGTGCTTATTATTTATTTTGTCTTTACTATTATTGGTTTGAATCCCTGGGGTGCTATTTACACAACAATTGATATCAGAGCCAGGTTAGGATTCAATCAATTCGTTAAAGATGTCAAGCACCAAGTATGAGGTGGAGAAGTTTTGTGGTAAAGGAAATTTTTCTCTTTGGCAAAGGCGAATGAAGGATCTCCTAATTCAACGAGGAGTTCATAAAGCCTTACTTGGGAAGGCAAAGAAACCTAAAAAGATGATTGACGAAAATTGGGAAGAGATAGATGAGAAGGCAGCCAGTGCAATTCGTCTCAACCTAGGTGATGAGGTCATTCATAACATCCTAGAAGCAAAGACAGTAGAACAGATTTAGAAGAAATTAGAAGGTCTCTATATGAGAAAAAATCTGACAAACAAGTACATGAGGAAGCAAATTTACAATTTCCAAATGAAGAACGGTTCAGATTTGTTGGAGCATCTCAATGCATTTAAAATGTTGATTACTCAGTTGACAAATTTTAGAGTAAATCTTGAGGAGGAAGATACAACGATACTTTTACTAGCATCGCTCCCCACATCTTTTAATCATCTAGTGACTACGTTAATGTACAAGTATGAGACTTTAGAACTCGAAGAGGTGGCTATTGCTCTCCTATCACATTCTAAGATGAAGCAAGATGGTGATGATTCTCAAGGTGATGGACTTGTTGTACATTCAGAGTTGAATCACAGTAGAAACAAGTCAAGAGGAAGCAACTCCAACAAAGAAAGGTCTCAGTCTAGATCACGTGCAAAGAAGGATGTAGAGTGTTTTTATTTTCACAAAAAATGACTCTACAAAAATTAGTGCAAAGAGTTGAAAAAACACCTAGAGGAGAGGAAGAATGAAAAGAAGGCTGTAGAATCAGCTAGTGTTGTTGAAGAAAAATCAGACAACAGTGAAGTTGATGGAGATTTACTTTCAGTCTCATCAGGCAATGATGCTTTATCAGAATCATGGCTTTTAGATTATGCATGCTCCTACCATATATGCCCAAAGAAAGAATGGTTTGACACATATAAACCTTGCAATAGTACGGTCATAATGGGTAATGATGCTACATGCTTAGTTATTGGGATTGGTATTATGAAGATCAAGATGTTTGATGGAGTTGTGAGAGTTGAAGATGTTAGACATATCCCGAATCTCAAAAAGAATTTAATTTCTTTAGGAGTATTGGATGATTTGGGTTATTCCTATTCATCAAAGGGTGGAGTTATGAAGATTACTAAAAGTACCTTGTTAGTTATGAAGGGACAGAAAGTAAATCAACTATAGAGACTGATTGGGAACACAGTTGTAGGTGGAGTTATAGTTAACACTCCAACAAAGTCTAGCACAGACGACACAAAATTATGGCATATGCGACTTGGCCATATTGGTGAGCGTGGCATGTTAAAGTTACACAAGAGAAACTTGTTAAAGGGAGTGAAGACCTGCAAGCTAGATTTCTACAAGTATTGTGTGTATGGGAAGCAGTCTAGAGTCAGTTTTAAGACAGGCACTCATACCAGTAAGGGTGTTCTTGATTATGTCCATTCACATGTTTGGGGGCTAGTTTCAGTTCTTCTCACAGTGGTGCTTACAAATTCGTTAGTTTCATTGATGACTACTCTAGGAAGGTATGGATTTATTTTTTAAAGTGGAAGTCTGAGGTATTTAGCGTATTTAAAAAGTGGAAAGCACAAGTTGAAAATCAGACTGATAGAAAAATAAAATACCTTAGAATTGGTAATGGCATAGAGTATAGAGACAAGGAATTCTTAAAATTCTGTAAATCAGAAGGTATTACTCATCACTTTACACCACAACAGAATGAATTTGCAGAAAGAATGAACCAAACCTTAGCAGAAAAGGCTAGATGCATTAGATTGAATGCAAGGTTGTCTAAGGTGTTTTGGGCAGAGGCAGTTAACATAGCAAGCTTCATTATCAACATATCTCCCGCAGTAGATAATGATTTCAATATTCCGCAAGAGGTCTGTCAGGAAAACCAATTGATTACTCAAGTTTGAAAATCTTTGGTTGTCTAGCTTATGTGCATGTGCAAAGTAGAGAGCGTACAAATTTGGATCCAAAGTCAAGAAAGTGTATATTTCTTGGTTTTGAGAAAGGCGTTAAAGGTTACAGGCTTTGGGATCCAATCTCAAAGAAAAAGGTGATTAGCAGAGACGTCATATTTGATGAAACCTTTATGTTGAAACAAAATGAAGTAGAAGTATGTGAAGATAGCCCAAAGGAGAAATCAACAGCTCAGGTGGAGTTTGATGAGGATAATTTACATAGTAATAAGGATAATAAAGAGGATGACTCGTAGCAGCAACAGCATGAAAGGCCTTATTCAATTGTTAGAGGTAGAGAGAAATGAGTTCATAAAGCACCACAAAATATAGCTTTGAAGATATGGTTAGCTTTGCTCTCGTTACTAGCAGTGGAGATCCATTGTCTTACAAGGATGCTACAAACAAGAAATCCAGTGATAAATGGCTTGTAGCAATGTTAGAAGAGATGGAGTCACTACAAAAGAACAAAAATTGGGAATCAACAAAATTGCCCAAGAAAGATAAAGCTATTGGCTGCAAGTAGTTATACCACAAGAAACAAGCATTGTTAGAAGAGAAATGTGGTATATCTTTGTCAAAGATTCACACTAATGAGAATGCTTCTGACATGTTGATGAAGCCAGTTCCCACAGACGAGTTCAAGCATTGCTTGGACTTGATTGGTGTTCGCAGTTTGTGATAGCCTTGAAAGGCTAAGGTGGAGGCAATAGAGGAGTTTGGTTTGTGTAGCTTGATCTAATACAAGCCAAGGTGGAGATTTGTTGAGGCATGGCTTGAATTGCCTTTTGTACAAGGAATCCTACATCAACTAGAATTTAACTTAGTGAAGGTATATAAATATACCACCAGCCCTTGTGAAATTATAGAGAGTAGTCTTCTCAATGCCACGGCTAATAGAGTACAAAACACTAGTTTTAGTGCGTGTGAGATTTTACATAGAGAATAAGCTCTTGTGTCTTTTGTGAGAGAGACTAGGGTGTATTTGGGGTTTGGGTTTCTTGAAAGAGTTTTTGTGTCATAGTTGTAATCTCCCTATTTTATAGTGAAACTATGTAAGCAAATTGCAGAACCACGTAAATTCTTGTGTTCTCTGTGTGTGCTTATTATTTATTTTGTCTTTACTATTATTGGTTTGAATTCATGTGGTGCTATTTGCACAACAACTTATTAATACTCTCTCTCCCACTCACAAGATAACCACAATATTTCCTGTGTCCTAAGTATGTTATCCCTAAAGCTTTTTTCAAGTAATATTAACTTTAACGGAAGTTGCTCATTCAAACTAGGGGTGGCCACGGGTCGGGCGGGTCGGGTTTGGGGTAAATCCGTTGTCCGTCCGTAGAACTTAGGATCATGGATAATCCGTCCGTTAACCATCCATTGATTGGTACGGGTCGGGCGGGTCGGTTAGACGGTTGGGCGGGTCGGTTAGTCGGGTTTCGCGGGTTAGACGGAACACCAACACTCAAAACCACAACAACACTACCACACACAACTACAAAACTGAAACAACAACACAAATCTGATTTAACAAAAAAAAAATACAAATCTGAACATTTCCATCAAACTCAAACTACAATGTTAAAAAATATCAAGAACCCACAAATTTTCAAATATGAATAGACTTTCCAAACGCAAAAAAAAACCCCAGTCTTCACCAAATCAAATCTTTACCGGTCTCTGAGGCTTGCGATTCCAGATCGCAATCGATGCGGAGAAGGTGGGATCGTGAGAGATGCAGCTAGGGTTTGAGTGGATGAGGTGACGGCGGCTAGGGTTTGAGTGGATGAGGTCGCGGCGGCTAGGGATGCGACGGCGGCTAGGGTTTGATGAAGTGAGAGATGCGACGGCAGCTAGGGTTTGATGAAGCGAGAGATGCGACGGCGGCTAGGGTTTGATGAAGTGAGAGATGCGGCGGCGGCGGCTAGGGTTTGATGAAGTGAGAGATGCGGCGGCGGCGGCTAGGGTTTGAGAAAGTGAGAGATATGAGAGAATGAGGTCAGAGGGGGACGGTCTGAGTGGATGAGGTGGCGACGGCGGCCATGGCGGCTAGGGTTTGAGAAAGTGAGAGATATGAGAGAGGGAGCTGAGAAGTAGAGTGAGAAGAGAGAGGCAGAGAGTGAGAAGAAACTTGTGATGGTGAGGAGTATCGGGTATGGGTAATGGGCCAATGGCCATATATATATATATATATATTATTTAATTAAATATTGTCGGGCGGGCGGGTATCCACCCGACCAAAATTCCAAAAACCGTTATCCGTCCGTTATCCGGATATTTAAAATATCCGTATCCGTATCCGTCCGAATATATGCGAGCGGACGGGCGGGCGGGTGAGCGGGTCGGCCGGATTGGTCGGGCGGGTCGGGTTCTACGGTTTTTTGCCCACCCCTAATTCAAACAATAATACTCTATACAACCTTAATTAGTTCAATTATTAATTTATTGCATGACAGTTTGATATGGCCAAATGATTTTCGAATTGTCTAGATCCGAGATAAAGCTTTTCCAGAAACCTCTCGGCGCACAATAAAAGCTCCCTGCTATCATGTGCTTGAGTTCTTCTCCGACTTGTTCGGTGTTTTCTTCTCTCGCGAGGTCATTCCGAGAGTGCTCTTCCCTTTCCAGTAAGGGCTTTTTTTGCTCTTCATGGGCTTCTTCCTCGCACGGTGTGGGTACTCCGTAGCATCCCGTGGGTCGCTGACCACTTCGTTGTTGGAGCACCGTAGCGTGTGTGATTTTCTCGTCCCTTCATGGGCTTGTCAACCACTGTGGGTGGTTCCTTTTCGTCCATTACTGCCCAGAAGGTGAGTCCCTCTCCTGATTTGGCTTGTTATTTGTGTATTTGATGTGGATTGGTAGTGGATTTAGGCATGTAGATACTGTTGGGATAGCTTTTCTAGTTTTGTTATTGTGGTTGTTGTTTGGATTGGATTAGCTAAGATTGGATGTAGTGGTGAGGTTGTGATGGGGTGGATTGTAATTTAGTGGAAAGTGGTTGGGTGAAGGTTCAATTTTTTGCTAGTGGTTATGTGGTTTTTTGTTAGATTCCAAACCGGTTATTGTACAAATTGGAGGTGTTTGGTGTTTTGGTCTGGTGCTTGTAATTCCTAGGCTGTATGGGTTGTTGTTTTGTTAGTAAGTATTGTAATTATGAGCCTTCTAGGCTATATCGGTTGGGAAAATCACAAGCAGTTCAAGAACTTCGTGGGGTGGTTAAACGGTTAAAACCCCAAATTGTATTTCTCAATGAAACCAGATTATCAGATGCTGGTGTTAAGCATCTGCGATTACGATTAGGGATGAGAAATTCAATTTCGGTTAAGGGAAGAGACTCTAGGGGCGGGTTGGCCCTTCTTTGGATAGAAGACATCAACATTGACCTTCGCACTTATTCACATCATCACATTGATGTTGTTCTCAATCAAGACTCAGGAGTTTTTTAGCGGTTCACTGGTTTTTATGGCCACCCAGATACTACTCAAAGGCATAATTCTTGGAGTCTCCTCCATGCTCTCCATCAAAACACTTCCTTGTCGTGGCTGTGCAGTGGAGACTTTACTGAATTACTCTCAAATGATGAAAAATTCGGGAGGTGTGATCGTGCAGAGGGGCAAATGCAAAAAATTTGTGATGCTTTAAGTGATTGTGAACTTAGTGACTTGGGTTTTCAAGGATACCGATTCACTTGGTGGAACAAAAGATATGGGGTTGAACTAATCAAAGAACGCCTAGATAGAGCTGTTGCAAAGACAAAATTTTTACATTTATTCTCGCACACTTGTGTTTAGCACTTGCCGATGGTATACGCCGATCATCATGCTCTATTCATACAATTGCAACTTCCCAGTCCCAATATTTCGAGTAAAAAGAGGAGATTTAAATTTGAAGAATGTTGGATCTATCAAGAGGGGTGTGAAGATGTAATAAAACAAGGCATGGAATTCAACAGTTCAAGGGACAATGATGTTTGCGCTTTGGGAGAAAATAAAGTTATGTAGGATGGCTTTATTAAATTGGCAAAGAGCGAAAAAACCACCCATCCATTACTCTATCACACAGCTTCAACTTAAACTGAACTACTTGGAGGAACAATCTGAAGTTGATAATAAGGCTTGTACTGAGGTTCGTAAAGAATTATCTCATTTATTGCATCAAGAGGAACTCTCTTAGAGGCGAAGGTCAAGAGTATCTTGGTTGAAGGATGGGGATCACAATACCAAATTTTTCCATGCCAAAGCCTCGTAAAGACGAAATCAGAATATGATCCAGGGATTAAGGAATGAGGAAGGCCAATGGTGCACAATGAACCAAGGACTAGAAGAGGAAGAAATCAGATATTTTGGGAGCATTTTCACATCAGCCCAACCAACTAGAATTGAAGCAGTTACCAATTTGATGGAAAAAGAGTTACTCAAGCTATGAATGAGGAGCTACTTAAAGAGGTCCATCTGGATGAGGTCAAGCAGGCTTTCTTTCAAATGTTCCCTCTTAAAGCCCTAGGGCCAGATGGTATGAATGCTCTCTTTTTTCAAAAGTTTTGGCACATAGTAGGAACAGATGTAACCAAAGCCGTCTTATCCGCCTTGTCTGATGGACAAATACTAAAAACGTTAATTTCACTCATATAGCACTAATCCCTTAAGTTAAATCACCTGAGTCAGTTTCTCAATTTCATCCAATTAGCTTGTGTACAGTCATATACAAAATAGTGTCCAAAGTTCTCACAAATAGGCTTAAATCTATCCTTCCTCAAATTATTTCAGACAACAAAGTGCTTTTATTCTAGGCCGTCATATTACTTATAACATACTCGTCTTCGATGAAGTCCTTCACTATTTGAAAAATAAACGAAAAGGTAAAACTCCTCACATGGTTATTAAATTAGATATGTGTAAGGCATACGAGAGAGTAGAATGGGGTTATCTAAAAGTTGTGATGGAAAAACTAGGATTTGCTCCAAAATGGGTCTCCATGATTATGTCATGTGTAACCTCGGTATCCTACTCATTTCTAATTAACCAAGAGCCCATGGGTTACATTATTCCATCACGGGGACTTCACCAAGGCGACCCTATTTCCCCCTATCTGTTCCTATTGTGTGCCGAAGGGTTTACTACACTTTTGAAAAATGCAAAACATCGAAAGCATATCACAGGTGTTATTGTGGGATGGGGAGGCCCAAAATTAACTCACTTGTTTTTTGCAGATGATAGTATATTATTTTGTAGGGTTGAAACGGAGGAATGTCAAAATATTATGAGCTTGCTAGGGACATATGAAGAAGCTTCAGGTTAGAAAATCAATGCAGAAAAGACCTCATTATTCTTCAGTTCCAATACGCCACCTGAGGTACAATCTTAGATCCAAACTGTTCTAGGTGCCCTAACTATCAAACAAGCATAAAAGTATCTTGGGTTGCCCTCGATGATAGGTAGAAACAAGTCCAAAGCTTTTTCAGCTATTAAGGAGCGTGTTGGATCAAAGTTGCATGGGTGGAAGGAGAAACTCCTATCTCAGGCTGGGAAGGAAGTATTATTGAAAGCTGTTGCTCAATCCATTCCAACTTTTGCTATGAGTTGTTTCTTGTTGCCTAAAGGATGGTGTTCATAGTTAAATAAAATGATGAGAAATTTTTGGTGGGGGCGACGTAGATCGGAACGTAAAATGCATTGGATGGGATGGAAGAAGATGTGCAATGAAAAGAAACTAGGCGAAATAGGCTTTTGTGACTTGCATCTTTTTAATTTGGCATTATTAGCAAAGCAAGGTTGGAAGCTGTTGACTAGCTAGTCTTCTCTTTTATTTCATGTGCGCCTGCTATCTCCCTACTTCCACTTTCCTCAATGCTAAATTGTCTTCAAATGCATCATACACTTGGAGAAGTATCATGAGAGCTATGGATGTTCTACAACTTGGATTTCGTTGAAAGATAGGAAATGGTAGCCAGATCAAAATCTAGGAGGACCAATGGCTTCCAAAGCATAGCACATTTAAGGTAATCTCACCAAAACCCCAGCAAACTCCTTATAATTTTGTTTGTGATCTTATTGATGAAAATACAAAGACATGGAAAAGAGATTTGATTGATAATCTATTCCTACCTGAGGAAGCATCCATTATGAAAGCCATACCCCTAAACCCGCAAGATCCTCACGACAAAATTATTTGGGATGGAGCCAAATTTAGGGAGTACACTATTAAAAGTGGTTACTCTCTTTTGAAGTAGCGGATCAGAGTTGAGGTGGGAGAGCCTTCCAATCCTAATAGCTCTAAAGCTCTTTGGAGAGCAATTTGGACAGCAAATATCCCTAATAAAATTAAAATTTTCAATTGGAGAGCACTACATAATATTCTACCTACTAAAGTAAATTTGTTTGAAAGGAAAATTAGCTCTACATACTCTTGTGAATTGTGCGAAGAAGAACCTGAGACAAGTATACATGTATTATGGACTTGTTCGGAAGCGCAATCAGTTTGAAGAATGATATGATACCAGGCATAACAATGCGTGTTGGAAAATCAATATACAACGTGGAAGGATTTGATTTTTTAGGTTTTAAAACAAATCAATTGTCCTTGGAACTAATATTCATTATCTCTTGGCTTCTATGGAACAATAGAAATGCAAGATAAGCGGGGGAAAAAGTTATGAGCCATTCAACTCTGATACAGCGTGAGATGGACCTTTATTAGCAGTTCCAAGCAGACAAGGAAGGGAGGTCTTTAGAGCATTTATGCAGTTCTATGCAAGCAGACAAGGAAGGGAGGTCTTTAGAGCATTTATGCAGTTCTATGCAAGAGAGCTCTATATTCGAGGAAAGAGGGCAAAACCTTTAAGTTCTTTGGGGTTTTATGTGGCGATTTTGTTGTTATTACCATTAATATGTTTGTTTTGGGCTGAATCTATATTTTATGGTGATTTAGTTCCTTTTTCTTGGTTTTCTCCTGGTGCTTGCGTCTTCTAGTTGGCATCTACTCTTTGTTAGGTATACTTTTTGTACATAATTTTTTCTTATGATATTATTCTGCGTTTTTACCAAAAAAAAAAAATTAAAAAAAAAGGATTTTCGAATTCTCTGTGTCTATCCCTTTAACAAAGTCCATTCTCCACTATTATTATTGGTCTACATTAACCGCCACTCAAGGAGCTCTAGAAAATATACATGACCATTTGGTCCAGCCCTTTTAACAACAATATATAGTATAACGGAAATAACGCATGCCAAATTAAGAAAATCATATTCATAGGATAGAATAATGAACTAATTTAGGTATCGAAGCTTTAATTAGTTGTTGCCGTCCCTTGCTTTGGGATTAATTAATGGGCTTAAAGGTCAGTGGGGCATATTTTTAAGGGCATATGCATTACCCTCCCACTTTGTATGACCACATTGACTGCTTTAAAAACTTTATTCAGTGACTTTTGTGTCTTCTAGTGAAAAAAATAAAAAAATAAAAAATAAATAAAGACCTATAACATAATTTTTTATGCGAACCTCACTTCTATGATGCTTAATTAGTACTTTCAGGAAAAATGATGCTTAATTAGTAAGTTTGTTATCCTTAGATGTGTTTCAATTGTGTCGACCACTATCAAATATCAATGCCCTATAGTTACCAAAATTCCCCTTTGTTGTTGTCTTTGTTTTCTTCTTGTTGTTGTTATGGTTCTGTACTGCTGCCCTCTCTGTAGGGTTTTTAACTGTGACGTATGTCACTTTTGCCGTCCTCTCTATAGGGCTTTGTTTCCCTCATAGTAGGGTTGTATAATGGTTGTTTGGTTTCAATAAAACTTTAGTTTTCATCAAAAAAATTCCCCTTTGATTGACATGCATGATTGGAAATATTGACCTTGGATAGGAGCGGCCCAAATTGAACAACTTTTTGTAAGAAAGGATGATTTAATAATTAATAGTCTCACTTTAGGTTGTTTGTTTCTACGTTTTCCGATAGAAAATGATTTTAGTTGAAAATATTTTAGGAGAAATATCTTATTTTATACTGTTTGTTTGCATTCCTAACAATGCTAAAAAAAACAATTTCCAGCATTTGATTTGTATAAAAAATACTAATAAAATTTATACAATTTCTTAATGAATTTCTATTAAACAATCCAATCACACAATTGATTTCTTACTTCTTTTATGAAAAAACAAAACACAGATGACTAGTCCCTATGTTTGAGCAATCAATGGTCGCAGACGGCTAAGTGATGATCAATGACGATGGTCGTTGCGGTGGAGCTGGGTGGGTGGGTGGTTGGGGTTTGTTGCGAGAGGTTGTGGGGGTCTGTTGTGAACAAGTAAGGCATAAATTGATTTATACCTTGAAGTGTTTTTCGCGATCAAACTAAAATTATTTTCGGATTGACCACCCATTTCAGTTGCCCCAAGAACTCGAAATGGGGGAAAACGTATTTTCATTTGTCAAAAAATGTTCTCTTTAAATTTTTTATAATATCTATATTTTTATATAGAGAATAAGATTTATTAGTTTCATTTTTTTTATTCATAAAAGGTGATAATTGAATAGTTGAAAAAATAGAATTTGAAATATAGAATATAATTGGGTGAAAATTAAAGTACCAATTATCCTCAAATGGTCAATTAAAACATATTAAAAAAAATCCACAAATGTAACAAAGTGAGGATAAAATTTCAGAATTGTCCTCAATAATTAAAAATATTAAAAAAAAAAAAATGAAAGTGCGAAACATAATAAGGCCAAAATTGTTAAATCAACATGATGAAAGTTAAGGAATTGTTTGGTTGGAGGGATTTTAGAGATGATTGAAAATGAGGATGGATTGTGTTTTGCATATGGGCCAACAAAATTTAATTCCCCTAAATTTAAGAGAAAACTGGACAGAAAATAGGAAAAGGGAGCATAATTATAATCTTGCCCCACATGTAATCCAAATTTTCATTTGTTATTACATTATATTACTGTAATAAAATTTTGAGTACTAAGAAAAATAATAAAAAGTATTTTTATATAATAATAGTGGTATAGTAGTAATTAAAAGTTAAAACCAATTACTATTTCTTTTCTTCATTTTCTCCCCAACCAAACAAAGAAAGTTATAAACATTTTCTACGCTCCCACTTTTCTATCCCTTCTACAAACACACATGAAGAAAAATAACAATTTTCCCTTTTTTTTTTTTTTTTTCTTTTTTTTTTTATCCTTTCTATATTTTTCATCTCCACTTTTTCATCGTCTCAACCAACTCTAAAAAAAAAAAATGGGAGGGGTGTTATTGATGAAATTCAAATAGAACAAAATTTATCCTACTTATATGAAATATAAGAGTGTGTTTAGTTGACATTTTTAGTCTTGTTTTCAAGGTGCTTGAGAAATTGTTTCAGAAACAATTTTCTAGTGTTTTTCCACTCCTAAAACTTGTTTGACACTTGTTTTCTATTACAATTTTGTTATATTTTTAGTTCTCAATCATTTATCTCTAATATATATACTAGTCGTAAACCTGTGCGATGCACAGGAAAATTATTGAAAATAATATCTAAATTAATTTTGATTCCTTTTACTTCTTTTGTTGAATATGTTTTTTTTTTTTTAGTTCAAAATGTTGTAGGCAAGATCGATAAAGAGACTTTACGAATCGGATTTAGGATAGATCCTACTTTTTGGTTTAAAAAAATAACTAAGAAAGTATTTACCATAGGATAATTAAAATTTAATATAATGTAATTTTTCTTTTGGCATAAGTTGAATATAGTTCAATTCTTATAAAACACGATTCATGTTTATATTTACCATATGGATCATATTTCCATCCAAAAATAAAATAAAGGATACTTAAAATAAAAATGACAAATAAATATATGGACACATGATTATATGATCAAACCTAAAAAATTTTCATAACTCATTTCAAGCTCACATGGTTTCATTATAACAAATCCATCAATCTTTCTCCATTGCCAGCAACAAAATTAAATGAAATACATAAGAAAAAAAAAAGGAACTCTAAAAATCTTGATGAAAATTGATAATTATGATTATTATTAAAAGATATTTATATTGTGTTTATATATGGAATATATTTTAGTATTAGACATTAATTATGATTGTGTTTTATATATGGAATAATATATTCTTATATTAAAGAAAATATGATGTGTCAAAATTCTAATGGAAGGTTTAATAATAGAATAAAATTTAAATTCAAGTTAGAAAATATATATTAAAATAATGAGGTGTAAAATTGTGAGATTTCAAAAACTTATGTGGCGCAATATGATGAGGTTAACTAAAAGTTAAAAAGTTTCGGTTTTACATTATAGTATAGATTTGTTAGGGTAAATTACATTGACACCCCCGATGTTTGGTGAAACTAAACTCGCTACACCTTCTTTTCAACAAATGACACATTGCTCCAAAACTCCCAAAATAATTCACACTCCGTTCCAAAAATGAAGCGCAATATGAATTATTTTAGGGTGGAGTGTGAATTATTTTGGAGCAGATTGTCAATTATTTTAATCATTTTGGGGGCAGAGTGTTTTTCTTAAAAATCAGGTGTGCCGAGTGTAATTTCACTATAAACTCGAGAGGTGTAAGTGTAATTTATCCTATTTGTTATTATATTTGTTTAATAATAACAACCACCCCCAAAATCGCACAACAACCCACCTTCCACGGTGACCCACTAAGCCGCCCCTCCCGCCCCCCCCCCCCCCACACAATAACCGATAATTATATATGCAAATATATTATATATATATATATATTATATATATATCCATCCCTGTAGTGGTAGAAAGAGCTGTCTTTTTCTGCTATTTAGTAGGTCCTACACTCCTACTCACTACGTTACTGAATAATCTGATTACGCAATGGTTAATCCAGTAATAGGCTTCATCAGATGTGGTCTAGACCATTTTCAAGTTCCTATCATGCCATAAAAAGAAATGGGGGTCTTTTTTACCTTTTGCCTTTTTCTACTCAGTTGCATGTTTAAGATGGACAAGTAAGCAAGTTAGTATGAGATTAGAAGATGGACTGCACGCAATGTGTCAAATTTGAACAAAAATTCTCTCTTTTTTTTTTTTTTTTTTTTTTTTTTTTTTTTTTTTTTTTTTTTTTTTTTTTTTTTTTTTTTTTTTTTTTTTTTTTTTTTTTTTTTTTTTCCTCTTTCCCGAAGAGACAAAAGAAACTCTAAAAAAAGGGGATTAATTAAAAATCCCAAAAGTATAGAGCTTGTTTGGTATACACTTTTACAAAATTGTTTTCGTGTTTGTAAAACAGAATTTGTGGGCCCCAAGTTGACCTCCAAGTTGAATGCCTTTTGGGTTTTTGTTGATTTCTTATAGTGATATGGCACACATAGGAACACGCAGGGAAATTCTTAGGTCCTGCAGTGGGACCGTCCCATAAAAGGTGTCAAAATTGTAATATTTGTGTATATTTTGATAAAATATTGTGTGTGTTTTGATAAAATGTCTATAAGATGTTGTAAAATATGTATAGTTTTGTAGTAAAGTTAACTTTATCACAAATATTATTAATTCTACCCGAATTTACACATTTTATTTTTACAACAATAAACACACATATATCAATACGGACGCAACATTTACCACAAAACACACAAATTTTATCAAAATCTACACCAATCCCATGGTGGGACCTAAGTGCTTTCCCAAAAGAGGAATGGGGGTTGGCAATCTCCTTGTCTCAATACCCTAAAAGGATGGAAAGGCCTAAAGGGACTAATGATTATGTGAAGTTGAAAAAGTTGAAAACTTTATATGCTATCAGCGGCAACCAAAGAGAACCGAAATGTGACATTCAAACAACTAATCAACTTCTTCTATCCATTTTGCCAATAGCAACGTGAGCGTCACTATTAGGGGTGTAAGCTTCACTGACACAACCGAAAAAACTGCAAGAACCACACCTAACCGAAACGCACAGCGCCAAAACCGATCTTAATAGGTGCAGGTGCACGTGCGTGTAATAGGAAAACCATACTATAAGGTGTAAGTGCATAAATCCAGAGAAAACCATACTGCACCTCACCGATTACACTTCTAGTATATTATACTTGTATGCTAATGGTATATGCATGTGATGTTATGTTATATTTGTATTCTAATGGTATGTGAAGGATGAGATTGAGTTATATTTGTATAAGGATGGTATATATGTGCATGTTGAGATTAGAAATTATGATTCATTCTATGAGATATGTATGTTATAATTTTGTTCTTCTTAAATATTCAGGTTGAGATTGGAAACTATGATTTATATTTGTATGCTATAGTCAAGGTTATTAAAATCCCGATTCGAATCTTAAAATCTTACGATTTTACGATTCAATATTATGAAAACGATTCGAATCTTAACTGAATCTTAAATGTGGTAGAATCTTAATAGAATCCCGATTTGAATCTTAGAATCTTTAGAATCCCGATTTGCTTCCGATTCTATACGATTCTACTGCACAAGGTTTATTCGGATTTTTTGAGTTTTTTTTTTTTTTTTTTTGGGCCTCCAATGAAAATTTAGCTTGTATTGGGCTGATTTTTACTTTTTAGTATGTTAGTAGCCTGCCCCTTTTTTTTTTTTTTTTTTGATAAAAAGTAGCCCGCCCTTTTTTTTTTTTTTTTTTAATAAGAGAAGCCTGCCCATTTTTCTTTGGAGGATATCTCTTCAGATGATGAGTGGATAGCTACAAAAGAGAGTCCAAATGAACCAAATGAAAGAATGGCCAAGTGTCTTTCATAGGGATGCTCAAGAGGAAGATGAAAATGGTAAGTAGGTTTTAAATCTTGTGAGTTATGACTTATGACTTCCTTATTAGATCTTTATAAAATTTTGAATACAATTTGTTTTTGTTCTTTTTTGCTAGGTGATAAAGATAAAGAAATTCATAATCTTAGTGATTGTGAACTTGAAAATGAAGTAAGAGATTTTGATGATTTTCCCATAGATGATTTAGATGGAAGCAACGACATTTATGGTGAAGGTCTCCCATTAGAGGACAACATTCATCCAATCAATGATAATCTTGGTTTTTAGATCTTAATTATTCACATTGAATAATAAGTAATGTGTTACTTTTGTCACAAAATCACCATTGTGGAAAATGGCTGGGAAATATTTTGATTTATGTAGTGTTATTATTTGGAACATTATGTATCTTTGTTGTTATGTGGTATTAAAACTTGGAACTTGAAAGTTTGAAGTTTGAAATTTGTCATTGGCTAAAATACACTATTGGTCCCTAAAGTTCACACATTGAGCACTTTTGGTCCCTGAAGTTTGAAATGAGCGCTATTAGTCCCTAACATTTCAAAAATGAGCGTTATTGATCCTTCCATCCAATTCTGTTAGTTTAATTGCCTAATTGGTTAACGGAATGATGATATCACATTTTATTAATGATGTGGCACAATATTTTTTATTTAAAAATTACACATAATCAAAATAGCATGAGCTAACTCGGATAAATTCATAACCCATAAAACTGACCCACCTCAGTAGAGCCTGCCTAAACCCATAAATCCTTAAATCGGTTTTCTATATTCCCCAACCCAAAAATCTCCAAACCAGAGATTGAAACTCTCAATGTTTCTTATCTTGTACTTGACATGTAATTAAGTCCTTTGTTGATAAGGTCTAATTAAGTAGTCCTATGCAGCATCATCTTTGAAGCTTCACGTCTATTGGACCATTAATCAATATCTCCAGAATCTCTCTCTCTCTCTCTCTCTCTCTCTCTCTCTCTCTCTCTAAACTTCAACATCATTTGAATTTTCGTTTGAAAGGAACAAAGGCTTTGTTTAATTAAATGCAAACTACAACAAGAAAGCCATAGAGATATCTTATTCGCCGGTAGTGAATGTTAGAAAGATGGAAGATGGTGATGGTGATGGCGATGCGATGGCGGCGGTCTAATTAAGCAGTCCTATGTAGTATCATCTTTGAAGCTTCACATCTATTGGACCATTAATCAAAATCTCCAAAATATCTCTCTCTCTCTCCAAACTTCAACATCATTTGAATTTTCGTTTGAAAGGAACAAAGGTTTCGTTTAATTAAATGCAAACTACAACAGGAAAGCCATAGAGATATTTTATTCGCCTGTAGTGAATGTTAGAAAGATGGAAGATGGTGATGGTGATGGAGATGGAGATGGCGATGGCGATGGCGGCGGTCTAATTAAGCAGTCCTATGCAGCATCATCTTTGAAGCTTCACGTCTATTGGACAATTAATCAAAATCTCCAAAATATCTCTCTCTCTAAACTTCAACATCATTTGAATTTTCGTTTGAAAGAAACAAAGGTTTTGTTTAATTAAATGCAAACTACAACAGGAAAGCCATAGAGATATTTTATTCGCCTGTAGTGAATGTTAGAAAGATGGAAGATGATGGTGATGGTGATGGGTGATGGCGATGGCGATGGCGATGGCGATGGCGGCAGTGGTGGAGATGGCTTAGGCGTTATTAGTGGCAGCACTCATGGCTGTTTGTGAGTTTCAATCTTTCATTTGGAGATTTTCTAGGTTTGGGGAAAATAATAGTAAATTGATTTGGGGATTTATGGATTTCGGGCGGGACTGTAGGCATCTGGGTTATGAATTAATCCAGGTTAGCTTATGGGTATTTTGATTATGTGTAATTTTTATTTAAAAAATATTGTGCCACATCATTAAAAAAATGTTACATCATTCTTCTATTAGCCACATAGATAATTAAACTAACGGACTTTGATGGAAGGATCAATAACGCTCATTTTTGAAACTTTAGGGACTAATAGCCCTCATTTCAAACTCCAGGGACCAAAAGCGCTCAACGTGTAAACTTTAAGGACCAACAGTGTATTTTAGCCTTTGTCATTTGGTATTTAGTAGTTGATGACTTATTGCATTTTATAAATTTTATGCCAAAACTTATTTATTTTTTAATGATTCTTTAACCTATGTTATGAATTATAATTATTTATATATTTTTTATTTATTTTTTATTTTCGGAAAGTAGAATCTTACGATTCACGATTCGATTCGCGAAACCCTCCCAACGATTCAAGGTAGAATCCCGATTTTAATTACCTTGGCTATAGTTAGCTAAATTTTTTATTTGTTGTAAATGTGGATTTTTTAGATTAAAATTGACATTTGGACTGGTCCAATCTGACCCAAATGAGTCCAGCCCAAACCGCAAGATCGCACCAAACCACACCACACCGCGCCAAAACCGATCTTAATAGGTGCAGGTGTAAGTGCGTGTAATAAGAAAACCGCACTATAAGATATAAGTGCATAAATCCAGAAAAAATCGTACTGCATCTCACTGATTACACCCCTAGTCACTATTGGCTCAATCAACCACAGCAAGGGGCAAAGGACCAGTGATCATGAGAATGAAAATAGCCACTACCTATGAAGTAGTGGCTATTACCTAATAAATGTACACTACTACTTTTTTTTTTTTTTTTTTAACTATAATTGATTGAATGACACGGTTCATCATGAGAATGAAAAATTTATTTTGTCTAACAAGTTTTTAAGGTAAAATAAAACATAAGATATTTTCATATTTTAAGAGAAAGCTCAGGGGGTGATATCATTAACTTGTCGGAAAAGGATCATTCATTTTATGGTCGAAAAGTTCAAAATTATAATAAACGAAATGAATTCGATTTGAAATAGAAAGATCTTGTACCCTAAAAGATAATAACAAAATCAAACATACATAGATAGATATCCATTCATTGAAATTCATTAAATACAACTCTTATCCTTATTTCGAAGCTGACACTATCATCTTACTTATTTTGGTAGTCTTCAACTATAGCAGAATATCCACCAAACCATTTAAAGCCTTGGAGATAAGTGGGCCTTGAGCGGATACTTCATCACCATAGTGAACTCCTGCTTCTCTGACAAATCAACCCCATCACCATCACCATCCACAGCTCTCCACTCAAAATTCCAAACCAAATTGGCCACAAAATACTCCAAATGAAGGATTGCCAAACCATAGCCAGGACAAATCCTCCTCCCCACACCAAACGGCATCATCTTAATCTCTTTGCTTCCCGTTATATCAAACACTTCCCCTTTACCATCACCATCACCATCACCACCACCAATCAAGAATCTCTCAGGCTTGAAAGCCATGGGATCCTCCCACACTTTCGGGTCCCACCCCATTTCCGCCACCATGATATTCAAAGTAGCATTCTTTGGCACCAAGTAGCCATCCAAAACCACATCCTCAGTCACCGCATGTGGCAACACAAAATGCCCAGGTGGGTGTCTCCTTAAACCCTCCAAAACCACTGCTTTCAAATAAGGCATCTTGTTCAAATCCTCTTCCTTCACTTCCTTCACCTTCTCTCCATCCCCCATAACCCCTTTGATTTCCACAAAAAGCCTCTCTTGGATATGTGGGTACTTCACCAGATTCGCCATGATCCACTGCAATGCTGTCGAGGTAGTATCTGTGCCCGCGTCGAGAAACTCCGAGCACAAGCTAATCATTTCATCCCCTTGAAGCTTCCTCTTCTCCTCAGGCAACTCCAAATCCAGTAAAGTATCAACGTAGGACACCACGAACTCATCATCATGTTTGTCTTCTATAGCCTTAGACGCTCTTTCTTGCTTCACTTTCCTCCTCGCTTCTATCAAAGGCATTAACACAGAGGCCTGGTTTCTCCGAAGTTCAAACAACTCTTCCCAACGGTTACGGAATATTATCTTTCCAATACTCGGCCAAAAATTGAGTATGCTAAACCGATCAAAGCTCAAAAGCAAGCTACGCTGTACTTCTTCGATTTCGTGAATCTTACTCTCGCCGAGTTTATCTCCAAAACACATCAATACCAACAAGCAAAACATGGAGTATTGCAAATGGTCCTTCACCAAAACCGGGTCACCAGATTTGGAACTTAGACGCGAGGCGATTGAGTAGGATATCCAAAACCCACTTGCGCGCGTGAGAGTATGATTTCACTCGCGAAGGATGGAGAATCTCTGATGTGAGATTGCGGCGGAAAAGACGCCACGTGGGTCCATAATATGCGGAGCTGATGTTATGCTGGTTGCAAGAGGATAATCACGTTTGTAGGGAGTGGAGGTGGGCGATCAGCGAAGACGGCACCGTTTTGGACTAGAGCTTGGTGTGCGATAGAGCGGTTGGATATAAAGATAGCAGGGCGAGAGCCTATGCGGAGAGTGACAATGGGTCCGTACTTGGCTTGGAGATTGCGGAGAATGGGTTCGAGCTCGGAGAAGGGCTTGAGGAGCCATAGGAGGTTGCCGAGGATTGGGATGGTGAATGGTCCAGGAGGGAGTTTTTTGTTGGAGTTGGAGTTGAGGAGGAATCTGAGGATGGCTGAGACGCAGAGGGAGATAAGGATGATGAGCCAGGTTTCTGTTTCCATGTTTGTGTTTTTTTGGTTATCCGCGTGGGAAAAGAAAGGGAGAGTTGTATGATTTCAGTGGCTGGTTTGTTTGAGTGGTGGATAGGTTATCGTAATATAGAGATGGACCATCCGTAAGGAAAATTATTAGATACTGCCATACTGGTCATAGACTCGCGTTATGCGCGAAATATGTAATGATTTTGTTATAAATGATATAACCTAAGAATGGATACCATTCTCTTTCTCCTATTATCTCTTATGAAAACATAACTTAGATATGTTATTTTGCAGCTATCACTAATATAGGATGAAAAAACACCACATAAATGGGTTAGAGAGAGAGAGAGAGAGAGAGAGAGGATCCAAAACATTTTTCAAGGTAGAATTAGAATATTCATGATAGAGAATCGAAAATAAATAGTCATGATAGAATTAGAATCAGACAGAGAACCAAAATTAAATATTCATGATAGCATTCAAATTAATTTTTAATGGAATAGTGAACAAAAAAATATTCCTACCAACCTTATTTTCACCATCCTCGAAATTTTATTTGTCAAGTTGGTTTTTTGCAGTGTAACACATCCTTATATATAGAAAAGCGCATTTATCATAATGAATTTAATGAAAATTAATGATTGGTATAAAACTTCCAAATGTGGGTAACATAACGGGAAAATAGAGGTGGAGTAATTAAGAGTAAATAAATGCGTGCTACTTTTTAAATTCCAAATGTGGCTGACATAAATGAAAATTAAAAACCAATGATGACTATAGACTTTACAAATTCCAAATATGTGTGTTATAACGGAAAATGATTTAATGAAATACATTGATGGCTTTAAATTTTTTTTAAATGAGAGTGATATTACCGAATAAAAAATAATGATGGCTCTTCACCTCCAAAGGGGTGGCAATATTGGTTTGCAAGAGGAAAAATATGGGTGATATGACATACAATGATGTGGCTTCATGTATAGCCTTGACTATTACTATTAGATATTGTACATAGATATTTCCTTAAATTGACGTTTCAAATTATTTGACTAATCAAATTTCAATTGAATGTGGGTATTAAAAGATAGATATAAATATGGGTGGCATAAAAGGAATATATTCTTAAATGGACATTTTAAATTATTTGACTAATCAAATTTCAACTGAATGTGAGTATTAATAGATAGATATAAATGGGGGAGGGAATATTTAAAAAAAAAAATTGAAATAAGAAAATAACATATTGATTGAAAAGGGAAATAGAATGCTAGCTGACGTGGTTTTTTATGGAGAATAGAAAGTCTGATGTGATATGTCTTAAGAGAAAGCTGAGGCCTTATCTATTAGTTTATATAATAGAAAAATAATGATTGGTATAAAACTTCCAAATGTGGGTAACATAACCGGAAAATAGAGGTGGAGTAATTAAGAGTAAATAAATGCGTGCTACTTTTTAAATTCCAAATTTGACTAACATAAATGAAAATTAAAAACCAATGATGACTATAGACTTTACAAATTCCAAATATGTGTGCTATAATGGAAAATGATTTAATGAAATACATTGATGGCTTTAAATTTTTTTAAAATGAGAGTGACATTACCGAATAAGAAATAATGATGGCTCTTCACCTCTAAAGTGGGTGGCAATATTGGTTTGCAAGAGGAAAAATACGGATGATATGACATACAATGATGTGACTTCATGTATAGCCTTGACTATTACCATTAGATATTGTACATAGATATTTCCTTAAATTGACATTTCAAATTATTTGACTAATCAAATTTCAACTGAATGTAGGTATTAAAAGATAGATATAAATATGGGTAGCATAAAAGGAATATATTCTCAAATGGACGTTTTAAATTATTTAACTAATCAAATTTTAACTGAATGTGAGTATTAATAGATAGATATATATGGGGGCGGGAATATTTAAAAAAAAAATTGAAAAAGAAAATAGCATATTGATTGAAAAGGGAAATAGAATGCTAGCTGACGTGGTTTTTTATGAGAATAGAAAGTCTGATGTGACATGTCTTAAGAGAAAGCTGAGGCCTTATCTATTAGTTTATATAATAGAAAAATAATGATTGGTATAAAACTTCCAAATGTGGGTAACATAACCGGAAAATAGAGGTGGAGTAATTAAGAGTAAATAAATGCGTGCTACTTTTTAAATTCCAAATTGTGGCTGACATAAATGAAAATTAAAAACCAATGATGACTATAGACTTTACAAATTCCTAAATATGTGTGCTATAATGGAAAATGATTTAATGAAATACATTGATGGCTTTAAATTTTTTTAAAATGAGAGTGACATTACCGAATAAGAAATAATGATGGCTCTTCACCTCTAAAGTGGGTGGCAATATTGGTTTGCAAGAGGAAAAATACGGATGATATGACATACAATGATGTGACTTCATGTATAGCCTTGACTATTACCATTAGATATTGTACATAGATATTTCCTTAAATTGACATTTCAAATTATTTGACTAATCAAATTTCAACTGAATGTAGGTATTAAAAGATAGATATAAATATGGGTAGCATAAAAGGAATATATTCTCAAATGGACGTTTTAAATTATTTAACTAATCAAATTTTAACTGAATGTGAGTATTAATAGATAGATATATATGGGGGCGGGAATATTTAAAAAAAAAATTGAAAAAGAAAATAACATATTGATTGAAAAGGGAAATAGAATGCTAGCTGACGTGGTTTTTTATGGGAATAGAAAGTCTGATGTGATATGTCTTAAGAGAAAGTTGAGGCCTTATCTATTAGTTTATATAATAGAAAAATAATGATTGGTATAAAACTTCCAAATGTGGGTAACATAACCAGAAAATAGAGGTGGAGTAATTAAGAGTAAATAAATACGTGCTACTTTTTAAATTCCAAATGTGGCTGACATAAATGAAAATTAAAAACCAATGATGATTATATACTTTACAAATTCCAAATATGTGTGCTATAACGACTATAGACTTTACAAATTCCAAATATGTGTGCTATAATGGAAAATGATTTAATGAAATACATTGATAGCTTCAAAAAAAATTTAAAATGAGAGTGACATTACCTAATAAGAAATAATGATGGCTCTTCACCTCTAAAGTGGGTGGCAATATTGGTTTGTAAGAGGAAAAATGCGGGTGATATGACATACAATGATGTGGCTTCATGTATAGCCTTGACTATTACTATTAGATATTGTACATAGATATTTCCTTAAATTGACGTTTCAAATTATTTGACTAATCAAATTTCAACTAAATGTGCGTATTAAAAGATGGATATAAATATGGGTGGCATAAAAGGAATATATTCTCAAATGGACGTTTTAAATTATTTAACTAATCAAATTTCAACTGAATGTGAGTATTAATAGATAGATATAAATGGGGGAGGGAATATTTAAAAAAAAAAATTGAAAAAGAAAATAGCATATTGATTGGAAAGGGAAATAGAATGCTAGCTGACGTGGTTTTTTATGAGAATAGAAAGTCTGATGTGACATGTCTTAAGAGAAAGCTGAGGCCTTATCTATTAGTTTATATAATAGAAAAATAATGATTAGTATAAAACTTCCAAATGTGGGTAACATAACCGGAAAATAAAGGTGGAGTAATTAAGAGTAAATAAATGCGTGCTACTTTTTAAATTCCAAATGTGGCTGACATAAATGAAAATTAAAAACCAATGATGACTATAGACTTTACAAATTACAAATATGTGTGCTATAACGGAAAATGATTTAATGAAATACATTGATGGCTTTAATTTTTTTTTTTTAAATGAGGGTGACATTACCGAATAAGAAATAATGATGGCTCTTCACCTCTAAAGTGGGTGGCAATATTGGTTTGCAAGAGGAAAAATATGGGTAATATGACATACAATGATGTGGCTTCATGTATAGCCTTGACTATTAGATATTGTATATAGATATTTCTTTAAATTGACGTTTCAAATTATTTGACTAATCAAATTTCAACTGAATGTGGGTATTAATAGATAGATATAAATATGGATGACATAAAAGGAATATATTCTCAAATGGACGTTTTAAATTATTTGACTAATCAAATTTCAACTGAATGTGAGTATTAATAGATAGATATAAATGGGGGATGGAAATATTTAAAAAAAAAAAAGTTGAAAAAGAAAATAGCATGTTGATTGAAAAGGGAAATAGATTGCTGACTTGGTTTTTTATGAGAATAGAAAGTTTGATGTAACATGTCTTAAGAGAAAGCTAAGGCCTCATCTATTAGTTTATAGTAGACTATAACCCGCGCAATGCGCAGCTCTTTTTCATTATTTTTCTATAAATAAGTTCCTAACAAAGCAACTAAACTAAGAAGAATGAAGAAATAATAACAATAATGAAAAGGAAAAAAATTTTAGAAAAAAAAAGAGTGCAAAATAGAAAATGTAAATAATTTTTCTTTGCGCTTAAAAATAGAAATGATCATTTTTATTATATCTCATCAAATGTATTATAATGATTTTTATTATATTTCATCAACTGGGGATATTGAACATAAAGTCAATTGGGGGTTTATATCCTGGGGTTGTATTGACTTAGCAAAAAATAA
>OU015761.1:47590812-47625878 GCA_907173295.1 Fagus sylvatica
GGAATACTATTTTGAATCACACATGGGACCTACTTCCAGTGGTGCTCTTTGTGCTATATCACCATCTTCTCCCTCCTTGAACTCAGTTTCCAAGTCTAATCCAAACCCAGCATCACTTCCATACAAGTCTCGATCCCATTGACCATCAAAATCGTTCTTCTGATCACTTTTTGGTGGAACCGAGGAGGTCGTGAAGCCATCTTTCAGTCCATCTTCCACCTTCTGTTTCTTTCGGGGAGAAAAGGAGCTTGCAGAACCATCACCATGTGGTTCTGACTCAGATGGCTTTTGCTTAGCCTCATCCAATGGTGAGGTCTCAGAAGCTTTCAATGCACCACCTAGTTTCTGCTGCTCCTCAATGATCTTCTGCAAGTATTTACCCTGAGCTTCTATTCTCATTTGTAACTGTCTTTGAACCTGCAATGTGTTTTTCAAATAAATCAGTACGCATACAAATAACAAACAGATATACAGCCCTTGGAACTCACTCATCATTTGTGACCTGCATTCGTACTATAAAAAGAAGAATCAAGGAAAGAGTTCCAGTATTACTTGCCATGCTTGATCTTATTGGGAAAATAAAAACCTTGCCATGCTTGAAATAAACATGCAACAAATAGATATGGGCTACATGTGCTACAGAAATTTGCTCATTTTCCTTCACCCTCAGTGATTAATAAAAATTAGTTTCATAAGAGTAAATATCTTTATCATGCAAAACACAATAACTAAAGGGTACATCTGGAACCATTAGCTACTACTCCATTTGCTAATTCAATCCCATACAAATGAAAATCATCACGGCATGCAGGAAATTAAAGGGATAGAAGTGTGACCCAATGATGAAGGTAAATAACATGTGATGTATAAAACCATTTCTAATTACTCCAGTTTTGTTTCCCTTTCTGTCTAATAAAATGAGACTTGGTAGAATTTGTTAAAGAAAGATAGTCTTAACAACCTTTCAGTTAGCTAATTCTTATGTTCTCTCTATTTCCCTTCAATACATTAGCATTTCCTTTTTTTTTTTATAAGTAAGAAAATTTTATTAAAAGAAACAGGCCTTGAATACTAGGTGTATACAAGAAACCTCCAAAGAATTTAGAAACAACAATGGTCTATTAATTCCGTAATGGAATTAATAGAAGAAACCCCCACAGAATTAACCCAAGCATACAGAGTTTGAAAAAACAGCAACTTGATATCCACCATTGAACTTTCACAATCCTCAAAAAGGCGAGCATTCCTCTCCCTCCACAAACACCATATCACACAATGAGGAACCATCCGCCATATGGCCATATTCCGAAGATCAGCACTACGGATCTGCCAAGCCGCCCAAAGCTGAATCACCTTACAAGGCATTACCCAATCCAACCCAAATAAACCAAACACCATAGACCACAACTCCCGAGCCAAAGGACAGTGAAGCAAAAGATGATCAATACATTAGCATTTCCTAAAACCCCCCATTCACGGCAAAAGAAAAATGTAGAACTTGCAGACTAAAACTACAAGTTAAAGAGTTGCAGACAAAATAATAGCCCTCTTTCAGCAATTATAAAAGCGAAATGAGAGCATGAGACCAAACCTCCAACTGTTCATGAAGGCGCTTCTGAACCTCCATTTGCATCCTCAGTGCTTCGTTAATTTGCATTCCCCTGAAGAACAGGACAATTCGGTAGATTATTAGAAGTAAAGAGAACATGAGCCAAAGAACTGTGCATGTAATGCAGTATATAGTTTTGCAAGAGGTCAAAGATACTCACGGGGAGGAATCTGTTCCAGAAAGGCTGTCTCCAGAACTTTTCTTCTCATCTTTAGAACCTAAAGGTTAAAAGCGGAATTCTCCAAATTTAAATGCATTTACCCAAAATGTAGAAACAAAATTCTATTGCTGAAATACAGAGAGAGAAAGGAAAATGGGCACCTTTGCCATCACCAGGAGATTCTGGAAGGTACTTTGCAAGGCGGTACTTCTACAAAAAGAAAACAAAAGACAATTTCCACTTACTTTCAGATATTCAGATATATCAACATTCAAATCTATGTGTCTGTGTACATAAACAAAAAGTGACTAGTGAGACATCTGCACCTGTAAATGGCTTTTCACATGATAAATGGTAAGTCCGGGTACACCCATTACTCTTAGAACACCTTTTGGTGTTGCCCCTGAAGCCAAACAAATAGAAAGAATAAGTAGATATTTAATCCATCAGTATCTGCTGAATAAGTATACATTGGCCCATTAAGGGCAACAGTTGCTATCTACAAATCTATATCACAATAAAAGTAAGCCACTAATAAAATCCAACAACCTTCGAGTAAATTCATTCAAACCACCATTAAAAAGTTGAAGTACAAAATTTGTACAACACAGAAATGAGAATTTCAAACTTCTCATGAACTACAAGGAACATCTGCAAATCAATCCACTTCATAATTTGAAACCCAAACTTTTCTAAATGGGATTTCATATGCTAACATAAATTTCAATATATTCTGATAGTATTTTCATATATGAACAAGAATTTGTTCTAGGATACTACAGACGGGAACATAAAGGCTTGAAGCGGGGCAGAATTTGACAGCGTTGAATTTACGATTGATATACAATGGTCCTAACCTGATCTTGCATGAAAGGTATCCAAATTGAAACTTCAAACCCTGCCAAAGATCAGTTTGTACCACTTTATATTTAATAACCCAACCACCAAAAAAAACCACCACCCTCATATAAAATATGTAAGGAAACTCACAAATCCTTCTCTATATGTTCAAGGAGCAGTAGATCCAGTTAACTATCCACATTGAGGATCCTAACAGTTAAACACCGTAGTCAACAAGCAATTTGCTAATAATGCCACTCCTTGGGATGTCTTAATCATGAAATAAATTATAAAACACACAGAATTATATAATTTACTGATCACACAGTTAACAGAAAATAGAAATTGATAACAATGTTGAACCAAAATTACGCATGCTTATGATTAGCTAGAGTGATCAACGCTTTGCTGAGCAAAGTTGAGTACATAACATAAGCTAGTGCGTATTTTTCAGAGGTGGGGTAAAGAAGCAAAGCATGTCATGGCCCCACAACAAGTTTTGCAAAGTTTTTGAATGTTTTTGAATTTTATTTCAGATTTGAGGGTCATTCATTTTGAACACTCAGCACTAGCATCATAAAAATTGCTTAACTGACAAAGAACCAGTACATAAGAGGCTCAGTCAACTAGGCAACAGTTTTCTTGATAACATGAAATATTACATATATATCACCAAAAAGCTTATATTTTCTAAAGGCAAATATATCACGACAATTATTTTTCATACAGAAAGTTCAAAAGGCAGAATATGTTACACACACACACCAAAAAGCTCATATATTTTCTGAAGGCAGATAAATTTTTCATACAAATAGTTCAAAAGGTAGAATATATAATCCTAAAACTTTCTATTATAACACACACACACACACACACACCAAAAAGCTCATATATTTTCTAAAGGCAAATATATCAGTACAAATTTTCCATAAAGACAGTTCAAAAGGCAAAATATATAATCCTAAAAACTTGCTATTAGAATAGACACACACAAGATCATCAACAAGCATAAAAATCATAATGGTACTGTAGCAGATTCAATACTAAGAAACTAAATAAGCTATAATTCCCAGCTTTATAATCACTCAATCTTTATGATAGCTACCATTTCCAGAACTACAGATAGGCGTTTTTCTAAATTTCATAAAAGAGTTTCTCACAGCTACCCATTATTGGAAATGAGTTTGCAACAGAGTTTCTTACATCTACAAATAAAACATTTTTGCTTTTTTTTTTTTTTTTTTGGTGCAAGATCAATATCCTACTAGAATTCAAAATTCAAGCAGTTGATAGGATTCGGATCCATGACAACAAAATGATCAACTGCACATACCGACAAATACTGTACTCACTTTTCAAATGATTTGGTATCAGTACTATTATCCCATTATCATTCTGACTTCTCTGCATTTGATGGCACTTCTCAGGTACTTTATCACCATAAACTACTTTCCATCCCAATCTCATGATCTTAAAGACAAGGATTTAGCTCAGATTCTTTCTCTCTAATAAAACTGTGCAAGCACATAACATTAAAGGATGAAGACATGACTTGCTCAAAATTGAGAGACCAAAAAGCTACACTAAACCACCAACAAATAACCTTTTACCTACAAAGGTCATTAATAGGAAGAGGGAAGGAATGGATTGAAAGGGATTTTTAAGGAATATTTCATCCATTTCTCTCTTTGAGAGTTTAGTGAGAAGGAACACACATTCTTTTATTGAAATGGAGGCAAAATATCAATTTTATCCCTATTATAAGAAAAGACAAATAAAAGGTGAAGGGTATGTTGGTAAAATTAAATATTTCTTTCCTTTCAATTCATTCTTTTATAAAATCCCGAACATATCAGAGAAAATACACGATACTTTCCATTCCATTCTTTTATGATCTACACATTCCATTCAATTCCATTCCTTTATAAACCCCCAAACATATTGTAATCAACAAATTCACAATATTTTAAAGGAAACCAGCCTTTTCTCTTCATGAATTTGGGAACCCTTCAATAAACCACTCTTCTTATTTTCTTTTAGTTTTTTACATTTTTCCTTTCTGCATTATTTCTCTCCCTTTTATTTGGCGCATTAAAGAAGGGTGGATGGATGCTTTGTTGTCATTTATGCTTACTAATACTTCATGATTTTCTTATTGTTAGGTACTGCTCACCAATGCTCATCTTAAGAGGTTAACAGTAAACATTCACGCAAAGGACGTTTCTCATGTGCCTATCATTTTCAACCAGGCCAGATAAAGGACAGAAAGGACCCAGGATCTATTATGATCAAATCACCTATGGATTAGGAAATAGACTAGGAGCCTCAAGAGAACAGAAGCATGCACTTCAAGTCAATAAAGGCCAGCCCAATGGAGTATACTGCAGACAATTCAGTACATCCACATTATCTGGAATGTCATTTGTTGAAAAACCTGAAAAGTATCCCTTTTTTTTTCTCTCTTATATATAAATAAAGCGCAAAGGGGCACAACCCATGTACACGGGAAGTATACAAATATACCAACAGCTGTAATGAAGAACCTGAAAAGTATCTTGAAAGCCCACCATGTAGAACTAAGAAGAAATTGGACATTGGACATCAGAAGTATTCCCCAAATTTTTTGATAAAGGATGCTGTTAAGAACACAAGCACCTTGCTTTCAATTAGAACTTAATCTGCATATTATTCTTGAAGGCATCACAACCATGTAATGCCCATAGGACAACCAAATCCTATAATTGAACAACATGGAAAATCTACAGTCTTCACATGGTGCAACCTCAGCTGTAGCCACAACATTATCCAAATATTTTATAACAGGTCAACTAATCACGATAGATTGCCAGCTGCAAAACCTAATGTTACATCTATCTTAATCAGGTCAACATGCACTGTCGTAACAAGTAAGCCCGAATCATCAAGATCGTTCAGACGACCCTTATCAGATAATGTATCTAGATAAGCACAGTTTTAAACTGTTCAAAGGATATTATTGGTTATGCAATTTCATCCTCATGCAGGGATGTACAAGTGAATGAATTTGATGGACATGATACATCTACTTCCCCACTTACAATCTGACAAAAAAGGATTTTCCAAGTAACCTGACAGGTCAGTAGTTGTCAACATTTCCATCATTTCTCCAGCCATAATTTCCTAGGCTCCACTACTGGCACAATCTAATTCCACAGATGATAATTGTGCTCTAAAATACTGTAACAGGGGATCAAGTGCAATTAACTACCAACCATAAATGCAAAAAACCACTACAAGAATCAGATGTTTCCCACTCAGAGCACTAGAAAGAACAGGACATAAGGACAAAGTTCCCTAAGATACTCAACTTCAAAGCATAAATGTACCTAATCAAAATATAGATGCCTATTCTGTCAAAGCAGTATTCCAACACCTCTCTCTCTCTCTCTCTCACATACACACACACACACAATTGTACAAGATATGTAATGTCAGTAGTTATTGACAATGCAGAAAATTTAATAGAATTAAGTTAAATTAATCAAACTGACTCATATTTTGAATAAGCAGAAACAATATTTAGTTTTCCAAATTCACCAAATCTAATTGAGACTAGTTTTTTATTTTTTATTTAAAAAAAAAAACCTAATGCGTTATGAATAGTGTCTCCAATGGACCTAAAATCACTCTCAAAAGACGCATTGAGAGAGGAGGGATGCCTGTGGCTTATTATGGCACAACCCAGGGAAACCCTAGCGATGTAGGACTTTTGATAAATAGCACAAACAGTTACTCAAAATTCAAAACACCAAAGACGATATCACGTGCTATTTGCGTAACCTCGACTACAAAACAAAACCTAAATAAAGATCCAACGGCCCGAATCAAAGCAAAGACATATCATCTAAACACAATGCCAAAACTCAAAAAAAAAAAAAAAAAAAAACATCTATCTAATCCAAATTCAACACAATAAACTATTTCCTAATTAAATTTAGGGTAATATAAATAAAAACAAGTAGAATACATAAAAGACAGTAATACCCACTATCTGGTCCGCCAAGCTGAGTAATGGCATCGACAAATCGGTCATGAAGATCAGAAGTCCACCGCAACCGTTGCTTCCCATTTCCCCCCGACGCCGACGCCGACGCCGCCGAACCGGAAGCCGCAGGCGACGCGTTTTTGACGGCCGCAAGCGGCTCCGCTCCTTGTCCTTTGTGCGGCACTAAACTCGTCATCGAGAATTTCTTCGTGTGATACATCTTCAACTAACTAATTAACTAACTAATCAACGGATCAGGGAAAAATATAATTGATACGAAATGGAACAGTAATAATAAATAAATAAAAAATAATTAAAATTCTTCTTTTTTTTACCTGTGAAAGAGAGAGCTCCGATAATTGAGGGTTTAGTTTTACCATCAATCAATGAGAATTAGAGAGACCGATTGGGGTTTGTGGAGGTGATCGAAACGGTACGTTTTGTGGAGGCGTTGAAGGAACTGAGTGGAATCTTTTGAAATTTATTTGTTTTTCTTGTTTGTGAGAGAGAAAGGAGGAAGTGTCTAAGAGATAGCGTGGAAAGGCCGGCGGAGTTTATAGGGACGTTGTTGTTAGGTACATGGTGTGGGTCCCCTGTTTTTGTGTGGTGATATTTATTACGGTATAGTTTGATACAAACCAATTTGTAGCCATTTTGTTGCAATTTATTAATTAAATTCTGAATATTTTTTGTCACTTGATCTATTTAATGAATAAATACGGTTTGGCTATAAACTGGTTTATAGTTAGGTTACTACAACCTATTACGTGAAGACTAATAAAATCATTCACTTATACTTTTAGTCACATGACCTAATTAATAAGTCATATAACTTGTTTAAATAATATATATAGATGTTCTTATAAGTTATTACGTAATGGGTTATAGCAAACTGTAATAGGTTGTAGTAAACTGATTACAAATTTGTTATAACCTATTATGTGGCCAAACTCTGTTATATTATTTGTTTAAATAATATATGTTTATGATTTTACGAGCAAAATTATATTTATTATTAATTATTACTACTAGGCTAGGCTGATCCTGGTATGGTTTCAGGACTTTAATGTGCGGGCCTATTAACCGCACTCAATATTCTGCTGCTGTTTTGTGCACTTTCCTTTGTTATTGGCTTTGTTCAATTCAAAGTTGCCACGCCAGCACTAGAGAGATGTGGTAAGAAAATTATGATATGCATTAATGAAAGTGCCAAACCTTTTTTGACATTCGATTCACAATATTTTTCTTTCTTCTTTTTTACTCAACTTTTAGGGTTATTTTGATTCTGTCTGCTGACTTTTAAAATTTGGAGTTTAAAATTACATAAATGATTTGAATCATTTTATATAGGAAAAGGTTTGTAGTCAGTTTACTGCAACCCATTACGTGACAACTTATAAGACCATTCACATATATTATTTAAAGAAGTCACATGACTTATTAAATAGGTCATGTGAGTAAAGTACACGTGAATGGTCCTATTAGTTGTCATATAGTGGGTTGTAGCAAACCGGCTACAAACTAATTTGTAGTCAAACTTTGTCCTTTTATATATAGCCACTAATGTTGTTATTAAATGCCAACTAAACCTAAAATTATAACTAGTTTAATTAAACTGTGCTAAATCATTTAAAAAATACATATTAAGAGAATTCATTATTTTCCTTTGTTCTTCTTCTTTATTTCATTTTTTTTTTTTTTCACCACCACTACCGCCCATTCTATTTTCACTCACCTCCAAGCCACTGCATAGTCAAATAGAAAGAAAACTAGTAACCACCGTACATTAAACAAACACAAAATATTAGACAAATTTTAATTTTAGAAAAACGATTAACGACTCGAAGAAGAGGAAGTTGGGTCTCTTCCTCGGGGGTGTAATCATTCTTAATCCTACTAGCGAGACCTTCACGCGGATCTTGAGGCTTCGCTAGTAATAAGCAATCATTTGAGCCAAAACAAATTTTAGACGTTATAAACCTACACATGTTTAGAAGCGGCATCATAGTACTCTCTGAAATGACGTCATCCTTGAATAATGACTTCACCATCCCAAACTCCACCACCTCCTCTCAGGGGCGGCCTCGAGAGTTGGGTTGTCCTAGCCCCATCCTAATTTTGGTTGCCATACTTATTATTTGATATTAAAAAAAATAACATAAAGTCCACAAAATTTTTTTTAATACAAAATCAATGTTACATTGTATTTTTAACTAGTTAGGGTGTGTAGGAAAATAGAAAGCAATAATAGTAGAGAGTTGAGAGAGCGGAAACAAAAAGATACCATGGTTCGGTCATGAAAACCTACATCCACACATAAAAGCCTTTGACAACTACATTTTTACTATATAATATTGTGTTTACAATGAGCTCCTTAACAACGTATTTATAGGAGACTAACCATAAATTAACACCAAGTATTGGACTTGGGCCTAGGCTAAGAATGAGCCTTTATATATTCCAACATGGTGCTTTATAATTAGCATAATCCAACTCCAAGAAAATTACTACTCCTTGCATTTTTTGAAGCAAATTCTTCAATCAAATCATCGTAATTTAGCTTATCCAAATACTCATTCTTAATTGAGATCATAGCCAAGCCATTTAATCTCTCTTGCGACATAGTAGTTCGAAGATAAGTTTTTATTAACTTCAACTTAGAGAAACTTCTTTCCGCTGAAACAACTGTAACCGGTATAGTTAACAAAATGTGATATGCAACCCATACTGTTTGGAATCCACCCTCTTCCCAATAAGACTTTATAGCATTGAGGATGTCAATCGATTTTGTTACATCCTTCGGTAATAATGTTTTCAAATGTCTAAATTCTTGAAATAACTCATCCCCATAAATATCACAATGTTCTTTATATTCCAAAAAACTTTGTAATTGGTTGCAATGTTCAATCAATTTGTCTTCACTAATGCTTTTGAATTTTCCATTCAATAAAAATCCAAAGATTTCTTCATAACGTTGAAATTGCTCAAACCGATCCTTAAGTGATGTAAGAGCTTGATCTATAATGTGATAGAAGTAGGTAACTTTAAACTTCTCTTCCGATGATTAACTTCCATTGGTATCCTCTCCCACATCCTCATCAAATTGCTTCTTTCTACAAACTACTCTTTTTATTGTAAATACCGGTTCAATACCAACTTTCCTTGCAAGCTCTCTACCTTCCTCCATCAAGTCTAGAAAACCATCTTCTCTAAGCTCCTCAAAGAATGAGCTCTTTTATTTTTATAATTGCATTCTCTAGATCGATCTCTTCTTTTTGAAGTACTTGACTAACCCAATTAACTTTGTCTAAGATTTTGTACCAAATACACAAGCTTATCAAGAACTCAAAATCTTCCAAAGCATTGTTACACAAGCCTTTAGCTTCCGCCATCACAACATCATCTTTAGAACTATTTGAAATTTCAATCAAGGCATCTCTTAATTCCACCGCTTGACTTCTTATTGCTTTAACACTCTCAATATGACTTTCCCAACGAGTTACCGACAATGCCTTTGGTGACAAGCCCTTCACATATGTTTTAAGAACATCCCACCGATGTGTTGAACCCGAAAACAAAGTATAAACCTTTTGCACATATCCAAAAAAATTTCTTGCTTTCACACAAGATTTTGCCATATCACATAGTGCAAGGTTTAAGGTATGACATCTACATGGAACATAAAATGCTTTAGGATTTACATCAAGTAACCTTCTTTGTACACCTTGATGTTTACCCTTCATATTTAAGCCATTGTCATAACTTTGTCCTCTTATATCATCAATGTTGAGTTTAAGATCCACCAAAGTATTTTCAAGTCGCTTGAAAAGCCCAAGCCCCGATGTGTCATCAACCTTTATAAACCCAAGAAAGAACTCCTCCATCTTAACTTCACTTGCATCCTCAACATCCACACATCTTATAACATTCGACATTTGTTCTTCATGACTTAGATCCGGAGTACAATCAAGGATAATCGAAAAGTACTTTGCTTTTAAAATCTTTCTTCTAATTTCTTCTTTAATCTCATTTGCCAACAAGCTTATTAATTCATTTTGAATTTTGTGGCTAAGATAATAATTTTGAACTTCTTTATCTACCACACGCCGAAGGTGATCTTTCATAATAAGATCAAATTCCGCAAAAAATTCAATAAGTTGACAAAAAAACCCGTTATTCTTCTCATAAATCTTCTCATTACTTCCACAAAATGGCAAACTATTTTGAGAAAGAGTCTTCACAACCCCAATTATTCGAGCTAGTATTAACTTCCAACGAACTCTCTCTTTGTTGATTAGTGACTCCATTTGTTTGTCAATTGTTGCTTCTTGTTTAAGTCTCATTTGCAAGTCCACCCACTTCACGACATTGTGGTTGTGTTTTGGATTCTTTTCATGATCTTTGAGCTTTGTAGGAAGGTTATGTCAATCACTAGTTCCATCTTCAGCCAAACTAGTTGTCATTGGTTTATACTTGAATAACTTGCAACAAAAACAAAAGACCCTATCCATCCCATTTGAATACACAAGCCACTTCTTTTATTGCTTCTCACTATTTGGACGATCACAAGTGTAAAGTTTAGAAGAAAAGTGTCTCACACGATTCGGTTCTTTTGGAAACTCATTATTTTCTTTTAAGATCTTAATGTGACCTTTTTTAACTAACATCACTCTCTTAGTGCGGCGTGCCTTGCACGTGGCAGTGGCTGGCTGTTGCTCGGGCCGCTCGGCTGCTCCTCCTTCAGTTATTTGTGCTGGTGGACTGGTGGTTATAGGATCTAGTGGCTGATCGTGGTGGTGGACCGGTGGTTTCAAAGTGATTTGGGATTTTTCTAGATTGTGATTTAGGGATTTTTTTTTTCTCACGTTTGGTAAAGTTGTGTTTTGCCAATAACATGTGTTGTATTGTTTTAATTGTATTTTATTTTTGGATTTAGTTTTGGTTAGATCTGTTGGATTATAACTTAGATTTGTTGGTCTGTTGGATGTTTTATGATTATATTTTATTTTGCCCTTTGAATATTTTTTTTGCCCTCCCGTGTATTGGTAATTGGTTGATGAGTTTGATTATTTTTTATTTTTGCCCTTGAATATTTTTTTTGCCCTCCCGTGTATTGGTAATTGGTTTATGATTTATGATTATTTTTTATTTTTGCCCTTGAATATTTTTTTTGCCCTTGGTTTATGATTATTTTTTATTTTTGCCCAATATTTTTTTTTGTCCTCTGAATATATTTTTTGCCCTCTAATAAAAATTTTATTTTATGAATACAATTTTTTTTTTTTTTTTTTTTTCCCTTTTGGTTGCCCTGGGATGGGGGGTTGCCCTAGCCCAGGGGCTTGCTGGGCTTACCCCAGGGCCGGCCCTGCCTCCTCCACTTTGAACACCTTGTCATCCACAGTTTTCAACTTTCATCGCGTCACTACAACTTAGGGTTACATTTTTGCCATTACTACCATTGTTGTTTTCCGGTGGTGGTGTTGTGTTAGTGAACCGGCGGAAAATGGTAAGGGTGAGGAAGGAGGGGGGGGGGGGGGGGGGAGGTGAGGGATTGGTGGGGCTCGAGATTTTCCACCTTGGTCCTTTGTTTTTTTCTCTCTCCAAATCGGGTGGAAGACTCGAGACCCCAATCTTGATCGATCGATACATATTTATTGATTGATCAAGATTTTTTTTTTTTTTTTTGTAGACATTTAAATAGACTTTTTCTTGATAGATCAAAAAAAATATTTTCCATCCCACTTTTCTTTCCACCCTTTTTCCCTTCCCCCAACCAAATAAAAGAAAATGAAGGAATAGCTGAGGAAAATCTCCATAGGGTTCTCTTGCTTTGTCAACTTCCTGCCCATTGGTGGTCATCCGTTCTCCAATCAAAATATTATTATTTGGAGGGAACACTGCATCAAGTAAAGACTCATAAAGGTTATGAGATCACTTGGAGTTTGAATTGCAACTAGACATGGAACTTGCAACTAATGCCACACATCATAAGTAACACGAGAAATTTTTCAATACTCAGGAATTAAGAGCATGTTCTTTACTCGCTTTAATGATGGGTTTCCCCATAAATTTAATTTGTGGTACCTACTATTATGTGAGGGAAGAGAATATTGCTCGCGGAGTACTAAATAATGACTCGGATCAAGGAGTTTTTCGTTACCCTAGTTGTAATATTTATGGTGCTGAATCTAAAAGCCAATTTAAGAGATGCATGGTACTTCTCATTCTACAATATAGTTCACCTCAGTAAAGTAATGTTTTTCGTCTAGAGCTATGAACTTATTCATTTCAAAAACAGTAGACATCGTGGATCATCACCTTAATGGGGGAAACGAAGTGTAACAGTTATCCTTTGTCCATTTGTACTATTTGATACATTTTGATAGAGAGAGGGACATGAACCATCACCTATGAAGCACGGATACTTAAAAAATGGAGCCGTACCCATACCCAACTTTTTGGGTACTCATGCCCTTGGGGTATTGCTGCCCGCTTACCCCAGACGTACCCAAAAAATTTCAAAAATAAAAAATCATTTTCTTTCACTTTTTCTTTTGGATATGAGACAAAAATAAGTAAAAATAGTAAAAGTGGTGGAAACATGAATTTTAGGTATAACTATGTGATTGTACTCTTCTTTTATTTACTCTTTTGGACATTGATTTGTAATTTAAAGACCATTTGATGGCAATGGATATACTTTATTATTCATAATTGCTCTTAAATTCACATATGTTTAACAATATATGAAAAATATATGCATAATAATATACAAAAATTTTAATAAAATATATATCCCAACCGTACCTGTACCTACTTTTCTAAGAATTATTATATCGTTGTACCATACTGGTATCTATACTTGAAAACGTACCCGTGCTTCTTAGACCATCACTTGCTTTGAAGATTTCATCGGCATAGTAAGATGGTTCAAATATATAAATTACAGAATGGTTTTGTATCTTATCAAGAAACTGGTAGCTTATGTTTTGCTTTATCTCAAGAATCTAGTAGCTATATGTTCTGCAATTGCCAAGCTTGAAGTTAAACCAGGTGACTCAATTCCGAAAAGGTTAATAAGACCAGGTACCCCATGTGCGTCTTCACCCTGCACAAATGAAATTGCATTTAGGCCACATATTAACACTATTTGACCATAACTACCTCCTTAAAACCCACCCACCCTTTAAAAAGAAAAAAGAACACATTGTATTATAAAGTATTATGCTACATTATAATTAAACTAGAGAAACTATTTGGGAGGAAAAGAGGGGGGGGGGTGGGAAGATAAATGGACCAAAAGCCAAATGAAAAATGATCTAAGAAAAACCAACATAATATGAAAAGGAATCTCCTCACTCTTGAATGATCTATTATTGTGTTCATTCCAGATACTTCACATAAGCATAGTCGCATGGCATTATCCTTGAATCCCAAGTAGGACTTGACCTCAAGATTTTTATTTTTAGTTGATGCTCAAGTCCCCTTATCCTTCATTAAATGTTTTTTTGCCAATGTAAAGGATGCAGAAAAGAACTTCCATATTGATTCACTTTTGAAAGCCCTGGCCAATCCATATAACCAATGCCCTCTTATTTCCAAGAAGGGCAAAATATCTGGGAAAATGAACTTCAGAGCCATGTTTACATCCCATGTCATGCCAAAAGAAAATCAACTTCTAATTGTCTTTCAAACACTAGCCCCACAAGAACTCCATATGTCCAAACAAGTCCAATCCGCCTCCCTTGCCAAGTTAGTCCAATCACCCTCCCTTCCCAATCTTATACACCCACCCACCATCACCGTCACAAAGTTTAACCCTTCACCGTATATCTCCACTGCTATTTCCCTAGTGTTTCTGTAATAAGGAACCTTAGCTCATAAACCATAACTACCTTGTGAGTGGTAACAAATGCCCTTCCATCCTACTAGATGACACTTAAACTCCTCTGTAGTAACTGCCCTGAAAAGATTCTCTTTGAAGTTAAGCTCTCAGCTGTTGAATGAGGGATAGGTAACATAATGTTTAATAAGTAGGCAACTCCCATAGCTCATAGGGTCCTTTTGATAAGCATAAGCTGCTTGGCTTCGGAAAGATACTACCTCTATCACCCAGTTAATATTGTATCACATCTCTCTCTGATAATATTCTGCACTAGTCTCACCTTGCATCTCTCCGGAAAAACATCCCACATGGCTATCAATTTAATGGAAGAGCATGAAGACCTAGAATGAAACGGGAAGAGTGCCGTAATAGATAGACATCTACGTACTAGAATTAATGACATCAACATTTGGAACCAGCTCAAATATGCAGAGATTACTTCTCGAGCCCAAGACTGATTATATTTATCATATTATAATTTTGATATTGCAGCAGAGAAGGCATGAGAGAGATTTAATATCTCTAACAAGCCTAGCACTCATGGTTGACAACTTTTTTTTTTTTAAGAAAATGATGATTCGATAATAGAATATGAAATGTGAGAAAGCCCGGTTGTCATGTATACAGGAGAACATATTTTGTTCATACGAAATAGAAAAGCACATTTATGCATTATGTGATTTCAATAAAAATGTTACAAGCATTTAAATCAGGTTTTTCAGTGCACATGATACCAAATCCAACAGCTTCCAACCCACCAATTTTCCAGTTTTGAAAGGACTAATCCAAGCTCTTGAGTTGGGCCTCTTTGAACTAAAAATGCAGCAACAGCATGTAGCATGTTACTGCAGCCAATACATTTTGGGCGCAAAATGACATGGTTCAGTGACAAAATCAGCATTTAAAGCTTTTCTGAAATTAACTAATCAACAACAGAATACTTGATTGTTTATCAACAATATAAGTTCCATAAAAAAAATGGGTGTAGAAGAAATAACCTGTATTAGAAAATCAACAGGAGACTGCCGGGGCCCTGAAAGTTTAGGACGAATCCCTGCATATCCTGGTTCTAGAGATCCATCTTTCAGATTTGGGTAGTACTTTCTTATCTCTGGGTAGAATCGCTTGGCACGATTAGCACATACAGAATAGTCAAACCTGGTATGAAACAACATTTATTTTTGCAAGCATACCAAAAAAGAACACTAACATCTAAGAAAGTGAAGTCAATACCAAAATGATCCATCATTTCAGAAAGCAACCGGAACCACTAAATGATTTTCTTATGTCTGGACACAAGATGCACAAATATTGATTGCCAAACTGAACTCTGGATGCATTTGGACACCACTTAGTAATAAAATATCTCAATTCTCTTACATAGCAATAAAAAATCATATTTGATTTTAGCGTCTATAGAATATATCACTTAAAGCTCAACTTTACCAGTTGATGCTACAGCACTTCGTTGGATGGAAAAAACATAACCACTCCGGAAGTCTAAGGCTAAAGCTTTGGGCCACAGGACATATAAAACAATTTTTGGTTTAAGATTAAGTGTCTGTGGTACTTTATTAGGTTATTAGTATCTTAACTATAATTCATATTTTGGCTTTTATTCTATTTAATTGGATTGTGTTCCAGTAGTTTATTACTTGTTGGGTGTGACTGTAGTTCCAGGCCACAGGTCTTATTTTACTAGTACATAAGTCTACTTAACTTATTGTATAAAACACATCACTTGAAGCACATGTGTACCATTTTATCTTGCAACACTTAGTTGGATGGGAAAGAAATATCCACTCTGGAAATCTAAGGCTAAAGCTATGGGACCCAGAACATAAAAGACATTTTGGATTAAGAACAAGTGTCCATGGTGCTTTATTAGGTTATTAGTATCTTCCTTTAGTTTATATTTTGGATTTTATTTAATTTTATTGAGTCAATGGTATTCCAGTAATTTTTGTAATTGTTGGATGTCACTGTAGTTCCAGGCCACAAGTCTTATTTTACTACTAGATAATTCTACTTCACTTATTGTGTAGCCTTTAACTTTTTTCAGTATTGAAATTAGGAATCCTAATTCCATTGGGGAAAAGGTAAAGTTTAAAGACATATCTATGTACAAATTTTAATGGCTTAAATAAAGTATGAAAAGTACAAATTTTCTTTTGATCAAACTGATGGATGGATTAAGGCCTTACAAAGATGCAGTTTGAAATAATTAAGTGTACGATATTGTTTTAATTTTATAACACGAGTGTTTTTGTTGGAATAAAATTCTAAAAACTCAAATCCATCATGTGTTGTTCAAATCAAATGATTATAGATCTTCAAATCTAAATGCAACCTCATGGATTATTCGAGATTGATTGCTAGGCAGTTGATAATAATTGATCCTGTTCTATATGTCATATCCTATTTTGAAAAGGTAGTGGTTTCATCATCATCAGTTATAATATTCCTATTATATATGTCAGATCTTAACATTCAAGTTGTGGTTAGAGTATTTAAAACTATTGAAAACACTTTGTTTTATTTTTTTAATCTGCAAGAAGTTTTAGATTTTTTCTTTTTCTTTTTAAAGAATTGGATATGTATTGGGAATCCTAGAACTACAAAAATGATAAGAGATTACTTAGCACTGCCTAGAGGCCAAACATATGGATTAGCATAGTAATAACAGTTCAGCATTGGTATTACGACTAAAGAACATAAACACCATCATCAGATTATAATTGATCAAAATATTCACAACAGACAATAGTCCTTGTACCAATTAATTTGCTAGCAGGAACATTTAAATGCACACAATTCCCTTTTCATTCTGCAAACCAATAGAAATGCTTAAGTTAAATGAATAACTGAAACACTCCTCTTTCTCTTTTTTTCTTTTCTAGCCAGAACTATATCACTCAATTGAAGAAATGCAGGAAGTTTTGAATGAAATAGACTGAGAACAAAGGAATATAGAAACAATACCTGTTCAGGAAGTTTGAAATATCATCTATACCTTCAATCCATTCAACATCTGGGCCAAACTTCACTTGGCCATCCAAATCAAGAGTAACATGCACTCCAAGACCACCATCTTCTGGTATTGGGTATATCAAATGTTTGAAAGGGGAGATTCTAGTATTAGATAATGTGAAATAGCAACCGCGTGCATAATATTCAGAAGGAACAACTCCACTATGTAGGCCATCAAATCTCTTTGCAAGAGCAAGGGCACTCAAGCCTGTAGAGTTCACCACCAGCTCGGGAATGAGAACTAGCTCCGGGTGCAATAGACACCTCCCATTCCACTCCTCAAGATGTTTTGTTTCAGAAACATGAAGGCAGATGTTATTTCCTTCAAGATGGGCACCAATGACAGTAGTATTGTAGGAGAAGGTTGTTCTATGATTTTCAGCTTCCCCCTAAACCCACATGGGGGTAATATCCCTGTCAATATACGGAAATAATTCTAAATAGAGACAGTTTGATAGAATAAATAATAGCTCTCCGAAAAAATGTACTGAACATAATATATCTATATCTATATGTATATATGGGTCAGGTTCAAGTTACACAAGTTTTCACTGAAAAAATATTTGACGAATCAACTGTTGGACTACATTATGTCCTTATATCCTCCATTCTTGCAAAATATCAAGATGATCACTGATCAGAGATCAATAACTATCTCATCATAAAATATTTAAATTTCAAGTTTTTAACTTTAAAATTATACACAATTTGATGGTAAATAACATCCGATTAACACCAAATTTGTCGTGCATATTAAGAGCAACACAAAATATCAAGATGATCTAAATTTTCAAATTATTAATCCTATAAAAAGTAACGGACGGGTATATATCGCAATATAAAAAGCAAGTAAATAATTCAAATTACTGGATTTGAGTAGAAATGGAAATGCATACCACTAGAGAAAGCATTAGGGAATGAGTATCAACAATCCCAGAAACAGGAGATAGTAAAGCTTTCACGCATTGAAGTTCAGGTTCCATTCTCTTGGCTTCAGAACCCTCTATCATTCTCAACCCATCAACCCCATTTTGAATTCCACGATTCATTATATCAATCAACTTTGGAATCTCTGAAGTCCTAGTAGCAACTATAAGCTTACCAATTTGCTTATGAGGAATGTCATGTTCATAGCAGTACTTGTACAGCATTTCTCTTCCTCTCACACACAGAATTGCCTGAAAATTTTGGTTGAAGTTAGCTTCTAGAGATTGATATGAGCTAAGAAAAGAGATAGAGAAGAGAAGAGACCTTGAGAGAATTGGGAGGGTAGTAGATGCCAGCGTGGATGACTTCACTGTTGCGTGAGCTTGTGCCGGTGCCGAAAGTGGGAGCTGAATCGAGAACGAGGACTTGTTTGCCTCTGAGAGCGAGCTCTCTGGCCACTGCTACTCCTACAACACCGGCACCTATCACTACACACTCCGCTCTTTCCCTTGGTACTGTCCTTGCAGTTGAAGTTGCAGCCTCTTTTTGGGTTTGGGTTTTGCTGCACAAATTCTTTAGTGCGATACATCTTCTTCTTGATGATGATGAAGATAGTGTAATAATGTCCTTTGAGTTTCTGTTTCTCACCAGGCATTCAAACCCATGTTTCAGCATCTTCTTGCCTTTCTCTCCACCCAGATATGACAAGATTATATTTAATTATGGGTTAAATACATTGGTCCCTAACCTTTATGGCAGGTTTGGTTTTTAATGTTTGAAATGGATACAATTAGTCTCAACGTTTCAAAAATGTTGGTAGGTTTGGTCTTTAAAGATTAATAGCGGTTATTTATTTTTTTATTTTTTATATATTTTAAAGATTAAAAATAAGTGTTATTGATCCCTAAATCGCAAAATTTAATGACCAATACCACTCCCCTTTTGAAATTTAAGAATCAATTATACTTATTTTTTGACACTTAGGGACTACAAATCTCAATAGAGAAGAGATCATTAAGGCACGATTTTGAAATGTTAAAGACCAATTGTGCGCATTTCAAACATTAAGGATCTATTTTGCCAAAATACATTGTTGATACTTAAAATTTATTCATTAAGCATTTTTGGCCTGTGAAGTTTGAAATAAGCGCTATTGGTCATTTTGTTTAACTCTCTTAGTTTACTTGCCTTACTTGCTTACATGGCTAACGAAAAAAAAATATGTGGCATATTATTTTTAATAAAAAATAGAACTAAGCAAAATACCAAATTTAATTAGATTAAAAAAAAAAAAAAAAATCTATTGTGTGAACCAAAGCGATGTTGAAGCACAAAAGCCATTGTCAGATACTGAAAGAAGCCATCAGACTGGTATTGAAGCCCCCAAAAACGCTATAACTAGTCGGACAAAACCCAGCAAGACCACTAACTCTGCTAGGGGTGTTGCAAAAACTAGATGGACCGATCGAAACCGGACCAAATAACTAGTCTGGTCCCTTTTTTCAAAATGATTTGGTTTTTTTGGTCTTTAAAATGATTTTCGGTTTTTGGTCTCAGTCCCATGTTAAGAAAAAATTACCTGGATTGAACCGGACATATATTTAATAAATTAATATTTTATTACTAACCTAATTTAGGGTCTCAACTTTCACCTCTCAATCTCACTTCTCATTCTCAATGAGCCTCACGCCACATCATTAGTGGTGCCACATCATTAGTGGTGTACACCACATTGAGGTAGGGGAGGCGTACGCCTGAATACCCATGGCATATGCAGCAATGTGAAATGCGTATGCCTCCTTGGTCCGTGGGGGATAGTGGCAGGGGGTTTCAAGCTTTTATTTGGGCTTAGACTTGCTAGGGGTCTCCTATTGGGCATAGTACAAAGCGTTAATCATATTAATAGAGATTAGATATTCTCGTTATTGGGACTAGGGATTCTGAATATTGGTAGATACAAAATGTGGTGTCTACAATGAGATTCATAAGTCACACTTTGAGCCGTTCACAAGTCACGTAACTACGTACAGGGGCGGATCCATGAATTCAATCTAGGGTGGGCACCTTTTAATTCCAAATTTTAATAGACATAATACAAAAAATGCTTAAATTAAGCTGATATACATTATTTATATAACCAAAAAATAATAAACAAGAAGCTCATTATAGCCTTTTACAATTGATTTCGATGTGTATTTCATATTTTGAAACTGTTACATTATAACTTTATTATTAATACTACGAGAAATGTCTTTCCCTATGTATATAATCAAGTTGTCATTCATCTATTGATCACTCATTCAACTACGTAATCGATTATTCACAATATTCATAACTGAAAATGATCTTTCCACAGTGACAGTCGCAACTGGTAAGTTTGATAGTAAGTTTTATATATATATATATATACCTAGAAAAAAAAATTTAACAAAAAAATTAGGATCATTCTACAATACTGACTCTTTTAATTTTGTGAGTTTGGTTCCCACTCGATCAATTGTTATCATCAAATATGATGTAGTTGTCATCATATGTGATGGTAGTGTTATCCAATGTGATGTTGGTACTCTCCAATTTTATATATATTAAATTTAAATAAATAAATAAAAATTTAGGATATCAAGTAATGTGATCATAGGTATCAACATATGTAGGGTAATTACCATAATGTGTGATACTAATATTATCAATGTGATATTTATCTATTAAAAGTACTACACGCACTAAAAAAAAAGTGTGAGTATTGTTGAATTATCCAAAAAATTGAGGATGGACACTTTATAAAATCCAATTATTTTTTATATTTTATACCTAACAATTTTTTAAAAAAATATTTGAGGGTGGGCACGCCCTATGCTGGATCTGCCCATGACTACGTAAAGACGGGGAGCCATACCCTCGTATTTTTTGATTTTTTTAAATTACTATAATATCTATACTATAATGTAAAACCAAAACTTTTTGACTTTTGGTTGACCTTATAATATTACGCCATATAAGCTTTTGAGTTCTCACAATTTTACACCTCATTATTTTAATATATATATTTTAATTGAATTTAAATTTTATTCTATAATTAAACATCTCATTAAAATCTTGACATATTATATTTTCTTTAATAGAAATAATATATTATTCCATATATATAAACACAATCATAATAAATGCCTAATACTATAATATATTTTATATATAAACACAATAATAATAAATTTCTTTTAATAATTATTAATTTTCATATTTAGATAAAATATAAAAGACAATAAAAATCATAGTTAAACCAATAATTTTTTAGATTTAATTTTAATTCATTTTCTGTGCATTGCACAGGTTTGCGACTAGTATATTATAATAGTAGGGTAGCAATTCTTGAATATAACAATAAGCATTCTATTTTATGAGTTGATGGTCTCGTAGCCCATTTCCAATTAACTATCTCTTTGGAGAGAAGTCCAGAGTTACAAAGTTTTGAACTCATCTTCCTTTGGGAATCTTGGGTATGACCAAACGGCAATTATAACCGCATTTGTTATTTAACAAAAGTTATTATAGCAAAAAAATCCAATTCATGCTCCCATTGATTGAAAAAAAATTCATATATTACCCCCTTCCAAATTAAAAATCAGTCCCTAAAAATAAAAAAGAACAAAAATACGTTTTTGATCTTTATATTTTAAGGGTATTTTGGTCTTGAACTTTCAACCGTTTTCATTTTGATCCTAGCCGTCATCTATTTATGGAAATTTCTTACATGGCAGATAGAGAGCTAACCTGACACTCCCAACTAATTGACAAGATAACGTGGACGGATGACGGATGACGTGGTTCACCCGGTGGACTGAATAATTTCTCCAACTAATAATCACGTGACCTGCAAGTGTGAACAAATTTCCCCTGAATAACACCAAATTGAAACCATAATCCCCTAATCTCTGAGATCAAATAAAAATATAGACATAAATCAAAGCTAATTGATACTAAAACTGAATATAGTCATGTAGATACTTTGTATGTCGGAATACAAAGCTAACTTTTAGTGCTCTATTCAATCAGTTTACATATGATTTAAAGCAAGCCAACAAAAGAAAAAAAAACTTATTTAAGATGATGACATACTCTTCTCCAATAGCTCCATTGCTTTCTTTCTTTCTTGCTTGCCTTTATAATAGAACATTGCACTTTTTGTTTGATAGAACAGTTTTAAACGGATCCATTATGTGCGTCAATATTCCTTACTAGTCCCTTGAACCATTTCCTTGCATCCAAGACCCACCAAAGCAGTATTAGTGCCAATGCCACACCGACGGCTACAGGTGCATAGTTGAAAGTATCCCATCAGAGAGGGTAAAGAGTTGGCAGTAGAAAGATTGAGCAGGTAAAACATATATATAAGAAATCCATAAAGAAAACTGGCATACTTGCTCTACCCAAATACAAAGGACCGGGTTTATAATTCTTCTCATCCATCACTAGTCTTGTGAAAATTGGGACAACATAGCTACCCACCCATCCAATAGTACTAATGGAGAGGATGGCAGTGAAAACTCATTTCAAGATGGGAAGTTCTATGATAATGGAAATGACCGCACACACCACAATGCATGTATTGGAACCTTGTGCTTTGGATGTCTTTTCTCCATATTAGTGAAAATGAATTCCTCCATCCCTTGATAGAGCATAAACCTATGGAGCACAAAATATAAATGCATTAATTGAAATAAAAAAAAATTCAATAGTACCAATATCATATTGAGATCAAGATTACATGCAATATTTAGATATTTTTCAATGCACAAGATGAAAATTTGCAACTTAAAAATAAATAAATAAATTGATCTCGGCTTTTGATTGAAATATTTTTATACAATGTATAAAAAAATATTTTATGATAATTTTCTTTTCCCTTTATAAGATGTCATTTCCTAAGGGTTTAGAGCAGCCTAAAGAGCCTTGGGGTTGGGTGGAATCAAATTTTGTCCATTGGATGGAAATGACTTGGATCCTTATAATAAATGCGGAGAAAATAGTTTTGAAAAATTAGGGTTTCTATCGAGAGGTGGTGTATACTGCACCACGATGGCGTACGTCAGCATGGAAGTGGTGTACGCCACTACAACTAGGGATCCTTACAAGTGGTTGAGCCTTCTTACTAGTGGATGTTGGGATTATTCCTCATCGAGACTGGGGATTTGAGTTATTAATTGGTACAAATGGGGTGTACACCCATAACCTAATTTCAGACCTAAGGCATGTTTAAGTTGGACATCTACTCATGGCTCAAAAGCAGTTCTTGGACCTAACCAAGAGGTGCATCATTTTCAACCCTAACCTTGAGTCAGTGATGTATTCTCAAACCCATGTTTAGGATGGATTCACACTCGACAACTTTTTTTTAGGATAGAAATCTTACTCTATCCGAATTCTAATCTGTAAATGTGGGGGATCGAATCTACACCCTAATAAAGTGATGAAAATCAAAGGGGAAGGGACACCATTAGGCCAAATGCCCTGGACAACTTATAGGAAAGCTAACATGATGACATTCATAAGTCACGCCTTGAGCCATTCACAAGTAACTACATGGAAACAGGGGGCCATGCCCCCTATTTTTGAATTTTTTAAAATATTATAACATATATTAAAACAGTAGGGCAACAATGCTTGAATATAACAATAAGAATTCTATTTACTGAGTTGATGGTCTTGTCACCCATTTCCATGTAACTGTCTCTTTGAAGACAAGTCCAGAGCTACAAAGTTTTGAACTCATCTTGCTGTGGGAATCTTGGCTATGAACAAACGCCAAATATAATTGCATTTGTTGTTTAAAAAAAGTTATTGTAGATAAAAAAATCCAACTTATGCCCCCATGGACTGTAAAAAATTCATATTTAACCCCTTACAAATTAAATATCAGTCCTTAAAAATAAAAATAAAAATGGCAAAAATACATTTTTAATTGATCCTTATATTTTAAGGATGTTTTGATTTTGGTCCTTTCTGATAAGTCATGAAATGTGACTTATTTACATGTATTTTAGAGAGATTCTATTAGGATTGTGTTGCATTACATGTCTAATTACACTTAAATGGATGGTTGTTGTTCATTTCATTGAATTACATGACTTATGCATTTAACTGTATTAATTTAATCCCTTAGATGTTAATTTGGGCTATGTTTGATTGAAGGTACAAGTTAGATCAGATTGGAGCAAGTTGCTGCAAGTTGGAAGGAGCAAAAGAGAAGAAAAGAGGTGCTGAACCACAATCCAGCAGATTGGATTCTAAGGCAGAAACTCCAGATTTCAAGAATTCAAGAATCCATTCGATTGGATGGTGATCTAGGTGACTGGATTAATTGTCCAGAATCAGGCAGAAACTCTAGACTTCAAGAATTCAAGAATCCAATCGACTGGATTAATTAATCCAATTCAAGCAGAAAGTCCATGAGGTATTTTAATGAAAATCTGGTCGACTGGATGATGAACCAGGCGATTGGATTCGCACGAAATCAGCTTTAAAGAAAGCACATTTGTATTTTAAAGCTCTCCCAACTCAAGGCCCATTGGACCCAATTTGTTTAGGATCTGAAGTCCGAATTAGAGAGAATAGATTAGGGTAAATAAGAGGGTTTAGATTAGACAGACTGACTCTCTCTCCTTCTTCTCCAAGTTTAGGTTTTCACTTCCATGACCACCTAAACTTGCTAATGTTAGGGGCTATTTTTTCTGTATAATGGTATGAGTACTTTGTAATCCTTTAGTTTTTATCATTTTATTACATTTGATTGTTGAATATTTGATGTCTATTGATGTATGTTTTATTCCGTACTTTCTTTAAATTCAATCATGTTTTTCTTATGATTAAGGGGGAATATTTCATGGTTTCAATTAGGTATCGTGTTTTATAAAATTGAAAGGTTTTTCTAAATATTACTCTCGCCATTTTATCTTCTCCGGTTATAAAGTGTTCCTAAATTCTTTTAGTTCAACCAAGTCAAAAGCTCTTTAAAGGAAAATAGTCAATTGTATACTGTTATTAGAATAAGGATTTTAACCAGGATTACAAGGGAAACATATTGGTATAAAAAAACACCTCGAAACCCTAGTGCGTTTTACATATTGAATTTCCATAAACCAAATCCAATTTACCTTTAAAAACAGTTAATTACATTGTCTTTTGAAAACATAAACTCCCTGAGGATTGACAACTCCTTACACATTATGCTACAAGCACCGTTTATTATTGAATGACATCACTTTCCATCATCTAGTTATAGAAATTTCTTACATGGCAGACGAAAAGCTAACCTAACACTCTCAACTAATTGACAAGATGATGTGGCATATAACATTTGTCGCCAACTCAGCTTCCCACCCAACTGATATTTATGTGTTTCCCCTAAATAACACCAAATTGAAATCCTAATACCCCAATCTCTGAGATCATAACCCATACTCAAGCAGATGTAACAAGGAAATACCAACAAAAAGCAATTCCATTTCAAATACTACATACAAAATCTGAATGAAACACTCATCATTTGCTTTTAGACTTCCTCACACCTCAACAACGAACCCCAATGCATCTTATGGCAAAAGTTAAGCTCAATCATAGGTTTCAGTCCCCTCTCAACCTTGGATTGAAATTCAAAACTCAAGGTGGGTCCTTCTCCTTCCACGGTCTTCAACCCCTACAACTCCACTATGAACTGTGAAATCATCATCAACTTAGTCCTTCAAAAGCGCTATCTTTGGCTTCATTCTCCTCATGTGCCGGCCTTGGATTTCCCACCAAAGTCACGTGCGAACCCAACATTAGCCCGCAACACATCACCATGACATGTTTCTTCTGAGTCACAAAGTGTATCAATGGTTCAAATGAGAAGCTGTAAATTAATCTAAGTAGATATATAGGCCCCAAAAAAAACAAAGCAAGAGGGAACCAACAAAATACCTGCAAAATAAGGTAATTCCTCCAATGCTAGTGCTAGGTTAAGTCCTCCTCTTGAAGTGTTAAACTAACTCTAATGCTGCAATTTTTAAGAAGCAACCATATACGTCATATTATCAACACGGTCTTGGGTATGAAGATATAAATCATTAGAATAAAAAAAATCAAGGGAAGGATTACATTATCCTTTTTTTTTTCTTCTAATAATTTTTGAAGAAATCACGTGTCTAATTAACATTTTAAGGACATGAAAAGGAAAAACAAGATTGAAAAAAAAGAGTTTTAAAATTGGGTCTTTATTTTGGACCTAAGTTTGTTATTTTCCCATGTTGGTTCAACATAAGATACTGTTAGAAGTCATCCAAATATGACAACCCTGAAAAAGGACAAAGAGCATCCATATTTGATTGTCTATATATGAAAAACTTGGGATTAAATGATACATGTATACCTGAAGAAGAAGAAGAAATACTTCCGTGCTAGTCCTGATAATCCACATACACGCATGGGACATGAGCAATGTTTGGCCAATCTTCACCTATTCCCCTCTGGCATCTTTGCCATAAAAGGGGACAATCAATAACTTTTAGAAGTTGTAAAGAGGTGAGATCGCGAATTCCTTGAAGCAATGATGTTAGATTGAAGCATTCACGAATTTGAAGAAGTTTCAAGTGATGTGAGGTTGCCTATCCACTCTGGTATAGCCACCAAATTAGAACAATCCCAAATATTGAGATCTTGAAGAGTTGTAACATGTTGAAGCCCATCTGGCAAAGACGACATTTTTGGAATTCCCTCAAAACTTAGAGTACGGAGGCTCCTAAGGCCTTGCCATTGCATGCCATCATCTTCATCATTTAGCAAAGCAAGCTCTTTGCAATAGCTGATTTCCATCTCTTGAATTGTGGTGAGATGTTGAATACCTCTACAAGGGAGAGACCTGAGTCCATGGCAATTGAAAATGGAGAGTTTTTGGAGAGAAACAAAGTTCTGCAGCCACTCCTCTGGAAGAGATTCTAAATCGTTAACCTTAGATAAATGCAAAGACTGTAATTGAGAGAGAGAGCAGGATGAGGAGGTTGAGGTAGTTGGTGTTGTTGATGGGCTCTGTGTTGCTCCCATTTTCATTGTCTGTTGCAAATGCAATACCTTCGAGCTAGCTTCATTCAATCTCATCTCTTCTTTGAGATATGGAAATAGAGGCATAAAGGTCAGGTTAGGACAGTATTCAATAACTAGTTTTGAAAGACGAGGAAATGATGATAGTAATTGATGATTTGGCTCATTATCATCATCTTTCCTCCACCATCCCTTCAAATTATGGCAATCCGATAGTTCGAGAGAAGATAAGGACGGGAAGAATGTTGCTTTTGAAGAAGAAGAAGAAGAAGATGAACCAAACACATTACTAACAATGTCTTCTGATATGTATTCAAGTGCTTCCATTTTATAAAGAGAGATGGACTGGAGAAAAGGGAGTTGATTTAACTGTGGGAGGTGGTGCAATCTAATATGATAAGATAATACCAAATTAACAAGATTAGTGAGCGAAGAGAGCCAACTTGGAATTCTCACACCCATATACCATGACAATATCAACTTTTTAAGCTTTGGGTGTGGCTGGAGCACTTCTAGTGACATTTCATCATAACATTCGGTTTCTCCATCCCACTCTGCATCCCACTGTAATAACAGTTTTTGAAGATGATGTTTCTGCTTCATATTTGCAGCTTTACATTCCAGCACCAACTTCTCATCTTTTCCATGTCCCAAATTTTTAATAACTAGGCTTCCTCCTAATTTGTTCAACTCCTTCAACTAACTTAGCCCACCACTAGATCTAGCATTTTTTTTCTTACACCAGCCATAAGACCTAGCCCTTAAACCTTCTTGGTTCACAACAAACAATGATAGTATCTCAAGAGAAGTAAGATGTCCAAGTCCAAGGGGCATATGAGTCAATTCAGAGCAACCAGCAATATCCAGATGCCTGAGATTAACCAAATTTTTAATGCCCATGGGTAGTTCTCTAAGAAAATCACAATCACTAAGTTTTAGCGTATGCAAATTCAGCAACCTAGTAATGGAATTAGGGAGAATTTCAATATCTTCATTTTCAGAAAGATCCAGATATCTTAAATGTATCAGTTCCCCAATTGAATGCGGCACTACATGTAGCTCTGACTTACTCAAATCTAATGTGCGTAAATAATTGAGATTTGAAACGAGTGCATCACAAGTTAAGTTACCCAAATTTCCTCCTACACTAGTTGCAAGAACTGTTCGTATCTTCATTCCTTTAATCATGGGGATTTGAAGTTGACTCGACGAATCCTTAAGATTAAATGATACATGACGAACTTTTTCACCAATATTTTCCTCACTCAATGTTAACGTGGTACTTTCTATCCCAGCCACAAGAGTTGCAAGCTCATGCATGAGATCATGCATTTTGCACCATGCTATATTGCCCAATGCATCTCTTTGTACATCCTGGAAAAATGACCTCCAAAGTAATGCCATAAAGTACTCTCTACCGACATCCTCAACACGTTGCTCTGGATTTGATAACTTAATATAACCTTGTGCTGCCCAAAGAAGAATCAATGTCTTTATATCAATCTTGTAATCTTTTGGGAACAATCTACAATAAGCAAAACATTGCTTTAAGTTTGATGGTAGATGATCATAACTCAACTTAAGTGTTAATAAAATATCATTTTCTTCTTCTTGAGTTATTTTTGAGAGTTCATATATTTTAAAGGATTGCCACTCATTTTCTGAAGCTTTGGAGCGTAGCAAGCTTGCTATCGTCCTTATGGCAAGAGGTACCTCACCACACTTTTCCACGATCTCTTTTCCCAGGCTTAAAAAGGCTTGGTTCTTTGGCAGTTGGCCTTGTTCAAATGCCAATTTTACAAACAAACTCCAAGCCTTTTCTTGAGGTAGGCCTTCTAGAGCATGCCATGAAGTTGTCCCTGTTAACCTCGCTACCATTTCTGAGCGTGTGGTCACTATTATCCTGCTTCCCCTTGCACCAACCATTAACAAGTTTCTCAAGAGAAGCCATTTATTATTGTCCTCATTCCACAAATCGTCCAAGACAAGCAAGTATTTTTTTCCGTTAAGATGTTCTCGAAGCTGGATTTGCAAGGTCTCAAGGCTTCCTTCATACTTCTTCTTTGTCAATTGTTCTAAAATTTCTTTAACAATTCGTTTTACATCAAAGATATCAGAGATACAAATCCAAAGTTTTAGCTCAAAACCTTTTTTGACATTTTCATCATTATATACCAGTTGAGCTAGTGTGGTCTTCCCCAATCCTCCAATACCAATTATAGGAATGATAGAAATATTTTCTATGACATTTACATCGAAAAGACGTTGTATAATCGCTTCCTTATCATCTTCTCTCCCAACAACTTCTTCTTCTAGGACAAAAGAATAAGTTTCCCTGTCCCTGTTCATGACTTGTGGTTCAATGTAACTTTGAATAAAGTGGAAACTCTCCTTATCTTTTTCAATGGCCTTCAGTCTCTCCCTAATTGCTTTTATTTCATGAACAATCTTAGGACTAAAAGCAAGCCAGTTTGAACTTGAAGAGAAAATGTGTACCTTCTTTGTCATTACTTTGTGCCGCAAAACTTCTGTGGAGAAATCATCCAGCAATTCATCAGCGTCATGGAGAACATCTTTGAGCTTTGTGAGCCAATCTTTGATCTGATGGCTATGAGAACTCTGCTTTTCTGCATCTAGAATCACAGCTTGGATTGTGGATACTGTGTTCCTTAGATTTTCAATCTCAGTTTTCACACCAGAGGCCAATTTGAGCTCTTGGAGAATGAAGGAGCCCAGCACATCAACGACTTTCCCTGCAAGGTCGAACAAAGCTCCTTCTGCCATTTTTATTTTTTCTTTCAGGAATAGATGGGTTTATGACTTTGTGGAGTAGTGGAAAAAGTAATAAGAGATAGGTGTTGTCCCTAGCTTATAGAAAATCAAAGAAAGGGAGCAGGCGGCATGTGAAGTGAGAAAAGACAGAAAAAGGAGCAGGCAGGCACTAGTCGAGACTTCACGTGGGAGAGCTGTGGTAAAGGTGAATTGGAGAAAAGGGAGATATTTGAAACGCGATTTGACTTACATCCAACGTACAGTAGCGTCCCACCAACAGTAAAAAATTAATTAAAAAAAGTTGTGACCAGTTGGGTAGGTAGCCGGTTTACAATAAATGACATAAAAGTTACAAAATATGACATACATTTTACAAGAATAAACTAAATAATACTAATATTAACAAATATTGTACTACAGTAAACTAAAATATTATCAAAACTTTCAATTACTTTACAACACTAAAGAGTATTAGTCCAAAACGTGAGAGAAATTACAAACTTTGACAATTATTTACACATATTATGAGAAGTTTTGCAAATATTTACTCAATAATCAATATATATATAAAAGCAGAGACCTTTAACTGAGGTTCTGCCATGTGTCTTAAAAACTGATGTGGCTGCCACATCAGCAATTAAAAGTGAAGTGATATATTGTTTAATAAAGTAACGGATAATGATGAATGATCAACAATTGCATCATTTCCATTTTCACACGTCTATTGAAGTTAACTCTCTCTCTCGCACGTTCTTCGTCTTCTTAAATATTCTCTAACGCTCCCTCTCTCAGACGCCTCCTCTGCCTACCGGTGAAAGGTTTAGTCCTCTGTTCTCTCTTCCCTCTCTTGACTCCTCATCTTCCCATTACACCTAACTGCCTTACCCTAGATTTCCAGCCGTTACCCACAGTCTCTGTTTGACATTAAAGACAAAAATATTTGGCATTGTAAGAGCCCCTTCTTGAATCGTTTCCAGTTTGATTATGGGTTTCCAGTTTCTTTTTTTTTTCTTTCTCTTTTCAGATTTTGATTTGGGGTTTTGATAATTGGATTTTATTTTGGAAATTGGGGTTTCTAACTAGGGTTTGCTGATGACTTTTTTTTTTTTTTTCTTCAAATCCATATCTTGGATGGGAATTGCTACGGCAGAGAAATCATGGACAATAGGGATTGTTGGTTGTGCTGAAGACAGGGAAAATTGTAAGTTTATATATAACCCATTGTCAATTTTTTTTCTTTGACGTGATTGGGAAAATGCATTTGGTGGGTTTGAGTTCTTGAAAACAAAATGAAAAGGACGGCTGTCAATAAGAAAATTACAAAAGGGAATGCAAAATGTTTTTGAGAACAGGGAAAGTAATATGCGTAAACTACCAAATGGGCCTGAAGTTCTGGCAGATTTTTTTTTATGCTAGACTTCTGGACTCGGTATCTGTTTTATGATGCAAATATAAATCATACTTAGTTTGGTCTGTTTATGTCAAGTCAGTTTGGGAATTAATCAAAGTTGCACAAGATCTACCTTTGTATGGGTAGAAATAGTTTACATTGCACTCTATCTTATTTGTCAAATCCAATTGGTTTTAAACCTCAACCTCATCATGAGAGAACCCCAAATCTTTTCCTGTTAGAACAATTGTATAATTCTTCACTTTGCCAACCCATTTGAAGCTTTTTTATGTGGAAAGATCATAAGTCTTCCTGTAGATGACATGTTGTGATGTAGATCAAACATTCATAGCCATTTGTTTGGTCTGTGATGGAGGATTTTGGAGACAGTCTTAAAGTGAATATGTCCTGTAATGCTTTTGTCCTCATGTATTTGTTGTGTCTGCATCTGATAACGCACTATTTTTGTAATTAAACAAATGAAGTAAAATGGTAAACATTTGTTCCTATAATGAGTTGTACTTGTGGTGAGTTTGCCACTTGGCCTCAATTTCTGGATTTAGTTAGGATTCAATTCCTCTGTTTACTGTCTTTTTAGTTCTAACAATTAAATGTTGTGTACCACATGTAAATAGTGGCCAACCTATCACCCTCAATGTGTTTGACAAAAAACCTAAGCCAAACCGAAAAGGGGTTTGGGCATGAGGCCACTAAAAACATTTTAGAAATATCTATGTTGATCATTATTACCACTATTACACTATTTCTTCTTAATCAAACACTAAGGCAAACTTATTTTTTAAGGGCAAATAAGAATTATAGAGTCTCATGTATCACTTTCAGAGTATTATAAGGTGGGAGACTCTGGAATGGATGAAGACATTAGGATGGTAGAAATATTATTATTTTCCTCTCTTTTGTTTTTTTAATTTAATCATTGCACTTAATTTTGATACTCTGGAATGGATGAAGACAATAGCTTGGTAATAGCAAGCCGATTACTACATGGTTTCAGTTATAACTTAAGAAACTCATTGTGAAGCATTAGCTTTATGTTCTTTTCAAAATTTTGCAAATATTTTCTTAACTAAACCAGGTCACTCACTTTTGTAGGTTACACAACAGAAGCCACCAATATCGTCTCCTATGAAGTTGCTGCATCAACAGTTTGAGCAGAGCTTTGGCTTTTATGCAATGGTGGCAAAAAAAAGTAAGAGTGGATATTGATCAAATAACCATGTCTACTTTTTGTTTCTTTTAGGATGGATTCTTTGACATAATTTGCAACTTGCAATTACCACTATTACTATCCAGGCATGCAACAAACTTTAGGTCACACATTGGAGCAGATGATGCAACCAATTTCTTTGACTTTGCATTACTGATTACTGGCCTACATGAATTTTCATTAGCTGTCAATGGTCTTGCAATTCCCTGCTTGAGAAGAAATGCGGATTACCAAAGAGAAAGTATATCACTAAGGTAGGGAGGAAACTTCTAAAGTTAGTTTGGAATACATGCACCAGCGACAAAGGGTAATTTAAATTACAAAATGATGGATTTATTCTTTTTCCTACTGGCAATGTCACCAACAACAATTGCCTACCCCTGATTTTAGTCATTTCATGATGAACTGAACTTACAATCCGTTATTTATTTTTTTTGTTGGCTGTTGCAATTCTGTGTTTAATGGTGTTGTAAGGAAATCATGAGTATTTTCACAGGTTGCTTATATTTTTTTTAGTCATGCATTGTTTTAGATTTTGGAGGAAGCCCCACCAGTTTGATTTCCTCTAACAGAGAAGATTGGCTTCGTTGATTTTTTTACAGTCACACTAAGAAGTTGTTGGTTGGTAAGTGATTCTTTATTTTTATGTGAATCATATTGACAACATGTTGTATATTTGTGCAATATGTATACTTAGACCACTTCTATACGACATTTGTTGCTTTGGCTGTTAAACTCTAGGTTGGCTCTGTTAGTTGCTTAAGTCTAGCACATAAAATTGATATATTTGGAAAATGGAAAACTGTTCTACAATAATCGCATCTCATATATCTACAGCTCAGTATTTATTTGTTTGGGTGCTTTAGCAGACTTCTCATGAAGATTCTTACCTTAGTAGGTTGTAGTCTTAGGAGGAAATTGTTTTGTTGGTTCAGCTACAAGCAAGGCTGTAGTATCGAAGGACATAGAGGTCATAAGTATAAGTAGGTGTTTAAAAATTTTTAGATTTGCCATGCTGCATATGTATTGCTATATTGATGATGTTTTAGATTTGGCATGCTGCAATATTTAATTGGCATCAACATATATTAAGGATTTTGCTTTCTATCCCAGTTTCCCTCCTTTCTATTTTTTACACTTTGATCAAGAAATTTATTGGCATTGGTCAACCTTCTTTTTTGCCTTATGCACAGGCCGGGGTGTCCCACTTACCCAAGTTCATGGGTAGAACATGTAAATTGGGTAGATCATGTATACATGGTAGATGTTTCTCATTGATATGAGTTAACATTGCTCATATGTTGACCAATTACAATCATATGGCTTAGTGAAATATAAATCTTTTATTCAAGATGAAGAGACAGACGTGGCTATATTGAAGCAAATGAGAAAAGCTATATAGAATGGTCATGTCTGAAATCTGTATTAATAATTGAGATCTGCTTCCAGGGGGATAACTAATGAGGCCCTGGAGTTGTCAGATTTGCATTGCTGTATTCCAATGAAAGGCATGGTGGACTCTTTCAATGTTTCAGTTGCTGCAGGCATCCTCATGCACCATGCTGTGTGTGACAGAAAATCACACCTGGTAATAAATATTGCTCTACACTCACCAGCCGATTAGAGAAAATCAGGCTGTTTCTTATGAGCATCTCTTCAAAGCATCCAAACTAAAACTCAATGCCTCATATAGCTGTTCGACATGGTTGAATTTTTTTCTACTTTTGTTGTAATACATGAGAGTAGCCAAATTATTAAATGCGTTTATATTTGCCTATTTCCAAACCTTGCTGGAGTTTCTGCAGTATCTATTTTTAAACATACTAGGGGATGCTCAGTGTTGTGAATACTCTGTTGGGATCATCATTGTAGGGGCAAAGCTGTGCTAACTGTCCAGTGAATAAGTTCATAGTGAACACTTCAATAATATGTCATCAAGTTACTTTTGCATAGAAGTAATATTAAGTTAAAGATTTTGTATCTGCGTTCTATTTTCAATTTTCTGAGATTAATATTCCTCAATTGTTCAATTAAGTGTTAAATAATTTGCTAAATTGTATTTTAAGCATTCATTCAAATTACATATGATATCAAGCATTCATTACATAACTTTCTTTATTATACTACAA
>OU015761.1:47625978-47639887 GCA_907173295.1 Fagus sylvatica
AACTCGAGAGGTGTAAGTGTAATTTATCCTATTTGTTATTATATTTGTTTAATAATAACAACCACCCCCAAAATCGCACAACAACCCACCTTCCACGGTGACCCACTAAGCCGCCCCTCCCCCCCCCCCCCCCCCCAATAACCCAGAAATTTTTGCAACTCCATCCCTGTAGTGGTAGAAAGAGCTGTCTTTTTCTGCTATTTAGTAGGTCCTACACTCCTACTCACTACGTTACTGAATAATCTGATTACGCAATAGTTGATCCGGTAATAGGCTTCATCAGATGTGGTCTAGACCATTTTCAAGTTCCTATCATGCCATAAAAAGAAATGAAGGGTCTTTTTAACCTTTTGCCATTTTCTACTCAATTGCATGTTTAAGATGGACAAGTAAGCCAGTTATTATGAGATTAGAAGATGGACTGCACGCAATGTGTCAAATTTGAAAAAAATTTTCCTTTTCTCTCTTTTCCATTTCCCTCTTTCCCGAAGAGACAAAAGAAACTCTAAAAAAAGGGGATTAATTAAAAATCCCAAAAGTATAGAGCTTGTTTGGTATACACTTTTACAAAATTGTTTTCGTGTTTGTAAAACAGAATTTGTGGGCCCCAAGTTGACCTCCAAGTTGAATGCCTTTTGGGTTTTTGTTGATTTCTTATAGTGATATGGCACACATAGGAACACGCAGGGAAATTCTTAGGTCCTGCAGTGGGACCGTCCCATAAAAGGTGTCAAAATTGTAATATTTGTGTATATTTTGATAAAATATTGTGTGTGTTTTGATAAAATGTCTATAAGATGTTGTAAAATATGTATAGTTTTGTAGTAAAGTTAACTTTATCACAAATATTATTAATTCTACCCGAAATTTACACATTTTATTTTTACAACAATAAACACACATATATCAATACGGACGCAACATTTACCACAAAACACACAAATTTTATCAAAATCTACACCAATCCCATGGTGGGACCTAAGTGCTTTCCCAAAAGAGGAATGGGGGTTGGCAATCTCCTTGTCTCAATACCCTAAAAGGGATGGAAAGGCCTAAAGGGACTAATGATTATGTGAAGTTGAAAAAGTTGAAAACTTTATATGCTATCAGCGGCAACCAAAGAGAACCGAAATGTGACATTCAAACAACTAATCAACTTCTTCTATCCATTTTGCCAATAGCAACGTGAGCGTCACTATTAGGGGTGTAAGCTTCACTGACACAACCGAAAAAACTGCAAGAACCACACCTAACCGAAACGCACAGCGCCAAAACCGATCTTAATAGGTGCAGGTGCACGTGCGTGTAATAGGAAAACCATACTATAAGGTGTAAGTGCATAAATCCAGAGAAAACCATACTGCACCTCACCGATTACACTTCTAGTATATTATACTTGTATGCTAATGGTATATGCATGTGATGTTATGTTATATTTGTATTCTAATGGTATGTGAAGGATGAGATTGAGTTATATTTGTATAAGGATGGTATATATGTGCATGTTGAGATTAGAAATTATGATTCATTCTATGAGATATGTATGTTATAATTTTGTTCTTCTTAAATATTCAGGTTGAGATTGGAAACTATGATTTATATTTGTATGCTATAGTCAAGGTTATTAAAATCCCGATTCGAATCTTAAAATCTTACGATTTTACGATTCAATATTATGAAAACGATTCGAATCTTAACTGAATCTTAAATGTGGTAGAATCTTAATAGAATCCCGATTTGAATCTTAGAATCTTTAGAATCCCGATTTGCTTCCGATTCTATACGATTCTACTGCACAAGGTTTATTCGGATTTTTTGAGTTTTTTTTTTTTTTTTTGGGCCTCCAATGAAAATTTAGCTTGTATTGGGCTGATTTTTACTTTTTAGTATGTTAGTAGCCTGCCCCCTTTTTTTTTTTTTTTGATAAAAAGTAGCCCGCCCTTTTTTTTTTTTTTTTTTAATAAGAGAAGCCTGCCCATTTTTCTTTGGAGGATATCTCTTCAGATGATGAGTGGATAGCTACAAAAGAGAGTCCAAATGAACCAAATGAAGAATGGCCAAGTGTCTTTCATAGGGATGCTCAAGAGGAAGATGAAAATGGTAAGTAGGTTTTAAATCTTGTGAGTTATGACTTATGACTTCCTTATTAGATCTTTATAAAATTTTGAATACAATTTGTTTTTGTTCTTTTTTGCTAGGTGATAAAGATAAAGAAATTCATAATCTTAGTGATTGTGAACTTGAAAATGAAGTAAGAGATTTTGATGATTTTCCCATAGATGATTTAGATGGAAGCAACGACATTTATGGTGAAGGTCTCCCATTAGAGGACAACATTCATCCAATCAATGATAATCTTGGTTTTTAGATCTTAATTATTCACATTGAATAATAAGTAATGTGTTACTTTTGTCACAAAATCACCATTGTGGAAAATGGCTGGGAAATATTTTGATTTATGTAGTGTTATTATTTGGAACATTATGTATCTTTGTTGTTATGTGGTATTAAAACTTGGAACTTGAAAGTTTGAAGTTTGAAATTTGTCATTGGCTAAAATACACTATTGGTCCCTAAAGTTCACACATTGAGCACTTTTGGTCCCTGAAGTTTGAAATGAGCGCTATTAGTCCCTAACATTTCAAAAATGAGCGTTATTGATCCTTCCATCCAATTCTGTTAGTTTAATTGCCTAATTGGTTAACGGAATGATGATATCACATTTTATTAATGATGTGGCACAATATTTTTTATTTAAAAATTACACATAATCAAAATAGCATGAGCTAACTCGGATAAATTCATAACCCATAAAACTGACCCACCTCAGTAGAGCCTGCCTAAACCCATAAATCCTTAAATCGGTTTTCTATATTCCCCAACCCAAAAATCTCCAAACCAGAGATTGAAACTCTCAATGTTTCTTATCTTGTACTTGACATGTAATTAAGTCCTTTGTTGATAAGGTCTAATTAAGTAGTCCTATGCAGCATCATCTTTGAAGCTTCACGTCTATTGGACCATTAATCAATATCTCCAGAATCTCTCTCTCTCTCTCTCTCTCTCTCTCTCTCTCTCTCTCTAAACTTCAACATCATTTGAATTTTCGTTTGAAAGGAACAAAGGCTTTGTTTAATTAAATGCAAACTACAACAAGAAAGCCATAGAGATATCTTATTCGCCGGTAGTGAATGTTAGAAAGATGGAAGATGGTGATGGTGATGGCGATGCGATGGCGGCGGTCTAATTAAGCAGTCCTATGTAGTATCATCTTTGAAGCTTCACATCTATTGGACCATTAATCAAAATCTCCAAAATATCTCTCTCTCTCTCCAAACTTCAACATCATTTGAATTTTCGTTTGAAAGGAACAAAGGTTTCGTTTAATTAAATGCAAACTACAACAGGAAAGCCATAGAGATATTTTATTCGCCTGTAGTGAATGTTAGAAAGATGGAAGATGGTGATGGTGATGGTGATGGTGATGGAGATGGCGATGGCGATGGCGGCGGTCTAATTAAGCAGTCCTATGCAGCATCATCTTTGAAGCTTCACGTCTATTGGACAATTAATCAAAATCTCCAAAATATCTCTCTCTCTAAACTTCAACATCATTTGAATTTTCGTTTGAAAGAAACAAAGGTTTTGTTTAATTAAATGCAAACTACAACAGGAAAGCCATAGAGATATTTTATTCGCCTGTAGTGAATGTTAGAAAGATGGAAGATGATGGTGATGGTGATGGTGATGGTGATGGCGATGGCGATGGCGATGGCGATGGCGATGGCGGCAGTGGTGGAGATGGCTTAGGCGTTATTAGTGGCAGCACTCATGGCTGTTTGTGAGTTTCAATCTTTCATTTGGAGATTTTCTAGGTTTGGGGAAAATAATAGTAAATTGATTTGGGGATTTATGGATTCGGGCGGGACTGTAGGCATCTGGGTTATGAATTAATCCAGGTTAGCTTATGGGTATTTTGATTATGTGTAATTTTTATTTAAAAAATATTGTGCCACATCATTAAAAAAATGTTACATCATTCTTCTATTAGCCACATAGATAATTAAACTAACGGACTTTGATGGAAGGATCAATAACGCTCATTTTTGAAACTTTAGGGACTAATAGCCCTCATTTCAAACTTCCAGGGACCAAAAGCGCTCAACGTGTAAACTTTAAGGACCAACAGTGTATTTTAGCCTTTGTCATTTGGTATTTAGTAGTTGATGACTTATTGCATTTTATAAATTTTATGCCAAAACTTATTTATTTTTTAATGATTCTTTAACCTATGTTATGAATTATAATTATTTATATATTTTTTTTTATTTACGGAAAGTAGAATCTTACGATTCACGATTCGATTCGCGAAACCCTCCCAACGATTCAAGGTAGAATCCCGATTTTAATTACCTTGGCTATAGTTAGCTAAATTTTTTATTTGTTGTAAATGTGGATTTTTTAGATTAAAATTGACATTTGGACTGGTCCAATCTGACCCAAATGAGTCCAGCCCAAACCGCAAGATCGCACCAAACCACACCACACCGCGCCAAAACCGATCTTAATAGGTGCAGGTGTAAGTGCGTGTAATAAGAAAACCGCACTATAAGATATAAGTGCATAAATCCAGAAAAAATCGTACTGCATCTCACTGATTACACCCCTAGTCACTATTGGCTCAATCAACCACAGCAAGGGGCAAAGGACCAGTGATCATGAGAATGAAAATAGCCACTACCTATGAAGTAGTAGCTATTACCTAATAAATGTACACTACTACTTTTTTTTTTTTTTTTTTTTTTAACTATAATTGATTGAATGACACGGTTCATCATGAGAATGAAAAATTTATTTTGTCTAACAAGTTTTTAAGGTAAAATAAAACATAAGATATTTTCATATTTTAAGAGAAAGCTCAGGGGGTGATATCATTAACTTGTCGGAAAAGGATCATTCATTTTATGGTCGAAAAGTTCAAAATTATAATAAACGAAATGAATTCGATTTGAAATAGAAAGATCTTGTACCCTAAAAGATAATAACAAAATTCAAACATACATAGATAGATATCCATTCATTGAAATTCATTAAATACAACTCTTATATTAATCAAAAAAAAAATACTCTTATTTTATTTCGAAGCTGACACTATCATCTTACTTATTTTGGTAGTCTTCAACTATAGCAGAATATCCACCAAACCATTTAAAGCCTTGGAGATAAGTGGGCCTTGAGCGGATACTTCATCACCATAGTGAACTCCTGCTTCTCTGACAAATCAACCCCATCACCATCACCATCCACAGCTCTCCACTCAAAATTCCAAACCAAATTGGCCACAAAATACTCCAAATGAAGGATTGCCAAACCAGAGCCAGGACAAATCCTCCTCCCCACACCAAACGGCATCATCTTAATCTCTTTGCTTCCCGTTATATCAAACACTTCCCCTTTACCATCACCACCACCACCACCAATCAAGAATCTCTCAGGCTTGAACGCCATGGGATCCTCCCACACTTTCGGGTCCCACCCCATTTCCGCCACCATGATATTCAAAGTAGCATTCTTTGGCACCAAGTAGCCATCCAAAACCACATCCTCAGTCACCGCATGTGGCAACACAAAATGCCCAGGTGGGTGTCTCCTTAAACCCTCCAAAACCACTGCTTTCAAATAAGGCATCTTGTTCAAATCCTCTTCCTTCACTTCCTTCACCTTCTCTCCATCCCCCATAACCCCTTTGATTTCCACAAAAAGCCTCTCTTGGATATGTGGGTACTTCACCAGATTCGCCATGATCCACTGCAATGCTGTCGAGGTAGTATCTGTGCCCGCGTTGAGGAACTCCGAGCACAAGCTAATCATTTCATCCCCTTGAAGCTTCCTCTTCTCCTCAGGCAACTCCAAATCCAGTAAAGTATCAACGTAGGACACCACGAACTCATCATCATGTTTGTCTTCTATAGCCTTAGACGCTCTTTCTTGCTTCACTTTCCTCCTCGCTTCTATCAAAGGCATTAACACAGAGGCCTGGTTTCTCCGAAGTTCAAACAACTCTTCCCAACGGTTACGGAATATTATCTTTCCAATACTCGGCCAAAAATTGAGTATACTAAACCGACCAAAGCTCAAAAGCAAGCTACGCTGTACTTCTTCGATTTCGTGAATCTTACTCTCGCCGAGTTTATCTCCAAAACACATCAATACCAACAAGCAAAACATGGAGTATTGCAAATGGTCCTTCACCAAAACCGGGTCACCGGATTTGGAACTAGACGCGAGGCGATTGAGTAGGATATCCAAAACCCACTTGCGCGCGTGAGAGTATGATTTCACTCGCGAAGGATGGAGAATCTCTGATGTGAGATTGCGGCGGAAAAGACGCCACGTGGGTCCATAATATGCGGAGCTGATGTTATGCTGGTTGCAAGAGATAATCACGTTTGTAGGGAGTGGAGGTGGGCGATCAGCGAAGACGGCACCGTTTTGGACTAGAGCTTGGTGTGCGATAGAGCGGTTGGATATAAAGATAGCAGGGCGAGAGCCTATGCGGAGAGTGACAATGGGTCCGTACTTGGCTTGGAGATTGCGGAGAATGGGTTCGAGCTCGGAGAAGGGCTTGAGGAGCCATAGGAGGTTGCCGAGGATTGGGATGGTGAATGGTCCAGGAGGGAGTTTTTTGTTGGAGTTGAGGAGGAATCTGAGGATGGTTGAGACGCAGAGGGAGATAAGGATGATGACCCAGGTTTCTGTTTCCATGTTTGTGTTTTTTGGGTTATCCGCGTGGGAAAAGAAAGGGAGAGTTGTATGATTTCAGTGGCTGGTTTGTTTGAGTGGTGGATGGGTTTTCTTTATATTAGAGATGGATCATACGTAATGTGAGAGGGAGTGAAAAAAGAATAGTTAATATTTATCGAAAATAGTTTTCTTTAATCCGGTTTGGAGAAATATTCTTCTAATCCACTACGTAGCAAATAAATAGATCATTCACATGTACTTTTAGTCACATGACATTTTTAATAAATCATATGACTTTTTAAAATATATATGTGTATGATCTATTTGTTTGCCATGTAGTGGGTTGGATTCCTCCAAACTAAGTTGAAGGAAAACTATGTTCATATTTATCTACAACAAAGAAAGGAAAAAGAGTAGTTGATATTTATCTATAAAATATTTAAAAAAATATTATTATATTTATTTTATGTGTATAAAATAAAATGAGATAAAAAAACAAATAATGAAAACTTTTCAAAAAATGTAGAAGAGTAAGAAGAAAAATTTACTCTTTTGAGTACTAGGAAAAAAGCTAAGGCTATAGGTTTGCAACTTCAATTGTTGTGGCTTGAATTTTCTTATTGATTTTTTTTTTTTGGCTTAATAAATGTGACCATAGTGAGCATTTTAATGTCTTTTTGTTTATTTGTCCTCACATGTATTTTATTTTATTTTTTTTTTTTGGCTTTAGGTTTTTCATTTTCTTGTTTTCTTTTTACTTAGCAATAGCAATGATAATTAGCTTTTTTTGTTAGAATATTATTGTATAGATCCATAACAAAAAAACAAATGAATGTATGTTACATATAATGAGATAGTTAACATAACTTTTATTTGCTGCATAATTTAATATAGAATTAATCATTAGCGATTAAAAAAAAAAAGAAAAAAAAAAAACAAAACAAAACAAAAAACAACGTCAACTTTCATATTATTAGATAATTGCATAAAAGAAATGAACACAATACAATTTAATGGTTAATTAACTTTGATTTAATTAAATTCATTTGGAACATCAAAAACACATAAATTAAAACTCATATCAATGTTATTGTTATAATGTTTTCTAGTTTAACACTTATATTTTATGATAATACTAATGTCTCTTTGAAATTTATTTGATTTATTATAGATTATCATTCTTATTTTCTATTAAAGAAGATTTTAACACTTATATTGGTGACTCTTGACCACGTCATCATTATTAGTGATTCTTTCACTTATTTTCATTCTCAATCCAATCAATAAGACCCTTGTACCGGTTCAAAAGTAGAATCTCGATTTTAACAACCTTGATGGTAGGGGAATATTGAAAGATGTGTGGTAGATGATGATTAACAAGTAGAGAAATTGATTGCAAGGGCTACGGACTTCACCAAAAAGAACGGTTGGGGAAAGCCGCTCAACAGAGGGTGGTCAGCACTCCACAAGCATAGGTGGAGCCAAAGGGTGGCAATTGCTTCTTTCTCATGTTATTTAAATTGAAACTAGCATGCTAACCTTAATTTTTTTAAAAAAATAAAAAATAAAAAAATTATTATTTATGTCTTATTTTCAAACGGCACTAAATTCCTAATGCCTCAATCTCTCGACTAATATTATCCCCCTCATTATCTTGATTCTTTCACAGTTTCAAAACTTTGGATTTTTACCATAAACTCTTGTTTTAAATAATTAAAAGAATACGGATGAAAGTTGAATTTTACATAATGGTTCAAAAACAACCAAGGCAGTGAGCCAGTGAGGCATTTTATTTTCTCAATTTATTTTGTGTAATCAAATTACATATTTGAACTTTACATACTTAGATTAATCTATTTAATATATTTATTTCTTTATTTTAATTAATATTTTTTTGGATTAATTTTGTTTCTAATATTGTCTTTTAACTTTGTCTCCGTCACTGTCCACAAGAGACGGGAAAGACTCACCATGCAGCTTTGGTTACATGGGCTCTTGAGTTTTGCATATTAATGTTACATTGTGCTCTATTGCAATTACCCAACGGAAATTAATTAAAATGATTATAACGGTGGGATAGAATTTCATTCTTTATATACGAGGTCACTCTTCTATACATACCATCTTGTATTATATAACTCCGGATAACAAATTAATGCCATGCAATTGCACTTTCCTTGTTAAAACTGGATACTATAATTTTTTCCCAAAACATTTTTCCTAACTAGGCAACTCTCATTGAACTTCATTCGAGCTTGCATGCACGACTGAGAAAGAGCATCTTCCAAGAGTATAAAGAATATACTTATTTTAACCATAAGCACAGCCTACAATGTATTGTACTCTTTTTTTTCTTTTTCCTTTTTTTTTTAAGAAGATAACCTTTCTGCATGTATTATCAATTTATTTAATAGCATCATCTTGTCTCTACGAAGGGTCCAACACTGATTTTATTTAAGTCCAAAGGCTGTGATCCTATAGAAATTTCATTTTTGACATTACATGATGTTTCAAAAATGCTTATTTGATACAGAATGCAACACATTATTGGGTATTGGTTTTCATCAAACCTTCACTATATTTGGTATAACATGATCTAGAATCGCATTTGATCTTCAAATTTTAGTGCTTTCGAAAATGTTTAGGAAAAATAAGGTTATATATTAATGACATTTAAGAAAATAAATCTCAACACAGCCTGGTGAGCGTGTGACCAGGCTCATGATCAATTAGAATAGTAGAGAAGGAAAGGAGACCTATTACACCATCCTCACTTTCAAGGCCTAATCATTGTTTTGCGTAGCAAAAATAACTAATGAAAGAAACAAGCAGGCTAAATATAGTATCCCAATCCCAAGTAAGCTGTCCCCCTATAACATTGTACTTCCGATTTTTCTATACTCTTTATCTACTCTTGCTCTCAAAAGTAAATAAACCTCTATTGCTCTACCATGCATCTATCGCCACATGTCAATTGTCGGGTACAGTCCCATACGCACTAAATAATTATCACACCCAATGGCCCTGAGAGTAACTCCAAAGGGATCCATTGTCATAGGGTTTCAAACTTGATAGGAATATGCATGTTAAAACACCAAAAATAAAAATTTAAAATTGTAATTTTGGAAGGAATGCATACTTCAAAGAATACGATTAAACTAGTGTTTTAAAGGATATATTTGGTCCCATTTTGAACCAAAAGCTACTAGACCAAAAACAATTAAAACCGGTTATATTGTTCTTGGCTAGTTTGATTCTATGATATGCCATAAGAGTGACATCCAACAATATGCGTCAACCAAACCCAAAAAGAATGAACCAATAAATATAAATGCACTTTAAAAACAGCCTAAAATGACAAGATGCCAACATATATTTCCGGTAAAGACAGTAGGAACTTATAAACAAATTGAAGTATCCAAGTGAACAAAAGTGGGGGAAGTATCCCACAATCCATGCAGCACATATTTCCTTGTATATTTAGGCAATAGTAGCATGCAGCACATCTTTCCTCGTACGGTCATATACCAATAAGACAATAGGTAGTGAGAAAATTTACAACATTTCTCACCAAAAGATTGTCAACTGGCATACCGACTAACTTGAATTTCCACAAAATTTCTTAACGATTACAGCAAACTGGGACCACAGATTTTTTTAACATTCATCATATGAAAATTCATACAAAAAATAGAAAAAAAAAATTATTGTTCAAATTTTGATGGCAATCATGTACATACAATAAATATTGCAAGTAAAAATTCCAATGACCAGATATTTCATAGATTGTGTCAAGCTTTCATCGCTTATTGCAAAGTACATTATATAGATTATCCCTACCCCATTTCCCTCCTACCAATAGGCTAACAATTATCACAACTTGAACTAACTCTATAGCAAACAAGGACCATAAAAGACCATGTTAGTTTAGAATTATTTTTTTCAAATGAATCCTACTAAGTAATTGAAGCAGAGTCGAAAATAAGGGAAGCACACCAACAAGTCAGTAAAAATTCAAAGGAAACTAAAGTGTCTCCATGTTTTGTTCAAAAGAACCTTCACCAAGAATTCACATTAAGCTGTTCCATTTGTAAGACTATCCCTCCAATGCACCTGCCTCTAAAGGAGTTTCAGAAGCTGTAGGGGGTTTCGATTAAAAGTGAAAAGAGATACAAGGAGTTTCAGAAGCTGTAAGGGGTTTCGAAAAAAAGTGAAAGGAGACACAAGTTCCTCCTTCAAAAACTCTCATAATTAATAGAGCAGATGAGATTACAATGTCTTATTATATGTTACGTGAAATTTTTTTTTTATTTATCCAGTCTATCATGAACAAGAAATCAATCCTCATACTCTAAGTTTAATGTCTTACCTTCTTGATGAAGACACCTCTTAGGACAATCAGCAACCTTACAAGTCCATTGCAGCAATCACTGAGTGGGCCGTGTGTAATATTTGGTTGTAAGAAGCATGAAACTGGGTTCAACAACACCCAGTTCATCATATTATGATAGGGTTGTATCTTACTTTTTTCTTCTGCCCATATATATACTTTTTTATTGGAGTACCACCCAACGTATAAATTTGAAACTTCTAAGATTGATAAGGGCAGCTACTGGAGCAACACAGAACCCTACCACAAAATCCACGCCTTATTCAAAAACATTGAATCTCTAAAAGTACTTTAAATCCTCTTTACCATCATAACAGACAAATAACCAATTACTTAAAAGTGATTAGTCCCAAGTAAAATGCCAAAAAAAAAAAAATCCATCAATCTGCCTTATAAGACAACTGATAAAAACAACCTTTCAGAACTCCATAAAATCTTTGCAAACAGGGAAATTTCCACAAAACATGAAAACCAATAAATGTCAAAAGTAACCAATGAGCTATTGTTCAACTGGTACTTCCTCCTCCCAACTGGTACTTCCTCCTCCCATAATAACGGGATGGAGGGTGAGGTCTTGGGTTCGAGACCAATTGGGTGCGTGTGTAACTTAAAAAAAAAAAAAAAAAATTTATTCAAAATTTGTTAGCAACATGCCTATGTCCTCTGTCCTGCCTGCCCCCCCCCCCCCCCCCCCCCCCCCCTTTTTCCTCTTGTTTTGGGTAATTGCTAGAGTGTTAATTCAAGGTAGTAAGAATCCTGGCTGGTAAACCTGCATGAAAAACCTTACCTGCAGTAGAAGTTGCGGTAAGCAATCTGAACAGATAAGAAGTCAAATATAATCATGAACAATGTGGTGAATTTCACAGTTCAATAGAACACAGCAAGACAATCTTACAAAGCACCATTCAATTCCATAACTAAGCAAACCATATTTACAAAATCAATGACAAAGCTCATTCAAGATGCTATATAGACCACAAACATGCCAAAGCAACTGATTCAAAACCTAGTAAAATACAGCATCAATTAACCAACTCAAGGACTCATAGTCAACAACCATTATTTGATAAATAACAATGAAATTTCAAAATGCGCATTTGTTTAAAGTCCCAAACTCCATTAAGTACGATAGATGTTTACTTGAAAATAATAAAACAGTTCCAAAGCGTTCAAACCATATAAGTCAAAATACTACAATATTTTGAAAGGAAATCAAAGTGAAACGGGGACAAAAACAAGAAGAGAAAACCGAAACTCCAAATGACAATTTTAAGATTCTGGTCTTTGTAGTTTCCAAACAGTAACATTTCATCATATAATATAAAGACGCCATTTGCATCAGCTCCTTAAACTTCAGAAGAATCACCAGGCCAGTCCTAAAAGACTGATGCACCTAAGTGGGATCTGCAAAATGAATAAGAAAGCATGAAAAAAGATTTCACAAAAACAAATGAAGGTTTTAAGACCAGATCCTTTACAAAAAGGGTTGAGCAGAACAAAAATGTAAAATATATAAGTCAAGTTCAAAAAACGATTATGTGTTTCAACAATTTATCAAGATCATGTATAAAAAGATAGCATGGTTAAACCTATGAATTCCAAAGAGAAACCATCCTTGATAAAATATGAAGAATTAATAGTGGCATGGAAAAGAAAACAGTTTGAACAATTTGCTAAAGGCGCCGTTTAAAATGCAATGAATCGCTTACCTTTGTAGAGAAAAATAAACATGAAAATCCATGAATGATGAGAAAATTAGCTTTGAAATGAGGGGGGGAAGGACAGAAAGAGTTTAAGTTTTATCAAACCTGATGAGAAAAGGCAGAAGATTATTATAATTTAAAAGGAAGAAGAATAAACTGATTCTTTGGTGTTAATGCCGAAATATATTAGGGACCATAGAGAGGTATTTTTTTCTTCGCCCCCCCCCCCCCCCTATAAGCACAACTATGACAGATACAACACGAGGCTCAACCACTACTCTTCAACATATCAAACACAAAAGAGGGAATAAAAAAAGCAGACAAAAATCACAAGAATATCAAGTGGTATTGAGTGTTACTACCTAACAGTATGTAATACAAACAGTTGCATAAATGCATGTATACATAGGTACTTATATACATACATGCATATATTCATGAATACATACACTGACAGGAGAAAAAAAAAAAAAAATGAAGCACAGACAAAGTCCCTGAGGGTGAGTAAAAGAAAATGCCTCTGGAGCTCTCGTCAATTCCAAACCATCCATAAAAAACTCAGAAATAAAGTGTTCCGTCCAAATTGTCGGGAATGGGAAGCTCAAAACAGTACATTAAGAGTCACCAATGACATCAAATCAATCCAACCCTTGGGTAGTTTTTTTTATCCCACGTCCTTTCACATAATTATCTTAAGCATAACAATGACAGGCTCCAGTTCATAAAAATCATTCCTTAACCAAAGTAGAGCACCACCAACTTGGTAAAAGAATAATACTGGAAGAACACTAAATGGTATAAACAACTTGTAAAATTACACATAATATATATAACAGCACAACATCATATTAGCCATTTGAAAGAATTAAACTAAATCACTGCATATCATCCATACTTTCTTAAAGTTAGAGTGTGAACCTGCAATACCTGAGGGACAGCTAGTGCCCCATGTAAGGAGCCATGTTACCATACTGCCCAACACCATGCTGGCCTCTTCCAGAACCGCCTTGACCCATCTGCTGACTTGGGTAACCACCCTGCATTCCTCCTTGATTTCCATACCCACCAATCA
>OU015761.1:47639987-47723714 GCA_907173295.1 Fagus sylvatica
TGGTTGAGTCTGTAGTTACAGCGGATATGAATGAGGACTTGTTGAGGCCTTTTTCTCCAGATGAAGTCAAGCAAGCATTGTTTCAAATGCATCCGTCAAAGGCTCCTGGACCGGACGGTATGACTGCTCTTTTTTTCCAAAATTTTGGCATATTGTAGGGGGGGATGTAACTACTACTGTTTTAGATTTCCTTAATTCTGGACAAATGTTGGGTGGTGTTAATTTTACTCATGTTGTTTTAATTCCAAAAGTGAAGTCTCCAGAGTCCATGTCACAATTTCGTCCTATTAGTCTTTGTAATGTCATTTACAAGATTATTTCCAAGATTCTGGTTAATAGGATGAAGCAAGGTGCTACCAAGAGTTATTTCAGAGAGCCAAAGGGCATTTGTTCCTGGAAGAATGATCACAGATAACGTTATTATTGCCTTTGAAGCAATTCACCACCTTAAAAACCTCAGAGGGGGTAAGAATGCACAATTGGCAGCAAAGCTTGACATGAGCAAGGCCTATGATAGAGTGGAATGGGATTATCTTCGTGCAGTGATGGAAAAGCTTGGTTTTCATGCAAGGTGGGTTGACTTAATCATGGTTTGTGTTACTTCTGTATCCTACTCGATCATGATTAATGGGGATCCTAAGGGGTATATCAAACCTGGACAAGGAATCAGACAAGGGGACCCTTTGTCCCCATATTTGTTCCTTATTTGTGCAGAGGGATTATCAGCTTTGATGAGGAAGGCAGAGAGGGACAGGATGATTCGTGGAGTGTCCATTTGTCGGGGAGGGCCTCGTATATCCCACTTATTTTTTGCGGATGATAGCATTATCTTTTGCAGGGCGAAGTTATTGGAGTGCACTGCCCTTCAAGAGATCCTAACGTTATATGGGAGAGCTTCTGGGCAACTAGTCAATGGAGACAAGACTGCTCTCTTTTTCAGTCACAACACTCCCTCATCCCTGAGGGTGGATATTTCAGGCTTTTTCGGCACCACTTTGACTACCAACTTTGAGAAATACTTGGGATTACCCCCAATTATTGGGAGAGCAAAAAAGAGAGCATTCAATGAAATTAAGGATCGGATTTGGAAACGTCTGCAAGGATGGAAAGAAAAGTTGCTTTCTCAAGCCGGAAGAGAAGTTTTGATTAAAGCTGTTATCCAAGCTATTCCCACATATGCTATGAGCTGTTTCCAGTTCCCTGCGGGACTTTGCCAGGAAATAAGCTCAATGGCTTATAGATTCTGGTGGGGTCAACGTAATGGTGGGCGGAAAATCCATTGGATGAACAAGAAAAAGCTGTACCGCACTAAGCAAGATGGGGGCATGGGTTTTAGGGATTTACATCTATTCAACTCTGCTCTATTGGCTCGACTAGGATGGCGATTGATGCACAACCCTTCATCATTGGTTTACCGAGTGCTTAAAGCCAAGTATTTCCCTCACACCTCCTTTCTTGATGCGACTGTCCCAGATACTGCATCCTACATTTGGTGTAGCATATGTAAATCTATAGAGGTGCTGAATTTGGGGTTGAGATGGCGTGTGGGAACAGGGGAGCACATCCGAATTTGGAAGGACCCATGGGTTCCAAGTTCATGTTCGTATAGAGTGATTAGCCCGGTTAGTGTTTTGGATGAATATGCTACTGTGGACCACCTTATTCACCGGGATACTATGACTTGGAAAGTTGATCTTCTTAACGAAATTTTCTGCCCTAGAGATGTGGAACTCATTCTCAAAATTCCTCTCAGCTGGCGCCGACCTTCTGATGTGCTTATCTGGGCTGGCACAAAGCGAGGCACTTTCTCGGTCAAAAGCGCCTATCGTTTACAATGCACGAATTAGAATAGTCAGGCAGCATCATCCTCTTCCTCACCGTCAGCTCAAAATTTATGGTCAGCTATCTGGGCAGTGCAGGTACCACCAAAAGTGAAGCTATTTGTATGGAAAGCTTGTCAAAATATCATACCCACCCAGACGAAGTTATTTGAGAAAGGCATCGCCCATTCTGACTCGTGCCTATGGTGTGAAGATGAGCCGGAAACCAATGACCATGTCTTGTGGGGTTGTGAATTTGCTCAGAAAGTATGGAATTTATGTCCAGTGCCAATTGGTGCTTATCTGAGCGCGCTGAAAAGTTTCACAGATGTCATAGGCTCTTTTACTTCTGACCTGCACACCCCGGTTCTGGAGATTGCATTTACCACTGTTTGGGCTTTATGGAAGGCGAGGAACGAATCAGTCTGGGAGGCGAAGACCCTGGTTGCAGATGCTATTGTTCATGAGGCGGTGTCTTTGGCCTCTGAGTTTCTAGATACTCAATCCAAAACAGGGGTTCCTATGATCGGGCTGGTAGGACCATCACGGTGGCAGAGACCACCATCAGGGGTTTTTAAACTAAACATGGCTTGTCACTCTATCTCTAAGTCGTGTAGGTATGGGTTGGGGGTTCTTATTCGTGATTCTGAGGGGGCGGTAATGGCAGTTTTGGAGGATTCTTTACTGAGTAACAATGAATTACTACAATTACATGCGAGGGCTGTCCTAGTGGCTATCAAATTCGCTTATGACGTGGGTCTGCGCTGTCTAGTGGTGGAGTTGGACAACCAGGAGCTCTGCTCTTTAATCCAAGCTGGTTCGCCGTGTTTTGATCCTATTGGGGTGATTGTGGATGACATCTGTTCTTCGATCCCTTTATTTAGTTTTCTTTGTTTTGGTTTTTCCAAAAAAAGTTGTAACAAGGCAGCAAACGCCTTAGCTACAGAGGCTGCGTCCTCACTTATAACGCAGGTGTGGTTGGATGACCATCCTACTTGCATTACTCCTTTTATTCAAGATGATATTCTTTAATAAAATTGCTATCGTTTCTATTAAAAAAAAAAGGTTCACTATACACCCCTATCCTAATGAAATCTCCTCCACCACTAGAAAAATGACAACTCACCCCTACTTTTAACCAACCAATCACTTCCTTCTCTTTCTTCTTTCCTTCTTCTCCATCTTCAGTTCACCCACGGAAATTTCTTTTTTCTTTAAACTCTTTCTTCTTTCCTTCTTCTCCATCTTCACCCATGGAAATTTCTTTTTTCTTTAAAGTCCATGTCCAAAGTCCCATGACCAAACTCCATTGTTGAGGATGCACTGTAAAGGATGAAGCCTCCACCATGGAAGTAAACTTTGAGAAGCAGTTTGGAAGATGAGGAATTGGCCAGGGCCGATGAGGGAGGAGTTGGAGGCGAGCTGGTCGGAGATGTGGGGGAGCTAGAGGCGAGCTGGACCGCTGCAGTGAGCTCAGTTTCCCCCAAAAAGTAAACCGGCCGAAATGCCCATACCGACCGAAATTGGCCGGAATGACCGAAACTCGCCGAAATGGGCCGAAATTTTTTCCAAGGTGGAACAAAGGGGTTTCTCATTCCGGTTTGCACGCCGGTACGAGATTTTCCGGCCGGAACGGAATGGTATATACAACTATGATACTTACACCAATCATGACCTATCAACTTATTAACATAAGGAATATTATAAAATAATAAAAGATTTTGTTAACCAGTGTCCTTAGGACAATAGTTAAGGAGCATTAAATGCTTACACTTTACGAGAAATAACAAATTTTTAATATTAAAATAATATATAGAAAATAAAAAGACTAAAATACCCTTAAAAGTTGTTTTTATATTATTTTAATATTAAAACTTCACTACTTCCTATAAAGTGGAAACATTAAATGTTTCCTTAATCATTATCCTAAGAGCACTAGTTAATTGGACCAATAATAAATTAAGAGTATATTTTTACATTCTTTCTTTTTTTGTTTACTTTGACAGATGTGATGTTTTCAATGACCCCACAATATTCCTTAATCGGAACGGCTCCCCCGATTTCCATGCTTTTCTTTTGCTTAGTACATTTCAATGTTTTTCTCATTACATCGATCCTCTAGCTTTTTTCCTACTAATTATAGTAAAAACTCATTTGCTCTTTGAAACCATGCATTTCCCATTTTGTTGGACCATCAAGTACTTGACAAATGGACAATGGACGGCACGGTACCATGCTATATTTCTTTTTTGATGTGCGGTACCATGCTATATTTGTGTCACAAAGAATTGATATGAAGCATAGTATTATAGCTGAATTTATTGATCCGTGTTTAATTATTTACGCGGTCTATGGTCGGCTAGCAATGATAAACGTGGTATCACACTTTCATCTCTAAGTTTCCTTCTTATTATTACTATTTACTCTAAATGGGGTACGAATTCCAAATTTCATTTTCAAAGGATTCTTACGTAGCCACTAGAAGTAGCAAGCATGTGATGCACCTTAAAAGTTAATAATGTGGATCATGACCCCAAAAATCTATCAATCTTCCGACCTTCCTCGATTTATGGAAAGTTTGTTCTTCTAGCATTTATATGAATTGCTTCACTCCAGATGACAAAAATTAATTTTAGACAACACATCCGGGTCAGTTGGCATTTGAATCCCACTATGCAGTCTTGTAGCGGGATTATAATATTCTATCCCTTAATAAAAAAATAAAACCTTTTACATAAAGTCTATATACCACTTTTACATAAAAGAATTAAAAACTAAATAAAACCAACAAAACTATAATATATATCATTACTTTATTAATATGTCGTACGTCAAACTTTTATTCTCATATTATTCTGACTGAATGGTATCATTATAGAACACTGAATAGCGAATAACATATTATGTAATGGTTAATTGGTCTAAATACTTCTAGAGAGGACCTTATCTAATCATTCAATATTGGAAGAGTACAACACTATCGATAGATACATTATTATTTCTCTCATTATTTAATCACGCTCTATTTGTTTATAGATAGCATAATGTTTTACATTGTATCTATAATAATTATATTTAATTGATAATACCTAAGTGAGCATTTGGCATGGTCTGTAAATTTATGATTGATCTGTTATTACTGACAGTTCTTATTACCAATTTTCTATTTATATATATTATCTGATTATGAAAGAAGAATATATATTAATACCCCTTAGACCTCGGGCATTACATATCCTTGTACAATTCCTTCTGTTATATTTGTCGTCATCTTTATAATATATATTGCTTTTTTGTTAAGATAAGGATCTTATTTGTTTCTATCACTTTTTCATCTTCTATATTTGTACGCTAATACATAAGTTAAAGATTCCTTGAGTAATCTATTAGGCTTTAAATCACTAGTTAAAATACTATGAGAATATATGAATATAATATCAGGATATTATATACCAACACTCTATAACAAAATGCTAAGTGCAAGGTTAATCGAGAGGGAATATTGATGATTTGTGGTATGATCCTAATTTATAGCTATCAATATTAGATGTGGTAACCGTAATGGTAGCAGGAAAAATTGACTGTGGCATAGGAGTCTTTTACGGACATAGATATTATAGTCAAAATTACTTACAAGAAAAAAGAAATAAAGAATTACTGGAGAGTTTGGGGAAAGTAAGCCGCTCAATAATACAAAGGCTATTGTGTTACACTAGTCATTACAACTCACACCTTATGGTCAACCATACGCAGTTAGATCTAAGGATCATTAGACCATATGGAGTTGGTATTCTAAATATGATCAAATTCCTCTTTACAATATCTTCTCTCCTTTGTGGTATTAAATATTTGGCACACTATGCTCATGTTATATCTTAAATTTTTTATAAATATAAAAAATAAAAATAAAATACTTATATAGTATGTTATAGTGTTCTTTGACTTTTATGCTCAATTACCTGGACACTAAATTTCCATAATTTGACTTAAATTGATGAAATCACAATCATCTCTACACGTACTCAGAGTTGATCATTTATATCATACTATATCTGATATTATCATCATTATGATTGGTATATATATTTTCGCACAGTTTTCATAAACATCTCATAAAGTGCATTTATATAGCGCACAAATTAAGATAAATATAAAAAAGATATATATAGTAACTGAGTGTGAGAAGACATAAATGGTTTTTTCGTGTCGATAACTAAACACTACGCAAACGAGATTGAACACGAGCGAGAATGGTTACCTTAATGTATAGAAGAAAAACGCAAGAATATATCTAACTCTAGTTCATCTCAATATATTATCCAAATCTGTTAATCTATGACAAACATATATAATCTCACATACTTTTTTCTTTTTTCTTTTTTAGAAGAGGTTAACTTATTAACTTAATTGATCTAATTATAAATATTTTATTGGGTTTAGGTATATTGGGTTTGGCCTACTGTTAGAGTACATTAATTAATGTCGTACTCTCCTTAGATACTGTTGTGTTTGTCGAGATATGAGTAATATGATCACTCTTATATTAATAGCATCCCAACAGAGCACAAATGTCATAGAGAGGAGGGAGATCAGTTAACAATTAGAATTAGACGGGAAGACTCACTCCATGCCAGCTTTGTTTAAATGGGGTAGTGCTTGAGTTTTTTGCATATTAAATGTTGCTCTGTACATTGTAGACGTCATAAGCACATTAAGAATCAAAATACAGAACTTTTTTTTTTTTTTTTTTCCATAACATACTATAGATAATCAACAATGAGTATCCATAGAACGAGGAAAAATATATAAATAAAAAAAATGAATATGAAAAAAAAAAATAAAGAGTGAAGAAAGAAATTTCAGCATTCTTTATAATATAGTACAGAACCGCTAGGAGAGGATACCAAATAACTAATTAATAAACAATAAAAAATATGTATTATGAATAAACTCCGCGGATAAACAAATAATGAAATGAAAAAAACAAAAAAAACAATTGAACTTAATCCTTGTAATGCCAAAAAAACGGATAAACTATAAAAACATTTTTCACACAATAAATATCTAGTCGCCCCTACTGGCAACTCTCATTAGAAAACTAAAGCTTTGCATGCATCAGAAACTGGAAGAGCAATCTGTCCAGAGTAATTATTATTTTCCATAGATGTATATTGAGTTATAACAGACTCATATTGTGTTTATTACTTTATATTTCCTTTTTTTTGTGTGAAAAAGAAAAAAAATACTAATATACCAATCATTGTCACGACATGACTGGAAAATTTAGTAAATCTACAAAATCAATGGTTAACTTTTTTTATAGCATCATCTTTGTCTCTGGTAAAGCGAGTCAAGCAACTTGAGAACTCAATCATATTAGATTTAATATAATTACGATCCGCAAAGGCTGATGAATCTATTAAGAAATTTCATTTTTGACATTACATGATGTTTCAAAAATGCTTATTTGATACAGAATGCAACACATTATTGGGTATTGGTTTTCATCAAACCTTCACTATATTTGGTATAACATGATCTAGAATCGCATTTGATCTTCAAATTTTAGTGCTTTCGAAAATGTTTAGGAAAAATAAGGTTATATATTAATGACATTTAAGAAAATAAATCTCAACACAGCCTGGTGAGCGTGTGACCAGGCTCATGATCAATTAGAATAGTAGAGAAGGAAAGGAGACCTATTACACCATCCTCACTTTCAAGGCCTAATCATTGTTTTGCGTAGCAAAAATAACTAATGAAAGAAACAAGCAGGCTAAATATAGTATCCCAATCCCAAGTAAGCTGTCCCCCTATAACAAGTTGTACTGTCCGATTAACATTGTACTATACTCTTTATCTACTCTTGCTCTCAAAAGTAAATAAACCTCTATTGCTCTACCATGCATCTATCGCTATTGCTCTACCATGCATCTATCGCCACATGTCAATTGTCGGGTACAGTCCCATACGCACTAAATAATTATCACACCCAATGGCCCTGAGAGTAACTCCAAAGGGATCCATTGTCATAGGGTTTCAAACTTGATAGGAATATGCATGTTAAAACACCAAAAATAAAAATTTAAAATTGTAATTTTGGAAGGAATGCATACTTCAAAGAATACGATTAAACTAGTGTTTTAAAGGATATATTTGGTCCCATTTTGAACCAAAAGCTACTAGACCAAAAACAATTAAAACCGGTTATATTGTTCTTGGCTAGTTTGATTCTATGATATGCCATAAGAGTGACATCCAACAATATGCGTCAACCAAACCCAAAAAGAATGAACCAATAAATATAAATGCACTTTAAAAACAGCCTAAAATGACAAGATGCCAACATATATTTCCGGTAAAGACAGTAGGAACTTATAAACAAATTGAAGTATCCAAGTGAACAAAAGTGGGGGAAGTATCCCACAATCCATGCAGCACATATTTCCTTGTATATTTAGGCAATAGTAGCATGCAGCACATCTTTCCTCGTACGGTCATATACCAATAAGACAATAGGTAGTGAGAAAATTTACAACATTTCTCACCAAAAGATTGTCAACTGGCATACCGACTAACTTGAATTTCCACAAAATTTCTTAACGATTACAGCAAACTGGGACCACAGATTTTTTTAACATTCATCATATGAAAATTCATACAAAAAATAGAAAAAAAAAATTATTGTTCAAATTTTGATGGCAATCATGTACATACAATAAATATTGCAAGTAAAAATTCCAATGACCAGATATTTCATAGATTGTGTCAAGCTTTCATCGCTTATTGCAAAGTACATTATATAGATTATCCCTACCCCATTTCCCTCCTACCAATAGGCTAACAATTATCACAACTTGAACTAACTCTATAGCAAACAAGGACCATAAAAGACCATGTTAGTTTAGAATTATTTTTTTCAAATGAATCCTACTAAGTAATTGAAGCAGAGTCGAAAATAAGGGAAGCACACCAACAAGTCAGTAAAAATTCAAAGGAAACTAAAGTGTAAAAATTCTCCATATTTCATAGTTTTGTTCAAAAGAACCTTCACCAACCTCCTACCAAGAGGCTATTCAATTATCATTAAGCTAACTCTATAGTTCCATTTGTAAGACTATCCCTCCAATGCACCTGCATGACTCTAAACCTAATTGGAGTAGAGTTCAGAAAATAAGGCTGTAGGGTCAAGGTTTCGATTAAAAGTTCAAAGAAAAAAACTAAAGTGTCTCCATGTTTTGTTCAAAAGAACCTTCACCAAGAATTCACATTAAGCTGTTCCATTTGTAAGACTATCCCTCCAATGCACCTGCCTCTAAAGGAGTTTCAGAAGCTGTAGGGGGTTTCGATTAAAAGTGAAAAGAGATACAAGGAGTTTCAGAAGCTGTAAGGGGTTTCGAAAAAAAGTGAAAGGAGACACAAGTTCCTCCTTCAAAAACTCTCATAATTAATAGAGCAGATGAGATTACAATGTCTTATTATATGTTACGTGAAATTTTTTTTTTATTTATCCAGTCTATCATGAACAAGAAATCAATCCTCATACTCTAAGTTTAATGTCTTACCTTCTTGATGAAGACACCTCTTAGGACAATCAGCAACCTTACAAGTCCATTGCAGCAATCACTGAGTGGGCCGTGTGTAATATTTGGTTGTAAGAAGCATGAAACTGGGTTCAACAACACCCAGTTCATCATATTATGATAGGGTTGTATCTTACTTTTTTCTTCTGCCCATATATATACTTTTTTATTGGAGTACCACCCAACGTATAAATTTGAAACTTCTAAGATTGATAAGGGCAGCTACTGGAGCAACACAGAACCCTACCACAAAATCCACGCCTTATTCAAAAACATTGAATCTCTAAAAGTACTTTAAATCCTCTTTACCATCATAACAGACAAATAACCAATTACTTAAAAGTGATTAGTCCCAAGTAAAATGCCAAAAAAAAAAAAATCCATCAATCTGCCTTATAAGACAACTGATAAAAACAACCTTTCAGAACTCCATAAAATCTTTGCAAACAGGGAAATTTCCACAAAACATGAAAACCAATAAATGTCAAAAGTAACCAATGAGCTATTGTTCAACTGGTACTTCCTGGTACTTCCTGGTACTTCCCATAACCATAATAACGGATGGAGGGTGAGGTCTTGGGTTCGAGACCAATTGGGTGCGTGTGTAACTTAAAAAAAAAAAAAAAAATTTTCATATTCAAAACATTTGCATTAGTGTCCTCTGCCTGCCCCCCCCCCCCCCCCCCCCCCCCCCCCCCCTTTTTCCTCTTGTTTTGGGTAATTGCTAGAGTGTTAATTCAAGGTAGTAAGAATCCTGGCTGGTAAACCTGCATGAAAAACCTTACCTGCAGTAGAAGTTGCGGTAAGCAATCTGAACAGATAAGAAGTCAAATATAATCATGAACAATGTGGTGAATTTCACAGTTCAATAGAACACAGCAAGACAATCTTACAAAGCACCATTCAATTCCATAACTAAGCAAACCATATTTACAAAATCAATGACAAAGCTCATTCAAGATGCTATATAGACCACAAACATGCCAAAGCAACTGATTCAAAACCTAGTAAAATACAGCATCAATTAACCAACTCAAGGACTCATAGTCAACAACCATTATTTGATAAATAACAATGAAATTTCAAAATGCGCATTTGTTTAAAGTCCCAAACTCCATTAAGTACGATAGATGTTTACTTGAAAATAATAAAACAGTTCCAAAGCGTTCAAACCATATAAGTCAAAATACTACAATATTTTGAAAGGAAATCAAAGTGAAACGGGGACAAAAACAAGAAGAGAAAACCGAAACTCCAAATGACAATTTTAAGATTCTGGTCTTTGTAGTTTCCAAACAGTAACATTTCATCATATAATATAAAGACGCCATTTGCATCAGCTCCTTAAACTTCAGAAGAATCACCAGGCCAGTCCTAAAAGACTGATGCACCTAAGTGGGATCTGCAAAATGAATAAGAAAGCATGAAAAAAGATTTCACAAAAACAAATGAAGGTTTTAAGACCAGATCCTTTACAAAAAGGGTTGAGCAGAACAAAAATGTAAAATATATAAGTCAAGTTCAAAAAACGATTATGTGTTTCAACAATTTATCAAGATCATGTATAAAAAGATAGCATGGTTAAACCTATGAATTCCAAAGAGAAACCATCCTTGATAAAATATGAAGAATTAATAGTGGCATGGAAAAGAAAACAGTTTGAACAATTTGCTAAAGGCGCCGTTTAAAATGCAATGAATCGCTTACCTTTGTAGAGAAAAATAAACATGAAAATCCATGAATGATGAGAAAATTAGCTTTGAAATGAGGGGGGGAAGGACAGAAAGAGTTTAAGTTTTATCAAACCTGATGAGAAAAGGCAGAAGATTATTATAATTTAAAAGGAAGAAGAATAAACTGATTCTTTGGTGTTAATGCCGAAATATATTAGGGACCATAGAGAGGTATTTTTTTCTTCGCCCCCCCCCCCCCCCCCCCTATAAGCACAACTATGACAGATACAACACGAGGCTCAACCACTACTCTTCAACATATCAAACACAAAAGAGGGAATAAAAAAAGCAGACAAAAATCACAAGAATATCAAGTGGTATTGAGATACAACACGAGGCTCAACCACTACTCTTCAACATATCAAACACAAAAGAGGGAATAAAAAAAGCAGACAAAAATCACAAGAATATCAAGTGGTATTGAGTGTTACTACCTAACAGTATGTAATACAAACAGTTGCATAAATGCATGTATACATAGGTACTTATATACATACATGCATATATTCATGAATACATACACTGACAGGAGAAAAAAAAAAAAAAATGAAGCACAGACAAAGTCCCTGAGGGTGAGTAAAAGAAAATGCCTCTGGAGCTCTCGTCAATTCCAAACCATCCATAAAAAACTCAGAAATAAAGTGTTCCGTCCAAATTGTCGGGAATGGGAAGCTCAAAACAGTACATTAAGAGTCACCAATGACATCAAATCAATCCAACCCTTGGGTAGTTTTTTTTATCCCACGTCCTTTCACATAATTATCTTAAGCATAACAATGACAGGCTCCAGTTCATAAAAATCATTCCTTAACCAAAGTAGAGCACCACCAACTTGGTAAAAGAATAATACTGGAAGAACACTAAATGGTATAAACAACTTGTAAAATTACACATAATATATATAACAGCACAACATCATATTAGCCATTTGAAAGAATTAAACTAAATCACTGCATATCATCCATACTTTCTTAAAGTTAGAGTGTGAACCTGCAATACCTGAGGGACAGCTAGTGCCCCATGTAAGGAGCCATGTTACCATACTGCCCAACACCATGCTGGCCTCTTCCAGAACCGCCTTGACCCATCTGCTGACTTGGGTAACCACCCTGCATTCCTCCTTGATTTCCATACCCACCAATCACACCGGGGCTTATATTTGACTGGTTCGGATAAGCACCCTGTATTCCGTGCCCAGTTGCAGCAGGCACACCCGGGTTCACTGCTGCAGCCGAACCAAGAGTCCCCAACAAATTAGACAACCCCAACCCGGCACCCTGGCTAGCAAGCAATGCCGTAAGTGCATGCCCAAGCGCTGGATTCAAAGCCTGAGCTGCCGCAGCACCTTGATTATACCCCATTCCCGCTCCAGCCGCAGATGGAGCCATCAAATGGCCCGGTCCAGTGGCAGGCACTCCGCTAACAAAACCACCAGGATTGTCGTTCCTCTGGAACTGCGCGTTGTGCGGGTTCTGGTGATGCTGGTTCTGATGTTGCTGAGACTTGTTAGGTTTGGGACCATCAATAGCTTTCTGGCAATGCAACATATGGCCTTCAAAATTCTTATGCGGCTCTTCGAGCGCCTTCCTTGCACTCTCAACGGACTTATACACGAACAAACAAAACCCTTTCGGCTTCCCCGTCGCCTTATCGAGCCCCAACGGGCCTTCCTCGATCGCTCCATACTTTGAAAAGAAAGTAAGCAGCTTCCGTGGATCCAAATCGGCACTCACATTACTCACATATATCTTCTTCTGCGTGTATTCGGAAAAAGGCGCGGCGGCCACAACCGGCCCGGAAGAAGACCCCGGAGCAATCGCCACCGTCGAATTCGCCATCGGGACGGGACCAAGCGAGGCGAGCTGGCAGGCGGTCATTCGATTACCGATCTTCTTCTGCGGTTGCTCAAGGGCTTTCCGGGCCCCGCGGCGGCTCTTGAAGAGGATGAAACCGTAACCCTTGGATTTCCCTGAGATCTTATCACAAACCGCCTTGCAATCCTCGATCTCGCCGAACTGCTTAAAGACTCCGGTGAGAGTCTCGGCGTTGGTGTCCCAGCCAAGACCGTGAACGAAGATCTTGCGGTGGACCGGATCCTCATCCGCAACGCTCCGGATCCGATCCGCCACGTCGCGGTGGTTCTCCGCTGCTTCACGGAGGAGGTTTATAATCTGGTCCTTGCTGAAGGGTTCTAGAAGATTCTGAATCGGCTCCTCCTCATCATCATCATCGTCTTGATGAGAGGCTGACGTGGAGGAGACATTAACCGTCAGATTGGCGGCATTTTCTTCTTCTTCATTCATCTTCATCATCATCATCATCATCTTCTTCTTCTTCAACTTCTTCTTCGACTTCTTCTTCGACTTCTTCTTCTTCTTCTACTACTACTTCTTCTAGAAGCTGCTTTTTTTGTTGCGGCTGCTGCTTCTGAGTTGGTTCGGCGGATTGAGAATCGAGCTTTCGCTTCCTCAGCATTGCGACAGACGGACAGAGACTACTACTACGAGTGTTGGTGAGAGAGAGAGAGAAAGTGAATATTATTTGGGAGCTAGGGTTTGGGTTTCTGGGTTTCAGAGAGAGAGAGAGAGAGAGAAAGTGAATATTATTTGGGAGCTAGGGTTTGGGTTTCTGGGTTTCGAATCGTCTTACTTAACCTTCAACTCGCTTCACATTTGCGTCAAACTAATAATATTTGTCTTTTTTTTTGGGACTCTTGTTCTCACCGCATGAGTGGATCCTATGATTGGGCTACCTTAACAAACGGTAAAATTGATATAGGATAGTGATATTTCCAAACTAAAATAAATTGAAAAAACCAAAAAGCACTTAACGTTTGGATCCTCTATTTTGGGAATGCATTTTAGAGAATGCATTCTTGCTAAAATGCATTCTCGAAAATGCATTCTCTAGAATGTATTTTGCTGAAAATAGTACGTTTGGTAAAATATTGAAATTATTTATAAGAAATGATTATACTGAATGAAATTGTGTTTGGTTGGTATTTTAAAGAATGCATTTTTCCTATTAAATAATATATTATTAGTATACATTATGTAATTAAAATTTTTTTATAAATATCTCAATACAAGGCTAAAAATACATTTACTACCAATACAAAATTAACAATGTAATAAAGAAATAAAGTATTACGTTGTGATTTAAATTAATATCTACTAATAAAAAAAAATAGGTCATGATTTGTGCATATCTCCTTGCACACATTTTTATAAAATTTGAACAATGTAATAAAAAAATATAGAGAAATGTGTATTGTGTGTGCAATAGAGATACACACAAACCATTTATAATAAAAAAATATCATAGACATCCTATAAATAAATTTTCACAATTCTACACTTTGCACCAAAAAAAGTGAACATATAAATAAAACCAATTTAGTTTTTTCCCTTTCAAAATTTTTTTCTTCTTTCTTTTCCACCCCTTTTTTCCCACCATACACGTAAACCCCACTCCTCATTTCTTTTTTCCTTTTTATTTCCTTTTTTTTTTCCCCCACCACCCATGTACCCCCCTGCCTTTCTTTTTTCTTCTCCCCCACCACACACATACATCCCTCCATCCATCTCATTTTTTTCACTCATTTCCTCCTCACAGTTCACACCCCTCCCCCATTTCTCAGTTTTTTTTTAATATAACATCCAAACATTACGAATAAAATAAAAGGAAATAAAGAAAAAACATAATATGACATAAAATTCAAACATTACAAATAAAGTGCTAAAAAAGCACATCATAACAAGTTTACATCAAACAAAAAAAAAAACATTCCAAACGATCATTCCAAATCATCCCTAGTTCTTTGATGCAAAATGAGAAAATGAGAATACTTTTTCAAAAATAAAAGAAAGAAAAAAAAATAATTAGGAAACACATAAAAAAAAGAGAAAAAGTAGGGAACAAAAGAAAGAGAAGGAAAATAAAAGAAAGAAAGAAAGAAATTAAACAGGGAAAAAAGAGTTGTTCGAGTAATAAATTGTTGAAAGTGAGTCCCATTTACTTTAGCAAAAATTAAAAGTCGAAGCTAGAATCAGAATCCAAAATATTTTGGATTCTGACTTCTGCTCTAGAAATGAGAATTTGCAAAATGCATTCTGCCTAGAATGCATTTTGCATTTTCCAAAATCCCAACCAAACATCTCAGATTTTTTGCAAAATGCATTCTATGCATAAAAATCCGTGAAATCACTTTTAAGTAGAGAATCCAAACACAGGTTTAATCATTAATCATTTATTGAGTAGAAGGGTAATTTGGTCTTTTAATGGCACACTTTTCTATATTAGTGTGGAAATAACAATTTGAAGTGTGGAAATATCATTTCCCTTTATATAGACCCAAACCCGAACACCATCACAAGCTCCATCAAGCTCGTGTCTTGGATTCGTCCTCCGTATGCTCATACGGCCATCATTGTCGAATTGGTAGGATCAATTTGGGCCATCATCAATGCCATCGTCATCGCCATTGGTGACAAAGGGCTCAATTTTTTTCAACACCTCTATCCATGCCCACTTAAGCCACATTTGGGCGAAAATTTTACTCGATCTTGCCTTCCATTAAAGAGATAGAAAAAAATTTATGTGTAATTGTGTTCTTTGCGTTTTGTTTTGGCTGAGTTGGGGTTTGATGTGAGAAGTTCTGGTGTAGGTCTTAGATTGTGGGTTCTAGGATTTTATGAGGGTTTAGGTTGCTCGGGTTGAGGTTTTAGGCTGGATTTCTTATGAAGTTGATACGGTTTGGATCACCACACACGATGTTAGTAGGGGAGTGGGGTTGGATTATGGGTCTTGGATGAATGGGTTGAGGTCATACTCTCTCTCTCTTTAGGACATGGGTCGGACCAGCCATGGTGGCCTAGGTTGGCCTAGTAAGAGAGAGAGAGTAGTTGAGATGAGAATAACTCAACTCCATCATCTCTTTTTTTTACCATCTCAGTCTTCTCTCTAAAAAAAAAAAAAAAAAAAAAAAATTGCTGAGTTAACACCGGTTAGCTTAAGTGTTAATTAGACACGTGTCAAAATTTTAGAAAAAGGAACCCAATGTACCAAATGTAAGTTACCGTATATAAGTTTTGCCCCTTTGTTAAATAATATATTTTTGGGCAAATTATAGATACCACCTTTGTAGCATATCCTTAAAACAAAGAACTATCTTGTGCTTTATTTTGTGATACTTAATAGTTTTATTTTATGACACTTACCTCCCATATGGTTTACTTCATTAAACATTTTCAATTAACTATAACAGAATCTGATAATATAACATATAAAATTACTATAAATAATGAATAAAAAGACAATTCAATCTCAATTTACTTTTAACATTCATTCTCATTGATGAGCAATTAATCAAGTTGAGCTTGAAGAGTAAGAACAAAAAAAAAAAAAAAAAAAAAAAGGAAGGAGATTGGCATAGTAACGTTGCTACTAGGATAGAATGATCTTTTTATCCATTCTTTATAGTAAGTTTATTTGTCATATCATCAAATTCAGTTTTAAATAACATAAATATTTAATGGAGTAAACCACTTGGGAAGGTAAGTGTCACAAAAAATAAAGCACAAGGTAGTTCCTTGTTTTAAGAGGATACCACAAGAGTGGTATATGTAATTTGTCCTATAATTTTAGAAATTATTCGTTTGAGTAGTATTGTTTTAAAATTATTTTAGAAAATAACTCTTTAGTAAATTTGTCTTTTTGAGAGGTAAGTTAAATATTAAAATCATCTCTCCAATGAATGAGTTGCACATAAAATTACTATAAATAATGAATAAAAAGACAATTCAATCTCAATTTACTTTTAACATTCATTCTCATTGATGAGCAGTTAATCAAGTTGAGCTTGAAGAGTAAGAACAAAAAAAAAAAAAGAAGGAAGGAGATTGGCATAGTAACGTCGCTACTAGGATAGAATGATCTTTTTATCCATTCTTTATAGTAAGTTTATTTGTCATATCATCAAATTCAGTTTTAAATAACATAAATATTTAATGGAGTAAACCACTTGGGAAGGTAAGTGTCACAAAAAATAAAGCACAAGGTAGTTCCTTGTTTTAAGAGGATACCACAAGAGTGGTATCTGTAATTTGTCCTATAATTTTAGAAATTATTCGTTTGAGTAGTATTGTTTTAAAATTATTTTAGAAAATAACTCTTTAGTAAATTTGTCTTTTTGAGAGGTAAGTTAAATATTAAAATCATCTCTCCAATGAATGAGTTGCACATCCTTTATGTTGACTAGATAGGGAATTCAAGTGAAATTCATCTTTTACCATGTTTTAAACAAACAAAAAGTATAGAAACACAACTTGTGCTACAATTTTTGTATCACAACTCTTAGGTAGCAAACTGTGATTGATAGAGAAAAAACTGTGAGCAACTTCACAGTCGTGACACAAAAGTTGTGTCCCTAGCATGATTATTAAACTAAACTCATCTTTTTCATTTTAAACGAGCAAGTTTCATTTAGCTCCTAATCCCCTTCACAACAGTTTAGGAGAATGGAAGCTAGGGATAGTTGGAATGGTCAATGTTGTCATTTGCATCTAGCCAACGAAGAAGCAAACTGAACCGACCTCTAGGTACCAACACTGGCCACATAGACCTCATTGATACGGATGGCAAGGCCGCATAGTTTAGGCAAATGTACGGTTTGGTTAATTTCTTGATCGGTCGTGATTCTCATCCAAGAAGTTTTAAGAATGTCTTTGCCTACACATGAGGATTTTATAAAGTGCCCACCCTCAATTTTTTGGATAATTCTACAATATTCACACTTTTTTTAGTGCGTGTAGTACTTTTAATAGATAAAATGTCACATTGATGGTATTAATGTCACACATGATGGTAATTATCCCACATATGTTGGTACCTATGATCACATTACTTAATACCCTAAATTTTTATTTATTTTATTTAAATTTAATTTATATAAAATTGGAAAGTACCAACATCACATTGGATAGCACTACCATCACATATGATGACAACTATATCATATTTGTTGATAATAATTGAGTGAGTATCAAACTCACAAAAAAAGTGAGTATTGTAGAATGATCCTAATTTTTTTGTTAATTTTTTTTTTTCTAGGTATATATATATATAAAGCTTACTAACAAACTTACCAGTTGCGACTGCTACTGTGGAAAGATCATTTTCAGCTATGAAGATTGTGAATAATTGATTACGTAGTCGAATGAGTGATCAATGGATAGATGACAATTTGATTGTATACATAGGGAAAGATGTTTCTCATAATATTAATAATAAAGTTATAATGTAACGATTTCAAAATATGAAACACGCGTTGAAATCAATTGTAAAAGGCTATAATGAGTTTATTGTTTGTTACTTTTTGGTTATATAAATAATGTATATCGATTTTAGGCATTTTTTGTATTATGTCTATTAAATTTTGGGATTAAAAAATACCCACCCTATATTGAATTCCTGGATCCGTCCCTTGCCACAAATTAGCATTAAATGATATTAGACAGGGGAATGTTTTAGCTTACCACTTTGTGAGAAATGCCTTGCCAACATGTCCCCTCAGCTGACCTAAGGGAACAAAAAGTTGACAGAATAACCCTTATTTGTAGGGAATCGACCAACTCCACCAACCATACCTATAAATACCCCAAAAAAAAAGGCTAAAAATGTATGATAAACACTATTCCCATTACTCATATATTTTACTTCCTTATCAGGCTTAATCCTCTTACTTAATCTTCAAAGGATCTGAGATCAACCCACCAAGGTTGATCCTCGAACTAGGAAGTATGTTTTTTTTGTTGTTTGTTGGATCAACTTGTGAAGCCTAGTAGCAAGACAAACATCCCCAGTTCGACTGGAGTCTTTGCTGTGATTCTCATATTTTCCAACACTCCACTACACTCTCGATTCAAAAATCTTCACAACTATTTGTCCCCCACATCATTTGCTCAAAGAAAAGGCCCTAGGAATGACTCCCACTAATTTGTCTATATAACTTAAAACAAGGTTGGTGTGGAAACCAACCCTTATAAAGGGGTTTACATAGTCGGATAGTCCCTATGATCCTCCTCCCTAGATCGCACTTCAACTCATCGCTCATCTTGCACACAATTTCTTAATTGGTGGCAACTTCTAAATGAAGTTGAAGAATCTTATTGTAGTTTATCCATACATTTTCCTACCCACAATGACAAGTCAATAGAAGACTTTCGTCCCATAAAAAAAGGAAAGAAAAAAAACAAAAAAAAAACACTCAACTCAAAGTCAATGATATACATGAGTTCATTCATTCATAGAGGCCATGGGACAGCCGAAGTAGGTTGCAGAGTATAAAAAATTAAAAATAGGCCCCTTATGTTTTCAATCAAACAAGAAGACCTTCACCTGTCGTTTGGAATCATTAAATTGAAGTTCTAATTCTTTTTCAACTATCATCTGATCCAAAGGTCATTGACAATTGAAGCTCCAATTCAAGCATTACTAACATATCATAGCCTGCCAATGACCTAGCCAAAAAAATAAAGAACAGCTATTCATCCCATGGACTAAATTGGAGGACAAATTGGGGCATTACACACCAACAAAAAAGAAAAAAACGGCTCACCTTAAACATATTGAAAAGAGAAAAGGGCATAATTGATCCAGCTCACTACGTTTATAGTGTACGTCTCACAGCTGAATACAAGGCATTTACACCAACGAGATATTAACTAGAGATTTTGTATTAAATTACATTTACAAATGGACGCATGTATAAATTTACACAAAGCGTGGTTTATAATTTCTGCCACAAACATTACAAAAGGCTACATTAAATTTAACAACAGGGAATACTATTTTGAATCACACATGGGACCTACTTCCAGTGGTGCTCTTTGTGCTATATCACCATCTTCTCCCTCCTTGAACTCAGTTTCCAAGTCTAATCCAAACCCAGCATCACTTCCATACAAGTCTCGATCCCATTGACCATCAAAATCGTTCTTCTGATCACTTTTTGGTGGAACCGAGGAGGTCGTGAAGCCATCTTTCAGTCCATCTTCCACCTTCTGTTTCTTTCGGGGAGAAAAGGAGCTTGCAGAACCATCACCATGTGGTTCTGACTCAGATGGCTTTTGCTTAGCCTCATCCAATGGTGAGGTCTCAGAAGCTTTCAATGCACCACCTAGTTTCTGCTGCTCCTCAATGATCTTCTGCAAGTATTTACCCTGAGCTTCTATTCTCATTTGTAACTGTCTTTGAACCTGCAATGTGTTTTTCAAATAAATCAGTACGCATACAAATAACAAACAGATATACAGCCCTTGGAACTCACTCATCATTTGTGACCTGCATTCGTACTATAAAAAGAAGAATCAAGGAAAGAGTTCCAGTATTACTTGCCATGCTTGATCTTATTGGGAAAATAAAAACCTTGCCATGCTTGAAATAAACATGCAACACAATAGATATGTGGCTACATGTGCTACAGAAATTTGCTCATTTTCCTTCACCCTCAGTGATTAATAAAAATTAGTTTCATAAGAGTAAATATCTTTATCATGCAAAACACAATAACTAAAGGGTACATCTGGAACCATTAGCTACTACTCCATTTGCTGAATTCAATCCCATACAAATGAAAATCATCACGGCATGCAGGAAATTAAAGGGATAGAAGTGTGACCCAATGATGAAGGTAAATAACATGTGATGTATAAAACCATTTCTAATTACTCCAGTTTTGTTTCCCTTTCTGTCTAATAAAATGAGACTTGGTAGAATTTGTTAAAGAAAGATAGTCTTAACAACCTTTCAGTTAGCTAATTCTTATGTTCTCTCCTTTTCCCTTCAATTCATTAGTAAGAAAATTTTATTAAAAGAAACATTTCCTAAAAATTTAGAAACCCACCATTTAATAGAAGAAACACGAATTAACCCAAGCAAAAGAAAAAACAGCAACTGTATCCACCATTGAACTTTCACAATCCTCAAAAAGCAGACTCTCCCTCCAAAACACCATACAACAATGAGGAACCATCCGCCATATGGCCAATTCCGAGTCAGCACTACGGATCTGCCAGCCGCCCAAAGCTGAATCACCTTACAAGGCATACCCATCCAACCCAAATAAACCAAACACCATAGCCCAACTCCCGAGCCAAAGGACAGTGAAGCAAAAGATGATCAATACATTAGCATTTCCTAAAACCCCCCATTACGGCAAAAGAAAAATGTAAACTTGTAGCTAAAACTACAAGTTAAAGAGTGAGACAAAATAATAGCCCTCTTTCATAATTATAAAAGCGAAATGAGAGCATGAGACAAACCTCCAACTGTTCATGAAGGCGCTTCTGAACCTCCATTTGCATCCTCAGTGCTTCGTTAATTTGCATTCCCCTGAAGAACAGGACAATTCGGTAGATTATTAGAAGTAAAGAGAACATGAGCCAAAGAACTGTGCATGTAATGCAGTATATAGTTTTGCAAGAGGTCAAAGATACTCACGGGGAGGAATCTGTTCCAGAAAGGCTGTCTCCAGAACTTTTCTTCTCATCTTTAGAACCTAAAGGTTAAAAGCGGAATTCTCCAAATTTAAATGCATTTACCCAAAATGTAGAAACAAAATTCTATTGCTGAAATACAGAGAGAGAAAGGAAAATGGGCACCTTTGCCATCACCAGGAGATTCTGGAAGGTACTTTGCAAGGCGGTACTTCTACAAAAAGAAAACAAAAGACAATTTCCACTTACTTTCAGATATTCAGATATATCAACATTCAAATCTATGTCTGTGTACATAAACAAAAAGTGACTAGTGAGACATCTGCACCTGTAAATGGCTTTTCACATGATAAATGGTAAGTCCAGGTACACCCATTACTCTTAGAACACCTTTTGGTGTTGCCCCTGAAGCCACAACAAATAGAAAGAATAAGTAGATATTTAATCCATCAGTATCTGCTGAATAAGTATACATTGGCCCATTAAGGGCAACAGTTGCTATCTACAAATCTATATCACAATAAAAGTAAGCCACTAATAAAATCCAACATCCTTCGAGTAAATTCATTCAACAACCATTAAAACAAAATGTAGTTGAAGTACAAAATTTGTACAACATAGAAATGAGAATTTCAAACTTCTCATGAACTACAAGGAACATCTGCAAATCAATCCACTTCATAATTTGAAACCCAAACTTTTCTAAATGGGATTTCATATGCTAACATAAATTTCAATATATTCTGATAGTATTTTCATATATGAACAAGAATTTGTTCTAGGATACTACAGACGGGAACATAAAGGCTTGAAGCGGGGCAGAATTTGACAGCGTTGAATTTACGATTGATATACAATGGTCCTAACCTGATCTTGCATGAAAGGTATCCAAATTGAAACTTCAAACCCTGCCAAAGATCAGTTTGTACCACTTTATATTTAATAACCCAACCACCAAAAAAAACCACCACCCTCATATAAAATATGTAAGGAAACTCACAAATCCTTCTCTATATGTTCAAGGAGCAGTAGATCCAGTTAACTATCCACATTGAGGATCCTAACAGTTAAAAATCGTAGTCAACAAGCAATTTGCTAATAATGCCACTCCTTGGGATGTCTTAATCATGAAATAAATTATAAAACACACAGAACTATATAATTTACTGATCACACAGTTAACAGAAAAAGAAATTGATAACAATGTTGAACCAATATTATGCATGCTTACAATTAGCTAGAGTGATCAACGCTTTGCTGAGCAAAGTTGAGTACATAACATAAGCTAGTGCATATTTTTCAGAGGTGGGGTAAAGAAGCAGAGCATGTCATGGCCCCACAAGTAGTTTTGCAAAGTTTTTGAATGTTTTTGAATTTTATTTCAGATTTGAGGGTCATTCATTTTGAACACTCAGCACTAGCATCATAAAAATTGCTTAACTGACAAAGAACCAGTACATAAGAGGCTCAGTCAACTAGGCAACAGTTTTCTTGATAACATGAAATATTACATATATATCACCAAAAAGCTTATATTTTCTAAAGGCAAATATATCACGACAATTTTTTTCATACAGAAAGTTCAAAAGGCAGAATATGTTACACACACACACCAAAAAGCTCATATATTTTCTGAAGGCAGATAAATTTTTCATACAAATAGTTCAAAAGGTAGAATATATAATCCTAAAACTTTCTATTATAACACACACACACACACACACACCAAAAAGCTCATATATTTTCTAAAGGCAAATATATCAGTACAAATTTTCCATAAAGACAGTTCAAAAGGCAAAATATATAATCCTAAAAACTTGCTATTAGAATAGACACACACAAGATCATCAACAAGCATAAAAATCATAATGGTACTGTAGCAGATTCAATACTAAGAAACTAAATAAGCTATAATTCCCAGCTTTATAATCACTCAATCTTTATGATAGCTACCATTTCCAGAACTACAGATAGGCGTTTTTCTAAATTTCATAAAAGAGTTTCTCACAGCTACCCATTATTGGAAATGAGTTTGCAACAGAGTTTCTTACATCTACAAATAAAACATTTTTGCTTTGTTTTTTTTTTTTTTTTTTTTTTTTTTGGTGCAAGATCAATATCCTACTAGAATTCAAAATTCAAGCAGTTGATAGGATTCGGATCCATGACAACAAAATGATCAACTGCACATACCGACAAATACTGTACTCACTTTTCAAATGATTTGGTATCAGTACTATTATCCCATTATCATTCTGACTTCTCTGCATTTGATGGCACTTCTCAGGTACTTTATCACCATAAACTACTTTCCATCCCAATCTCATGATCTTAAAGACAAGGATTTAGCTCAGATTCTTTCTCTCTAATAAAACTGTGCAAGCACATAACATTAAAGGATGAAGACATGACTTGCTCAAAATTGAGAGACCAAAAAGCTACACTAAACCACCAACAAATAACCTTTTACCTACAAAGGTCATTAATAGGAAGAGGGAAGGAATGGATTGAAAGGGATTTTTAAGGAATATTTCATCCATTTCTCTCTTTGAGAGTTTAGTGAGAAGGAACACACATTCTTTTATTGAAATGGAGGCAAAATATCAATTTTATCCCTATTATAAGAAAAGACAAATAAAAGGTGAAGGGTATGTTGGTAAAATTAAATATTTCTTTCCTTTCAATTCATTCTTTTATAAAATCCTGAACATATCAGAGAAAATACACGATACTTTCCATTCCATTCTTTTATGATCTACACATTCCATTCAATTCCATTCCTTTATAAACCCCCAAACATATTGTAATCAACAAATTCACAATATTTTAAAGGAAACCAGCCTTTTCTCTTCATGAATTTGGGAACCCTTCAATAAACCACTCTTCTTATTTTATTTTAGTTTTTTACGTTTTTCCTTTCTGCATTATTTCTCTCCTTTTTATTTGGCGCATTAAAGAAGGGTGGATGGATATGCTTTTTTGTCATTTATGCTTACTAATACTTCATGATTTTCTTATTGTTAGGTACTGCTCACCAATGCTCATCTTAAGAGGTTAACAGTAAACATTCACGCAAAGGACGTTTCTCATGTGCCTATCATTTTCAACCAGGCCAGATAAAGGACAGAAAGGACCCAGGATCTATTATGATCAAATCACCTATGGATTAGGAAATAGACTAGGAGCCTCAAGAGAACAGAAGCATGCACTTCAAGTCAATAAAGGCCAGCCCATGGAGTATACTGCAGACAATTCAGTACATCCACATTATCTGGAATGTCATTTGTTGAAAAACCTGAAAAGTATCCCTTTTTTTTTCTCTCTTATATATAAATAAAGCGCAAAGGGGCACAACCCATGTACACGGGAAGTATACAAATATACCAACAGCTGTAATGAAGAACCTGAAAAGTATCTTGAAAGCCCACCATGTAGAACTAAGAAGAAATTGGACATTGGACATCAGAAGTATTCCCCAAATTTTTTGATAAAGGATGCTGTTAAGAACACAAGCACCTTGCTTTCAATTAGAACTTAATCTGCATATTATTCTTGAAGGCATCACAACCATGTAATGCCCATAGGACAACCAAATCCTATAATTGAACAACATGGAAAATCTACAGTCTTCACATGGTGCAACCTCAGCTGTAGCCACAACATTATCCAAATATTTTATAACAGGTCAACTAATCACGATAGATTGCCAGCTGCAAAACCTAATGTTAGATCTATCTTAATCAGGTCAACATGCACTGTCGTAACAAGTAAGCCCGAATCATCAAGATTGTTCAGACGAACCCTTATCAGATAATGTATCTAGATAAGCACAGTTTTAAACTGTTCAAAGGATATTATTGGTTATGCAATTTCATCCTCATGCAGGGATGTACAAGTGAATGAGTTTGATGGACATGATACATCTACTTCCCCACTTACAATCTGACAAAAAAGGATTTTCCAAGTAACCTGACAGGTCAGTAGTTGTCAACATTTCCATCATTTCTCCAGCCATAATTTCCTTGGCTCCAATATTGGCACAATCAAATTCCACAGATGATAATTGTGCTCTAAAATACTGTAACAGGGGATCAAGTGCAATTAACTACCAACCATAAATGCAAAAAACCAATACAAGAATCAGATGTTTCCCCCTCAGAGCACTAGAAAGAACAGGACATAAGGACAAAGTTCCCTAAGATACTCAACTTCAAAGCATAAATGTACCTAATCAAAATATAGATGCCTATTCTGTCAAAGCAGTATTCCAAAACCTCTCTTCCTCTCACATACACACACACACACAATTGTACAAGATATGTAATGTCAGTAGTTATTGACAATGCAGAAAATTTAATAGAATTAAGGCTCCGTTTGTTTCGACGTAAAACATTCTCCACCGTAAAATGTTTGCAAATACAAATGATTTACAGGAAAATGTTTGTTTTTCCGGTGTTTGTTTGCATTCTGGAAAATGCTTTGGAAAATATTTTACGGTGTTTGGCACGACGTAAAATGAAAAAATGTTTTTTATTTTATTTTTTTTGTTTTTATTTTTTTTACTTTTTATTAAAAACCTAAAATAAAAAAATATTTATTTTAGAAATGTAAATACTCATCTATCACAATATTATAAAATTAATATAAGTTTTTTCATATGATAAATAAATATGATAAATGAAAACAATAAACAATAGGCACCATCTAAAATTATAGTTCATAACCATTCTCATAGTATATATAACTATAACACAACTCATCCAATTTTTAATACATAATCAAAATATTAAACATAATTTATAAATACATAATCATTGTTCCATAATATTACACATCACAGAATTATCCAAAATTGTTAATATTATTCCATAATACTACTGTCACCAAAGTATTTGGAAACCCAAAACCAATCAATCCACAAAAACTCCTACTCAGCCAAAAAAAAATCAACAATTCCCAAATATCAAACAAAAAATGAAAATAAAATAAAATAAAATAAAATCATCAATTTCGGCCGGTGCTTATCGAGTTCATCTGATCGAGACCGGTTCCAGGACCTCTTGCCGGCGATGATGACAACGTTGACCGAGGCTTTGAATAACGGTAATGATCTGATCTCGGAGCTTTTGAGCTTGCTGGGACCGAGCCAAAAAATAGATCAGATCGGATCTGATCTGATCCGTGAGAGATAGAGATCGGAGGGGCTGGGCGATCGGTGCGACGAGGTGGCTCGGAGTGGCTGAGGGTGGCTCGGGCTGGCTGGGCACGAGGCGAGAGAGAAAGCGGGGTTGGGGCTGGGCTGGGGTGGGTCGGGGTGGCTGGGCTCGGGGTGGGTCGGGGTGGCTGGGCTCGGGGTGGGTCGGGGTGGCTGGGGGTGGCTGGCGGTGGCTCGGGACAGTGAGAAGAGAGCAGAGAGTGAGAAGAGAGCAGAGAGCAGAGAGTGAGAAGAGAGAGAGCAGATGGCGTGAAATGGTCGAGAGCTCACTCGCGCGTTTTGGAAAATGGTTTACGGAAAAATTTTCCGTAAACCGTTTTCCTCAGTTTACAAAGCCATTTTACGGTCAAAAACAAATATTTTCAGTTTGACTTCCATTTTACGACGAAACAAACGTCTGCAAATGCTGAAAACGTTTTACGGAAAACGTTTTCAGTCGAAACAAACGGAGCCTAAGTTGAATTAATCAAATTGACTCATATTTTGAATAAGCAGAAACAATACTTAGTTTTCCAAATTCACCAAATCTAATTGAGACTAGTTTTTTATTTTTTATTTAAAAAAAAAAACCTAATGCGCTATGAATAGTGTCTAAGACCAATGGACCTAAAATCACTCTCAAAAGACGCATTGAGAGAGGAGGGATGCCTGTGGCTTATATACGGCACAACTCAGGGAAACCCTAGTGATGTAGGACTTTTGATAAATAGCACAAACAGTTACTCAAAATTCAAAACACCAAAGACGATATCACGCGCTATTTGCGTAACCTCGACTACAAAACAAAACCTAAATAAAGATCCAACGGCCCGAATCAAAGCAAAGACATATCATCTAAACACAATGCCAAAACTCAAAAAAAAAAAAAAAAAAAAAAAAAACATCTATCTAATCCAAATTCAACACAATAAACTATTTCCTAATTAAATTTAGGGTAATATAAATAAAAACAAGTAGAATACATAAAAGACAGTAATACCCACTATCTGGTCCGCCAAGCTGAGTAATGGCATCGACAAATCGGTCATGAAGATCAGAAGTCCACCGCAACCGTTGCTTCCCATTTCCCCCCGACGCCGACGCCGACGCCGCCGAACCGGAAGCCGCAGGCGACGCGTTTTTGACGGCCGCAAGCGGCTCCGCTCCTTGTCCTTTGTGCGGCACTAAACTCGTCATCGAGAATTTCTTCGTGTGATACATCTTCAACTAACTAATTAACTAACTAATCAACGGATCAGGGAAAAATATAATTGATACGAAATGGAACAGTAATAATAAATAAATAAAAAATAATTAAAATTCTTCTTTTTTTTACCTGTGAAAGAGAGAGCTCCGATAATTGAGGGTTTAGTTTTACCATCAATCAATGAGAATTAGAGAGACCGATCGGGGTTTGAGGAGGTGATCGAAACGGTACGTTTTGCGTAGGCGTTGAAGGAACTGAGTGGAATCTTTTGAAATTTATTTGTTTTTCTTGTTTGTGAGAGAGAAAGGAGGAAGTGTCTAAGAGATAGCGTGGAAAGGCCGGCGGAGTTTATAGGGACGTTGTTGTTAGGTACATAGGTGTGGGTCCCCTGTTTTTGTGTGGTGATATTTATTACTGGTATAGTTTGATACAAACCAATTTGTAGCCATTTTGTTGCAATCTTATTAATTAAATTCTGAATATTTTTTGTCACTTGATCTATTTAATGAATAAATACGGTTTGGCTATAAACTGGTTTATAGTTAGGTTACTACAACCTATTATGTGAAGACTAATAAGATCATTCACTTATACTTTTAGTCACATGACCTAATTAATAAGTCATGTAACTTATTTAAATAATATATATAGATGTTCTTATGAAGTTATTACGTAATGAGGTTATAGCAAACTGTAATAGGCTTGTAGTAAACTGATTACAAATTTGTTATAATCCTATTATGTGGCCAAACTCTGTTATATTATTTGTTTAAATAATATATGTTTATGATTTTACGAGCAAAATTATATTTATTATTAATTATTACTACTAGGCTAGGCTGATCCTGGTATGGTTTCAGGACTTTAATGTGCGGGCCTATTAACCGCACTCAATATTCTGCTGCTGTTTTGTGCACTTTCCTTTGTTATTGGCTTTGTTCAATTCAAAGTTGCCACGCCAGTACCAGAGAGATGTGGTAAGAAAATTATGATATGCATTAATGAAAGTGCCTAACCTTTTTTGACATTCGATTCACAATATCTTTCTTTCTTCTTTTTCACTCAACTTTCAGGGTTATTTTGATTCTGTCTGCTGAATTTTAAAATTTGGAGTTTAAAATTACATAATTGATTTGAATCATTTTATATAGGAAAAGATTTGGCTACAAACCGGTTTATAGTCAGTTTATTATAATCCATTACGTGGCAACTTATAAGGCTATTCACATGTATTATTTAAAAAAGTCACATAACTCATTAAATAGATCATGTGACTAAAGTACACGTGGATGGTGTTATTAGTTGCTAGGTAGTGAGTTGTAGCAAACTGACTACAAAATGTCCTTTTATATATAGCCACTAATGAAGTTGTTGTTAAATGCCAACTAAACCTAAAATTATAACTAGTTTTATTAAACTGTGCTAAATCATTTAAAAAATACATATTAAGAGAATTCATTATTTTCCTTTGTTCTTCTTCTTTATTTCATTCTTTTTTTTTTTTTTTTCACCACCACTACGACCGCCCATTCTATTTTCACTCACCTCCAAGCCACTACATAGTCAAATGGAAAGAAAACTACTAACCACCGTACATTAAACAAACACAAAATATCAGACAAATTTTAATTTTAGAAAAACAATTAACGACTCGAAGAAGAGGAAATTGGGTCTCTTCCTCGAGGGTGTAATCATTCTTAATCCTACCAGCGGGACCTTCACGCGGATCTTGAGGCTTCGCTAGTAATAGGCGATCATTTGAGTCAGACAAATTTTAGACATTATAAACCTACACATGTTTAAAAGCAGCATCACAATACTCTCTAATAAATGATGAAATATGACTTATTTACATGCATTTTAGAGAGATTCTATTGGGGTTGTGTTGTGTAAAGGCTTTAATAATACAGAATTGTGTATGTGGTTTTGCCTTACCAAATGGTTAAGGATCACTGTATATTTATATTGATTTACAAGGAAGATAGATACAAAAACAGATGAATGTTTATCATAATATTAACAAGATGAAATCCCTGTTTTGTAGCTAGATGATGTTTATCTAATCATGCTTGGTGTTATCCTCTGTTGTTGCAGAATTTGAATTCAAAGGATTGATATCCTTAACACTCCCCCTCAAGTCCAACGGTATGAGAATAACGTTGAGCTTGGAACGAAGAAGAACAAACCCAGGAGAAGACAGCGGTTTGGTTAAAAGATCCGCAAGCTGGTCGTGAGTGGAGAGAAACTTAACCAGAAGTGATTTGGAGGCGACCATGTCACGAACAAAGTGAAAATCTATCTCAATGTGCTTGGTCCGAGCATGGAAAACTAGATTTGTAGAAAGGTAAGTGGCACCAATATTGTCACACCAAAGAACAGGGGCAGATGAAAAGGATTGACCAAGTTCATGCAGGAGGGATTGAAGCCATTTGACTTCAGCAGCAGCATTAGCAAGAGCTTTGTACTCTGCTTTAGTGCTGGAGCGAGCAACGGTGGCTTGTTTCTTGCAGCGCCAGGAGATGAGATTCTTACCCAAGAAGATACAGTAACTGCCTGTAGAACGACGATCATCACATGATCCAGCCCAATCAGCATCGGAAAAGGCTTGAATCGTCGGAGAAGAGCTTCGATAAATTTGAAGACCAAAGTGCAGTGTGTTCTTCAAATACCGCAAGAGACGTTTGACAATCTGCCAATGAGGAAGTAGGGGCTTTTGCATGAACTGAGATAACTTGTTGACCGTGAATGCAATGTCAGGCCTTGTGACAGCTAAGTATTGAAGAGCTCCGACGGTGCTTCTGTAGAGTGTGAGATCAGGGAAGAGCTCACCCTCAAAGGCAGAAAGACTAGTAGTTGAAGCCATCGGAGTAGTGATGGGTTTGGCCTCACTCATTTTGGTGCGATGAAGTAAGTCTATGATGTACCGATGTTGAAAGAGAGTGATGCCCTGAGGATTAGAGAGAACCTCAATTCCAAGAAAGAAATTGAGATTACCCAAGTCCTTAACAGCAAAATCGTGAGTGAGGGACAGTAGCAAATCATCAATAGACTCAGGTTTGGAAGCAGTGATAATAATATCGTCAACGTAAATCAGAATAAACATCGTGAGAGACGTGGTCTTGTATATAAACAGAGAAGAGTCAGAACGAGACCCATGAAACCCCAAATCTAAAAGTTTGTTGCTGAGACAGGAAAACCAAGCCTGTGGAGCTTGTTTCAACCCGTAAATTGCTCGCTGTAATTTACAAACATGATTGGGATAAAGGGAATGTTTATGGCCTGGGGGTTGAGACATAAACACCTCTTCCAATAGATTGTCGTGAAGAAAGGCATTTTGGATGTCAATTTGTCTAAGACACCAACCAGATGAAATAGCAAGTGAGAGTACAGTACGTACCGTAGTTGGCTTGATCACGGGGCTGTAAGTCTCATCATAGTCAACTCCGAATTGTTGATGAAATCCCTTGGCAACCAGCCGAGCTTTGTGCTGTTCAACAGTGCCGTCTGCCTTGCGTTTAACCCGAAATACTCATTTGCATCCAATGAGATTCTGAGACGGATGTGAAGGAACCAAGGTCCATGTTTGATTGCGCAAGAGGGCATCAAACTCGAGATTCATGGCATGACGCCATTCACGACTCTTGACTGCCATGGTGAAGCACGTGGGCTCAGAGATAGAGAGAGGACCAGTAGTAACGGCAAGAAGGGCCGTGGGAAGTGGGTAACGGATCGTCCCATCAGTTGGTATTTTTGGCTTGGAGATTTGGTTCTTTGAACGGGTAATCATAGGATGTGAGGAGGGATGAGGAAGAAGAGGGGCAAAGCTAGGATCTGTTTGGGAAGAACTTTCTGGAGATGCCGCTGGTGTGAGGAGAGGATCAGATGTGGTATTGGGAGGAACCACGTGGGTAGGTGCTTTTTGAGTGTGGAGAATGGGCTCGGCTTGGGTAGCAGATACGGGCTCAAGGCAAGGAGCAGAAGTGGGCTCATTTATGACTACAGGGGTGGCCCGAGAAGGAGTGATGTCTGGAGTTGCTGTGATGGACCGAGCTTGTAAGGAGAGCAGTGGGTACGGCCCAATGAGAGAAACAGATTGACTGGGTGGTGTTTGGGCTGGGGAATGAAGTGGAGAAATGTTTTTAAAAAAAGGAAATAGTGACTTAAGAAAAATAACATCTCTAGAGATGTAGAGACGACCAGTGGGTATATGGAGACATTTGTAACCATGATGGAGTAGACTGTATCCTAGAAAAACACATTGAAGAGAGCGGGGTTGAAGTTTGTGAGAGTTATAGGGCCGAAGATTGGGCCAACATGCACAGCCAAATGTTTTGAGAAATAAATAATCAGGAGGAGACTGGAATAATTTTTCAAAAGGGGATTTATGTTGAAGATTTTGGGTGGGAAGGCGATTAATAAGATAGCAAGCAGTTTGAAAAGCATCATCCCAATACTGAAGAGGCATGTGAGCATGGGAGAGAAGAGAGAGACCAGTTTCAACTCTATGGCGATGTTTGCGCTCAATGGAACCTTGTTGTTGGTGAGTATGGGGACAAGAAACACGATGGACAACACCACAATTTGTAGAGAAGGTGGAGATTGAGCGATATTCGCCACCCCAATCAGTTTGAACAAATTTAATTGGAGTGTTAAAAAATCTCTCAACATATTTTTGAAATTTGAGAAAAATATTATAGGTATCACTCTTTTTTGTCATAGGGTATAACCAAGTGTAACGACTCGAAGCATCTAAAAAAGAGACATAATATTTAAATCCATTTTGAGAACATATTGGGGATGGTCCCCAAACATCAGAAAAAATTAAATCCAATGGACAATTATATTGAGAAGAAGATGGAGAAAAAGACAATTGCTTGCTTTTGGAATTAAGACATGCTAAACAAAAATTTTTATTGGAATTTGAATTGGGAAGTACAGGAAGACCAAAACGTGAAATAATTTTAGAGACAGTACGAAGGGCAGGGTGCCCCAACCTAGAGTGCCACTGGGGATGCGAGACTCGTTTGCCTACAAACGCGGTAGGATTTTTATTTGACTGGCGGTGTTTCTTGATGAAGAAAGGAAAGGGATAAAGGCCATTTCTACCCGGGCTGTGCACCAATGTTCTCCCCGTTGCCTGATCCTTCACAGAAAAAAATTGAGGGTGAAGTTCAACAAATGTGTTAATATCTATAGTAAATTTTTGAATTGACAACAAATTTTGGGAAATCTGAGGAACATGTAACACATCATTTAATTGAAAAGAAGTGGAGGGAGAGAGAATGTGGGTAGTCCCAACATGTTTAATGGGAAGACCGGTACCATTGCCAACACGGATGTTGTCCTGGCCTTGATACTCATCAGCCCTGACATTCAGATTGGCGAGATCAGCGGTGAGGTGATGAGTGGCGCCAGAGTCAGCATACCATTGGTCATCAGAAGCAGTCTGTGGTGTGGCAAGGAGAGCCTGCTTGTTTGAATCACTTGAGTACGAGTTATCAAAGCAATGGTAACAAGTCAGAGCCATGTGCCCAATCTTACCACAAACCTGACAAGTGGGACGAGAACCATTTGTGGAGGACCCACGACCACGATTTCGACCACGAGTGAAACGGTTGCCTGAAGAGGGGCGTCCAGCTTGATTGGAATAAGAGGATCGACCATTACGATCCCCACGAGAGGAAGATCCGCCACGGCTGGCAAAGTGAGCCCCTGCAAGAGACAGATCGACTTTGGGTTGGGCCTGGACCATGCGAAGTTCCTGAGATAAGAGATGACCATAAAGAGTTTCAATAGAGAGAAGCTCGGTGCGCATGTGAACCGTGGTGATGAAAGACTCATATTCAGAGCCAAGACCGGCAAGGAGGAAGGAGATCTATTCTTCCTCAGTGAGTGGCTGATTGATAGCAGCAAGGGTATCCACAAGACCGGTGAAGGTGTGGAAATAATCAGCGATTGACGAATCTCCCTTCTTCAAAGTGGAGAGTTGATACCGAATAGTCATAGTGCGAGCACGAGAATATGCCGTGAACATTCGCTCGAGAGTAAGCCATACGTCTCGGGATGTTGTGCACTTGACAACATAAGCCAGAATATTTTCTAACAAAGATGAGATGAGAGCACTGAGGATCATTTGATCCTGAATAAGCCAAGCTTGATGAGCTGGGTTGGGTTCGGGTTGAGAGGAACCATCGAGATAGGGAGAAGGGGCTGGCCTGGATCCATCCAAGAAGCCAAAGAGATGCTGGCCTCGAAGATACGGGACAATCTGAGCCTTCCACAGTAAATAATTTTCACATGTGAGTTTGATGGTGACTAGGTGATGAATGACGGGAAGGTGAGTGGCAGTCGGAGTTACAAGGATAAGGGAATCAGTGCTAAAGGTAGCCATTGCAGGGTAAGTGTTTGATGAAATGCGTGTGAGGAAGGAAAAAAAAGACGTTAGTCACTTAACGCTCTGATACCATGTAAAGGCTTTAATAATGCAGAATTGTGTATGTGGTTTTGCCTTACCAAATGGTTAAGGATCACTGTATATTTATATTGATTTACAAGGAAGATAGATACAAAAATAGATGAATGTTTATCATAATATTAACAAGATGAAATCCCTGTTTTGTAGCTAGATGATGTTTATCTAATCATGCTTGGTGTTATCCTCTATTGCTGCAGAATTTGAATTCAAAGGATTGATATCCTTAACATGTTGCATTTCATGTCTAATTACACTTAAATGGATGTTTGTTGTTCAATTCATTGAATTACATGACTTATGCATTTAAGTGTATTAATTTAATCTCTTAGATGCTAATTTAGGCTATGTTTGATTGTAGATACAAGCTAGATTAGATTGGAGTTAAATATCACAAGCTGAAAGGAGCAAAAGAGAAGAAAAAAGGTGCTGAACCACAATCTAGCAGACTAGATTGGAATCCAGTAGACTGGATTAGGACATCCAACAGACTAGATTGGAATCCAATAGACTGGATTCTAAGGCAGAAACTCCAAAACTGAAGATTGAAGAATCCAGTTGACTAGATTAATTGTCCAGAATCAGGCAGAAACTCCATACTTCAATTCTTGAAGAATCCAGTGTGTTGAACGACTGGATGCTTTCACACAAGTGATCTAGGCGAAGGTATGACTCTACATGGATTAATTAATCCAAATCAGGCAGAAAGTCCAGGAGGCATTTCAATGAAGATCCAGTCGATTGGATTCGCGTGAATTCAGTTTTAATGAATGCCCATTTGTGTTTTAAAGCGCTTCAAATTCAAGGCCCATTGGACCCAATTTGTTTAGACTCTGAAGTCTGAATTAGAGAAAAGGATTAGGGTTTAAATAGGGTTTAGATTAGACGGCTGAGATTTAGACAGACTTACCATCTCTTTCCCTCCCAAGCTTAGGTTTTCACTCCCATGGCCGCCTAAGTCTCTTGCTAATTTTGGGCTAGGGGCTATGTTTTCTGTATAACGGTATGAATACTTTGTAGTCCCTTCTATTTTTAATGTTAAATTACAGTTGATTGTTAATTTATTGATTCCACAAAATAATTGATGTATGTTTTATTCCGTACTTTCTATAAGTTCAATCATGTTTTTCTTATGATTAAGGGGAGTATTGCATGGTTTTAATTAGGTCTCGTATTTTATAAATTGAAAGGTTTTTTTAAATATTACTCTAACCACTTTATTTTCTACGATTATATAGTGTTCCTAAGTTTTCTTAGTTCAACCATGTCAAGAGCTTTCTAAAAGGAAAATAATCAACTTGTATACTGTTATTAGAACAAGGTTTTTAACCGGGATTACAATTTGGAATCATACTGGTATAGAAAAACACCCCGAAACCCTAGTACCTTTTTACATATATTTCTTACAAAATTTCCATAAACCAAATCCATTTTACCTTTTTTGCGGCGTGCCTTGCACGTGGCAGTGGCTGGCTGTTGCTCGGGCCGCTCGGCTGCTCCTCCTTCATATTGTGCTGGTGGATTGGTTATAGGATCACATGGTGGTGGACTTTTGATTTGGGATTTTTCTAACACGTTTGGTAATTGTGTTTTGCCCTAAGGATCGACAACCCCTTACACGTACTACAAGGTACCGTTTACTCCCGTGTATTGAGCAACATGACTCTCCAAAACGACGTCATATTTTTTTTTGTCCTTGAATAATTTTTTGACTTAATAAAAATTTTATTTTATGAATACAATTTTTTTTTTTTTTTTTTTTTCCATCCCAAACTCCACCACCTCCTCCACTTTGAACACCTTATCATCCACAATTTTCAACTTCATCGCGTCACTACAACTTGGGTTACATTTTTGCCATTACTACCATTGTTGTTTTCCGGTGGTGGTGTTGTGTTAGTGAACCGGCGGAAAATGGTAAGGGGTGAGAAAGGGGGGGGGGGGGGGGGGAGGTGAGGGATTGGTGGGGCTCGAGATTTTCCACCTTGGTCCTTTGTTTTTTTCTCTCTCCAAATCGGGTGGAAGACTCGAGACCCCAATCTTGATCGATCAAAACATTTTTTTTTTTTTTTTTTTGTAGACATTTAAATAGACTTTTCTTGATAGATCAAAAAAATATTTTCCATCCCACTTTTCTTTCCTCTCCCCATTTTCTTTCCACCCTCTTTCCCTTCCCCCAACCAAATAAAAGAAAATGAAGGAATAGCTGAGGAAAATCTCCATAGGGTTCTCTTGCTTCGTCAACTTCCTATCCATTGGTGGTCATCCGTTCTCCAGTCAAAATATTATTATTTGGAGGGAACACTGTGTCAAGTAAAGACTCATAAAGGTTATGAGATTACTTGGAGTTTGAATTGCAACTACACATGGAACTTGCAACTAATGCCACACATCATAAGTAACACAGAAAATTTTTCAATACCCAGGAATCAAGAGCATGTTCTTTACTCGCTTTAATGATGGGTTTTGCCATGAATTTAATTAGTGGTACCTACTATTATATGCGGGAAGAGAATATTGCTCGCGGAGTACTAAATAATGACTCAGATCAAGGGGTTTTTCGTTACCCTAGTTGTAATATTTATGGTGTTGAATCTGAAAGCCAATTTAAGAGATGCATGGTACTTCTCATTCTACAATATAGTTCACCTCAATAAAGTCATGTTTTTCATCTAGAGCTATGAACTTATTCATTTCAAAAACAGTAGACATCGTGGATCATCACCTTGATGGGGGAAACGAAGTGTAACAGATATCCTTTGTCCATTTGTACTATACAATGCATTTTGATATAGAGAGGGGCATGAACCATCACCTACGAAGCATAGATACTCCAAAAATGGAGCCGTACCTATATCAAATACTTTTTGGGTACTCATGCCCTTGGGGTATTGCTGCCCGCTTACCCCAGACGTACCCAAAAAATTTCAAAAATAAAAAATCATTTTCTTTCACTTTTTCTTTTGGATATGAGACAAAAATAAGTAAAAATAGTAAAAGTGGTGGAAACATGAATTTTGGTGTAACTCTTCTTTTATTTACTCTTTTGGACATTAGTTTGTAATTTAAAGACCATTTGATGCAATGGATATACTTTATTATTCATAATTGCTCTTAAATTCACATATGTTTAACAATATATGAAAAATATATGCATAATAATATACAAAAATTTTAATAAAATACATATCCCAACTGTACCCGTACCTACTTTTTTAAGAATTATTGTATCGCCGTATGTACTGCCTTACCATACCGGTACCTGAAAACATACTTGTGCTTCTTAGACCATCACTTGCTTTGAAGATTTCATCGGCATAGTAAGCTGGTTCAAATATATACATTACAGAATGGTTTTGTATCTTATCAAGAAACTGGTAGCTTATGTTTTGCATTATCTCAAGAATCTAGTAGCTATATGTTCTGCAATTGCCAAGCTTGAAGTTAAACCAGGTGACTCAATTCCGAAAAGGTTAATAAGACCAGGTACCCCATGTGCGTCTTCACCCTGCACAAATGAAATTGCATTTAGGCCACATATTAACACTATTTGACCATAACTACCTCCTTAAAACCCACCCACCCTTTAAAAAGAAAAAAGAACACATTGTATTATAAAGTATTATGCTACATTATAATTAAACTAGAGAAACTATTTGGGAGGAAAAGAGGGGGGGGGGTGGGAAGATAAATGGACCAAAAGCCAAATGAAAAATGATCTAAGAAAAACCAACATAATATGAAAAGGAATCTCCTCACTCTTGAATGATCTATTATTGTGTTCATTCCAGATACTTCACATAAGCATAGTCGCATGGCATTATCCTTGAATCCCAAGTAGGACTTGACCTCAAGATTTTTATTTTTAGTTGATGCTCAAGTCCCCTTATCCTTCATTAAATGTTTTTTTGCCAATGTAAAGGATGCAGAAAAGAACTTCCATATTGATTCACTTTTGAAAGCCCTGGCCAATCCATATAACCAATGCCCTCTTATTTCCAAGAAGGGCAAAATATCTGGGAAAATGAACTTCAGAGCCATGTTTACATCCCATGTCATGCCAAAAGAAAATCAACTTCTAATTGTCTTTCAAACACTAGCCCCACAAGAACTCCATATGTCCAAACAAGTCCAATCCGCCTCCCTTGCCAAGTTAGTCCAATCACCCTCCCTTCCCAAATCTTATACACCCACCCACCATTACCGTCACAAAGTTTAACCCTTCACCGTATATCTCCACTGCTATTTCCCTAGTGTTTCTGTAATAAGGAACCTTAGCTCATAAACCATAACTACCTTGTGAGTGGTAACAAATGCCCTTCCATCCTACTAGATGACACTTAAACTCCTCTGTAGTAACTGCCCTGAAAAGATTCTCTTTGAAGTTAAGCTCTCAGCTGTTGAATGAGGGATAGGTAACATAATGTTTAATAAGTAGGCAACTCCCATAGCTCATAGGGTCCTTTTGATAAGCATAAGCTGCTTGGCTTCGGAAAGATACTACCTCTATCACCCAGTTAATATTGTATCACATCTCTCTCTGATAATATTCTGCACTAGTCTCATCTTGCATCTCTCCGGAAAAACATCCCACATGGCTATCACTTTAATGGAAGAGCATGAAGACCTAGAATGAAACGGGAAGAGTGCCGTAATAGATAGACATCTACGTACTAGAATTAATGACATCAACATTTGGAACCAGCTCAAATATGCAGAGATTACTTCTCGAGCCCAAGACTGATTATATTTATCATATTATAATTTTGATATTGCAGCAGAGAAGGCATGAGAGAGATTTAATATCTCTAACAAGCCTAGCACTCATGGTTGACAACTTTTTTTTTTTTTTTTTTTTTTTTAAGAAAATGATGATTCGATAATAGAATATGAAATGTGAGAAAGCCCGGTTGTCATGTATACAGGAGAACATATTTTGTTCATACGAAATAGAAAAGCACATTTATGCATTATGTGATTTCAATAAAAATGTTACAAGCATTTAAATCAGGTTTTTCAGTGCACATGATACCAAATCCAACAGCTTCCAACCCACCAATTTTCCAGTTTTGAAAGGACTAATCCAAGCTCTTGAGTTGGGCCTCTTTGAACTAAAAATGCAGCAACAGCATGTAGCATGTTACTGCAGCCAATACATTTTGGGCGCAAAATGACATGGTTCAGTGACAAAATCAGCATTTAAAGCTTTTCTGAAATTAACTAATCAACAACAGAATACTTGATTGTTTATCAACAATATAAGTTCCATAAAAAAATGGGTGTAGAAGAAATAACCTGTATTAGAAAATCAACAGGAGACTGCTGAGGCCCTGAAAGTTTAGGACGAATCCCTGCATATCCTGGTTCTAGAGATCCATCTTTCAGATTTGGGTAGTACTTTCTTATCTCTGGGTAGAATCGCTTGGCACGATTAGCACATACAGAATAGTCAAACCTGGTATGAAACAACATTTATTTTTGCAAGCATACCAAAAAAGAACACTAACATCTAAGAAAGTGAAGTCAATACCAAAATGATCCATCATTTCAGAAAGCAACCGGAACCACTAAATGATTTTCTTATGTCTGGACACAAGATGCACAAATATTGATTGCCAAACTGAACTCTGGATGCATTTGGACACCACTTAGTAATAAAATATCTCAATTCTCTTACATAGCAATAAAAAATCATATTTCATTTTAGTGTCTATAGAATATATCACTTTAAGCTCAACTTTACCAGTTGATGCTACAGCACTTCGTTGGATGGAAAAAACATAACCACTCTAGGAAGTCTAAGGCTAAAGCTTTGGGCCACAGGACATATAAAACAATTTTTGGTTTAAGATTAAGTGTCTGTGGTACTTTATTAGGTTATTAGTATCTTAACTATAATTCATATTTTGGCTTTTATTCTATTTAATTGGATTGTGTTCCAGTAGTTTATTACTTGTTGGGTGTGACTGTAGTTCCAGGCCACAGGTCTTATTTTACTAGTACATAAGTCTACTTAACTTATTGTATAAAACACATCACTTGAAGCACATGTGTACCATTTTATCTTGCAACACTTAGTTGGATGGGAAAGAAATATCCGCTCTGGAAATCTAAGGCTAAAGCTATGGGACCCAGAACATAAAAGACATTTTGGATTAAGAACAAGTGTCCATGGTGCTTTATTAGGTTATTAGTATCTTCCTTTAGTTTATATTTTGGATTTTATTTAATTTTATTGAGTCAATGGTATTCCAGTAACTTTTTGTAATTGTTGGATGTCACTGTAGTTCCAGGCCACAAGTCTTATTTTACTACTAGATAATTCTACTTCACTTATTGTGTAGCCTTTAACTTTTTTCAGTATTGAAATTAGGAATCCTAATTCCATTGGGGAAAAGGTAAAGTTTAAAGACATATCTATGTACAAATTTTAATGGCTTAAATAAAGTATGAAAAGTACAAATTTTCTTTTGATCAAACTGATGGATGGATTAAGGCCTTACAAAGATGCAGTTTGAAATAATTAAGTGTACGATATTGTTTTAATTTTATAACACGAGTGTTTTTGTTGGAATAAAATTCTAAAAACTCAAATCCATCATGTGTTGTTCAAATCAAATGATTATAGATCTTCAAATCTAAATGCAACCTCATGGATTATTCGAGATTGATTGCTAAGGCAGTTGATAATATTGATCCTGTTCTATATGTCATATCCTATTTTGAAAAGGTAGTGGTTTCATCATCATCAGTTATAATATTCCTATTATATATGTCAGATCTTAACATTCAAGTTGTGGTTAGAGTATTTAAAACTATTGAAAACACTTTGTTTTATTTTTTTAATCTGCAAGAAGTTTTAGATTTTTTCTTTTTCTTTTTAAAGAATTGGATATGTATTGGGAATCCTAGAACTACAAAAATGATAAGAGATTACTTAGCACTGCCTAGAGGCCAAACATATGGATTAGCATAGTAATAACAGTTCAGCATTGGTATTACGACTAAAGAACATAAACACCATCATCAGATTATAATTGATCAAAATATTCACAACAGACAATAGTCCTTGTACCAATTAATTTGCTAGCAGGAACATTTAAATGCACACAATTCCCTTTTCATTCTGCAAACCAATAGAAATGCTTAAGTTAAATGAATAACTGAAACACTCCTCTTTCTCTTTTTTTCTTTTCTAGCCAGAACTATATCACTCAATTGAAGAAATGCAGGAAGTTTTGAATGAAATAGACTGAGAACAAAGGAATATAGAAACAATACCTGTTCAGGAAGTTTGAAATATCATCTATACCTTCAATCCATTCAACATCTGGGCCAAACTTCACTTGGCCATCCAAATCAAGAGTAACATGCACTCCAAGACCACCATCTTCTGGTATTGGGTATATCAAATGTTTGAAAGGGGAGATTCTAGTATTAGATAATGTGAAATAGCAACCGCGTGCATAATATTCAGAAGGAACAACTCCACTATGTAGGCCATCAAATCTCTTTGCAAGAGCAAGGGCACTCAAGCCTGTAGAGTTCACCACCAGCTCGGGAATGAGAACTAGCTCCGGGTGCAATAGACACCTCCCATTCCACTCCTCAAGATGTTTTGTTTCAGAAACATGAAGGCAGATGTTATTTCCTTCAAGATGGGCACCAATGACAGTAGTATTGTAGGAGAAGGTTGTTCTATGATTTTCAGCTTCCCCCTAAACCCACATGGGGGTAATATCCCTGTCAATATACGGAAATAATTCTAAATAGAGACAGTTTGATAGAATAAATAATAGCTCTCCGAAAAAATGTACTGAACATAATATATCTATATCTATATGTATATATGGGTCAGGTTCAAGTTACACAAGTTTTCACTGAAAAAATATTTGACGAATCAACTGTTGGACTACATTATGTCCTTATATCCTCCATTCTTGCAAAATATCAAGATGATCACTGATCAGAGATCAATAACTATCTCATCATAAAATATTTAAATTTCAAGTTTTTAACTTTAAAATTATACACAATTTGATGGTAAATAACATCCGATTAACACCAAATTTGTCGTGCATATTAAGAGCAACACAAAATATCAAGATGATCTAAATTTTCAAAATATTAATCCTATAAAAAGTAACGGACGGGTATAATATCGCAATATAAAAAGCAAGTAAATAATTCAAATTACTGAATTTGAGTAGAAATGGAAATGCATACCACTAGAGAAAGCATTAGGGAATGAGTATCAACAATCCCAGAAACAGGAGATAGTAAAGCTTTCACACATTGAAGTTCAGGTTCCATTCTCTTGGCTTCAGAACCCTCTATCATTCTCAACCCATCAACCCCATTTTGAATTCCACGATTCATTATATCAATCAACTTTGGAATCTCTGAAGTTCTAGTAGCAACTATAAGCTTACCAATTTGCTTATGAGGAATGTCATGTTCATAGCAGTACTTGTACAGCATTTCTCTTCCTCTCACACACAGAATTGCCTGAAAATTTTGGTTGAAGTTAGCTTCTAGAGATTGATATGAGCTAAGAAAAGAGATAGAGAAGAGAAGAGACCTTGAGAGAATTGGGAGGGTAGTAGATGCCAGCGTGGATGACTTCACTGTTGCGTGAGCTTGTGCCGGTGCCGAAAGTGGGAGCTGAATCGAGAACGAGGACTTGTTTGCCTCTGAGAGCGAGCTCTCTGGCCACTGCTACTCCTACAACACCGGCACCTATCACTACACACTCCGCTCTTTCCCTTGGTACTGTCCTTGCAGTTGAAGTTGCAGCCTCTTTTTGGGTTTGGGTTTTGCTGCACAAATTCCTTAGTGCGATACATCTTCTTCTTGATAATGATGAAGATGGTGTAATAATGGCCTTTGAGTTTCTGTTTCTCACCAGGCATTCAATCCCATTTTTCAGCATCTTCTTGCCTCTCTCTCCACCTAGATATGACAAGATTATATTTAATTATGGGTAAAATACATTGGTCCCTAACCTTTATGGCAGGTTTGGTTTTTAATGTTTGAAATGGATACAATTAGTCTCAACGTTTCAAAAATGTTGGTAGGTTTGGTCTTTAAAGAATTAATAGTAGCGGTTATTTATTTTTTTATTTTTTATATATTTTAAAGATTAAAAATAAGTGTTATTGATTAAATCGCAAATTTATTTTAACAGACCAATACCATTCACACTTTTGGAAATTTACAGAATCAATTAATACTTATTTTTTGACACTTAGGGACTACAAATCTCAATAGAGAAGAGATCAATGGGCACGATTTTGAAATGTTAAAGACCAATTGTGCGCATTTCAAACATTAAGGATCTATTTTGCCAAAATACATTGTTGATACTTAAAATTTATTCATTAAGCAAGGTTTTTGGCCTGTGAAGTTTGAAATAAGCGCTATTGGTCATTTTGTTTAACTCTCTTAGTTTACTTGCCTTACTTGCTTACATGGCTAACGAAAAAAAAAAAAAAAAAATATGTGGCATATTATTTTTAATAAAAATAAACTAAGCAAAATACCCAATTTAATTAGATTAAAAAAAGAAAAAGAAAAGGATCTATTGTGTAACCAAAGCGATGTTGAAGCACAAAAGCCATTGTCAGATACTGAAAGAAGCCATCAGACTGGTATTGAAGCCCCCAAAAACGCTATAACTAGTCGGCCAAAACCTATCAAGACCACTAACTCCGCTAGGGGTGTTACAAAAACCGGATGGACTGACCGAAATCGGACCAAATAACTAGTTTGGTACTTTTAAAAAAAAAATGATTTTTTTTTTTTTTTGGGTCTTTAAAATGAAATTTTTGGTTTTTGGTCTCAATCCCGGGTTAAGAAAAAATTACCTGGATTGGACCGGACATATATTTAATAAATTAATATTTTATTACTAACCTAATTTAGGGTCTCAATTTTCACTTCTCAGTCTCACTTCTCATTCTCAATGAGCCTTACGCCACATCATTAGTGGTGTACATCATTAGTGGTGTACACCACTTGAGGTAGGGGAGGCGTATGCCTGAATACCCATGGCATACACAGCAAGATGAAATGCGTACGCCTCTTTGGTCTGTGGGGGATAGTGGGATGGGGTTTCGAGCTTTTATTTGGGCTCAGACTTGCTAGGGGTCTCCTATTGGGCATAGTACAAAGTGTTGATCATATTGATAGAGATGAGATATTCTCGTTATTGGGACTAGGGATTCAGAATATTGGTAGGTACAAAATGTGGTGTCTACAATGAGATTCATAAGTCACACCTAGAGTCGTTCACAAGTCACATAACTACGTAAAGACAGGGGGCCATAACCCTCTATTTTTTGAATTTTTTAAATTACTATAATATATATTATAATAGTAGGGCAGCAATTCTTGAATACAAGACTCCGTTTGTTTCAACGTAAAACGTTTTCTGAAGAAAGTTTTCCAAGTTTTCCCATGTTTGGTTACACCAGAAAATATGGTCATCGGAAAACTTAAAAATAGTCAACGGAAAATGTAATAGAATTTTGCCTTATTTTCTTCATATTGTTTTACGCTTCTTCTTTCCATAAAACAATCTATTTTTTCCTCCATGCCTCTCGCTCTCAAGGCGTGCTCCTTCGATTGAATTTGTAAGTAAGTCCTTTCGTCTCTTCTCTCTCTCTCTCTCTCTCTCTCTCTCTTCACCTATGTGAATTAAGCCCATGTTCACAACTCTCAGCCTTCATAGGCCTTCGCAATTTTCTTTGAAATACAGCGTAATGGGGTTTATCCTGATAATTTCATGTACCGATTTCTTCTTAAAGTGTGTTGTTGACACCCTATTTTGCAACCATTAATTTTACTTTTTTACACTTTAGTGCATAAAGGGTAAAATGGTAATTTCACAAGCTTGAAAATTCAAAGTTGGTCCATAAATTTCAAATCATATTTTAAGTGATCAAAACTGGATTAAGAATGAGAGTGCATTTTTCAGATTGAAAATTGGATAAAAAACCAAGATTTTATTAAGGAAATAAATTTGATTGGTTGAAATGATATTTACCATAAGCTCACATGCATAGGATTACTTGTTAATTAATTTGATTGGTCCTCTAAAAGATTAAATTAAAATCAATTAATAAATAATTCCTATTGGTTTAGAACACCTTAAAATGATAAGTATTCATACACAAGATATTCATCAAAGATAATTCTTAAATTGATTTATTTTTAACTAATGGGATAATTATTTTGACTAATAATTATCATATTAATTATTAATAAATTGATTAAAATTAAGAAATCTCGAATTCAGCCAAATAAAAACTTCTAAATCCACTAGAAGTTGACCAAAGGTGAAAAAACCCAGAATTATCCAAAGCCCAATTCGAATTTGGATTCCAGCCCATACACTGATCGGTATTTCGACCATAACTTTTGACTCAATTATCCGATTGAGTTGATTAAAATTGGGATGGAAATCTGACATGATGGGCTACAAATATACGTCTAATGACCATCTCCAAATTCGAATGTTTAGAGGGTCAAAACGGGCCCACAATCAAGACCTAAAAATCAGTCAGAATTTCGAGATTTTCATGAAGTATATCAAATTTCCAAAACCCTAATGCACTCCCATGAGTTCCAGAAAATGGCTAGGTTCATTTTAGGGCTGCCATATAAATAGAAAATATTCTCATTTTAACAAGAGGTTGGAAAAGTTAGTTAGAGCAATCCTAAGCAAAATTCAAGAGAATTTTTGCATAGGGTTAGACTTTGGAATAAGAACACAAGTGTTCTTATATTCAAGTCTAGAGATTACAATAGCCATTTTTTGTAATCTCTATTTCTAATTTTTCAATTCCATTTTTAATCTCTTTTAATCATATTTAACAGTTTTTCTTAAGAAACAATTTTCAGGACCGGTGATATTCTCAATCAAGAGGTTGCATCCCACCACAATCAATTTCAATCAGGGACACTCATTCAAGAGGTTGCATCCCAAAAGGTACATTCCTCTATTTTTTAATTTAATGCAGCAACTTTAATTATGTAAAATGCATGATTAGGTTTTAATATTAATTGCTTGATTAATTTTTAATGCACAATTACTAGATTGCATTGTTTTCAGTTTCTGTTTTGTAAATGATGCAAATCTAATTTTTCTAACATGTTGTACTAAAATTACAGCAACTTAAAATTTTTTTTTTCATGTAAGATGTGTGCTTAAATGATTTTAAATGCTTGATGATTAATCACTGTTTAATTTTTCATTTCATGTACTGTTGTGATGCTAAGAATCAAATGCGAGTATGGTTTGCTTGAGGTTGTGAACTTAGACTAATAGATCCTTAGAGACTGACCATGGTCAAATTGGATGGGTGCCTAACACCTTCTCATCCAATCCCCTAGCCCTCGAATCCTAATCTTAGGGGAAGATTAGATTAGTTTATGTATCCTATTTACTTTCTTGTTTAGATTGTATTTAGGACCAAATCCTGTATTTTGCTTTCTTAGATCGTATCTAGGGCAAAATATTATAATTTATTTCTTTTCCAAACCATTGTATTATTTATTCAATCAATAAAAGATGTACTTTTTTCTTAGCTTTTTTATAAAAGTTAGGTGGCGACTCCATTGTAATTCCCCTAAAGATTAGGATGGAAAACAGTGTAAGTAACCATTTTGAGAATCATGTTTAGACCTTTATTGGTTAAAGGTCGTGGTTCTCACAGTGGACTCCACTGGGGACTTAGAGGGCTAAACTGTTGTATATTCCGTTTCGGCACCCGTTGTTTGCCATTGGACTCGCTTTGATAATTGTCATTTTGTATTCATGCATTCCGTTTCGGTTTGGCAAATATATATATATATATATATATATATATATATATATATATATAAAATTAGCAACTATAGATAAATAACATCAAATAACACAAATTCTTAAGTCTTAATATCACATTGGTAGTAGAAGACCCAAAACTATTTTCAGCCATATTAATACCTAAAGTTTATGAAATAAAATTCAATTACAATCACAATTTCACAAATTCAATCACAATCACAGTAAATTAACAAACAAATCAAAAAAATAAGAAACCAAATTTATAAATATCCATAACTCATAATCTGTGGGCAGCAAAGCAGCAAAAAAAAAAAAAAACCAAATCAAATACCCATACCTCAGAAACAGTGGGTAGCAGCAAAAAAATCCCAAATCAAAGCAGCTGGAGGAGGAACAAATCTGAAGGCTTGAACGGCTGTGATGTGGTGGAGGCGGCTCTGAACAAATCTGAAGCTGGAGAGTTGGAGGCTGAAGGCTCTGAACAAATCTGTAGCTGGTTGAACCGTTGAAGGCTTGAAGGCTGAAGCTGGAGGCAGCAGCTGGTGGAGCCGTGGAGGCGGACTGGCGGAGATCAAAAGAGAGAGGAGAGACCGAGAGAGGCGGACTGAATCAGAACTGCAAACTGCAAAGAAGAGATCAGGTTAGTGAAATCGAAAACCCAAAAATTAAAACCCAAAAAGTATTCCGGCCGGATTACTCATACCGGCCGGAACAGGCCGAAATGGGGCGAAATGGGCGAAACGGGCCGGAATATTAGCCGAGGTGGAACAGGGGGGTGACTCGTACCGGTTTGTATACCGGTACGAGATTTTCATTATACAACACTGCTTAGAGGGCTAAACTCTAGTATAGGATTCCTAGTCTATAGTTTACAAGTTGTTTGCATTGTTTGTTACTCGCTTTGATAATTGTCATTTTGTATGTCATGCATTGCACGTGTGATTTTGCATTGTGTGTTGGTTAGCCCGAAAGCCACGGTAGTAGTAGCCTTGGATCACAGTCCCCCTCGGATGCGGGTACCCTTGGCCAACCTACCATCCCATGAATACGTACTCTTGACCCTCTCAAGCAAGTATATAGAGGTAAAATATACTGTGAGCCTTTGATGCCCCTCGCATGCATTGGTAGGTATGTTGAGCCCAAATAATGGGGGACCTTTTTAGCCTACCCTCTACTCTCATTTAAAGGCCCATTTAGATATTTCCTCTAGAATGACCCAACTCGATAAAGCGTACATTCATGATTGCTTTTGTTTGAACCAAGGCCCAAGTCCAACGCTTGAAGCCTTGTTTGCTCTTGTTTGAACCTAAGCCCAAGTCCAATGCTTGAGGCCCACTTGGATGTTGTTTGAACCCAGGCTCAAGTCCAATGCTTAAAGCCCACATGAACTTAAGATAATTAAATCCATCATATAAGTGAATCAAAGGCCCAAAAGAGAAAAGTTTCTTAACCAATCACTTTTTGAAGGCAAAAATCAATCAAGTCCAATGTTTCAGACCCACATGGCTTTAAGGAGATTAAAGGTCACATGATTCTAAGAAAATTCAAAAGACTTAGAATCCATCTAGTCATGTTGAAAAGAAAAGCCTAAGTCCTATACTTGAGGCCCACTTGGTCATTTAAAAAAGAAAGCCTAAGTCTTGTACTTGAGGCCCATTTGGTTATTTTGAAAGAAAAGAAAAGCCTAAATCCTGTACTTAGCCCACTTGATCATTTTGAAAAGAAAAAGTTTAAGTCTCACTCTTGGGCCCATCCTTAAAAAATGGTGTAGGAATCCAAATTACACAAGGTAAAAGCTCAAGTCCAATGCCTGAGCCTAATTTTGTTAAAAGGATACCTAACCCATCAAGACATTAGTTGAATTAAAGGTCTTAAGCCTCCCAAGGCTTAAGACCAACACGACTTTGCTTGAGTTGAAACCCAAGCCAAAGGTTTAAGGCTTACCTGATTTTGAATGAGTTAAAGCCCAAGCCCAAGGCTTGAGGTTCATATGACGTTTCTTGAATTAAAGCTCGAGCCCAAGGCTTAAAGCTTACTTGATTTTTCCTGAATGAGTAAAAGTCCAAACCTAAGAAAAAGTTCACATGACCTTTGTTTTTTAGTCAAAGCCCAAGTTCAACTCTTGAAGCTCTCATGACGTTGTTGGACTCAAGACCTAAGTCCAATATTTGAGACCCAAATGACTTAATAAATTCAAAACCCAAGTCCAACGCTTGGAACCCATTCAGTCATTTTGAAAAACAAAAAGGCCTAAGCCCAAAAGTTTGAGGCGCACATGACTATTTTCTTGAATGAAATTCTAAGCCCAATGCTTAAGTTTCACATGATCCGATTTGAATTAAAGCCCAAAGTCCTCTATTTCCAACTCTTATAATTTTGGACCTCGTTGAATCAAAGCTCAAATGGTTCACCCATGAGATTTTTTGAAATAAGGCCCAAGTTTGAAAGTCACAGTCCATTGAACTAATGAGTCTAAGTACAAAAGTAAGATTGTGCTCAAAATTGACAAAAGGGCTTGTTTCACAAAGGCAGTCAAAAGTCCAAGATCATTGCTCCAAGGTCCACAAGATTCAAGCCCAATTGTTGAAGGATCAATTCCAAGAAAGCCCAGTTTGTTCATCATTAGATTTCTCAATGGACCAAGAAGACTCCAACAATGCCATGGAGAACTCAAGAGACTGGTCATGCCATCCGAGACCTCATTGGCCAAAAGATCATTGATCCATCTTCACCAGGCGGCTAATTCAACCTCTCTTGAGCCAAGTGATCACTCCACAAGCTCCCAAGCCAAGATCTCATCCATGGGGTTTTTCTATCTTTATTTTGTTTAAGTTCATTATGTTTGCTCATTTGAATTTTTAGGAACACGTTGCTTAGGTTTTTACTCTAAACTTATCATAGGAATGTTTGTTTGAATTTTTGTTTACATTTTTTCATTTAAAAAAAATCAAAAATAAAAAAAAAATCAAAAAGCCAAAAATAAAAAAATATCTCTCTGTCCAACTAAGGGCATGGGCTCTTAAATTGCCTTCAATGAAGAGTCCTGAACTAGGGGCATGGGCCCCTAATGACTCCCAATTTCCTCAAGGCCCAAAACCTAAGAGCTCATCCATTCATCCAATGCTCAATGGGCATAATCTTTAACTGCTGCTGGTTTTCAAAATGTGCATATTCAAAAAGGAAAAAAAAAAAATTGTGGATTGTTTTTCAAAAGAAGGTGTTCTTTCAAGATCAAGAATCGCTCTTCTTCTAGAGTGAGTAAAATTCAAAATTTTCAAAACACATTTTCAAATTGTGTATAAGGAAATATCTTTGATAAAATCTTTTTGCAAATCATGAGATTCCATAGCTTTACCGATCAATTTGCATAAAGAAGGAATTAATTTCATTTAATTCATGTAAGGATCTTTCCTCACAATTTAGAACAAAAGGGAAAGAGATCCTAAATGCAATCAAGGAAAAAATCACATGTCATTTGATTAAAGTGCAAAATTTTGTTTTGAGAAATTTTGATGTCATAACAACAGGTTGTTACTTCTTTTTACTCTAAGAGAAATCTATCAAGAGAGGTCATATCTTTGTGCCGACAAACTAGCTTTACTAGGGATAGGAGGCCATTTTTGGCTAGACCACATCATTCCAAAATTAACCTGTCACAAATTAATCCATTACTAGCCCATTTGAGCCTATAAAGTTAGCCTCTTTTTCAAGAACCAATAATAAAAAAATTAAACCCAAGGGTGGGAAAAATCAAGTGTGCACATATTCAAACCTCATTCTAAGGAGTAGTCAAACCCAATGCTCGTCTGCAAAAGAAACAATAAAGGAGGTATAGATGTACTAAAGATAAAAAAGAAAGTGTGGTGATTAGGGGCATGTTCAAGGCCCACCTTGAAGAAAGGTCAAATCTCAGATCTTAATTCTCACCAACTATGAGAGATTCATGTTAAGCTCACATGAGGGTCCAACAAACTATTCTGACAACGAGCGATATGAGTGTATGAGAAAGTAAATAACTGTAAAAGAAAAGTTCAAAAAGAAGAAGAAGAGAGACCCGCTAGGTTGAAAACCCGAAAGGGCGACCTAGGCAAAGAATAGGGTAACCCAGTAGGTTGAAAACCCGAAAGGGCGGCCTAGGTAAAAGTTAGGGTTTCATTCAAAAAAAAAAAAAAAAAAACTCAAAGAAGAGATATGAAAGCTTGAAGAGATAAAGGAAGATGAAATTCCCTCAAAACCAAAAATGAGTGTCCATCAAAGCTGAAGAGCTAAATAAGAGAATTGAACAAAAAGAATGAGTTCACACAAAGGAACAACCTGAATGAAATAAAGAAAGACAAGTGAGAAGAGACTTTCAAGAAGCCAATTCGAAAGCAAGCACTGATAAAAAGGGAGAAAGCTCCTCTAATGTCTGAGTTTTTAAGTAATGCACACTTAGGGAAAATATCCAAAATGAGATTTTGAGCCTTTTATATATCCTTCATTTCAAATACCTGAAACCGGCCTATATTACAATCTATGAATAAAGACCTCCTTGAAGTCTTGGTAGTTTTTAGGCACAACTCTTGTGATAATTTCTCTTAGATTGAAAAGAAAGAAAACCCGAGATAGTCAAGCGCTACTGGCAAAAAATCTTAAAAAGGAAAATTCTTAAATTAGGTGCACTCCTCTTATTTGATCTTAAACAAAAATTCCCAAGCTAGGGGCACTCCCCTTGTTTGTCATCAAACAGAATGAATTCCCAAATTAAGGGCACTCCCCTTATTTGTCCTCAGATAAAAATTCTCAAATTAGGGACACTCCCCTTGTTTTCTTTCAAATAGGAAAAATTCTCAAACTAGGGGCACTCCCCTTGTTTAATCTCAAAGGAAAAGAATTCCTAAATCAGAGGCATTCTCCTTGTTTATTCTCAGTGAATACCCTCAATTCTTCAAGCACTATCATGCACATTCTTTGATTGTCTTTAAGGATTCAATCTCATAATGCTCAAAGTAAGAAAGCAAGGTTGTTTACTTGAATTCAATGACCTTAATCCTTCACAATAAAAGAGAATGGTTTGGCTATCGAATGTCGTGATCAGCCAAAAGACTTATTCGAAGGGACTACATTTTGCTCATTTGAAAAAGGAAAAAATGATTTTTCTCAAAACTGAAAAGAACACCACATTGCAAAAAAAGGTTTCTACACCATAAAGTTTTAAAAGGAAAATTCAGCTCATTTTAAAAATTTCTCTTGAATAAGCTCATTTTGAAATCACCATGCAGACTTGATCAGAAGTCTCCATCATCATATTAATTGACCAAATGTCTTCCAATTTTCTTGAACTACGTCTGGACTTGATCCTCCCAAAAGAGGTACGTAGACAATCCATCAAAGACTCAGTCTCAATCATCTAAATGACCTTAGGGTAGATTCAACACTTGAACTACGTCTAGACCTGATCCTTCCAAAAGAGGTACGTAGGCAGTCTATTGTAGACTCAGTCCCAATCATTTACATGACCTTTGGATAGGTTAAACTCTTTTGAACTACGTCTTGACCTGATCCTCCCAAAAGAGGTACGTAGGCAGTCTATCAAAGACTCGGTCCCAATTATCTGTATGACCTTTGGATAGGTCCAATTTTTGAATTACGTCTGGACCTGATCCTCCCAAAAGAGGTACATAGGCAGTCTATCAAAGACTCGGTCCCTCTAATCTCAACGACCTTTGAATAGGTTTCACTCTTGAACTACATCTGGACCTGATCCTCCCAAAAGAGGTACGTAGGCAGTCTATTGTAAACTCGACCCCAATCATTTGAATAACCTTTGGATAGGTCCAACTCTTGAACTACGTCTTGGCCTGATCCTCCCAAAAGAGGTACGTAGGCAGTCTATCAAAGACTCGGTCCCAATCATCTGAATGACCTTTGGATAGGTCCAACTCTTGAACTACGTCTTGACCTGATCCTCCCAAAAGAGGTACTTAGGCAGTTTATCAAAGACTCAGTCCCAATTATCTAAATGACCTTTGAATAGGTCTATCTCTTTGAACTACGTCTGGACTTGATCCTCTCAAAAGAAGTACGTAGGCAATCTATCAAAGACTCGGTCTCAATCATCTGAATGACCTTATAGATATGTCAAACTTTTAAACTACGTCTGGACCTGATCCTCCTAAAAGAGGTACCTAGGCAGTCTGTCAAAGGCTCGACCCCTAGCACCCAAACGACCTAAGCTTAGGTTTGGTGGAGAACTCAAAGTGATTGACTTGAAAATAGTTCACTTGAACAAAATGTTTTCACAACATGTTTAAATTATGCGCATTGGCCCAACATTTTTGTATGCAAGCATGCTACATTAGGGGCATCGGTTTAACTGTTCTGTTTGTCAACATAATCTTTTTCTACCAAATATGCTCAAACTAGGGGCATGTGCCCAACTGATAATTAAAAGAAGAAGTTGTTTGTTGTCTCTTGCAGGTTGTCAAATCATCCCATTGGACCATCCATCAATAGGAGACCGCTCCAAAAAAATATCGTCGCATCTTCATCAAAATATCATTCCCCAATGGAAACACTAAACTCAATCCTCCAAGGAGTAACTCGTCATCATCAGAAGAGAAGGAGGTCAGGTAAGCATTGAAAAGCCAAGGTATGTGTTTCTAACCACACATGACTGAAGCAAGACAAATCAAATTCAACCTTCTCGACATCTAAAGCATACCAAACCAACTTGCGCTTCCTTAGATTAATCTCCTCAAACACCCATGAGCACATAAACAAAGAATCAAATCAAACACCATCATGTAATCACAATATATCAACCAAGCTTAATTCAACATAATCAAGACTTAAAATTGACCAACCAAGTTAAAAATCACCACAAATGGCAATTTCAACTCAAAGCAAACAAATTCAAATTTAAACAAAACTTTCAAACTTGAATCAATTCATCAATCCAAATGCAGAACAACTGTGCCAAGATAACAAATCATGAAATCTCAACCAAATGGAGCAAATCCAAAACAGCTACCCATCTCAAACTTAATCAACCAAACTCAAGAAAATCAAAACAACAAAGTTCTTAAAAAAAACAGATCATTGGCCTCAAAAGTTGCAAAATTTCAGCAAAACCAATTCAATTTCAATCAAACAAACCCAATCATACTCATGATCACAAAGCAATAACCAAACTCAAAATTTCAGAGACACATCAAGAAACAACAAAATCAACTTAATTGTGCAAAAATCCAGCCCAAATAAACAACCCAAGTCGAAAAATCATTTCAAACTTCAAATCTGATCATGAGTCAATCAAATTCCAAGCTCCAATCTTGAGTTAGCATCCATTTTGGAATCCAACCCTAAGCCAATGACCCTGAGTCAAATAACTAACAAAGATTTTAAGTCTCAATACGAGCAAACTAAAACAATTTTTAAGCCTCAAGATGAGCATTGAACAAATCTTCACAATGGAAAAATCTCAAAGAACAAAATTTCAAAAAAAAAAAATAAAAAAAAATCTCCAAGAATAAAAATCTTCACAATGAGAATCTCCAAAAATGCTAACAATAAAAAAATCTTCATGGAAAAACTTCCCCATGGACAAAGCTTCATAAGCACATTAAAAACAATCTCCAAAATCAATCATTTAAGCCTCAAAGACGAGCAAACCACCTCTCAATCAAAATTAATTCCTGACCCCGAGTCACCAATCAAAGATTAAACCTTGACCTCAAATTGTACAAAAAAAAAAAAAAAAAAAAAAAAAAAAAAAAAAAAAAAAGATGAAATTCTTGACCTAGAGTCATCCACTGAAAGCCAAATGTAAATGAATCTTGACCTTGAGTCATCATTAAGAGATTCAAAATTCGACCCAAAGTCGAAAATCAAGAATTGACCCTGAGTCATCATCCAAATTCAAAAAAAAAAAAAAAAAAATCGACCCCAAGTCGAAAATCAAATCTGACCCTAAGTTAAAAATCCAAGATCAAAATTGTGACCCTGAGTCAATGTCATCAAAATAATATTTCTTCCTAAAGCACTTTGCAAAGGTTGCATCCAACAACATTCTTTTTGAGGCAATTCTGCGGAATTGCATTCTCACCCGGCATTTTTTTAGGGCAACTTTCCAGAGTTGTAATCCAACACATTCTCTTTGAAGCAATTTTACGGAATTGTATTCTCAAAACACTTCATTTGAGGCAATTGTATGTATTCTCAAAATATTTCCTTCAAGACAACTCTTCGAAGTCGTATTATACAAAAGTTTCTTTGAGGCAATTCTGCGGAATTGTATTCTCAAAATGTTCACTTCAAGACAACTCTCCGGAGTTGTATCCCCACATTTTGTTTTGGAGCAACTCTATGGAGTTGTATTTCCACAATACTTCTTTCAAGACAATTTTGTAGAATTGTATTCTCAAAATATTTCCTTTGAGGTAATTTTGCATAATTGTATTCTCAAAATATTTTCTTTAAGGCAACTCTGTGGAGTTGTATTGCCACACTACCCTTTGAGGCAATTTTGGAGAATTGTATTCTCAAAACATTCCACTTGAGGCAACTCTCCAGAGTTGTATTCCCACACTTTCCTTTTAGGAAACTCTGCGGAGTTGTATTCTCACAACACTTTCTCTTTGAGGCAATTCTATGAAATTGTATTCTCAAAACATTTCCTTTAAGGCAATTATGCGGAATTGTATTATCAAAATATTCCCTTTGAGGCAATTTGACTGAATTGTATTCTCAAAACATTTCATTTGAGGCAACTCTGTGGAGTTGTATTCTCAAACACTTACTTTGAGGCAATTCTATAGAATTGTATTATCAAAATCTTCCCCTTTAAGGCAATTCTGTGGAATTGTATTCTCACACTTTCTCATTTGGGACAATTCTGCGGAGTTGCATCCAACAAATGTCTGAGGACATTATATCCCCACGTGAATAAATTAATGGTCACAAAATGAGATGTTGTACTTGCATTGGTGTTTATTTATTGCATAAATTCCACCAATGAGGGGCATTTGTTGACACCCCATTTTGCAACTATTAATTTTACTTTTTTACACTTTAGTGCATAAAGGATAAAATGGTAATTTCACAAGCTTGAAAATTCAAAGTTGGTCCATAAATTTCAAATCATATTTTAAGTGATCAAAACTGGATTAAGAATGAGAGTGCATTTTTCAGATTGGAAATTGGATAAAAAACCAAGATTTTATTAAGGAAATAAATTTGATTGGTTAAAATGATATTTACCATAAGCTCACATGCATAGGATTACTTGTTAATTAATTTGATTGGTCCTCTAAAAGATTAAATTAAAATCAATTAATAAATAATTCCTATTGGTTTAGAACACCTTAAAATGGTAAGTATTCATGCACAAGATATTCATCAAATGATAATTCTTAAATTGATTTATTTTTAACTAATGGGATAATTATTTTGACTAATAATTATCATATTAATTATTAATAAATTGATTAAAATTAAGAAATCTTGAATTCAGCAAAATAAAGACTTTTAAATCTACTAGAAGTTGACCAAAAGTGAAAAAACCCGGAATTATCCAAAGCCCAATTCAGATTTGGATTCTAGCCCATACACTGATCGGTATTTCAATCATAACTTTTGACTCAATTATCCAATTGATTTTATTCAAATTGGGCTTGAAATCTGACATGATGAGCTACAAATATGCATCTAATGACCATCTCCAAATTCGAATATTTAGAGGGTCAAAACGGGCCCACAATCAGGACCTAAAAATCAGTCAGAACTTCGGGATTTTCATGAAGTATATCCAATTTCCAAAACCCTAATGCACTCCCATTTGTTCCAGAACGTGGGTAGGTTCATTTTAGGCCTGCCACATAAATAGAAAATATTCTTATTTTAACAGGAGATTGGAAAAGTTAGTCAGAGCAATCCTAAGCAAAATTCAAGAGATTTTTTGCAAAGGGTTAGACTATGGAATAAAAACACAAGTGTGTTCTTATATTCAAGTCTAGAGATTACAAAAGCCATTTTTTGTAATCTTTATTTCCAATCTTTCAATTCCATTTTTAATCTATTTTAATCATATTTAATGGTTTTTCTCAAGAAACAATTTTCAAGACCGGTGGTATTCTCAATCAAGAGGTTGCATCCTACCACAATCAATTTCAATCCAGGACACTCATTCAAGAGGTTGCATCCCACAAGGTATAATCCTCTCTTTTGTAATTTAATGCAGCAACTTTAATTATGTAAAATGCATGATTAGGTTTTAATATTAATTGCTTGATTAATTTTTAATGCACAATTGCTAGATTGCATTGTTTTCAGTTTCTATTTTGTGAATGATGCAAATCTAATTTTTCTAACATGTTGTACTAAAATTACAACTACTTTAAATTTTCTTTTTCATGTGAGATGTGTGTTTAAATGATTTTAAATGCTTGATGATTAATCACTGTTTAATTTTTCATTGCATGTACTGTTGTGATGCTATGAATCAAATGCGAGTATGGTTCGCTTGTGGTTGTTAACTTAGACTAATAAATCCTTAGAGACTGACCTAGGTCAGGTTGGATGGGTGCCTAACACCTTCCCATCCAATCCCCTAGCCCCCGAATCCTAATCTTAGGGGAAGATTAGATTAGTTTATGTATCCTAGTTACTTTCTTGTTTAGATTATATTTAGGACCAAATCCGTGTATTTTGCTTTCTTAGATTGTATCTAGGGCAAAATATTATAATTTATTTCTTTTCCAAACCATTGTATTATTTATTCAATCAATGAAAGATGTACTTTTTTCTTTTTTTCTTTTTTTTTTTTAGCTTTTTTTTATAAAAGTTAGGTGGCGACTCCATTGTAAATTCCCCTAAAGATTAGGATGGAAAACAGTGTAAGTAACCATTTTTGAGAATCATGTTTAGACCTTTATTGGTTAAGGGTCGTGGTTCTCACACATGTTATGGCGAATCTTGGTTTCCTATGGTACAAATGATTCACAGCCATATTTTAAAGTTCGGGTTTTTTTTTCCAGATATTTTTGTGCCCAATTTGCTAATTGATAGTTACTCCAAGTGTAGATTTGTTGGTGTTAATTCCGCGAGGAAGTTCTTTATGGTAACGGGGGAGAGGGATATTGTGTCTTGGAATTATATGATTGGTGGTTTGGTGAAAGCTGGCAAGTTGGTGGAGGCGCGCCAGTTGTCTGATGAAATGTCGAAGAGGGATATAGTTAGTTGGAATATGATTTTGGATGGGTATGCGAAGGATGAACAAATGAACAAGGCGTTTGAACTGTTTGGGAAGATGCCTGAAAGGAATGTTGTGTCTTGGTCAACCATGGTTTCAGGTTATTGTAAAGTTGGGGATATGGATATGGCAAGAATGTTGTTTGAGAGCCTTTTTTTTTTTGGTGTGTGTGCGCTTTACTTTGCTCTGTTTTGTTGGGAATATTAAAGCTGTTTAGAAAATTGTTGGAGTTAATGATTCTGGATAAACACCTGTATGTAAAGAAGATGTATCAAACTGCATCCAATGCGCCCCCAGGCATTCTTGTCTTCTTGATGCCCTCCTCGGAAGCAATCTTAGCATGACAAAATCTGTTTTTCGTGAGCATTTCTTTGCAAATCCCATGAGTACATCCTTATTGTAGGGGAAGCTTTAGCTTATTGTACAGAGTTCCCAACTGGGCTCCAGCCGAGGTACCTCATTGGGAACAAGTTCAGCATATTTCAAAGTTGGTTTTTGGTGAGCAATCTTCCTTCCTTTTAATAGAAAGCACACAAAGTTTGTGATACAGAAAGTACTCAGAATGAGTGATGTTAGGGTTGTGACTTTTTTCCCACCCTCTTTGCTAAATGCAAAAGGGTAGAGGGGGCGATCAGTTTGTGGAAGACCCTGTCTGAGCGTGACCATAGTAGAATGTGTGGTCTTAGGATTGTAACTCTTGAAAGCTAGAAAAAGTCTGTATTTTGTTAGTGTTTTTTCGTATAGCTCTTCACTTTTGTTCCCCTGCATACTAGGAAAGCTTCAATATTTAGTGTAGAGAAAATGTACCAATCAAATATTTTTGTATAGTAAAATCGTTATTAATGGCATGCAAATATTAAATTAAGGGAACCAGTGAAAAGGAAAAATGTTTGTTTTTGTTGCTTTCGTAAAAACATGAACCAAAATACTTAAATAAACAGTGCTATAAATTTTTAAACTTACATACATGTATACATATAATGTAAACACCTTTTTAACTATGTAGGTGCTTTTTGGACAATGTATTTTGAGTGCTATGAAAGACACTTTGAACTTTTTTGACTATGTAGGTGCCTATATGTGATTGACTATTTTAAGTCTATTTGGAATCTTGAGAAGTATGGCTATTTTGAATTATGCGAAGTAAGATTGATTTAAATTTTTTTTTTTTTTTTTTATAATGTATGTGGATTATGAAAAATAACGTTTATACTAAACACCATAAAATGTTTTCTAAAAAAAGTGTTCTAAAAAATGATTTTTTTGTGTGTACCAAACACTAGAAAACGTTTTTCAACTATTTTCAAGGTCGCTACCAAACAAAGGAAAATGAGTCATTTTTCTAGAAAATGTTTCTTGGAAAATGAGTGATTTTCCAAAAAAATGTTTTACATCGAAACAAACGGAGCCTAACAATAGGCATTCTATTTAATGAGTTGATGGTCTCGTAGCCCATTTCCAATTAACTATCTCTTTGGAGAGAAGTCCAGAGTTACAAAGTTTTGAACACATCTTCCTCTGGGAATCTTGGGTATGACCAAACGCCAATTATAACCACATTTGTTGTTTAACATAAGTTATTATAGCAAAAAAAATCCAATTCATTCTCCCATTGATTGAAATAAAAAAAAAAATTGATATTTGATCCCCTTTCAAATTAAAAACCAGTCCCTAAAAAAAAAAAAGAACAAAAATACGCTTTTGATCTTTATATTTTAGGGGTATTTTCATTTTGGTCAATTTGTTTTGAAAAGTTTAATTTTAGTCTTGAGTTTTCAACCGTTTTCATTTTGATCCTAGCCATCATCTATTTATGGAAATTTCTTACATGGCAGACAGAGAGCTAACCTGACACTCCCAACTGACTGACAAGATAACGTGGCATATCACATATTTCGCCTACTCAGCTTCCCAGCCAACTAATAATCATGTGAACTGTAAATGTGAACAAATTTCCCCCGAATAACACCAAATTGAAATCCTAATCCCCTAATTTCTGAGATCAAATAAAAATATAGACATAAATCAAAGCTATTTGATACTAAAACTGAATATAGTCATGTAGGTACTTTGTATGTCTGAATACAAAGCTAACTTTTAAGTGCTCTATTCAATCAGTTTACATATGATTTAAAAGCAAGCCAACAAAAAAATCATTTAAGATGATGAAATACTCTTCTCCAACAGCTCCATTGCTTTCTTTCTTTCTTGCTTGCCTTCTTTATAATAGAACATTGCACTTTTTGTTTGATAGAACAGTTTTAAACGGATCCATTATGTTCGTCAATATTCCTTACTTACTAGTCCCTTGAACCATTTCCTTGCATCCAAGACCCACCAAAGTAGTATTAGTGCCAATGCCACACCGACGGCTACAGGTGCATAGTTGAAAGTATCCCATCAGAGAGGGTAAAGAGTTGGCAGTAGAAAGATTGAGCAGGTAAAACATATATATAAGAAAGCCATAAAGAAAACTGGCATGCTTGCTCTACCCAAATAGAAAGGACCAGGTTTATAATTCTTCTCATCCATCACTAGTCTTGTGAAAATTGGGACAACATAGCTACCCACCCATCCAATAGTACTAATGGAGAGGATGGCAGTGAAAACTCATTTCAAGATGGAAAGTTCTATGATAATGGAAATGACCGCACAGCGCACACACCACAATGCATGTATTGGAACCTTGTGCTTTGGATGTCTTTTCTCCATATTAGTGAAAATGAATTCCTCCATCCCTTGATAGAGCATAAACCTATGGAGCACAAAATATAAATGCATTAATTGAAAAAAAAAAAAAATTTCAATAGTACCAATATCATATTGAGATCAAGATTACATGCAATATTTAGATATTTTTCAATGCACAAGATGAAAATTTGCAACTTAAAAATAAATAAATAAATTGATCTCGGCTTTTGATTGAAATATTTTTATACAATGTATAAAAAAATATTTTATGATAATTTTCTTTTCCCTTTATAAGATGTCATTTCCTAAGGGTTTAGAGCAGCCTAAAGAGCCTTGGGGTTGGGTGGAATCAAATTTTGTCCATTGGATGGAAATGACTTGGATCCTTATAATAAATGCGGAGAAAATAGTTTTGAAAAATTAGGGTTTCTATCGAGAGGTGGTGTATACTGCACCACAATGGCGTACGTCAGCATGGAAGTGGTGTACGCCACTACAACTAGGGATCCTTACAAGTGGTCGAGCCTTCTTACTAGTGGATGTTGGGATTATTCCTCATCGAGACCGGGGATTTGAGTTTATTAATTGGTACAAAATGGGGTGTACACCCATAACCTAATTTTAGACCTAAGGCATGTTTAAGTTGGACATCTACGCATGGGTCAAAAGCAGTTCTTGGACCTAAACAAGAGGCACATCATTTTCAACCCTAACCTTGAGTCAGTGATGTATTCTCAAACCCATGTTTAGGATGGATTCACACTCGACAACTTTTTTTTAGGATAGAAATCTTACTCTATCCTAATTCTAATCTGTAAATGTGGGGGATCGAATCTACACCCTAATAAAGTGATGAAAATCAAATGGGAAAGGACACCATTATGCCAAATGCCCTAGACAACTTATAGGAAGGCTAACATGATGACATTCATAAGTCACACCTTGAGCCATTCACAAGTCACGTAACTACATGGAAACAGGGGGCCATGCCCCCTATTTTTGAATTTTTTAAAATATTATAACATATATTAAAACAGTAGGGCAACAATACTTGAATATAACAATAAGAATTCTATTTACTGAGTTGATGGTCTTGTCACCCATTTCCATGTAATTGTCTCTTTGAAGACAAGTCCAGAGCTACAAAGTTTTGAACTCATCTTGCTGTGGGAATCTTGGCTATGAACAAACGCCAAATATAATTGCATTTGTTGTTTAAAAAAAGTTATTGTAGATAAAAAAATCCAACTTATGCCCCCATGGATTGTAAAAAATTCATATTTAACCCCTTACAAATTAAATATCAGTCCCTAAAAATAAAAATAAAAATGGCAAAAATACATTTTTAATTGATCCTTATATTTTAAGGATGTTTTGATTTTGGTCATTTCTGATAAGTCATAAAATGTGACTTATTTACATGCATTTTAGAGAGATTCTATTGGGATTGTGTTGCATTACATGTCTAATTACACTTAAATGGATGTTTGTTGTTCATTTCATTAAATTACATGACTTATACATTTAAGTGTATTAATTTAATCCCTTAGATGTTAATTTGGGCTATGTTTGATTGTATGTACAAGTTAGATCAGATTGGAGCAAGTTGCTGCAAGTTGGAAGGAACAAAAGAGAAGAAAAGAGGTGCTGAACCACAATCCAGCAGATTGGATTCTAAGGCAAAAACTCCAGATTTCAAGAATTCAAGAATCTAGTTGACTGGATGGTGATCTCGGCGACTGGATTAATTGTCTAGAATCAGGCAGAAACTCTAGATTTCAAGAATTCAAGAATCCAATCGACTGGATTAATTAATCCAATTCAGGCAGAAAGTCCATGAGGCATTTTAATGAAAATCCAATCGACTGGATGATGAACCAGGCGACTGGATTCACACGAAATCAGCTTTAAAGAAAGCCCATTTGTATTTTAAAGCTCTCCCAACTCAAGACCCCATTGGACCCAATTTGTTTAGGATCTGAAGTCCGATTTAGAGAGAATAGATTAGGGTAAATAAGAGGGTTTAGATTAGATATACTGACTTTCTCTCGCTCTTTTCCAAGTTTAGGTTTTCACTTTCATGGCCGCCTAAACTTCTTGCTAAGGCTAGGGGCTATGTTTTCTGTATAACAGTATAAGTACTTTCACTACAAGAAAAAAGGTTAATTGCAACGAAATTTTTTGTTGCAATAACTTTCATTTTGTTACAATAAACTTTTATCGCAACGAAAGTTAGTCGTTGCAAGCCATTGCAATAAACTCTGTGGTAATAGGTTTTAGCCGTTGCAATAAACTCTGTGGTAATAGGTTTTTGCAATAAAATATGTCATTGCAATAAATATCATATACTACATATTTTTCCTATTGCAACAAAGCATCTTGTTGTAATATCATATTTTTTCTATTGCAACAAAACGTCTTGTTGTAATATTCATAACTATTGCTTCAACTACTAACTTCATTGCAATAAATTACATAATAATTTTTTACAACGATATTTTACAACCTATTATAACAACATATTTTTGAAGTAATAAATTACCAGTTTTTAAGTAACTCTTGCAACGAAATCTAATGAATTGATGTAATAGTATGTGTATTACCACAATAATCATTTTTGTTGTAATAACTCTTGTTGTAATAGGTGTATTTTGTTGTAATGTTTGTAATCCTTTAGTTTTTATCATTTTATTACATTTGATTGTTGAATATTTGATGTCTATTGATGTATATTTTATTCCGTACTTTCTATAAATTCAATCATGCTTTTCTTATGATTAAGGGAGAATATTTCATTGTTTCAATTAAGTATCGTGTTTTATAAAATTGAAAGGTTTTTCTAAATATTACTCTAACCATTTTATCTTCTCCGGTTATAAAGTGTTCCTGAATTCTTTTAATTCAACCAAGTCAAAAGCTCTTTAAAGGAAAATAGCCAATTGTATACTGTTATTAGAATAAGATTTTTAACCAGGATTACAAAGGAAACATATTGATATAAACACCCCGAAACCCTAGTGCATTTTACATACTAAATTTCCATAAACCAAATCCATTTTAACCTTAAAAAGAGTTAATTATATTGTATTTTGAAAACACAAACTCCCTAAGGATTGACAACCCCTTACACATTATGCTACAAGCACCGTTTATTATTGAACGACGTGACTTTCCATCATCTAGTTATAGAAATTTCTTACATGGCAGACGAAAAGCTAACCTAACACTCAACTAATTGACAAGATGACGTGGCATATAACATATTTCGCCAACTTAGCTTCAGCCCAACTGATATTTATGTGTTTCCCCTAAATAACACCAAATTGAAATCCTAATACCCCAATCTCTGAGATCATAACCCATACTCAAACAGATGCAACAAAGAAATACCAACAAAAAGCAATTCCATTTGAAATACTACATACAAAATCTGAATGAAACACTCATCAGTTGCTTCATCAGCCTTAGACTTCCTCACACCTCAACAACGAACCCCAATGCATCTTATGGCAAAAGTTAAGCTCAATCATAGGTTTCCCACAGTCCCCTCTCAACCTTGGATTGAAATTCAAAACTCGAGGTGGGTTCTCCTCCTTCCACGGTCTTCAACCCCTACAACTCCACTATGAACTGTGAAATCATCATCAACTTGTCCTTCAAAAGCGCTATCTTTGGCTTGTTCTCCTCATGTGCTGGCCTTGGATTTCCCACCAAAGTCACATGCGAACCCAACATTAGCCCGCAACACATCACCATGACATGTTTCTTCTGAGTCACAAAGTGTATCAATGGTTCAAATGAGAAGCTGTAAATTAATCTAAGTAGATATATAGGCCCCAAAAAAAACAAAGCAAGAGGGAACCAACAAAATACCTGCAAAATAAGGTAATTCCTCCAATGCTAGTGCTAGGTTAAGTCCTCCTCTTGAAGTGTTAAACTGAACTCTAATGCTGCAATTTTTAAGAAGCAACCATATACGTCATATTATCAACACGGTCTTGGGTATGAAGATATAAATCATTAGAATAAAAAAAATCAAGGGAAGGATTACATTACATTATCCTTTTTTTTTCTTCTAATAATTTTTGAAGAAATCACGTGTCTAATTAACATTTTAAGGACATGAAAAGGAAAAACAAGATTGAAAAAAAAGAGTTTTAAAATTGGGTCTTTATTTTGGACCTAAGTTTGTTATTTTCCCATGTTGGTTCAACATAAGATACTGTTAGAAGTCATCCAAATATGACAACCCTGAAAAAGGACAAAGAGCATCCATATTTGATTGTCTATATATGAAAAACTTGGGATTAAATGATACATGTATACCTGAAGAAGAAGAAGAAATACTTCCGTGCTAGTCCTGATAATCCACATACACGCATGGGACATGAGCAATGTTTGGCCAATCTTCACCTATTCCCCTCTGGCATCTTTGCCATAAAAGGGGACAATCAATAACTTTTAGAAGTTGTAAAGAGGTGAGATCGCGAATTCCTTGAAGCAATGATGTTAGATTGAAGCATTCACGAATTTGAAGAATTTCAAGTGATGTGAGGTTGCCTATCCACTCTGGTATAGCCACCAAATTAGAACAATCCCAAATATTGAGATCTTGAAGAGTTGTAACATGTTGAAGCCCATCTGGCAAAGACGACATTTTTGGAATTCCCTCAAAACTTAGAGTACGGAGGCTCCTAAGGCCTTGCCATTGCATGCCATCATCTTCATCATTTAGCAAAGCAAGCTCTTTGCAATAGCTGATTTCCATCTCTTGAATTGTGGTGAGATGTTGAATACCTCTACAAGGGAGAGACCTGAGTCCATGGCAATTGAAAATGGAGAGTTTTTGGAGAGAAACAAAGTTCTGCAGCCACTCCTCTGGAAGAGATTCTAAATCGTTAACCTTAGATAAATGCAAAGACTGTAATTGAGAGAGAGAGCAGGATGAGGAGGTTGAGGTAGTTGGTGTTGTTGATGGGCTCTGTGTTGCTCCCATTTTCATTGTCTGTTGCAAATGCAATACCTTCAAGCTAGCTTCATTCAATCTCATCTCTTCTTTGAGATATGGAAATAGAGGCATAAAAGTCAGGTTAGGACAGTATTCAATAACTAGTTTTGAAAGACGAGGAAATGATGATAGTAATTGATGATTTGGCTCATTATCATCATCTTTCCTCCACCATCCCTTCAAATTATGGCAATCCGATAGTTCGAGAGAAGATAAGGACGGGAAGAATGTTGCTTTTGAAGAAGAAGAAGAAGAAGATGAACCAAACACATTACTAACAATGTCTTCTGATATGTATTCAAGTGCTTCCATTTTATAAAGAGAGATGGACTGGAGAAAAGGGAGTTGATTTAACTGTGGGAGGTGGTGCAATCTAATATGATAAGATAATACCAAATTAACAAGATTAGTGAGCGAAGAGAGCCAACTTGGAATTCTCACACCCATATACCATGACAATATCAACTTTTTAAGCTTTGGGTGTGGCTGGAGCACTTCTAGTGACATTTCATCATAACATTCGGTTTCTCCATCCCACTCTGCATCCCACTGTAATAACAGTTTTTGAAGATGATGTTTCTGCTTCATATTTGCAGCTTTACATTCCAGCACCAACTTCTCATCTTTTCCATGTCCCAAATTTTTAATAACTAGGCTTCCTCCTAATTTGTTCAACTCCTTCAACTAACTTAGCCCACCACTAGATCTAGCATTTTTTTTCTTACACCAGCCATAAGACCTAGCCCTTAAACCTTCTTGGTTCACAACAAACAATGATAGTATCTCAAGAGAAGTAAGATGTCCAAGTCCAAGGGGCATATGAGTCAATTCAGAGCAACCAGCAATATCCAGATGCCTGAGATTAACCAAATTTTTAATGCCCATGGGTAGTTCTCTAAGAAAATCACAATCACTAAGTTTTAGCGTATGCAAATTCAGTAACCTAGTAATGGAATTAGGGAGAATTTCAATATCTTCATTTTCAGAAAGATCCAGATATCTTAAATGTATCAATTCCCCAATTGAATGCGGCACCACATGTAGCTCTGACTTACTCAAATCCAATGTGCGTAAATAATTGAGATTTGAAACGAGTGCATCACAAGTTAAGTTACCCAAATTTCCTCCTACACTAGTTGCAAGAACTGTTCGTATCTTCATTCCTTTAATCATGGGGATTTGAAGTTGACTCGACGAATCCTTAAGATTAAATGATACATGACGAACTTTTTCACCGATATTTTCCTCACTCAATGTTAACGTGGTACTTTCTATCCCAGCCACAAGAGTTGCAAGCTCATGCATGAGATCATGCATTTTGCACCATGCTATATTGCCCAATGCATCTCTTTGTACATCCTGGAAAAATGACCTCCAAAGTAATGCCATAAAGTACTCTCTACCGACATCCTCAACACGTTGCTCTGGATTTGATAACTTAATATAACCTTGTGCTGCCCAAAGAAGAATCAATGTCTTTATATCAATCTTGTAATCTTTTGGGAACAATCTACAATAAGCAAAACATTGCTTTAAGTTTGATGGTAGATGATCATAACTCAACTTAAGTGTTAATAAAATATCATTTTCTTCTTCTTGAGTTATTTTTGAGAGTTCATATATTTTAAAGGATTGCCACTCATTTTCTGAAGCTTTGGAGCGTAGCAAGCTTGCTATCGTCCTTATGGCAAGAGGTACCTCACCACACTTTTCCACGATCTCTTTTCCCAGGCTTAAAAAGGCTTGGTTCTTTGGCAGTTGGCCTTGTTCAAATGCCAATTTTACAAACAAACTCCAAGCCTTTTCTTGAGGTAGGCCTTCTAGAGCATGCCATGAAGTTGTCCCTGTTAACCTCGCTACCATTTCTGAGCGTGTGGTCACTATTATCCTGCTTCCCCTTGCACCAACCATTAACAAGTTTCTCAAGAGAAGCCATTTATTATTGTCCTCATTCCACAAATCGTCCAAGACAAGCAAGTATTTTTTTCCGTTAAGATGTTCTCGAAGCTGGATTTGCAAGGTCTCAAGGCTTCCTTCATACTTCTTCTTTGTCAATTGTTCTAAAATTTCTTTAACAATTCGTTTTACATCAAAGATATCAGAGATACAAATCCAAAGTTTTAGCTCAAAACCTTTTTTGACATTTTCATCATTATATACCAGTTGAGCTAGTGTGGTCTTCCCCAATCCTCCAATACCAATTATAGGAATGATAGAAATATTTTCTATGACATTTACATCGAAAAGACGTTGTATAATCGCTTCCTTATCATCTTCTCTCCCAACAACTTCTTCTTCTAGGACAAAAGAATAAGTTTCCCTGTCCCTGTTCATGACTTGTGGTTCAATGTAACTTTGAATAAAGTGGAAACTCTCCTTATCTTTTTCAATGGCCTTCAGTCTCTCCCTAATTGCTTTTATTTCATGAACAATCTTAGGACTAAAAGCAAGCCAGTTTGAACTTGAAGAGAAAATGTGTACCTTCTTTGTCATTACTTTGTGCCGCAAAACTTCTGTGGAGAAATCATCCAGCAATTCATCAGCGTCATGGAGAACATCTTTGAGCTTTGTGAGCCAATCTTTGATCTGATGGCTATGAGAACTCTGCTTTTCTGCATCTAGAATCACAGCTTGGATTGTGGATACTGTGTTCCTTAGATTTTCAATCTCAGTTTTCACACCAGAGGCCAATTTGAGCTCTTGGAGAATGAAGGAGCCCAGCACATCAACGACTTTCCCTGCAAGGTCGAACAAAGCTCCTTCTGCCATTTTTATTTTTTCTTTCAGGAATAGATGGGTTTATGACTTTGTGGAGTAGTGGAAAAAGTAATAAGAGATAGGTGTTGTCCCTAGCTTATAGAAAATCAAAGAAAGGGAGCAGGCGGCATGTGAAGTGAGAAAAGACAGAAAAAGGAGCAGGCAGGCACTAGTCGAGACTTCACGTGGGAGAGCTGTGGTAAAGGTGAATTGGAGAAAAGGGAGATATTTGAAACGCGATTTGACTTACATCCAACGTACAGTAGCGTCCCACCAACAGTAAAAAATTAATTAAAAAAAGTTGTGACCGTTGGGTAGGTAGCCGGTTTACAATAAATGACATAAAAGTTACAAAATATGACATACATTTTACAAGAATAAACTAAATAATACTAATATTAACAAATATTGTACTACAGTAAACTAAAATATTATCAAAACTTTCAATTACTTTACAACACTAAAGAGTATTAGTCCAAAACGTGAGAGAAATTACAAACTTTGACAATTATTTACACATATTATGAGAAGTTTTGCAAATATTTACTCAATAATCAATATATATATAAAAGCAGAGACCTTTAACTGAGGTTCTGCCATGTGTCTTAAAAACTGATGTGGCTGCCACATCAGCAATTAAAAGTGAAGTGATATATTGTTTAATAAAGTAACGGATAATGATGAATGATCAACAATTGCATCATTTCCATTTTCACATGTCTATTGAAGTTAACTCTCTCTCTCTCGCACGTTCTTCGTCTTCTTAAATATTCTCTAACGCTCCCTCTCTCAGACGCCTCCTCTGCCTACCGGTGAAAGGTTTAGTCCTCTGTTCTCTCTTCCCTCTCTTGACTCCTCATCTTCCCATTACACCTAACTGCCTTACCCTAGATTTCCAGCCGTTACCCACAGTCTCTGTTTGACATTAAAGACAAAAATATTTGGCATTGTAAGAGCCCCTTCTTGAATCGTTTCCAAATCTGGTGGACACCTTATATATCTCAAATCACTCATTGAAGGAGCATCAAATTTCCATCAATGTTTCTTTTTTTTTTTTCCAGTTTCTTTTTTTTTCTTTTCTTTTCAGATTTTGATTTGGGGTTTTGATAATTGGATTTTATTTTGGAAATTGGGGTTTCTAACTAGGGTTTGCTGATGACTTTTTTTTTTTTTTTCTTCAAATCCATATCTTGGATGGGAATTGCTACGGCAGAGAAATCATGGACAATAGGGATTGTTGGTTGTGCTGAAGACAGGGAAAATTGTAAGTTTATATATAACCCATTGTCAATTTTTTTTCTTTGACGTGATTGGGAAAATGCATTTGGTGGGTTTGAGTTCTTGAAAACAAAATGAAAAGGACGGCTGTCAATAAGAAAATTACAAAAGGGAATGCAAAATGTTTTTGAGAACAGGGAAAGTAATATGCGTAAACTACCAAATGGGCCTGAAGTTCTGGCAGATTTTTTTTTATGCTAGACTTCTGGACTCGGTATCTGTTTTATGATGCAAATATAAATCATACTTAGTTTGGTCTGTTTATGTCAAGTCAGTTTGGGAATTAATCAAAGTTGCACAAGATCTACCTTTGTATGGGTAGAAATAGTTTACATTGCACTCTATCTTATTTGTCAAATCCAATTGGTTTTAAACCTCAACCTCATCATGAGAGAACCCCAAATCTTTTCCTGTTAGAACAATTGTATAATTCTTCACTTTGCCAACCCATTTGAAGCTTTTTTATGTGGAAAGATCATAAGTCTTCCTGTAGATGACATGTTGTGATGTAGATCAAACATTCATAGCCATTTGTTTGGTCTGTGATGGAGGATTTTGGAGACAGTCTTAAAGTGAATATGTCCTGTAATGCTTTTGTCCTCATGTATTTGTTGTGTCTGCATCTGATAACGCACTATTTTTGTAATTAAACAAATGAAGTAAAATGGTAAACATTTGTTCCTATAATGAGTTGTACTTGTGGTGAGTTTGCCACTTGGCCTCAATTTCTGGATTTAGTTAGGATTCAATTCCTCTGTTTACTGTCTTTTTAGTTCTAACAATTAAATGTTGTGTACCACATGTAAATAGTGGCCAACCTATCACCCTCAATGTGTTTGACAAAAAACCTAAGCCAAACCGAAAAGGGGTTTGGGCATGAGGCCACTAAAAACATTTTAGAAATATCTATGTTGATCATTATTACCACTATTACACTATTTCTTCTTAATCAAACACTAAGGCAAACTTATTTTTTAAGGGCAAATAAGAATTATAGAGTCTCATGTATCACTTTCAGAGTATTATAAGGTGGGAGACTCTGGAATGGATGAAGACATTAGGATGGTAGAAATATTATTATTTTCCTCTCTTTTGTTTTTTTAATTTAATCATTGCACTTAATTTTGATACTCTGGAATGGATGAAGACAATAGCTTGGTAATAGCAAGCCGATTACTACATGGTTTCAGTTATAACTTAAGAAACTCATTGTGAAGCATTAGCTTTATGTTCTTTTCAAAATTTTGCAAATATTTTCTTAACTAAACCAGGTCACTCACTTTTGTAGGTTACACAACAGAAGCCACCAATATCGTCTCCTATGAAGTTGCTGCATCAACAGTTTGAGCAGAGCTTTGGCTTTTATGCAATGGTGGCAAAAAAAAGTAAGAGTGGATATTGATCAAATAACCATGTCTACTTTTTGTTTCTTTTAGGATGGATTCTTTGACATAATTTGCAACTTGCAATTACCACTATTACTATCCAGGCATGCAACAAACTTTAGGTCACACATTGGAGCAGATGATGCAACCAATTTCTTTGACTTTGCATTACTGATTACTGGCCTACATGAATTTTCATTAGCTGTCAATGGTCTTGCAATTCCCTGCTTGAGAAGAAATGCGGATTACCAAAGAGAAAGTATATCACTAAGGTAGGGAGGAAACTTCTAAAGTTAGTTTGGAATACATGCACCAGCGACAAAGGGTAATTTAAATTACAAAATGATGGATTTATTCTTTTTCCTACTGGCAATGTCACCAACAACAATTGCCTACCCCTGATTTTAGTCATTTCATGATGAACTGAACTTACAATCCGTTATTTATTTTTTTTGTTGGCTGTTGCAATTCTGTGTTTAATGGTGTTGTAAGGAAATCATGAGTATTTTCACAGGTTGCTTATATTTTTTTTAGTCATGCATTGTTTTAGATTTTGGAGGAAGCCCCACCAGTTTGATTTCCTCTAACAGAGAAGATTGGCTTCGTTGATTTTTTTACAGTCACACTAAGAAGTTGTTGGTTGGTAAGTGATTCTTTATTTTTATGTGAATCATATTGACAACATGTTGTATATTTGTGCAATATGTATACTTAGACCACTTCTATACGACATTTGTTGCTTTGGCTGTTAAACTCTAGGTTGGCTCTGTTAGTTGCTTAAGTCTAGCACATAAAATTGATATATTTGGAAAATGGAAAACTGTTCTACAATAATCGCATCTCATATATCTACAGCTCAGTATTTATTTGTTTGGGTGCTTTAGCAGACTTCTCATGAAGATTCTTACCTTAGTAGGTTGTAGTCTTAGGAGGAAATTGTTTTGTTGGTTCAGCTACAAGCAAGGCTGTAGTATCGAAGGACATAGAGGTCATAAGTATAAGTAGGTGTTTAAAAATTTTTAGATTTGCCATGCTGCATATGTATTGCTATATTGATGATGTTTTAGATTTGGCATGCTGCAATATTTAATTGGCATCAACATATATTAAGGATTTTGCTTTCTATCCCAGTTTCCCTCCTTTCTATTTTTTACACTTTGATCAAGAAATTTATTGGCATTGGTCAACCTTCTTTTTTGCCTTATGCACAGGCCGGGGTGTCCCACTTACCCAAGTTCATGGGTAGAACATGTAAATTGGGTAGATCATGTATACATGGTAGATGTTTCTCATTGATATGAGTTAACATTGCTCATATGTTGACCAATTACAATCATATGGCTTAGTGAAATATAAATCTTTTATTCAAGATGAAGAGACAGACGTGGCTATATTGAAGCAAATGAGAAAAGCTATATAGAATGGTCATGTCTGAAATCTGTATTAATAATTGAGATCTGCTTCCAGGGGGATAACTAATGAGGCCCTGGAGTTGTCAGATTTGCATTGCTGTATTCCAATGAAAGGCATGGTGGACTCTTTCAATGTTTCAGTTGCTGCAGGCATCCTCATGCACCATGCTGTGTGTGACAGAAAATCACACCTGGTAATAAATATTGCTCTACACTCACCAGCCGATTAGAGAAAATCAGGCTGTTTCTTATGAGCATCTCTTCAAAGCATCCAAACTAAAACTCAATGCCTCATATAGCTGTTCGCCATGGTTGAATTTTTTTCTACTTTTGTTGTAATACATGAGAGTAGCCAAATTATTAAATGCATTTATATTTGCCTATTTCCAAACCTTGCTGGAGTTTCTGCAGTATCTATTTTTAAACATACTAGGGGATGCTCAGTGTTGTGAATACTCTGTTGGGATCATCATTGTAGGGGCAAAGCTGTGCTAACTGTCCAGTGAATAAGTTCATAGTGAACACTTCAATAATATGTCATCAAGTTACTTTTGCATAGAAGTAATATTAAGTTAAAGATTTTGTATCTGCGTTCTATTTTCAATTTTCTGAGATTAATATTCCTCAATTGTTCAATTAAGTGTTAAATAATTTGCTAAATTGTATTTTAAGCATTCATTCAAATTACATATGATATCAAGCATTCATTACATAACTTTCTTTATTATACTACAACTTACGATATAAACCGCGCATCGCGCGGGTACCCTACTAGTTACTAACAATCACAAAGGGCAGTATTTACAAAAACTAACTAAAATAATACATTATAACACACAAATTACTACACTAAAGAGACGTAATCCCAAAGATAAGAGAATTTACAAACTTTAACAAATCCTTAACATTTTTTGAGACATTTTGCAAATATTTACTCAATTTTTACTAACAATCACAAAGGCCATTATTTACAAAAACTAACTAAAATAATATTTTATAACACACAAATTACAACAATAAAGAGAATTAATCTCAAAAGTGAGAGAAATTACAAAAACTAACTAAAATAATATTTTATAACACACAAATTACAACAATAAAGAAAATTAATCTCAAAAGTGAGAGAAATTACAAAAACTAACTAAAATAATATATTATAACACACAAATTACTATACTAAAGAGACGTAATCCCAAAGATAAGAGAATTTACAAACTTTAACAAATCCTTAATATTTTTTGAGACATTTTGCAAATCTTTACTCAATTTTTACTAACAATCACAAAGGCCATTATTTACAAAAACTAACTAAAATAATATTTTATAACACACAAATTACAACAATAAAGAGAATTAATCTCAAAAGTGAGAGAAATTACAAAAACTAACTAAAATAATATTTTATAACACACAAATTACAACAATAAAGAGAATTAATCTCAAAAGTGAGAGAAATTACAAAAACTAACTAAAATAATATATTTAACACACAAATTACTATACTAAAGAGACGTAATCCCAAAGATAAGAGAATTTACAAACTTTAACAAATCCTTAATATTTTTTGAGACATTTTGCAAATATTTACTCAATTTTTACTAACAATCACAAAGGCCATTATTTACAAAAACTAACTAAAATAATATTTTATAACACACAAATTACAACACTAAAGAGAATTAATCTTAAAAGTGAGAGAAATTACAAAAACTAACTAAAATAATATATCATAACACACAAATTACAAAACTAAACAGAATTATTCCCAAATGTGAGAACATTTACCAAGTTTGACAATCTTTAAACATTTTATGAAACATTTTGGAAATATTTACTCAATGATTACTAACAATCACAAAAGCCTAGTATTTATAAATTTTGACAAACATTACACAATTTTGACAAATTCTAAACAACATTAGACACAACTTATATCACTCATGAGATAAAATATCATATTTGACAAACATTAACAATTTATTACTAAAATTTTATTAATAGACACTAAAATCCATATAGCCACCGAACAAAATTGAAATAGGAATTGTCACCCATTACATGTTTCGAGAAAACCTTTACAATCTTAAATAATGTTTTTACCAAGACAGAGAGATTTTACAATACGTACGACATATTTACATCTAATATCAAAATTATTACATTCTCTAACTCAAACCATACTAAGTCTCACTAAATCCCTAAAATATATGAAAATTATTAAATTTACAAATTTTGACAGATTATATATTTTGACAAACTTTAAACAATATTAGACACAACTTATATCACTCATGAGATAAAATATCATATTTGACAAACATTAACAATTTATTACTAAATCTTTATTAATAAACACTAAAATCCATATAGCCACCGAACCAAATTGAAATATTACAATAATTGTCACATATTACATGTTTCAACACAAACTTTACAATATCAAATAAATATTTTACCAATACAGAGAGATTTTACAAGTCAATATCAAAATTATTATATTTTCTAAGTCAAACTATATTAACTCTCACTAAAGCCCTAAAATATATGAAATTTTTTTAAATGTACAAATTTTGACAAAGATTATATATTTTGACAAACTTTAAACAACATTAGACACAACTTATATCACTCATGAGATAAAATATCATATTTGACAAACATTAACAATTTATTACTAAACTTTTATTAATAAACACTAAAATCCATATAGCCACCTAACAAAATTGAAATATGACATTAATTGTCACCTATTACATGTTTCGACACAAATTTTACAACCCTAAATAATGTTTTTACCATCACAGAGAGATTTTACAATACTTACGACATATTTACATCCAATATCACAATTATTACATTCTCTAACTCAAACTATATTAAGTCTTACTGAAGCCCTAAAATATGTGAAATTTTTTTAAATTTACAAATTTTGACAAAGATTATACATTTTGACAAACTCTAAACAACATTAGACACAGCTTATATCACTCGTAAAATACAATATCATATTTGACAAACATTAACAAGTTATTACTAAACTCTTACTAATAAACACTAAAATCCGATTAGCCACCAACATGCGAGGGACCGGCATGGTGAGAGGGAGAAGGACCATGATCACATTGAACCAGAGGATGATCGTGGGTGGTATGAACAGCCCGAGCATGGGCATAAGCATTCAGACCAAGACCAAGACCCTGAGCCTTTTGAGCGTCGTCGAAGTCGGGGCCAGTATGATCATCTGGATGTCCAGGACGACCATGACCATTATGACCAATATCATGATCGTGATCATGACCAATATGATCGAATGGAGGATGATGATTACCAATATGAGCGTGCAACATCAGAGTCACGTGAAAGGGAGAGAACAAGAGATGTGGAGCATGAGTATCGACGATCGGAGAGGTCACTTTCTCGGGAGTACGAGTACTAAGGCTGCTGGTACTTCTCAAGTTTTGCTTTTGCTAGTAAGGTTTATACAGTTTCTATTTTCAGGTGTCTGATTTGGAACTGGCTACCCTGATTTACCCAATGCTCTTTTTATGACTTCAAGGTATCATTTAATCAAATCTCAGGAGTGTTATTTGGGGCAACTTCCTTCCGAAAGGATGTTAAATTCTCCTTATCAGTGTTGACTAAACTCTATGTTTAAAGATTTTATGACTGGGCTATTTAAGGATCCGTTCTTGTGTTGGTGATTTTTTTTTTTTTTTTATTTTTATGTTTGAGATGGAATCAGACTTTATATTGATATTATTTGCAGTTAATTTTCTCTGTTTTCTTTCTTGTTGTAAACTTTAGACTCTTTTAAGTATTAGTGGACTATATTACAAACATTTTATTTACATACTATTAGTAAATTAATACTAACACTCACTAAAGTCTAAAAATATGAGAAAACTTTTATTTTTTATTTTTTAAATTACATATCTTGACAAAGATTAACCATTTTGATAAAATCTAAACAACAACATTATCACTTGTGAGATAAATTTTAAAATTTTAGAAACATATAGAAATTATTACTAAACCTTTATTAAGAAACACTAAAATCCATATAACCCCTAAACTATGTAACAATACTTCACAACAATTTCATGTTCGTACAAATATCTTACAAAAGATCACAGAATTATGTCAAATTATTTATGGGTTTTATCAAAATAATTATGGCCTTTAATTATAATATTAAACCTTTGCAATTTTGAAAAACAAAATTCAAAATATGCATGACATTTAATTATATATATCTCCCTAAATTATTATGTTAATATAAGTAAAAATAAGAACATTTTAAATAAATATTTTATGGACATGTGTGTTTGGGGGGAGGGGGGACAGAGTTTACCTAAATTTTATCTAAAAAAGTGACATGACTTGTTAAAAAAGTAGGCGACTAAAAATACACGTGACTTATCTATTTAATAGCCACGTAGTAGATTGGAGGATAATTCTTCAAACCGGATTAAGGTAAACTATTTCCTGTTTTGGATGAACGTTTAATTTCAATTTACGTAATTTTGTTAGAAAACTCATTATTAATTGAATTTTATCAAAGAAGTCTATTTTAATTTTAATTTTGAAGAGACATAATTGAAATAATGAATAATTTAGAAAATTATAAGATGTGAAGGGTATTTTTGGTAGTTCATAAAAGTAGACATGAGGGGAGCAATCCTCTTAATAGTAATAGATGATAATAATAGTAATAATTAAATAACAACACCCAATACTTGATATGATTATAATAATAATAAAAATGATAATTAAATACAAATAAAATCAACAACAATACTAATAATAGTATTAAAAATATTAGTTTTGATAAAATTTTTATGATTATAATGAATATACAAATAACAACACCCACCTAACCACTCCGTTTATTCGGCAAACCAAATTCCTTCGTCTTGGGTGCCATAAGTGCAACAACACTAGTTGGACCTATCTCAGACAAACCTTTAGAAAATTATAAATATTATACTAAGAAAATAAAAAACAAATGATACACATCCGAAGAACTATGACAATTAAATAAAAATTAGTAAAAAATTATCACTTTTGAATAAATGTCAATCAGTATGATACTAATACATATAATAAGAAAAAAAAAAAAAAAAAAATTCTTGCCTACCCACATAAAGCATAATAGTAGTAAAATTAGTGATCGATCGCAAAAATTTGCGATCGATCGGTTTTTACACTGTACAATTTCTGGAAAAATTTGCGATCGATCATGAAATTTCAAATGAGTTTTTTGCGATTGATCGCTTTATTTACTTTTCATTTTCTGTACAGTGAATTTTGCGATCGATCGCAAAAAATTCCTTTGAAAATTGCGATCGATCGCAATTTTTTCTAGAAATTGTACAGAGAATAAATCGATCGATCGCAAAAATTGAAAAGAATTTTTTGCGATCGATCGCAAAATTCACTGTACAAAAAATGTACAGTAAATAAAGCGATCGATCGCAAAAAACTCCTTTGAAATTTCACGATCGATCGCAATTTTTTCCAGAAATTGTACAGAGAATAAACCGATCGATCGCGAAATTTCAAAAGAATTTTTTGCGATCGATCGCAAAATTCACTGTACAAAAGATGTACAGTAATGAACAGTAAATAAAGCGATCGATCGCAAAAAACTCCTTTGAAATTTCGCAATCGATCGCAAATTTTTCCAGAAATTGTACAATGTAAAAACCGATCGATCGCAAAAAATTCCTTTGAAATTTCTCGACAGATCTTAATTTCTCTACAATCATGAAATCCATAAAGTAATGATGTAATATTGCGCGTATTTTTTTTATATAACGTAATCATTTATTATCATTTAAAATTAAACATCATGCTTATATTTATTAGGCACACTCAGGACATTATTCAAGCAAAAATCACTTTTGGTTGCAACACTTCCCCAATGGCAAAGATTCCACCTTTATTGACATTATTCAAGCAATGTGCAAATATTTTTCACCTTTCTTGCTAAAGCAAGTTGTGAAATCATGGATGAATTTGCTTGTCCAAAACCAAGTATGCCATCAAGCGCTTCCAAAGATGAACCAAGCTCCCTTATTGTTTAGCTTCACACCTATTGACAAGAGACTTGCTAGGATGTATATATGTGTCTATTGTGCCAAATAAAATAGTGTGAGAAATTATGGAAAAAAAGGAATTGAGTTAAAGATCTTCTTTTAACATCAAATAGAAGATTTCTTTTAGTTTCCTTTCTTTCAATTTATTTAGAAAATGAGATTAAAAAATGAGAAAATTGAGTTAAAGATGGTACTAAAAAACAGAATGTTTTGACTAATAAAAATACAATCCTAATGGACTTTATTAATGACAAATTTTCACATTACCAATAAAATCAAACAAAAAAATAAAAAACTATTTGATGTTAGGGTGATTGACGTGGACCCAATAGTTAGCAATTTGCCATAAAAAAAAAAAGGAAGGTAGGCTATATTTTTTATTTTTTTAAAAAAACCAATAGCTAGATTTTCATTTTCTTTTTTCCATTTACCCTATTAAAAAAATATATTTTTCCCCATTGCTCTCACCTGATTTTTTTTTTTTTTTTTTTTTTCAATCAAAGAAAATATAAATAATGATGAAAAAAATAGTCTACATGAAAAAATAACAAGCAATAAACTTCCAGAGCCTTTTGAATATCTCTATCCATGGCAACATTTTAGTCAATTGCCATAAATTACACAATTTATTTACATAACACCAGAAACTAACATTTGTACACAATTGCATTCATTGCTTCTCGTTAAAGGCCTTCCAAACTTCCAACCCATTGCATGAGACAATAATTGCTAACTTTACTATTTCATTTCGAGTAAAATAACTAGAAGAAAAAACGAGTCACATAGTGAATGGATTGAACTTCAGGGTCATTGGGTCTTTCCATTTTAAATAGATGTTCCTGAATATAAATGGACCCTCTTCAAACTTTGGAAGAATTCCTGACAGCATTTCGTCTTGCACAACATCCCATATAATATATCATTGACTGCATTATAGAACATAATCAAATATAGAGGTTAGGGCATTAAGTTCTAACTAAAAAAATAATATGGATTGTCACAAATTGGTTAGAGGGTCTCACCAAGTTAAAAAGAGCGACTGATCGTAGTTGGATTTAGTAAAAAAATACGCAGTTCACATCTTTAAATAAAAAATGACTAATCTTGTATTTCTCTAATAAGAACATGATCGATCGTGATAGTAAAAAGTGTAAAGTTTATTCATTTTTCATTTTTTTTTTTTAAAGAAACCCTTTTTTTTTTTTTTTCCCTCTTATATAACGCACATCATTATCTTAAAAAACCTTGAGGTGCAACAAGTATTGATTGTTAGAATAAATTTTTTTCTTGATGTAACTAATTTGTTGAGAATGAAATCTAATTGTATTTTTATTTTAATTTCAAATTAATAATCTGCAAATAAATTTCATTCCTCTTATTTTATATTTAAGTTTATTTATTTTCTTTCATGGATATTATATTAAAAAAATTAATTCTAATGGAATTTACTAATAATGGGAATTTTCACATTACCAATAGAATAGAGTAGATTTAGGACTGACGTGGATCCAATGGTTATCAATGTAACGGGTAGGCTTTTATTTATTTATTTTTTTTTGCTTTTATTTTTTTTAATAAAAAAAAAAACAAATAACAATGAAGATAAAATCATAATTTTGCACAAGTCCCAATTCTTAAGCTTTCCAAAGCATTTTTACGTCTTCAATCCATATTTGAATCCATATTTTTTGTACAATGAACATAAATAAGAGGATTTCCACTTATGAAGATGAAATTGCTCGCTAATTCAACTAGCAACACCGGGATGACCCTACAATATGGCATTTTAATTTCATTAATTATCAATACATGCAACTCATTCACATTGTATTATTTTAACTACAAAAATTTAATTTCAACAGCAAAAGAATAGATTAAAAGTCATATACGTTAACGAAAGGAAACCAAAAGTTTACCATTTTATATCAATTATTAAACCCAGCACAATCCTAACCAAACCAACAACGCTAACAACTCTAAAAACCAATAATTTTGTGAGAACCAAGTCCTGTAATCAAACAGACAACAAAATCATTTGCAATCGACAAATTAAAAAGGATTTAAAATCCTATCTCCTCCAACACAGTTCTTAGCAATTTTTTTTTTCGTAAAAATGGATTTAGCAATTTTCGAAATTGTAATTTCTGAACCTGAAATACAAAAAATAATCAACAAGTCAAAGTTGGAAACAAGCTAAACCAATATATAGTCCCTAGCATTTTTTTATTTCGTTTTATAAAAATGAATTAAATTAACACCAATCAAATCTTCTGAGATGAAAAGCTTGGATATTGTGTGGATTAGCAAAAACACATAATTGTCAACGAAAAATGGAATTAAAAAACAAAATGCATCAAACTTATTTCACTAAGATATTCCCAACAAAAAAAGAAACTATTATATATGATGTTGCACACATAAAAGAGATCCATTTAAAATAAAAAACTAAAAATTCCAAGTGCAATCAAATCATAATGCATATCAATTCAATCAAATCGAGAATAAATGCATACATAACATAGTTGTCAAGGTCAAAAGCATATTTTACAAACACGTTTACAGTATAGAACAAACTATACAATATCATAAATTTAACTTCCACAATTTCAACTGAAATTTTTCTTCTGCCCCAATAAAATTCTCAATAAATTAGATTTACACCCCCCCCCCCTCCAAAAAAAAAAAAGGATGCATAACGTTCATCCATCACAAATAAATTCACCAAAAGCGAGGAAAAAAAACAAAGAAGAAGAAAATTATGAACTTTTCCAATCCACACCAGGTATCATCTTCTTCATCAAAGATTACAAAATTGCTTCATTGGGACAATTTATCAAGCAATGGAATGCAAAACAGAACAGGACAGGAAGCTATTTACTTCTAAAATCTGAAATTCCAAATACAAAATCTCACCAATTTACATATTTTAACCATTAAATACAGAGATAGAAACCACATGATTATGGTCAGCCTTAGCTGACCATGGTCAAACTGTGAGGTGACATGATCACCACCCCTCAATTTTTGCTACAATCAAGTATATAAGAATTAGATGAGAACATGTGGTCAGTGTGAGCTAAAAATTAAAATTCCAATCTTCAGAAGAGTGGAGTTCAAAAGTGAAACTTACATTCTCAAAGAAACTGTCTTGCAAACCATTGGCCATTTAATATAAAATAACCAAATAAAAGGTCAAATACACTAAAACATTCAAATATGCAGAGTGTACAAAAGGTTACACCAACAATGGGACAAAAAGAAAAGATAGGGAAATAGGAGAGAATGAAAAAAAAAAAAAAAAACAGTATCCAAACCCAAAATAGGAGCATCGATAAAATATAAGAACCAGGTGCTGCAATTTTGGCTTAAGTTCAATTTAAAAAAGATGTCCATCACTTGTTGGTGCTAAAAAAAGGAATAGGAACAAACAAGATATGAAGCAAATATGGAAGACAAAGGCCAATAACTTTAATCAATATGTGGGTAAAGAAAACCCTTATGTTAGAGTTTAGGAAGTAAGCTACTAACCAATCAATTTTATCTCAGATGTTGCTGACAGACAAGGTTCAAAGGAGCTAGTGAGGAGAAAACCCAGTGCAGAAGCCCAAATTGTGAAACCACCATTTAAAGAATAAACCAAGGGAATATAAACCCTTAATTCAAAGACCAAACTAAGATTATAAACTTGCACCAAAAAGATAGGAGTAATTGCATTCAGCTATTGAGTTTACTTAAAGTAAATACATATATGAGGTGTCAACACCTTTTGAAAGATAAGTCCTCATACTCCACTAAAAGACATTATATATGTGATCTTATAAGGCTGTCTCTAAAAAATAAGGCTCTACATGTCTTATATCCCCGTCTAACTTATACAGCTCATCAATATGAGTGAATAGTAATACTCTATATTCCGTTATGCCATGCATAAATGTACACCAGATTATTGACTGCAAAGATTACATAACTAAATTAATATTTTACATATCTTTTTTTTTTTTTTTTTTTTTTATAGGTACTAAATTAATATTTTACATATCACCACAAAGTAACAAGTGTAACTATGTTAAAAGCTCTAAAATTGAAAAATGAAATGCTTGAAGAAAACAGTACAAGAAGAATAACTTGTGCAAAAGACTAGAGCAACTCAAAAGAAAATCAAAAGGTACCTAATACACCAAACCACAATCAAAAGGTACCTAATTCAGATCACTTTGTCAGCACCAAAATACTCTTCAAACAAGATTAAAAGCCTAAAATTACTCTAACCCTGTACAGAAGTTGAACCTAATAGATAATAATAAACACACATATAGATGGTCAAAGTTTCAAGATGTTCAAGCAACCCATGAGAACATTTGAACTGAAAAATTAAACAACCAAAATCCAAACAGAGATGTTAAACTATAATTTCCAAAATTCCAACTAGGAGAAACAATCATCCTCTTTTATATTCCCAACAAAACAGAACAAGTAAAAAAAAAAAAAACTTTTTTTTGATAAGTTTTGGGATACTTTGATAGAAGTAATG
>OU015761.1:47723814-47889461 GCA_907173295.1 Fagus sylvatica
TGCGGCACCACATGTAGCTCTGACTTACTCAAATCTAATGTGCGTAAATAATTGAGATTTGAAACGAGTGCATCACAAGTTAAGTTACCCAAATTTCCTCCTACACTAGTTGCAAGAACTGTTCGTATCTTCATTCCTTTAATCATGGGGATTTGAAGTTGACTCGACGAATCCTTAAGATTAAATGATACATGACGAACTTTTTCACCAATATTTTCCTCACTCAATGTTAACGTGGTACTTTCTATCCCAGCCACAAGAGTTGCAAGCTCATGCATGAGATCATGCATTTTGCACCATGCTATATTGCCCAATGCATCTCTTTGTACATCCTGGAAAAATGACCTCCAAAGTAATGCCATAAAGTACTCTCTACCGACATCCTCAACACGTTGCTCTGGATTTGATAACTTAATATAACCTTGTGCTGCCCAAAGAAGAATCAATGTCTTTATATCAATCTTGTAATCTTTTGGGAACAATCTACAATAAGCAAAACATTGCTTTAAGTTTGATGGTAGATGATCATAACTCAACTTAAGTGTTAATAAAATATCATTTTCTTCTTCTTGAGTTATTTTTGAGAGTTCATATTTTTTGAAGGATTGCCACTCACTTTCTGAAGCTTTGGAGCGTAGCAAGCTTGCTATCGTCCTTATGGCAAGAGGTACCTCACCACACTTTTCCACGATCTCACCACACTTTTCCCATCTCTTTTCCCAGGCTTAAAAAGGCTTGGTTCTTTGGCAGTTGGCCTTGTTCAAATGCCAATTTTACAAACAAACTCCAAGCCTTTTCTTGAGGTAGGCCTTCTAGAGCATGCCATGAAGTTGTCCCTGTTAACCTCGCTACCATTTCTGAGCGTGTGGTCACTATTATCCTGCTTCCCCTTGCACCAACCATTAACAAGTTTCTCAAGAGAAGCCATTTATTATTGTCCTCATTCCACAAATCGTCCAAGACAAGCAAGTATTTTTTTCCGTTAAGATGTTCTCGAAGCTGGATTTGCAAGGTCTCAAGGCTTCCTTCATACTTCTTCTTTGTCAATTGTTCTAAAATTTCTTTAACAATTCGTTTTACATCAAAGATATCAGAGATACAAATCCAAAGTTTTAGCTCAAAACCTTTTTTGACATTTTCATCATTATATACCAGTTGAGCTAGTGTGGTCTTCCCCAATCCTCCAATACCAATTATAGGAATGATAGAAATATTTTCTATGACATTTACATCGAAAAGACGTTGTATAATCGCTTCCTTATCATCTTCTCTCCCAACAACTTCTTCTTCTAGGACAAAAGAATAAGTTTCCCTGTCCCTGTTCATGACTTGTGGTTCAATGTAACTTTGAATAAAGTGGAAACTCTCCTTATCTTTTTCAATGGCCTTCAGTCTCTCCCTAATTGCTTTTATTTCATGAACAATCTTAGGACTAAAAGCAAGCCAGTTTGAACTTGAAGAGAAAATGTGTACCTTCTTTGTCATTACTTTGTGCCGCAAAACTTCTGTGGAGAAATCATCCAGCAATTCATCAGCGTCATGGAGAACATCTTTGAGCTTTGTGAGCCAATCTTTGATCTGATGGCTATGAGAACTCTGCTTTTCTGCATCTAGAATCACAGCTTGGATTGTGGATACTGTGTTCCTTAGATTTTCAATCTCAGTTTTCACACCAGAGGCCAATTTGAGCTCTTGGAGAATGAAGGAGCCCAGCACATCAACGACTTTCCCTGCAAGGTCGAACAAAGCTCCTTCTGCCATTTTTATTTTTTCTTTCAGGAATAGATGGGTTTATGACTTTGTGGAGTAGTGGAAAAAGTAATAAGAGATAGGTGTTGTCCCTAGCTTATAGAAAATCAAAGAAAGGGAGCAGGCGGCATGTGAAGTGAGAAAAGACAGAAAAAGGAGCAGGCAGGCACTAGTCGAGACTCGAGACTTCACGTGGGAGAGCTGTGGTAAAGGTGAATTGGAGAAAAGGGAGATATTTGAAACGGAAATGTTAGCTGTAAAGGAGTAGTCTTGGGGTGGGGGACTACGATGGGACACACGGAAAGAAATGAATAAGCAAAGGTCATGCAGAGGCAGAAGGTGGGGGGATGGTAGTGTCAGTCTGTCAGAAATCAAAGAGGGATATGCATGAACTCAGTAAATCTAGTCTAAAGAGATTGTGTTTTTAGGCTCCGTTTGAATCGAAGTAAAATGTTTTACAGAAAACGTTTTCAGTATTTTTGGACGTTTGGTACGCGGTAAAACAAAAAGTCAACGGAAAACGTTTGATTTTGACCGGAAAATTGTAAGGCAAAAATTGGAAAACGGTTTACAGAAAATTTTTCCGTAAACCATTTTCCAAAAAGGAAAGACGCCTTTGCTCTCTCCTCTGCTCTCTTTCTCTGTTCTCTCTCTCGCCCATCAAGCCTCTGTTCTTCCGGTGGGCTTCGCGGCAGATCTGGGCTTCGCGGTGGGCTTCGCGGGGTTGCGGGGTGCGGCAGATCTGGGCCTCACGGTGGGCTTCGCGTGGGTTGCGGGGTGCGGCAGATCTGGGCTTCGCGGTGGGCTTCGCGGGGTTTGCGGGGTGCGGCAGATCTGGGCCTCACGGTGGGTTCGCGGTGGGCTTCACGGGATTGCGGGGTGGGCAGATTCTGGGCTGGTGGGTTCGCGGTTGCGGGGTGCGGCAGATCTGGGCTCGCGGTGGGTTCGCGGTGGGCTTCGCGGGGTTGCGGGGTGCGGCAGATCTGGGCTCGCGGTGGGTTCGCGGTGGGCTTCGCGGGTTGCGGGGTGCGGCAGATCTGGGCCTCACGGTGGGTTCGCGGTGGGCTTCACGGGATTGCGGGGTGGGTTGGGTGGGCTGCGGGGTGGGTTGCGGGGTGGGTTTGGGTGGCTGGCAGTGGATTCCGGTGGTTTTGGGTGTGGGTATTTTCAGTTGATTTGTTTTACGTTGCTCCAAACACACAATGTAAAATATTTTCTGAAACATTTTTTAAAGTACAAACAAACACTGGAAAAACAATCATTTTCTTGTAAATTATTTGCATTTACAAATATTTTGCAGTGGAGAATATTTTACGTCGAAACAAACGGAGCCTTAGTCACATCATTGCTGATGTCCAGCGTTTAGCAGCTCAGCTGGATGTTTGTGTTTTTAGTCATACTAGACGTCAATTTAATCAAGTAGCCCATGCTCTCGTTAGAAGGGCGTGTAATGTTCTAGATTATGAAATGTGGATGGAGTCTGTTGCTCCAGAGTTGTGGTCTGTTATTTAATCTGATTCTGATAATAAATAAAAATCTATTCGCTCTTTTTCTCAAAAAAAAAAAAATTAAGTAATTTCAATTATTTAATAAAAAATTATTAAAAAATTTAAAAAAAAAAAAATTTTTTGAAAATATAAGAGAAAAAAAAATTACATCTATATAAATATTTTTTAAATATTACATGAGATTTATTTCAATGATTGTAATGCTACTACGCGAAAACCAGGGGGAAAGAGAGTGATAGATGATGGATGAGACTCGTTCTTCACGTTGGAGAGCTGGAAAAGAAAGAAAAGAAAAAGAAAGAGAAAAAGGGGAGTGCGGAACAGAGGAGGATTAGAGTTCTTTTTCTATTTTTTCTCACTAGCATTTATTTCTTTAGTTTTTAGTTTCTTTTTGTAATTTCTTGCCATGATTGGCTAGACTTTTAGCTTGGATTAAGAGAGAATCCAAATTTGTAAGGTAAACTAATTTCTTTTAAATCTATTTTGAGTTTCAATGTTTAAGATTTATTATTCAATTGTTCTCATCTTATTATTTCTTTTATTTGTAGTTCTATGATTTGAATCTTTTCATGAGTTCAATCATGTTTTTCTTATAGTTAAGTAAAGATTTTAGTTCCATTAAATCTAAGAACTCTTAATTTCATTGGATATTATTTTTTACCGCATTGTTACTAGATTAATTAATACAGTGTCGATCTTAGGTTTTTCCAATGTAATTATTTATTATGTATTTAAATCAATGAACAATCAAATAGTATTTCTAATTTAGATTTTATTAAAAATGGCTTTTATTGCAAATATTCCAATTGAGGGTTTGGGATGTGAAACCCCCAATTGTGTAATTCCATGGATTTAAATTGAATTAAGTTATCTTAGTAAATTGGAGGAACCCAAAGCCCTAGCAATTTTTTAGAATTAAGTTTATTTGCTATTTAAATTGTGACTTTTCAAAACAACCAAAATATTTTATCGATTTAATTTCAATTGTTTACGTGTTTACTTTAAAACCCCTTTCTCCGTGGTACAACAATTCACCTTACCATATATACTATCCATTTTACCTTATACATTTTCATAAATATCAAATTTGATTAGTCTCCATTAAAGAACGACGTTTTGGAAGCCGATCAATAATTCCTCTCATCCATCACTAGTCTTCTCATCCATCACCCATGTTTCAGCATCTTCTTGCCTTTCTCTCCACTGAGGAGTCAGAACAAACATGACATATGACAAGATTATATTTAATTATTTATAAGCATGGAAAATTATCCACTACCCATCTTCTTTTTGTTCTTTATTTTTATTTTTTGGGTGGGTAGATTTCGCTTTGCTTGTCTCTCAAAATTTGGTGGAATGACAATAAGCCAAAAAGATAATTGAAAAACAATTTCAACATTGAAGTTTGAAAAATAACTATTATTAGTCATTTTGTTACTAACCTTAACTAAATATTCATTTTTTTTTTTTTTTTTTTTTTTTTTTTTTTAATATTTCCATCTTTTTCCAGCAACCTTGATTTTCAAAAATAAAATAAAACTTATCTTTCTCTTTCTCACAACCCATTTTACTAAAATCTTAGAAAACAAATTAAATAAATTGACTAAAAGAATATTTCATTAGTTAACCTTAAAAACCAATTGAAGTTACATGAGGTCAATTGTTTTAAAAGAATACATATATATATATATATATAATGAATTCTATTAAAGTTTTCTCTTTCTCTTTCTCAAACCCCATTTTACAAGAATCTTAAAATAAAATTAAAAAATTGACTAAAGAATATTTCATTAGTCAACCTTAAAAACCCAACTAAAGTTATATGAGGTCAATTGTTTTAAGAGAATATTTTTTATTAAAAATGAAATATTATGTTAAAATTAGTAAAAAAATGACTAATGACAGTTATATTTCAAATCTTAAAGTTGTGACTGTTTTCTCGGTTCATTTATGGTCATTTACCCTCTTTTTTTTTTTTTTTTTTTTTTTGCCAAAATGATTATTGGTTCCTAAAATTTACTCATTGAACATTTTTTGTCCCTGAAATTATCGGTTCTTCTGTCTAACTTCGTTAATTTACTTGCCTACATGGCTAACGAAAAAAATGATGTGAGAAATTATTTTTTATTTAAAAAATACAACTAAGAAAAATAACTAATTTAATTAGATTAAAAAAAAAAAAAACAGATCTATTGCGGAACCAAAGCGATGCTAGAGCACAGAAGCCACTGCCGGAAACTAGAAAAAGCCATCAGACTACTATTGAAGCTCCCGAAAACGCCACAACCAATCGGCCAAAACCCATCAAGACCACTAACTCCGCCAACTTCAAAACCCTGTTGTCGCTACTTGCTAACTCCACGAGAGAGAGAGAGAGAGAGAGAGAGAGAGAGAGAGAGAGAGAGAGAGAGAGAGAGAGAGAGAGAGAGAGAGAGAGAGAGAGAGAGAGAGAGAGAGAGAGAGAGAGAGAATAAATTCAATATTCAAGATCACAATAGAGAGAGAGAGAGAATAAATTCAATATTCAAGATCACGATGAACATTTTCAGAGAAAATAAAAGAAGGAAAATATCCATTTTGCATTACTTTCCATTAGATTTTCTTCAACCAAACACAAAAGTATAAACAAATCTTATCAAATTGTGAAAACCATGACCCTAAAACTATCCCTTTAAATGAGAGTCTAAACATGATTCTTTAATTTCAGTGATGACTTCACTGTATTCCTTCTTAATTTTTAGGGGAATTTACAATGGAGTCACCACCTAACTTTTATAATAAAAAGCTAAGAAAGAATACATCTTTATTGATTGATAAAATAATACATAATGTTTCTAAAAAATAAATAAATTACATGACTTTTGCCCTAAATACAATCTAAAGAAATTAAAAATTATAAGGCTTTGGTCTTTACATGCAATCTATAAGAAAATATGAAAGATACAAAAACTAATCTATAATTCCCATGAAATTAAGATTCGGGGGCTAAAGGATGGGATGGGAAGGTGTTAGGCACCCATCCAATCTAACTTAGGTCAGTCTCTAAGGTTCCCTAATCTATAGTTCATGACTCATCCAAACCATACTTGCATTGACATCAATCACAACACACGCACACAAATAAAATAAAAAGAAAAGTGATCAACCAAAATATCATGGCATGCTTAGGAAAGTCATAAAACAGCAAGCAAAATCATCAAAATAGCAGAAAGTAAATTCAGTACAAAAAATCATGAAATTCTGACCTGAGAACTGATCAGCACTCAGGGAGCCCAGATCGGCTTTCAGGTAAAAACCTAAGCGCCAATTGACTTAGGAGCCAATATTCGGGCTTGCTTCCTTCATGAAAGTTATTCCATATTTTATTTTGAAGCTTTTTATGCTGTGCTCACAATCCTAACGTATTCCTAACTCTGTTTTAAAAATAATTACACTAAACATACGAATATCATATAAAACAATCTTAAACTAAATCATGCGTTCAACAGCAACTATATCATGATTTGAAAATTAAATAACAAAAAAAGAATTTACCTGAATATTTTTTGAGGGAGAGGCCCTTTGATTCGAATGGATTTGATCCAACCTGAAAACAAATCTTGAAAAGAGTTTGGTAAATGTAATCAAAAAAGGAAATCAATCAAATGAAAATATTGGAAAAAGGAGATTGCAAAGTGTGCCTTTGCAATCTCTAGACTTCTTTATAAGAACACGTTTTTTTCTTATAAAGAAATCCCATTCTTCATAAAAATCCTTGTGAATTTTGTTTTGAATAACCAATAATGAATTTTCCAACCTCCTATGAATGGGGAGGCTTTGGTATTTAAAGAAGGCTAAGAAACCCCTCCCACGAGTTCTGGACTTCTAGGAGTTATATTGGAACCATAGTTGTCAAAACCGTATCGTACCAGCCAGTACGATCGGTATTAGTCGTAACGATCATCCACGGATTTCAAAAATTTCGGCCAGAAAATAAAATCCGACTGGTAAAAAAAAGTGAAAAAAAGAAAAAGAATTAAAAAAAAAACTTAACGAAAGATGCCACATCGTAGGCGTAACCACCACGTTGTCGGTCGTCTCCCCTGCTACCTATTTCCCTCCTTCCTCCATCTTTTTCTTCGATCCTCTGCCCCTTCTTCTCTTCTGGCCCTCATTTTCTTCTTCTTCTTCTTTTTTGTTTTCCCATCTATCCCATCCAATCCCGTCTACTCCTTTTTTAGGCTTCGTTTAGGAGTTTAGAAGGGAAGAAAATGGAATGAATGAATAAATTATAAAGGAATGGAATGGAACTAAGTAATCTTGTTTGGATGCTTTAAAATAAATGAATAGAATGGAATGTAGGTAACCTTGTTTAGGAGTAATATTAGAAGGAATGAAAATGAATCATTTTATAACAACATTACTACTATATCCTTCATCTTAATCTAGTTTAGACACAGTGAGGATAATTTTGTAGATTTACCATACAGTAATAGTATGATACCAACAACTACTTTAGTCTTTGTGAACACAACAATGCACAATATAATGAATATAAACTCACGTTAATTAGAAATAAAAACACACACACACACACACACACATATATATATATATTTAATTTTTCTATGTGTTGTTGGTATCAAAAAAAAGGAGAGAAAAAACTCCTAGGTTTGAGATGAGAACGGTAACACAAGAAGATGTGAGAAGATGGAGGTGAGGAATCAGGGATAATCTAGGATTTTAAAAAAAATATTAAGGGCATTTTGGGAGTTTTAGTGGAAATTTCATTAAGCAAAATTTCATTCCCTCCTATTTCTCCCAATTTTGTGGGGAATGAAAATTTGGGGTTTGAAGGGAATAGGGAGGAATGAGTGTTCCATTCCATTCACTTCACTTAAACTCCCAAATAAGGGAATGATATTTCCATTCCCTCTCATTTCCTTATTTGAGAGTTTAAGTGAAGGGAATGGAATGAAATATTCATTTCTCTCTATTCCCTTCAAATCTCAAATTTTCATTCCCCCCCAAATTGGGAGGAATGAGAGGGAATGGATTTAAGTTTAATGATTTTTTCATCAATACCCTTATAGATTTGACCTTTTATTTTCCTCAGTTTCCATGGTATTTCTATAATATTGTATTTCTAAATGATCATGCATGGACCTTTAACAATGTCAATTTTCTTTTAAAAGTTTTTTTTATGGACAATGAATTTCGAATTTCCATTTATTGGGATTATATTTTAATTTATATTGCTTAGATTTTGAACTTGTTTATAATTAAGCAGATTTATACCACCTGTTGTACTGTATTGGTTTCTTTCTCTGTTAGCAAGGGCCAAAAAAATAGAAATAAACTCTCATGATATTTTTATAATATTATTGTGACACCACAAGGTGTCATATATGGTGTGATAATTCTATAGATTAATCCTACATTTTATAAAAATAAAATGTATTATAGTAATGTTGTTATAAAATGATTCATTTCCATTCCTTCTAATATTACTTCCAAACAAAGTTACTTTCATTCCATTCCATTCCATTCCATTCCATTCCATTCCTCTATTTTAAAACATCCAAACAAGATTACTTAGTTTCATTTCATTCCATTCCATTGTATTCCATTTCATTTCATTTTATTATTTAAATTCATTCTATTTCATTCCATTCTATTCCATTCTCTTATAATTTATTTATTCCATTCCATTTCATTCCCCTCTAAGCTCCCAAACGAAGCCTTAAACTTCCAAACAAGGGAAAAGAAAGAATATTCTTAAAATATATATATTATTTTTTTTTTCATTCCATTCTATTCCTTTCCCCCTTCCCAAACGGAGTGTTAATGTTTGAATTTTTTTTTTTTTCCACCAACCCATCTATTTTTCCAAATTTAACTATACTTTTTTATAATGTCAAGTGTGTGTTTTACTAACAAAAGTTTATATATTATTATTGTTAGTGTGTGTTTTTTATTGACAAAAGCATACATATTATTATTTTTATTATTATTATTGAATGACATTTGAGGAAGAGATAGGTGAGACACGAACATATAATTTTAAAGATTATTTTATATATATATATAACGATAATCACGAAACGGTATATCGGTATTGATCAATATCGAAATATATGGTTCTCTTGACCAAACTGGTATGGTTTCCGGTATGAAATTGACAACTTTGACTAGAACTCAAAAACTAGAATTATCATGAAAATCTTAAAATTGTGCAACTAATATTTAGACTCTGATTGTGGGCTCAATTTTACCCTCTAAACGTTCGAATTTGGACATATTCGTGATATACATATTTGTAGCTTATTAAGTTATCTTTTCAAATCAACTTAAATGAACTCAATCGGATAACCGAGTCAAAATGTATGATCATAATACTAAGCAGTACACAGGCTAGAATCCAAATTTGAATTTAGCTTGGATAACTCTCATTCTTTTTATTCTTTTCCACTTCTAATTAATGTAGAACTCTTCTAATCAGTTGTAATTAGGATTCCATCAATTTAATTAATTAAATAATAAATAATTGGATATTTTTTAGTTAAAACAATTATAAAATCAATTAATCTTGCATTATCTCTTTTGAATTATCTTGTGCGTTAATAATTATCATATTGGAGTGTTTCAACCAATAGAAATTAATTTTAATTTAATCTTTTGAAGGACCAATTAAATTAATTTAAAAATAATCTTATGCATGGTCGGGCACAAAGTGCCTAATGAAATGGATTTTAATGAAGAGTAATCATTGACTTTAGGAAAACCCTTTCAATTCAAAGACAAAAATTATGTTCTCGTAAGCCTACGAAAACCCTGACTTTTCGTTACGGTCCTTTAAAAGTCCTTCTTAATTGAAAGCAACTACTTAGTCTAAATAGCTTGACTTAAGAAATTAAGTGTAAAGAAAGATTTCGAGTTTAATATCCTTTGTTTCAAGCACCACGATAGCCCCAAAGCCCCAGTATAACCTAACAAAAGACCTTAATGATCATTGATGGTTGGCTGGTCATCGAGCAATGAACTCTTGGTAAAAAACTTACAATAACAGATTTGCATCCACAAGCACAAAATTCATTACGTCTCAAAAGGGTAGGATCTCCTTCCCTTCTCGATTCTAAAATTTGAAGTCCAAAAGATGTGACCAAATACCTCATCCATAAAGACTTTCCGTACTCAAAGAAAGTACTCATTCACAAAATAAACATCATTCAAAAGTCTTACTTGAGAGTATACTTCGTCATCTCAGTAGCAAGTGGTCATTAAGCAAAGACACTCATAGCCACACATGAAACATGGTCTTATCTAGTCTCTCTTAGGCAATGCATGCATCCAGAAAAGGTTTATAAATGAGTTTTCAAAATTTCAAACCTTGTCAAATATTTAAAAAATCAAAAGAGGACCAAAAGGGAAGAGGATAATCCCCAAAGGCTTCAAGCAAGGAAATGTTTTCCACTCCCCAAATTTGTGAAATCCTTGAGGGTTATCCATTTCCCTTCCAAAAAGAATGTCAAGAAAAGAAGGGTCACAAGATTGCAACAACCTATGCAAGCCCTTCAACTTTCCAAAAGACCCACCGAAAGATCCAATGCAAAGCGAAAAAATGCCTCCACATCAAGCGCTACCGTAGCCAAAAGACGTTTCATGGGCATTGAATGCCAAACATCAGCCCATACACATCCTATACTCCTATATAGCCCAAAAAGCGAAATCCAAACCTGGTGCGAACCTTGCTTGACATTGAGACCTAAAATGCACAAAAGTAGGCCCCAATCTCAAAAGCCTGATAATGTGACACTTTTTCAGTCCTCTCAAACCGTGCAAAAGCTAGGAGACTCATAGGGTTAAGAATAATCTTCCCCACGAACAGCAATGGGTAGTCATGAAGCCATTTCAAACTTGATATTGGGGAAGATTTTTAGTGATCTCATCCCCCAAAGATCACTAAAAATTTACTTAGCAGTCCCCATGTCATCCAAAAAGACACAATCCAAGCTCGTAGATATTATCAATGTTGAAAGAAAAATCCAAACAAAAATCCTTGTCTCCTTCGAGTTGTCTTAAAAAAAAAAAAAAAAAAAAAAAAAAAAAGTCCTTTCAAAACTCAAGAATCTTACCTTTGGATTATGAAAAGAAGTAAAAATATATCCCTCTCTCCTTTGGGTTGTCCCAGTTATATTTCATTCGGGTTTTCTAAAGAAGTAAAAATCTGTCTCCATCATTATCAAGCATCCCCCAAGATATAAATTCCTTCGGAAACTCTATGGGATTAACGTTGCCTTGTTTGGTCATCCCAACAAATGCTTGAATCCATGAGCTAAGGACCTCAACATTATCAGAAAACTGATCTTTGAGATTAAGTGGGCACGATCCAAAATTCACGATTCATCCAAAAGGGCCTATGCATGGGGCAAATTTATAGTGATCTCATTCCTCTAAGATCACTACAAATCTCTCTCCTACATCATCATAGAAAATGTAAGTCAAGCTTGTAAAGAAATGATCACAACAAGACAAAAGTCATGTTGAGCTGCCATGCGCCAATACCCAGCTCTGCATTCTGGTCATCACCATAGTCTCCTACCCATGAAGGGTGGCGATCACTTTCCCACGGAGGAGCCAAAGATCTACATCAAAATATCACCAGAACCTCAAAAAGACAGGTATTACGTTCTAACTCAAACACTCATTCAAAAAACATATTATCTCCAAAAAAGATTCCAAAATACAAAGATTTAAGGACAAAATTTACCTCCAACTCGGTTTGGAGGAATCCTCCTTCAACCCACCACGTGGCAAGCAAATAAACCATCTACATGTGTATTTTAAAAAGTCACATGATTTATTAAAAATATTATGTGATTAAAAGTACATGTGAATGATCTATTTACTTGACACATAGTGGGTTGGAGAAAGATTCCTCTAAAATGGATTAGAAGTAAACTATTTCCAAGATTTAATCAACAAGGATTTTGATGAATCTAAGCAGGATTAAGGACTAATCAACAAGGATTTTGATCCAACCAGGATTTAATTTAAATACTAATCAACTAGGATTTTGATTTTTCTTAAAATTGATCTAACCAAGATTTAATCAACAAAAATTTTGATTCATTTAATCGGATTTAATCTAAGGACTAGTAGTATCGACTTGCATTTCATTATTTGTTCATCTTTAAGGAATTTAACAATTTTTTTTTTAACTAAATATATATATATATATAAAAATGTACTTAAACATAAACTGGTATTTTAAGTGTATGAAAAAAATTAGTTAGTTTTTTTACATTCATTGCATTTATTCATATTTTGTGTACTATGCTATACACATAAAAGAGAATATTGAGACCTTTTATATTGAAACCAAAATTTTAGCTACAAAATATTTTTTGAAATCTATTATATAAAGAAAAAATTTCTAAGAGGAGGAAAGACAAAATAAAAAGCGATAAAAGTATAATATTTTTCAAAATTTAACTTGTAAATGAAAAAAAAAAAATCAAAGAAGTCGGGTTATGGTATTAGTATTTCAAAATTTATAGACTATTTGAGTCAATAAAATATCAATTGTTGTATGTGATGTTCGATGTTATGAAGTTCTATTAGGTATTCATAATATGTTTTTTTATTTTTTATTTTTATTTTATATATAATATATAATATTCTAAATATATAATATTATAATTTGATGTGATAAATTCTTAATTGGGTCAAGTTATATTTTCTGGAGTGTTGGTGTATCTTTGCCAACACTTTTGAGTTGGACCATGAAAGAAAATGTTTGTAGAATGCTATTGCGATAACTATAAACTAGACTATACCCAGCACCATGTGTGGGGACTTTAGATTGATTTCTTTGCTCTAGGGTTTGACGGCATCTAACCCTAGCCGCACGTAGAATTTCGTACTTGTCCTGCACAAGATTTTGTCCCCTCTGGTGTTCATTCACTAGTAGGAAGACTGTTTTATTCTCTTCTATATCTATCTTGTTCTCCTTCACGTCCTTTCTGTGTCAAGGTATGGAGGAGTTAGATGGACTTGGAAAAAAATTTCATTGTCAGAGTTAGAAGACGACAAGTTTAACTTATCTTCATCTGAGGGGGACCAGAAGCCTACGCTAGTGGCAAAGTTCTTTACCAGGCGTGCCATCAATGTGGAGGAGATTACTCGAACTTTCAAACCCCTATGGAGAATTGAGAGCGGTTTCTTGGCCCGTGACTTAGGAGACACCCTAGTAATGTTCAAGTTTGACGATGCTGCCAATTTGGAGAGGGTTCTCTTATACGAACCTTGGTCTTTTGATAAACACCTAGTAGCATTCCGCCGTTTTGAAGGACAAGCAGATCCTGAAATGCTAGTTTTCAACCAAACTACTTTCTGGGTCCAAATACACAATCTCCCCATCCTATCTTTGAAAAAGGATACTGTTGTATCGCTCGGGATAGGCAAATATATTCTTCAGTTTCTATTTATTTTATTTGTATTTATTCTGATGCAATTTACATCTATCTATATTTGTACATGTATTAATTAATTTATGTGTGTAAATGCATATGTATATGGTTATAGTTATGTATATCCATAAACAATTATTACTGAATGTATTGTGAATATTCTCATAAATAAAAAGTATTGTGATTGGGTTTTTATTTTTGAGTATTATGTATTATATCATATCATTTACTGTACAATATACGAACACAATAAAATTAATTTTTTATTTTTTTTTTTTATAGATATACATATATAAAAATTTACAAACTTAAGATATATTTAGTTTAATTTGTTTGCTTTATGAGGCTTAATATTTAACAAATCTAACTAAAAAAGTCCGTTAGAGCTATATTTATCTAAATTCAAATTGGTCACACTCCATGATTTTGGGAGCGAGGCAAGAAACAACTTGATATTCAACCAGGTGCTGAGTTAATTGAACAATTACCCACCCTAGTAAAATCGGAGATAGATGATGGCTCAAGAAGTTTTCAAATCAAGGAGAATTAAAGGCATGCCAGCACAGTAACCGTACTGATGATGACATGCCACCCGACTATCCTAGAAAAAGGGTTGAACATGTAAGAAAATAGTAGGTCGATGGTGATTATTGCCCCATTTAAGGTAATTAGGCCTGCCCTTATTCGGGTTGGGGAGGCCTCCGAGACTAGCAGTGGACCGACGATTGTCGTGAGACCTAATACAACTTCCATAAGTGCTTGTCCAACTAGAAATAGCTCTGGGAAGGTTGATATAACAGCCAAAATTGATCCACATACAAATAGGACATCGACTAACATTATTGAAGCCTTCCTCCCTAGGATGTCGGTTGTGGATGAACTTGCCATTGCTTCAATGATTGTAACTCCCATTGAAAAATGCACCACCAATATTTGAAGTTCTTTTGGGTTATGCATTCCTTCGAATTCCATGAGTAGATATACCAAGTAGTTTTCTATCTATATATTCTTGGAAGAGTGTTTTATAGCTTCAAAGAAGTAAAGCCCATTGATCAAAATTGAACCATATATTTTGCTTATTGATTCAGATAGATAGATAAATAGATAGAGATAGTAACAGTAGTAAGAGAAAGAGGCTGTTGTGAAGCAGGCGATCTGATGTTTCCTTTTCGCGTTGAATTGTTCATATGCTAACTTTTATGTGTGACTCACATTGAGAGAGAAAACGAAAGCGAAGAAAATATAGATAGAGAGATAAATAAGATAGACAAATATATTCTTCTGTTTCTATTTATTCTATTGCAATTTACATTTATCTATATTTGTACATGTATTAATTAATTTATGTGTGTAAATGCATATGTATATGGTTATAGTTATGTATATCCATAAACAATTATTACTCAATGTATTGTGAACATTCTCATAAAAAAAAAGTATTGTGATTGGGGTTTTTATTTTTGAGTATTATGTATTATATCATATCATTTACTGTACAATATACGAACACAATAAAATTTAAAATTTTATTTTTTTATTTTTAAAGATATACATATATAAAAATTTACAAACTTAAGATATATTTAGTTTAATTTGTTTGTTTTATGATGCTTAATATTTAACAAATCTAACTAGAAAAGTCCGTTAGAACTATATTTATCTAAATTCAAATTGGTCACACTCCATGATTTTAGGAGCGAGGCAAGTAACAACTTTATATTCAACCAGCAGCTGAGTTAATTGAACAATTACCCCCACTAGTAAAATCGAAGATAGATAATGGCTCAGGAAGTTTTCGAATCAAGAAGAACTAAAGGCATGCCAACACAGTAACCTTACTGATGATGACATGCCACCCGACTATCCCAGAAAAAAGGTTGAACATTTAAGAAAATAGTAGGTAGATGGTGATCATTGCCCCATTTAAGATAATTAGGCCTCCCCTGATTTGGGTTGGGGAGGCCTCCGAGACTAGCAGTGGACCGACGATTATCGTGAGACCTAATACAACTTCCCTAAGTGCTTGTCCAACTAGAAATAGCTCTGGGAAGGTTGATATAGCAGCCAAAATCGATCCACATACAAATAGGACATTGACTAACATTATTGAAGCCTTCCTCCCTAATATGTCGGTTGTGGATGAACTTGCCATTGTTTCAATGATTGTAACTCCCATTGAAAAATGCACCACCAATATTTGAAGTTCTTTTGGGTTATGCATTCCTTCGAATTCCATGAGTAGGTATACCAAGTAGTTTTCTATCTATATATTCTTGGAAGAGTGTTTTATAGCTTCAAAGAAGTAAAGCCCATTGATCAAAATTGAACCATATATTTTGCTTATTGATTCAGATAGATAGATAAATAGATAGAGATAGTAACAGTAGTAAGAGAAAGAGGCTGTTGTGAAGCAGGCGATCTGATGTTTCCTTTTCGCGTTGAATTTTTCATATGCTAACTTTTTTGTGTGACTCACACTGAGAAAGAAAACGAAAGCGAAAATGAAGAAAATATAGATAGAGAGATAGATAAGATAGACAAATATATTCTTCGGTTTCTATTTATTTTATTTGTATTTATTTTGATGCAATTTACATTTATCTATATTTGTACATTTATTAATTAATTAATTTATGTGTGTAAATGCATATGTATATGGTTATAGTTATGTATATCCATAAACAATTATTACTCAATGTATTGTGAATATTCTCATAAATAAAAAGTATTGTGATTGGGGTTTTTATTTTTGAGTATTATGTATTATATCATATCATTTACTGTACAATATACGAACACAATAAAATTAATTTTTTATTTTTTTTTTTTATAGATATACATATATAAAAATTTACAAACTTAAGATATATTTAGTTTAATTTGTTTGCTTTATGAGGCTTAATATTTAACAAATCTAACTAAAAAAGTCCGTTAGAGCTATATTTATCTAAATTCAAATTGGTCACACTCCATGATTGTGGGAGCGAGGCAAGTAACAACTTGATATTCAACTAGGTGCTGAGTTAATTGAACAATTACCCCCCACTAGTAAAATCGGAAATAGATGATGGCTCAGGAAGTTTTCGAATCAAGAAGAACTAAAGGCATGCCAGCACAGTAACCATACTGATGATGACATGCCAACCGACTATCCCAGAAAAAAGGTTGAACATGTAAGAAAATGGTAGGTCGATGGTGATCATTGCCCCATTTAAGGTAATTAGGCCTCCCCTGATTCGGGTTGGGGAGGCCTCTGAGACTAGCAGTGGACCGACGATTGTCGTGAGATCTAATACAACTTCCATAAGTGCTCATCCAACTAGAAATAGCTCTGGGAAGGTTGATATAGCGGCCAAAATCGATCCACATACAAATAGGACATCGACTAACATTATTGAAGCCTTCTTTCCTAGGATGTCGGTTGTGGATGAGCTTGCCATTGCTTCAATGATTGTAGCTTTCATTGAAAAATGCACCACCAATATTTGAAGTTCTTTTGGGTTATGCATTCCTTCGAATACCTTGAGTAGATATACCAAGTAGTTTTCTATCTATCTATTCTTGGAAGAGTGTTTTTTAGCTTCGAAGAAGTAAAGCCCATTGAACAAAATTGAACCATATATTTTTCTTATTGATTCAGATAGATAGATAAATAGATAGAGATAGTAAAAGTAGTGAGAGAAAGAGGCTCTTGTGAAGTAGGCGATCTGATGTTTCCTTTTCGCATTGAATTTTTCATATGCTAACCTTTTTGTGTGACTCACATTGAGAGAGAAAACGAAAACGAAGAAAATATAGATAGAGAGATAGATAAGATGGACAAATATATTCTTCTGTTTCTATTTATTTTATTTGTATTTATTCTGATGCAATTTACATCTATCTATATTTGTACATGTATTGATTAATTTATGTGTGTAAATGCATATATATATGGTTATAGTTATGTATATCCATAAACAATTATTACTCAATTTATTGTGAAAAATACTGTTGTGATTGGGGTTTTATTTTTGAGTATTGTGTATTATATCATATCATGTACTGTACAATATTTGAACACAATAAAATTTATATATAAAAATTTATAGATATACATAGTTAAAAATTTACAAACTTAGGATATATTTAATTAATTAATAATTTATTTTATGAACACTTGTGCAATAATATTTATCAAATCTAACAAAATAAGTTCATTAGACCTATATTTATCTAAATTCAAATTGGCCACACTCCATGATTTTGGGAGTAAGGTAAATAATGACTTGATATCCATCCAGGTGCTGATGTAATGGAACAATTACCCCCGCTGGTAAAGCTCCTTAAAAAGTCAGGTCCTAGTCTACATATTTTTATTTTTATTAAAATTCCACATCTCTCTGCATCAGAGGTAAATGATGGCTCAAGAAGTTTCCGAATGAAGACTAACTGGAGGCATGCATGCACGACAATTGACCCAGCATTAGTGAAAATCCATTTAATGTAATAAGCCTCCCCTGATTCAGGTAAGGATTGCCTCTAAGATTAGCAATTGATCGATGATTGTTGTGAAACAGGATACAACAATTCAATATCAAGGGGCATACCTAACAAGTATAAAAAATAATTATAAAAAAAAACAAGTATAATATAATGAACATGAGCAATTGAACCTAACTATCTTATTGTTTTGTGACCATGATGATATTGTTTTTAGAAAACCAAATTACATCCTAGATAGTAGATGTGGCAAGCAAGATGTAGATGAAATTGATATGGAAACATGGTCACAAAAGCTATGTAAAAGGCTTGCAAAATTTTAGTAGAGCTGTATGTTGAAGAGGTATATTTGAAAAGTTGAGGATGTCATCTGTGACACCAATTAGTAGATGAAATATATGTGAAAAATTATAGAATTAGATGTGGGTTTTGGGAAAATTTCACATTCAATATTATCAACTTTTGTTTTATGACGACACTTGAATCATGGCGCTCAGTGATGGGTTAGGGGTAATAGTTTTTATCTACTATTATTTCTCTTAAATAAATTTTATTTGAATCTCAGCGACAAAAAAATATTGAAGATTTCAATGAAATCGAGTAATAAAATAACAAATGTATTCCATATGAATTAAACTTGTTTGTACTTTATACGTAGCCATAACCATAATCGTATTCATGTTTATAAATTTATATATATATTTTCGCCATATGAATCACTGTCACCCATAGAAAAACCCTTCGCCACCAGAATTATTGTTTTCATCACCTCTGGAGGAGAATAAGGAGTCAGTTGGGGGTACAACCAATGTGATATGTTGGTATTATCTAATTTTTATTAATCAATTAAAAAAATTTAGGGTATTAACTAATATGATGATAGATATCATTAATTGTGATGTAATTAATGCCTTATGTGACATTGGTATTATCAAATTTTATAATATAATAATTTTATTTTTTATTTAAAAAAAGGATACTAATCAATATGATGAGAGGGTATCATCACATATTTGGTACCATCAAATGATATGTTGGTACCAGTAATGTGATGTAAAATTAAGGTATTAACCAATGTGATGGATTTCTGGAAAAAAAAAAAAAAATGTGATGATGGTAAAATCAAATGTGATATAAAATTAGGGTACTAATTAATCTAATGTTTGTACTATTTTATGTGATATTGGCATCGTCAATCAAATGTCATGTTTTGGTAACCTACTATACCAGGTTACCCATTAGAGGTACTATACCCATGTTGATATTGTAGAATTATCCCTTCTTTAATAGGCTAGGTTAGGTTGCGTTGGATTGAGTTACTTGAGTTGATAATTTTGTTAACTAGAAGCTAATCTAACCCAAGCTTCAAAAGAAAATTAAGACCCAACCCAACTCAACCTATCAATCCATGAAAATCGACCTGAGTTGTCAAGTTGAGTTGGGTTGGTCGTCTTGGTATGTTGAATACATACCCTTATTCACTATAATTTCCTGCCAAGTATCCCAAGTAAGATTTCACATTAATTCTAATTTTGTATCTAGTGTACCTTCAATTTAAAACTACTTCTAACTTATTTGAAAACTATTTGAAGACCATAATGATCTCCAACCAATGGATTTAAAACAAACGTCTAACCAAACTCATTTAAAACAACTTTCAATTCTATTTGAAATTACTTCTACTTGTATAAAACTAATCTAAATTCTCTTACCAAAACATATCATTACCTTAAGTATAAATTTGAAAAAAAAATTTACCCTGTTTAAAAAAATGGGTGTGTCTTCTTAGTAGATTTTGATAATGACAGAATTTTCATAACTAAACTAAATAATCTAATAAAAATTAACAAAATTAATTACATAACAATAAAAAATTCATTTAAGAAGAAAAAACTAAGTTAACAATTTTTTATTTTATTTTATAATTGAAATGAAGCAATTACCAATAAGTTAATTTGCATATATTACCAAATGATATTCATAAGAGGTATTTTTTTTTTAACTGAACATTAATTTATATTGAACTTAGGGACGTCTATTCTATTTCTATTTAATTGTGGTTATTCTTAAATACACATGCATATTACTAATGTTATTTTTGTTCCAAGGAAATTTGTTAAACTTGCAGGGAATTGGACAAATTTGGGGTAGACCCTAAATTTGGATGAAAAAATAAAGACTAAAGTCCACTTTTGGCCTCCTAACTTAGGGGGTGTTTTCATTTTGGTCCCCTAATTTCAAAAGTTTTCATTTGGGCTTTATAGATTTGAGTACTTTTCAAAAAAGCCCTTCCGTCCAACTCAGTTACCAATGTTAAATGCCACATAACACATCCAAGTTAACATCTTTATTGATATTTAATTAAATTCAAAATTTTAATTAAAAATTAATCAAATAATTTTTTTTATTAAAAAATCCAAAAATTATTGAAAAATAAAATAAAGTTACAATTTTTTTTTTTTAATGAAATTGATTTGAGGAAGAATATAAAATTTCATTTAATAATTTTTTTCCATTTTATTATTATTAATAATTTTTTATATAATATATATGACATGACAAGACCACGTGGCAAAAAATGGTGACGTGGAGACATGATTGGGTGCTTAGTTGACACTTAACGAAGGGGGTTCTAATTGAGATGAACGGAAGGGCCCATTTGACCGCTGAATAGACTTATAGGACCCAAATGAAAACTTTTGAAGGTAGGGGGCGAAAATGAAAACGCCTCTTATGTTAGGGGGCCAAAAGAGGACTTTAGTAAAAAATAAAAACTCAAAAATTGAAAATGAGGAAAAATTATAGGAAAAAGTGAAGAAGAAAAAAAAAAGAGGATATAGTTTACCTCCAACCTGTTTTGGAGGAATTCTCCTTCAACCCACTACGTGTCAATTAAATAGACTATTCACATGTATTATTTAAAAAAATCCCATGCCTCATTAAAAATGTCATATGACTAAAAGTACACATAAATGATCTATTTAATTGGCATGTTGTGGCTTGGAAGAATATTCCTCCAAAACCGGATTGGAGGTAAACTATTTCCATAAAAAAGAAATCCAAATGTATCTATATATAAATTAAAGTAGAAGACATTGCCATCTTTTTGTCATGTGGTATCTAAGGCAACGTCTTCTGCTTGACACGTAGCATCTTAGGTGGCACTTGAATTAAATAAACTAAATTAAATACCCACTACCCCCATAATAAAAACTACACCATTAATAAATTAAATACCCACTACCCAATTAAATACTCCAATTAAATAGTCTTATTAATTAATTCAGATATAAATAGATATATTCCAACCAAATCTGTTAAACACAATATATGTTATTTCAAATATGCATTTATATTACAACTTGGGCATTCGCCCCAATGGTCGTTCCTCTCCCAATAAAATCCCACCCCTTTGTGAGTGCTTGGGTTTAATCCCTGGGTTTGTATCAATTTATATTATATTTTACTTTTATTTGCGTCTAATTTACTTCTAATATTTAATATTTGTTGGGAACTAATGAAACTGACGAGGAGGTTGGTGGAGGACGCATAATGAGGATTCGTGTTGTGGTGGATATAACGAAACCTTTGTGTCGTGGTCGCAAAATTGGTCTGAACAAGGGGAGTGAAGGCTGGTTTTCTTTCAAACACGAGCGTCTTCCCAACTTTTGCTATTGGTGCGGTCTCTTGACACACGAGGAAAAAGATTGTAATTACTGGTTAAAAAACCAGGAAGTGTTGAGTCGCGAGGAGCAAGGATATGTTGACAAAGATAAAAGCAAAAAACCCACGGGAAGCTCCTGGAAACGTATAGTGCGTAATCCTGTGAGCCCAACAAGTCCCGCAAGAAGAAGCCCAACTACTCTCAGATCAAAAAGAGCCCATCAACCTATGATAGACCTGGATTTCAAAAGAGACCCGAAGAAGAATAAAGCTGCAGTTGACTCTGGTATTAACGACCCCATGACAACATCGGCGGAGGTTTCCTTGCAACCCCGCCGGTCGCCATGAGTTGTTTAGCATGGAACTGTCGTGGGCTTGGGAACCCATAGACAGTTCATGAACTCTCCATAATGGTGAGGAAAAAGGACCCAATAGTTTTGTTTCTATCCGAGACAAAACTGGATGAGAATCAGCTGGAGGTACTACGGTGTCAATGGAGGTTTAGAGGGAAATTTGTTGTGCCAAGCAGGGGACAGAGTGGTGGTCTTATGATGTATTGGAGTGGATGCATGAGGGTGTCCATTTCTTCTTATTCTCAGCACCATATAGATGCAGTTTTGGATTATCAGAGTCCAAATGCTTGGCGATTTACGGGATTCTATGGCTCCCCCACGGTGGAGGGAAAGGCAACGGCTTGGAGTATTTTACGTACTTTACGAACTCACCATACTTTACCATGGCTATGTGCAGGTGATTTTAATAAGCTGCTCAGTGGTAGTGAGAAGTGGGGTAGGAGACCACGGCCAGAGCACCAAATGTCTCAATTTCGTCAAGTGGTTGATGATTGCGGGTTCATGGATCTGGGATTCACGGGTCCAGCTTACACTTGGTGTAATAACCAAACTGGGTACTCTCGGGTTCTTAAACACTTGGACAGGAGCCTTGCCACAACGGATTGGTTGCTTAGATTCCCGAACTGCCTTGTTCACCACATGCATATGGTGTTCTCGGATCATAGTCTATTATGGATGGAACTGAATCAGTCCATGAGGACCCCACGGCCTAGAAGGAGATAGTTTCGATTTGAGGAGATGTGGACTATGGATGCACGTTGTGAAGACACAATTCAGCAGGCTTGGGAGGCAGACTGTAGGGGATCTCCAATGTTTCGGGTTTCAGAGAAGATCAAGGCAAGTAGGAGAAGCCTTCACCGGTGGAGTAAGCAATGTTTTGGGAGTGTACGCTTCTCCATTGAGGTGAAAACTAGACAATTGGAGCGTGAAGAAGCAACTGCCCTAGCACTGCAGAATGTACAGGTTATTAAGAGCCTTCGCCAAGAATTGTACTCTTTGCACACTAAGGAAGAGAAATGTGGAAGCAGCGATCCCGGACTCAATGGTTACAAAATGGGGATCACAACACACGGTTCTTTCATTGTCAAGCAACATGTAGACAACGAAGGAATCTTATACAGGGGATTATGGATGAAGATGGTATTTGGCAGCAAGAAGAGGACAAGATTGAACTGGCTGTTGTGTCCTATTATAAGTCCCTGTTTACTTCGGCTAATCTAGGGGATATGGAGGAGGTCTTGAATGGAGTATCCCGAGTGGTTAGTAGTGAGATGAATGATCAGCTGATTCGGGAGTTCACAGCCAGTGAGGTTGAGCAAGCACTTTTTCAAATGGGCCCACTTAAAGCTCCTAGACCGGATGGTATCTCCCCTATTTTTTATCAAAAATATTGGCACATTGTGGGGCTTGATGTTACTGCCGGTGTTTTATCTTGCTTACGAGATGGTGTTTTATTAAAAAAGATTAATCATACCAATATTTGTTTAATCCCAAAGATCCAAAATCCATTGAGTGCTAAGGATTTTCTTCCTATTAGCTTATGCAATGTTATTTATAAAATTGTTGCCAAAGTCCTTGCAAACAGATTAAAGCAGGTACTTCCTCATGTCATATCTGAAACCCAGAGTGCCTTTGTGCCAGGAAGATTAATTTCAGATAATATCTTGATAGCATTTGAGACTCTTCATCACATGCAATAGATGAGACAGGGACAGCAGGGATATATGGCTTTGAAGTTGGACATGAGCAAGGCTTATGACCAGGTGGAATGGGTTTTTCTAGAAAAAATCATGTCTACAATGGGATTCCATCGGAAATGGGTGGCTTTGATGATGGAGTGTGTGCGATCCGTCTCCTATTCTGTTCTTATAAATGGTGAACCTAAAGGATATTTTCATCCGTCTAGAGGATTGCGCCAAGGGGACCCCATTTCTCTTTATTTATTCCTCTTTTGTGCTGAAGGTCTTCATGCTCTTCTGTCTAGAGCTGCTGTATCACGCCAACTCCAAGGGCTCTCAATTAGTCGAGGTGGTCCTAAATTAACCCACTTGTTTTTTGCAGATGATAGTGTGTTATTTTGTAGGGCCACTCTCATGGAGTGCAATACCATTATGGAGATACTAAGGAAATATGAGCGAGCTTCGGGACAACAAATCAACCAAGATAAGACTACACTATTTTTCAGTGCTTCCACAACTGACATAACCCAGGAAGAGATCAAGCATGCTTTGCATCCCAGTTATCAAACATTATGAGATCTATTTGGGACTGCCCTCCATGGTGGGTCGTTCCAAGTATGCTTCATTCAGCCAATTAAAAGAACAGATGTGGTGTAAGGTACAAGGGTGGAAGGAAAAGCTACTCACACAGGCGGGTAAGGAAGTATTGATTAAGGCAGTGATCCAAGCCATTCCGACTTACACAATGCACTGTTTTAAACTACCCAAAAAGTTATGCTCTGATTTGGAAGGGATAATCCAGAATTTTTGGTGGGGTCATAAGGATGCAGCTAGGAAAGTGCATTGGCTGAAGTGGTCTTCGTTGTGCCGGCCAAAGTGTCGAGGAGGGATGGGGTTTCGTGAACTCATGAAGTTCAATGAAGCACTCTTAGCCAAGCAGGTTTGGCGGTTACTTCATAACAAAGAGTCTCTGTTTTATAAAGTATTCAAGGCCAAGTTCTTTCCTCATGGCACGGTTATGGAAGCTCGGCATTCTACCTGTGCTTCTTATCCATGGAAGAGTATCCTCAATGCAAGACACGTAATCACAAAGGGGACTAGGTGGCGTATTGGTAATGGCCTCTCAACAAGAATTTGGCATGATAAGTGGTTGCCACCACCATCTTCGGGCAACCCTATCACCCCACCATGTGTCCTGCCCCACGATGTATGTGTCTCCTCTTTAATCCTTGATACCCCTGCTATATGGAACACATCTCTGATTGAGCAGATCTTTAGTCCTGGAGATGTTCAACTCATTACAGGATTGGTGTTGAGTTCAAGGCGGGGAGAAGACAAATTGATATGGAGTAGAGAGAAGTGCGGGATTTACTCTGTCCGAAGTGCATATCGGCTTTTGTGTGAAGAAATGTACGCCAATGAACCAGGATGTTCTGATACTGGGGTGTGGAAGCAGTTCTGGAAAAAAGTGTGGTCTGTACAGGTTCCTCACAAACTCCGTCAGTTTCTTTGGCGAGCTTGTACTGAGTCCCTTCCAACTATGGTTAATATGCAACGGAGATGTATTGTTCCTTCAGCACGCTGCTCCTTCTGCCATTTTGAAGATGAAGATGTGAGGCACGTCTTATGGAGTTGTCCAGTCCTCTCCTCAGTCTGGGCTTCTCATGGCTTCGCCTGTAAGCTGTTCCGACGCCGCCACTTCTCTTTCTTAGACATCTTGTCAGACTTGTTTGTGCTAGGTACATCTGGTCACATTGCGGAGATTATTTTCATGTTTTGGCTATTGTGGAATCGCAGAAACAAAATGTTGTATCGTAATGAGGTTGACTCTCTAGACTTGATCCCTACGCTGGCTCTGCATCTATCTTCGGAATACCTGAGTGCCCAAGTTTTACCAGCTACCTTGGCCCGAATTCAACCCCGGATAAAGTGGAAACCGTCATCCATTTCTGCGTTTAAAGTGAACTTTGATGCCGCTCTCTTCCATGAATAGCAATGGACAGGGTTGGGGGTGATTATCCGTGATGGTCAGGGTCTCCCAATAGCAGCTCTCTGTAAACGTTTCATGTGTTTACATTCAGTTGATGATGCAGAAGCGATTGCTGCACGCGAAGCATTGCAGTTTGTTGGGGAGATTGGGATCACAGATGCCGAGTTTGAAGGGGATTCTCTAACAATCTGCAATGCTCTCAGAAGCCAGGACCAGTCTTTCGCTTCCTTTGGTGATATTATTGATGAAGCATGTTTACTTGCTAGTTCTCTATCACGTTGCTCATTCTCTCATGTTAAACGGGAAGGCAATTGTGTAGCCCATTTGTTAGCCCGTAGGGCCATTGATCTTCAGGAGGATTTTTTGGTTTGGTTGGAGGATGTTCCTCCCTATCTTGAATCTGTCATTCATTTGGAATTCGTTTCTTCAATAATATGAGCTCTGTCTTTCTTCTCAAAAAAAAAAAAAAAAGCAAGGATATGGGGTCTGATTACAGGCAGGAATGGATAGGCCGCTTCGTAAGGTGGAGATTCAGGTAGCAGGGCGATCAAAGACCTTGAAAGAAATGCCCAAACCACCGGGATCCACCCAAAGACCGCTAGAATAGTTATTAACAAGCGACAAGAGGATGCATGGAGACTTACAGGGATTTATGGGGCCCCTGAGACACATAAGAGAAGTGATACGTGGACTTTGTTGAACAGGCTCAGTCACCTTTATCAACTACCATGGTTGTATTCGGTGATTTTAATGAGATTTTCAGGTTGGAGGAAATGCGAGGTCCGCGTCCAAGGCCAGACCGAAAAATGCGTGCTTTCGTGAAGCTCTAGACCACAGTGGACTGATAGACCTACGATACGTTGGACCCCATTTTACGTGGTGTAATAACCATGACCCGCCCCACAAAACATGGGTTCGCCTAGATCGAGCTGTGGCGACTACGAACTGGCTGAACTGATTTCCAACAGCACGGGTGGATCATGTGGAGGTGACAAACTCTGATCATAGATGTCTATGGTTACAATGTGATCCTCTAGGGAGTTTTTGTTATCGACAGAAACCGTTCAGATTCAAAGAGATGTGGATGAATGACAGTGGTTACGAGGAAACCATTCAGGGCATTTGGAATCAAAACCTGAAGGGCACGACTATGTACAAAGTGGCTACAAAACTAAAAGACTACAAAAAAAAATGGGGGTTTGAAGTAGAAGATGCTTTGGCAGCCTCAGGCGGCAGTTAGCAGAGAGAAAAAAAAAAAAAAAAAAAAAAAACAGCTTTGTGAGGTCGAAGCCTTCGCAATGAATGGGGGTGATCTGGGGAGGTTAAAAGCACTGAGAGTGGAGCTAAACTGTTTGTTACGGGAGGAACAGATGTAGTGCCAGCGCTCAAGATCCACGTGGCTGAAGGAAGGGGACCGGAATACAAAATTTTTTCATGGCCAAGCTTCTCAAAGAAAACGCAGAAAATACCATTATGGGTCTACGCGATGAAGGTGGTGTGTGGCGTGAGAATGATAACCAAGTGGTGAATATTCTAATTTGGTACTATGAGCAGTTATTCACTACTGTCCATCCGAATCTCATGGAGGAAGCCCTAGCACATGTGCCTTGCGTAGTATCTTCAAATATGAATGATTCTCTCCATCATGACTTTACAACAAATGAAGTGGAGTTGGCTATCAAACAAATGGTTCCCTCAAAGGCCCCAGGACTTGATGGTATGCCCCTTATCTTTTATCAGAAATATTGGCATGTTATAGGTCAAGATGTTACAAAGGGTGTCTTGTCATGTTTAAACTCAGGCCAAATGTTACAGTCTATAAACCACACATATATCACCCTTATCCCAAAAGTAAAAAACCCAGAGAGAGTCACAGAATTCCGCCCCATATGTCTCTGCAATGTCCTATATAAAATAATTTCCAAAGTCTTGGCAAATCGTCTCAAAGTCATTCTCCCTCACATTATCTCTGAGTCTCAGAATGCCTTTGTTCTAGGCAGACTTATTACTGATAATGTCCTAATAGCCTTCAAAACCCTTCATCATATGCACTCAACAAAAATAGGTCGAGAGGGAGTGATGGCAATCAAAACTCAACATGAGTAAGGCTTATGACCGTGTTGAATGGGGATATTTGAAACTACTTATGGAGAAAATGGGTTTCCATCATAGGTGGATAGCTCTTATGATGGAGTGTATTAGTTTTGTTTCGTATTCTTTGCTTGTAAATGGAGAACCCCATGGCTTTGTCAAACCCTTTATGGGGTTAAAACAAGGGGATCCATTGTCACCATACCTGTTTTTGTTATGTGCAGAGGGGTTCCATGCTTTGATCAAACAGGCTGAGGTGCAAGGGGAACTTCAAGGGGTATCAATATGTAGAAGAGGCCCTCAGATTACTCACCTGTTCTTTGCAGATGATAGTCTTCTTTTCTCTAGAGCCTCTCCCAGTGATGTGGCAAAAATCCAAGAGATACTATCAGTATACAAAAAAGCCTCAGGCCAGCAGGTGAACCGTGATAAAACTACCATTTTCTTCAGCGAAGGCACCTCACTGGCTACATAGGCAGTAATTAAAGATACATTGGGAGTCCCAATCATAAAGCAATATGTTGCAAACCCGTGCGATGCAGGGAAAATTTTGTGATAAGTTATAATACAAATTGTTTTGATTGAATGTTATGTTAATAAGAAAAAAATAAAAAAAACTGAAAAAATAAAATCTCCATTATAATGAATAAATCAATTTCAAGAAGTAAGAGTCATGGAAATTTTCTATAAGTCTCATATTTATATTACAGAAATTTACATTAATTTTTTGGTTAGTGGTAAAGAAATCACACATTTGAAAGAGTGATAACAGCTACCAAAAAATAAAACTATTAACCCAAATATTAAGGTAAAAAAAAAAATGATATAAAACTTTGACAAAAGGCTAGGGGTTTGCTTCTAGAGCACCTTTCTTCTATGTAAACATATAAATGTTTGCATTCCCAGAGCAAGTGGTTTTCTAAGGATTTGCCAAGGGAACACTCTTTCTTTAAATATATCTTTTCATGTCTATTGCAATTGAAAAATAATTCAATAGGCTTGTTCTCTTGCCTTTTAATAACCTCCAATACTGCTACCACTCCAACCACCTATTTTGAACAAAAATCATACTGCCCAATTGACATTTGGAAAGAAAAAAAAAATCCACATAACAAAACAAAACTTCATTGTAAAGAATCCTAATGCCAATTCATTGGTGGCACAAATTATTTAATAACAATAATACTTTAATATCACATAGGCTATACTATTATTCAACACCAGTAACCTCTGATAAACATTTTGAAACAATATGACTTGTTCTATCCTAATAAACCAGATAGAGTGATGTAGTTGCAAGGAAATAATTTTTTTTAAAAATTAGGGAAAAGATTGCAAGTGACTGCCTTGGTACTTTCAAATAGTTGTCTGAAAGTTCAAAAATTATTACAACTGTCATTTTGTGAGATCTAGATTCCAATGTTTTGCGCTAATGAAGCTCCTTTTCATTACATAGGAGAGAATTTGAACGCTTTTGTTTCAAAGCAATTTTTTTTTTTTTTTTTCCCTACTGGTATCAGCCTGAATATCTCATTTTTCATTTTTGGAAATTTTAATTCGATATTTTATTGACCATGTCTTGGGCTAGAAACAAAGTATATTTGAAAATGAAAATGTATAGAAAAGCAATTTTTTATGGTTGGCTATAACACGATAAAACAAAGATAACTTATAGAGGCTGCAATGAACCATAGCAGAAACAAACACAAAGATCAGGGTCTAACAATAAAGAAGGTGGTTGAGCCAATCTTGTCCAAATGGCGTGAACCAAGAAACCCAACAAACCAATACAATAATACTAAAACAGAAGCACAACCTAGGGGGATGGGTTTTAGCCTTTTTGCTTCTCCAAAGGTTACCCAAAAGTAATTCTTGCTAAAGTTGTCCATTGTCCCCAACCTTCAATATGGTGATTCTTTCCTCTTCAAATCTCCACAACTCCCTTTGTATTAGTTCCTAAGAAAAAATGAAAGAAAACTCTTAAGTTTGAATTAAAAGCAGCCAAAACACCACCACAGGAAACCATGAAGTCTAGAAACACAGATTTACTACCACTTCACATAGACCCTCTACCCAAACTTGAGAACATGACTCTCAAAACAAAATCAATCAACAACAAAATAATAAATTTCAGAATTTTTTTTTTGGAAAATCTAAAGCAAAAACTAAACCAAACAACCCAAATATTTCTCATTCATATAACTGGAGCAAACTTTAGAAACCCATCAAATTTTTGTGATTCATGGGCTAATCCACAATTTCAAACATTAAAAAAAAAAAATCAACTAAAAAAAATAGTTTCATGGTATCAGACAAAAAGACTAATGTCTTACCTTTCTTTGTTTCTCTCAAACCTTTCATCAAACACCTCAGCTAATGCTTCTGCTACCACTGATTCTTCACCTGACCTCTACCCATGTCTCTTCCCACAATCACTAACATTGCCACAATCGAGGACATCAAAACAGAGGAGAAAAAAAACAGAGCAGAGTATAATACATTGTAATCTAAATGGGTAAATCAGACCCAATCCTGATTCCTTTTCTTTTCCCACAAAGAGAATACAATGAGAGAAAATTTAAAAAAAGAAAACAAACAAAAAAACACACACAGTATCTGCAACCAACCAAGAAAAAATCAACCACAAACCCTCAAATGTACTGGAAAAACAAGAAAATCGGGAGGAAAAAAGAAGAAGAAAAAACTATCAAAAGGACCAATTCTGGGAGCCTGCTGGCGGGTTGGAGACGGGGCTTAGAAGATCAAAATATGGAACAGTAGATGGTTGCCTGAACCCCATCACTGGAAGATTCTCTCCCCACTACCGGACTCCCTACAAACTAGCAAGGAAGTCTTGTATCTAAACTGATCCTGCCCTCGCCGCAAAGATGGAACATAGAGCTGATTGATCGTATGTTTCTCCCATATGATGCTACTGCCATACAATGCATCCCACTGAGTGAGCGGCGACCAAATGACAATTTGATTTGGCCTGGTTCAAAGACGGGGAGATACACGGTCAAGAGTGGGTATCACTTTTTAATAGAGGAAGAACAGAACCTTATGCCTGGGGCATCGAACCAAGAATCTTTGCAACCTTTGTGGTGTGATATTTGGTCCCTCACAATTCCAAAAAAGATTCAGGTGTTCATGTGGCACATTTCTAAAGAATCACTTCCAACCAAGTATAACCTTGCAAAAAGAAAATTCCTGTCAGACCCGATTTGTGATACGTGCCACGAAGGCCACGATGATGTACTTCATGCTCTTTGGTCTTGTCCTCTGATTCAGATTGCTTGGACACCTGAAGCATGGCTCAACTCAGTTAAACCAACTCCAGTCCAGGACTTTGCCGACCTTGCCTTAAAGATTCTCAATGTGGGAGATAACCAGCAACGGGCAAAGTTTGGTATCATCTGTTGGGCGTTATGGCATCATCGAAACAAAGCACGCCTCAACAAACTGATGGAGCATATTAAGCAGATCAATACCTTCGCACAAAGCTACTTGGAAGAATTCACCCATTGCAATTCTGGACATGATCCCATCCCTCTGCCTCGAACCTAGATCAAGTGGAAAGCTCCGACAACATGCCGTTACAAGATCAACTACGATGGCTCAGTGTTTCGTGACAGAGATGAGGCTGGATTGGGAGTAGTGGTTAGAGACGCCTAGGGACTCCCAATGGCTTCTCTAGCATCCAAGATAAAGCTCCTTTAGTTGGTAGAGGCTGTCGAAGCGTTAGCAGCCAAAAGGGCAGTTCAGTTTGCTCTGGAAATCAGGTGTTACGGAGGGAGAAATTTGAGGGAGATTTGATAACCATTGTGAGAGCAATCAAGGAGGAAAGTGCCAGCCATGCAATGTTTGGGCTTATTATTGACGACATCAAAGCTTTATCATCCAACTTGGAAAAAGTCCAGTTCTCCCATATTAAGCGTCAGGGCAATTGTATAGCCCATGCATTAGCTGGTCATGTACAACACTGTGCTGACTTTGAAGTGTGGATGGAGTCTGTTCCTCCCACGATTGAACATGTATTGTCCATTGATTTGTTCTTTTAATGAAATAAGCTTATCTTATTCTCAAAAAAAAAAAAAAATGTGCGGGGACTTTCTATATTTTTATTTTTATTTTGTAAGCATTTGACTGCATTTATTTCATTTTTTATTGTGATTAATTTTTATAGCTAATTGAAATACTAAAATATGGTAATATATTTAAAAAATAACTGAAAGATTAGTTAATTAACTTTATTCCATTTATAAAGTCTTTATATCGAATTATAAATTTACTACGTTGTATAGCAATAGAAATTGTAACCATTAAAAAACATCAATATAAATTACTGATAACTATTGGGTTTTAGAGGAATGATCACTTTAAAACTTATATTTAAAAAGAAAAAGAAAAAAAGATTGTACATTCTATTGTCTTTTTTTCATAAAGTCTGAATAGTATTATTGAACTATCATATTCATAGTCAATTTTTTCAATGCATAATCTAAATCAATATAATACTTTAATTATATATGATCTTGAAAGAAAATAAAACAAATATACATGAAGAGATTAAAAATGAGAAAAATAAATGGTACAATGGAATGAATTTTAATACCAACCCGCCTGTACTCTTTTTTGATAGGTAATAAGATTTTATTAAGAGGAACCACTCAGTGCACAAAATGTGCACAGGGTGAAAGCAAAAAACAGCAAATTATAGCATATTGAATTGAAAAGCAGCTGAGTGCCATGAAGCAGCAAACTCAGTAACAGTAGTAAAACCCCAACTCCTTGACCAATCAAATAAAGAAGTCACAAAGTTGCCAAGCAGTTGATTCGGGGAGCTAGACATATCTTGAAAAATTCGCAAATTCCTCTCCCTCCACACCGTCCACATCAGACACAGGAATTAAATTCCAAATGTGAGAATGATGCTTCAAACCAGTTATACCACCCAAATAATAAGTCCACCACTCATCTTGGCAGCACCCAATGAACACGGAAAGAGGCAAAAACAAAATTCCAGAGCCTTTGAGCTACACTACAATGCAATAACAAATGTTCCACAGTCTCCACATCACAATGACACATACAACACCACCCAACCATCGTATATCCATGCCACATAAGATTGTCACAAGTCAGAATGCGACCTCAAGCTGCTGTCCAAATAAAGAACACCACCCTAGGAGGAGCTTTAACCCGCCAAATGCTCTTCCAAGGGAAACTCACCCCTCTCCTATCAATCAAGGCATAATAAAAAGAACGGGAGGTAAAAACCCCGTCCTTGCAAAGCTTCCAACACAGGCCATCTAGAGCCAGTGTAGTAGCAACAGTAGGAACATTATTAGAATGGAGAAAGTGGAAAAACCGTGCTACCAAATCAACCTCCAAAGCATTGAAGTCCCTCACAAAGGTAACATTCCACTCCCGAACTCCTCTTGAATCCGGAGTAGTCAAGACATTTGCAATTGTAGCTTATTTATTGGAAGAACAAGTGAATAAGTTAGGGAACAAAACCATCAAGGAGGTTTCCCCACACCACTTGTCTTTCCAAAAACTAACACGAGTTCCTTGACCAACCACAAACTCCACATGCTGAAAATAGTCCTCCCAACCTGACATTATGCCTTTCCAAAGCCCACACCCATGCGGACCTCTAATAGGCTGGGTACACCAACCTCCTAAATCAGTACCAAACTTTGCCACAATCACCCGTCGCCACAAGTGATGCTCTTCCAACCCAAACCTCCATAACCACTTCCCCAGAAGAGCTTTATTGGTCCAAAATAAACTCCTAACTCCCAGACCCGCCAACTTCTTTCGGCGTACATACCGTATCCCAACCCACCAAGTGATGCTTAAACTCATCTCCCATGCCACCCCAAAGGAAGTCCCTTTGCAATTTCTCAATTCTGCGAACCACACTAATAGGAATAGTGAATAAGGATAAGAAATATGTTAGGAGGCTAGATAACGTACTTTTTAGAAGAGTCAAGCAACCCCCTTTAGATAGGTACAGCTTCTGCCAGCCCGAAAGACGGCATTCCAACTTCTCAAGAATAGGATTCCAAACTGTCACCGCTTTATACGATGCCCCCAAAGGCATACCAAGATAAGATAAAGGCAACACACCAATATGACAACAAAGAGAATCAACCAATTCTGAAATATTCTGAACCTCCCCCACTGGAACCATTTCACTTTTTGCCATGTTCACCCAGAGGCCAGTTACTGCCTTAAAACAAGTAAGGACCATCCGAATATATAGCAATTGATCCGGATCCGAATCACAAAAGAGGATAGTATCATCCATATAAAGAAGATGAGAGATACATAAACCATCTACTGCATTACAACCCGCCTTGAAACCCCGAATAAGACCCTCCTCCTTCACTTTCCGCAACATCCGACTCAACACGTCCATCACCAAAAGAAACAATAGAGGGGAGAGGGGATCCCCCTGACGCAGCCCACTAGAGCTACTGAAAAAACCTTTCGAAGACCCATTAACCAAGACTGAGAATTGAACCAAAGAAATGCAAGCTTCAATCCATAGCCGCCATCTCCTACCAAAACCCATCCTTTCTAAAAGGTGCAAGAGGCATGACCAATTCACATGATCATAGGCCTTTTTGATATCTAGCTTGCAAATGACCCCAGGATTGCGGCTTTTAAGACGACTATCCAAACACTCATTTGCAATTAAGAACGAGTCCAAAATCTTCCTTCCTTCCCCAAAGGTATTTTGAGACTCAGAGATCAACTTATCCAAGACACCTCGCAATCTATTAGCAAGCACCTTAGCTAACAACTTATAGATACTCCTAATAAGACTAATAGGCCGAAAATCTCGAATATTAGAAGCATTTTGCTTCTTGGGGATTAAAGCAATGAAGGACGCATTGAGAGATCGTTCAAACTTACAATGATGATACACCTCATAAAAAAAGCCCATGACATCCGCCTCAATCACCGACCAACACTTCTGGAAGAAAGCCATAGTGAAGCCATCCGGGAATGGAGCTTTATCCCCTTGCAAATCCTTAACCACCTGAAGAACCTCCTCCTTATCAAACCGATGCTCTAATAAGGCTCTCTCATTCGCGGTGATCACATCAAGCTCTAACCCATCCACCGTAGGTCTCCACGTCTTCGACTCCTGATAAAGAGATTCATAGAAGTGCACCACTTGCTCCCGAATCTCAAACTCTTCCTCAAAAACAACACCATCAACTTCCACCTTATCCATATAATTGCATCTCCGATGGGAATTCGCCATCTTGTGAAAGAATTTAGTATTGTTATCCCCCTCCTTTAACCACAAAATTCTAGATTTTGGCCTCCAAAATACTTCTTCTGCATGAGCCACACTCTCAAGTTCAGCTTTACACACTTCTCTTAAGCTATGCTCTTCAGAAGACAAACTAGTGAGGCTTTCCTTATCATCATAAGCCTGCAACTCACACTCCAGCTACTGCCTCTTGATACCCACATCCCCATACACGAGTTTATTCCACTCTTTCAAATCACCCTTCAAAGCCTTCAACTTTTGAGCCAAGACAAAGCTGGGAGTCCCACTATAAGAGTAACCTGACCACCATTCTTGCACTTTATCAACAAAATCCAGAGCTTTAAGCCACATATTTTCGAATTTAAACGAACTTTTCCCTTTTGCCATGCCTCTTGCTTCCAACAACACCGGATTGTGGTATGAGATAGGCTTAGGCAGTAACTTTTGCACAACATCGGGATAATGCCCCTCCCAATCAGTGGAGACCAGCACTCTATCAATCCTGGACATGGACGAATTCGCTGAACCGTTGCACCAAGTATACAACCCACCATTGAATGGTAAATCCACCAAATGGAACCCTTCAATAAAGTTAGAAAAATCAACCATAGCAGGATTAATTCTAACATAACCCCTCTTTTCGCTAGGGAACCTAACCACATTAAAATCATCGAAAATACACCACGGCTGTGTCCACTGATGCCGAACCTCCGATAACTCATCCTAAAGCTCAGACCTGGACTCATCCCTATTCAGGCCATACACGCCCGTACCAACCCATTCAAAACCGTCAATTAAACTCTTCCAATGACACGGCACAGAAAAAATGCCCACCTTAGAGTCAACCCGATTTACCACCCGCTTGTCCTAGAGTAACAGGACACCGTTGGCTGTGTTGACTGCGTTAAGAACTTCCCAGCCAACAAACCGATTCCCCCAAATACTGTGAATCACCCTCTTATCCACCTTATCTAACTTTGTTTCCTGCAAGCAGACAACATCAACTTTCCACTTCTTCAACCAATTTTTCAACATAACCCACTTTTTGGGATCATTCAAACCCCTCACATTCCATGATAAAAGCTTTAGCTTCATAAAAAAACACAAGGCCCAAAATTACCTGGCAAAGCAACCTTAGCAGGTACGCCGCTTACCTTCATAATTCACCGAGGAGGCAAGATTCTTCAACTCATGAACTCCTTTCGATTTTGAAGCTGTCACTTTCCGTGAGCCCATCTCACCTCTTTTATTGTCTCTCGTAGCCTCAATTCTCCTTAGTAACTCCAAGCATAGTTGCTCATGGCTGTCAATGGGGAAACCCATCAACTTACAAATTTTCTTATATTGTTGATTTACCCATTTGGACCTCCTTCCACCCCTTGGAAACTTTCCACTTGAATTTCCTAACACCACAGCTGTCTGCACCAAAGGCTCAATAATAGCCAGTGGTTTGCAAACCATGGGAGACTGTGGTTTAGCATCATACATTGACAACTCCATGACCGGCGAAACATACCTCAGAGTCCATGTACTCAGACACAAAACCCACTATGTTAGAAGGTACCTCTTGATCATGAATGAAGCCCAGAGCCAGTACTCCAGCGTAAGCATCCTGTTGAGAGGTAGCAGCCAAATCCACCCATACCAAGGCTAGAGCAGGAGCTGTCACTCGGGACTGGTGCCGCCGTCACTGATGAAGGACCATGCGAGACATCATCATCGGACTCAACTGATTCCGTTTCTGCCTCTACCATCACCACCACACCAGGACCAACGTCTCTAGGAGCGTCAAGCTCTTCCGATGGATTTACCTTTCTCTCGGCATCTCCAGAATCTTCTATAATGTTATGAGGAAACACCTCATTTTCTTGTAAATCCCCAGCTAATGGACCGGTATGTTGAGGCTCCACTCTCGTTGGATCAATAGGCTTAGTTTTGGATCCGTTAGGCATGATGTTGGGCCGAACCCAAACCACCTCTCTAAGCCCATTTTCTAACCTAGTAACCCTTAAAGAGGTTTGGCCTGAAACCCAATTGAAATTACTCTTACGGGTCGGGCGAGGCTCCATCTGAGATAAAGTAACCCGTGAGTTGACTTTAGTCTCCATAAACCGTTGACGTGAATCACGCGAATGTATCTCTGGCGACAAATATGCACCGTTATCTCCTCCCCGAGAATCTCGCCTTTCCATTGAAGATTGAGAATTTGAATTCCTGCCGTTACGTTGATTGCGGTTACGGGTTCCTTGCGTCGATCTCCTCACCGTGCCAACCTGAGCACCTCCATTTGACGGTGGCGGCGAAGATGAATCGATCTTGGTTAGGAAGTAGCAGCAAAGCTCTGACTCGAATTTGACCCAACCCACTCCACAGCGTCCCTCAAGTATCCGTAGATTTCCCCTCTGTGAACCACCATGGTACTCTACTAATTCCACAAATCGACCCCCACGATTGGATAAACAACTTAATTCCAAGGTTCTATACCCATCTCTCAAAAACTGGAAATAACCGGCCTGAGAAGATGGAAGGTCTTTCAACTTACCCATCTCTTCTAATGCCCCATCGCAGCCCTCTGAGACCTAACCAAAGAGAACCTTGGAATTTGCCACGGTGTTCCATTACATGATATGGGTCGAATCTACCCCCATCAAAACCCAGAGAAAATAATTTGGAGTCAATACGGAATGACGGGCCTCGGACTTTGGAGGGAGGATAGTGTTTAGGTTTGGGTTTCAATATTTGTGTTAGTGTCGGTGGTGGGATGTATGGTGGAGGAAGGGGGGTAGTCGATTGGGGTAGTGTGTACTCCCCCACAACATATAATCAAAACCAAAATAAGAGATAGTTGAAGCAATCCTTCAAGTAACAGTATTGTCGCCAAAAATAAAACTTAGCATCTTTATTTGCTTCGAAAAAAAAAAAAAAAAAAAGGCAAAATGAACTTTTAACATCACGAACAAAAGGAACAATTGTATCTTTGAAAGTTATAGATTTTGCCTAGACTATCGAGCTAGCATTGATTTCCTTTCCAATAATAATAATGTGCTAGCTGCATTAATTCCTTTCCAATAACAACAAAGCAAAAGAGTTGTCCATCTACTCCTCTTTTAGATTCAACAATCCATGTTGGATTAGAAGCCACAATAAGCAATTCGATCAATTAAAACAAAAAAGTTAGAGCAACATAAGGTATGAAAAAATAATACTAGCTTCTTTTGATCTGAAAAAGAAAAACTTAAATTAGTTCTAAAGAAAAATAGGTATTTTGACATGACAAAAGGCTAGCAGATATGTTGTACAAAATGGTTGGAAGCATTATTCAGCTTGATTTGTGCACTAAGCAATGTTACTACACACACAAATAGATTGAAAGAAAGAAAAAAACATTCACCTACATAATTTATGATTTGGAAACAGAAAAAGAAAAATATTTTACCAAATTTCTATTTCAGGCCCCTTTGACAGCACATGATAGCATATGTATTGGCATACAAAGACAATATTAGTCTATAAAGTTGTGAGTACGTTTCAAACTGGAAAGCAATGATATGTATGTTAAATTCATTTGTTAAATAAAGACTATCCTAGATTTTAAAACCAATAACAAAATAACCGCATAATTCAAATAGTGCATGTTCTTTTGGTACAAATTATTGTCATAAGTAACTTACTCCATCAGTAATTTCATACACACTTTCGTGTCATCTAACATGTTGCAAAGAAACATACTTGACCAAAAAGCAACAATGTACTCATTCTCAGAGTGAGAAACAAGGAAAAAAAAAAAATCTCATTTTTCCAAGTACCTATTACCACATAAAAGAATATATATCAGCAAAAAGATATATTTAGATTGAAGAGTATATACATAACCATATCTGACAGAAAAGATTTGCTCATTGCCATATTTGCAGCTAAAATGCAACAATTAATCACGCTAATAGGTAAAACCATATTTTAATACAAACTTGAATTTATTATCGTCATTAAGGAGCTAAAAATTGGGAGAGTCCATATTGATATTTTTTTTAACAATTCTATTGGTCCATTATGTTTACACCAAATGATGGTGACATTTTTTGTGAAAATTTTTGGGGTGTCGACACCGGCGGAAAATCTTCTTACTTTTTCTAAAGTATTCTTTTTTGATTTTCCTAGATACCGACCCCCATTTGGCGAGTGTTGTGTGTGTTCCTCTATCTCTTTTCCGTTTCGAGATACGAGTTGTGTGTGTGTGGGAACTTGTGTACGTGTGTGCGTGTGAGCACAAATTTGGAGTCGCCACCAATCATGGGAAATTTTAAGGTGTGATTGGGCACCTATGTCTAATAGATTTTACCCTATTTAGACATCTACAACTAAATGGTCTTGAACCAGAGATAGGTTCGGGGGTTTGCTTATGCGTGGGGAAGGTGTTAGGCACCCCACGACATCCGTTTAAGAAAACGGTTACCTCCTTCCTAATGTTTTCTTTATTTGCTAAGCCTAAGTTTGTTGGTTTTTATTATGTACAAATGTCCCGATTTCCGTCGTACGATATACCAAAAATGGCAAACGTAATATGACTTCGTTCGGTTTTGATTAGACTCTTTATTTCACCATCCCTTTTATCTTTGTATCTTTTAAATTTCCGGGCATTTCGGTGGTAGGATATACTTGAAATCCTAACACCTAGTGCCGGGACAAACAATTAATGTTTTTGGTGCCATATTCGGGATCTCTTTACCCTTGATTTCCAAGAGTAAAGCGGTCCGTCAAATGGCGGGGTTTTGGATGATTAATTCACACTTTGGGGAATTTTAGACCATGATCCTATGGGAGTTAGAACGTGTAGAATCCCTTACACGAAAGCACGTACCAGCCACGCCCCCGTGTAAAGGACTCATACCTTCGTTTCTAACGCCCACATTACCATGTTTACTCTTTTTAAAGTTTTCATGGCAAAGTGTATTTTAATCACATTTTTATATCAAAGCAATAAACAATCAAGCAAGTAATCAAGCATAAATCAAGAATGGCAAATAATCACAAGTATCATGGCATGTCGCAACACATAAATCATGGTATGTTAGCATGACAAATCATGGTATGGCATAAATATAATGCTTAAATGCAAAGTGCAATTTATTATGACACAAGAATTTTTAAGGTAAAGGGTCAAGACCTCGTGGGGTCGGGATTCGATGCTATTGAAAGACTTACTCGGATCCCGACACCACCATAGGATTTACATGAATAAACAAAACAATCTAAAAAAGGGTTTCAATGCCTTTTCGGGCTTACACGAAGGGTTGGTGCTATTGAAAGACTTATCCAAACCTTCCGACGCCAAATAGGACTTAAATGAGAAAATCTATTTGAAAATGGGGTTTCAATGCCTTTTCGGGCTTACACGAAGGGTTGGTGCTATTGAAAGACTTATCCAAACCTTCGACGCCAAATAGGACTTATAATGAGAAAATCTATTTTGAAAATGGGGTTTCAATGCCTTTTCGGGCTTACACGAAGGGTTGGTGCTATTGAAAGACTTATCCAAACCTTCGACGCCAAATAGGACTTATATGGTGAAAATCTATTTGAAAATGGGGTTTCAATGCCTTTTCGGGCTTACACGAAGGGTTGGTGCTATTGAAAGACTTATCCAAACCTTCGACGCCAAATAGGACTTAAATGAGAAAATCTATTTGAAAATGGGGTTTCAATGCCTTTTCGGGCTTACACGAAGGGTTGGTGCTATTGAAAGACTTATCCAAACCTTCGACGCCAAATAGGACTTATATGGTGAAAATCTATTTGAAAAATGGGGTTTCAATGCCTTTTCGGGCTTACACGAAGGGTTGGTGCTATTGAAAGACTTATCCAAACCTTCGACGCCAAATAGGACTTATATGAGGAAAATCTATTTGAAAATGGGTTTGCAATTTACGGGTCCAACGCCTCATGGATTTACATGGGGTTTAGTGCTATTGAAAGACTTACCTAAAACCGCCAATACCAATACCGTTTGGTATTTTCATGCCCAAATCAAAATAATGAAAAATGGACAATATTTACAACAACGTAGTAAATAATGAAAATAACGGGGTTTAAAACAAGGGATTTTCGTGGGTCCAATTCCTATGGAATTACATGGTGGTTAATGCCTCTTTGAGGTCTTACATAGTCCACCACGACCAATCGGGATTATCACGCCCAAATCACAAGGGAAGAAAAATGGGAAAACGACAATATCGCAATATAATATTTACAACGTAGTAAATGTAAATAAAGCGATAAATGATTTAAAGCAATATTTTAAACATAATGGGGGGTTTTTAATGGGTCCAATGCCTATGGAATTACGTGGTGGTTAATGCCTCTTTGAGGTCTTACATAGTCCACCACGACCAATCGGGATTATCACGCCCAAATCACAAAGGGAAGAAAAATGGGAAAATGACAATATCCACAATATAATATTTACAACGTAGTAAATGTAAATAAAGCGATAAATGACGTTATTTAACACATGGGGATGTATTTTTCGGGTCAAATATCTCGTAGGCTAACAAGGTTGTTACGGCCTCGTTAGAGGACTTACGCAACTGAGCCAAAGCTACTCAATATTTGCCGTACTAAAACACGAGGAAACCGGTGTATTTTTCGGGTCAAGACCTCGTGGGCTAACATGGTTGTCAACGGCCTTTGTTAGAGGACTTACGCGAGCCGCCAAAGCCACTCAATATTGCCGTACTAAAACACACCGGGGGAGGGGGGATAATCACAACAAATATTCACAAGTGCGTATAAAATGTAAATAAAGCGATAAATGACTAGAAATGTAAAGAAAGCGATAAATGACTAGAAATGTAAAGAAAGCAATAAATGACAAGGAAATGTAAATAAAGCAATAAATGACAAGGAAATGTAAATAAAGCAATAAATGACAAGGAAATGTAAATAAAGCAATAAATGGACAAATAAGATGAACTAGTAAAGCATAAATGAAATAAATGAACTAAAGAATGAGAGAGAGAGAGATAAGAGAAAGAGAGAGAGAGAGAGAGAGAGAGAGAGAGAGAGAGAGAGAGAGGGGGGAAGATGAGGGGAGGTTAGAGAGAGAAGCACCTAATAGGTGCTTCTCACTCTAAAAACCCCCCAAAATCCCTAAAGAAAAAGAAGAGAGAGAAAGAGCCTAGAGAGAGAGAGAGATTACCTAGAGAGGAGTCTCTCTCTCTAAAACTACCCCAAAAACCCCCTCCTAAAACCCCCTAAACCCCTATTTTCTGCCTAAACTAAGCTCTAGAAGGCCTAGTGCCCGAGCAAAAACTATGTGCAAATGAGGGGGGGGAGGGTCGGTTTTATAGAAAACCGTGCACGCCTCGCGCAGCACCATCATGCGCGGCGCATGACGGTCCTGCGCGAGTTGTGGTACTGCCACGTGGCAGTCTTATCCTTCCACGCCAGCAGCCCCTCGAATCCTCCTCGATTTCCGTGCGCGTACCCTTTTTTATCCGATTTTCGGGGGCAGTTTTGGAGGTCTTCTGGAACTCAAACTGGGTCATGCGGCATATCGTCGGAAAGCTCTCGACGTCCTCTTTCCAACGATATAAAGTTTGCACGAATCGGAGTTCGGACGAGGGAGTTATGGCTCCCGGAAGTCGGGGTATCGGAGCTGTTTTCGTGCACTCTTCCGGCGAAGATTCCGATCAAACGGGGGATGCTTTCGGCGAACCGAGAGTTCCACGACGTAGCCGGAGTCATTATCTTTCCAACGCACCCGGGCTCGCGGATCAACTTGTTGCGAGCAGGAAAGACTCTGCGCGCGAAGGCGGCTGTCCGGGAGAAAAAATGCGTTTTGCTCCCAGCGCGTTTTTTCTCAAATCTTGTCCCAGTTCGCGCGCATATTTGACCTAGCTCCCGATGTCGGATTTTGACGTTCTTGGTACCGTCGGAAAGCTTGCGCTGCCTATTTTTGCAAGGTTCCGGATTCGCGGGAATCCGAGCTTGGACTCGTGAGATATGGCCCCGCGAGCAGAGTCCACCGGGGTGTTTTTGGTCCGTTTGAGGGCAGTTTTCCGATCAGGATTCCGGCTGACCCCGATAAATTCTTGGCGATCCGAGAGTTCCACGTCGTGCATGGATGTGTCCTCTTTCCAATGTGCCCGGGCTCGCAGATCAACTTGTTGCGAGTCAGGAAGACTCTGTGCGCAAGCGCGGCAACGTCGGTGGGAAAATTCCGGAAATTTCAGCACAGCCTTATTTCGTCGGCCTGTTTTCACGCGCGTGGTAGACGTAGCTCCCGATGTCGGATTTCCGACGATCTTGGTATCGTCGGAAAGCTTGCGCTACCTACTTTTCAACGGTACAAGGCCTTGCACAGAGGCGAGCTTGGGTTCGCAAGATATGATCTTGCGAACAGGAGGCCGTCGGAATGTTCCTTATGCCAAGGGGTCATCTTCTGACTGAGATTCCGGCTTGACCGGAGGAGCTCTTGACGATCCGAAAGTTGCGTGTGGTAGCTGAAGTGAACCTCTTGCCTAAGGGTCTTGGCTCGCGGACCAAGTTGCAGCGGGTCGGAGAGAATCTTTGCGCAAACGTTGCCTCCCAAATAGGCTGTTTTGTCAACAATACTTACCAAAAATTTGGCTAAGTATCGGACCGTTTTTTCGCAGTTTTGGCCACAACTCTCTCGTTTCTCGTCCGTTTTCGACCCGTAAAGTACGGAATCGAAGCTCTTGATATTCTCTATACCTTGGTCAAGGGGTGGTCAGTTCGATCCAGTTTTTGGTCTGGTCAATAGGTCCGGTCAAACCTTGGTCAAACTTGGTCAACCTTGGTCAAACTTGGTCGGAATTTGGTCAAAGCTCTCCAAACTCTTGGAAATGTATCCCGGACTTCATTTCAAGGGTTTCTGGGCAAGGTGGGTCCCTAGTCGGGTTGGAAACGGCTCGGTCAAACCTCGGTCAAACTTCGGTCAACCCTAGTCAAACTTGGTCAAACCTTGGGAAATGTGTCTCGGACCTTCTTTTTGGGAGTATTTGATGCGTGATGAGCCCTCGTCGGAACAGACCGACTTGGTTCGGGCTGCCTCGTTTTGCGTGCCGACACCCGAGAAAATCCCGGGGGTAAAAATGGGGTTATGACAGTTGCCCCTTCTTTGTTTGGCGTTTCTTGGCACAAGGAACGTCGGACAAAGAATAAATGACTCGATTTTTGCCCGCTGGGATTTTCTCGGTTTTCGTGCCTGTCCTCAGGTACTGCGAGAAATCCTCCTCAGTTTGCGTGTCATTCTCTGTCAGACGCGCTGGCTCTCAACCGGTTGACACACGGGTCAAAAGTCTAGGTAGGTTTCAGATTCTTGGTTTTCTCAAAACTCCATTTTTCCTGCTTCTGCTTTTTTTTTTTCTGGCTCAGATCTCGCGCTCCGGAAGTCCGTTCGCCCTTCTGAGGTACGTCGCCATGTGCGCATCTTTCTATGGGGCATATGTTTTGAAAATTATGGGCTTGAATGTAGGACTTGCCTTATTTAGTCTTGGGATCCAAGTGGGTCCCGCAATGCAGAAGAATTTTAACTTGTCTTGGAAATTCTTCCAAATCTTTCGTGCAAAGCTGAAATCTGCTTCACATTTTAAATCAAGGGATGGTTTGGCTTGGGTGACCACCCAAGTCTCAAACCGGGGATGAATCGGAGATGAATCGGCCTGGGTGAGCCACCCAGGTCTCGAAACGAAATTTGTGATTCGGGTCCGAATCGGTCTGGTGACCACCCAGCCCTCGAAACGGAGACGAATCGAACGAATCGGGGTCCACCCAGGTCTCGAAACGGAGACGAATCGGGGACGAATCGGCCTGGGTGACCACCCAGGTCTCGAAACGAAATTTGTGATTCGGGTACGAATCGGCCTGGGTGACCACCCAGGTCTCGAAACGGAGACGAATCGGGGACGAATCGGCCTGGGTGACCACCCAGGTCTCGAAACGAAATTTGTGATTCGGGTACGAATCGGCCTGGGTGACCACCCAGGTCTCGAAACGGAGACGAATCGGGGACGAATCGGCCTGGGTGACCACCCAGGTCTCGAAACGAAATTTGTGATTCGGGTACGAATCGGCCTGGGTGACCACCCAGGTCTCGAAACGGAGACGAATCGGGGACGAATCGGCCTGGGTGACCACCCAGGTCTCGAAACGAAATTTGTGATTCGGGTACGAATCGGCCTGGGTGACCACCCAGGTCTCGAAACGGAGACGAATCGGGGACGAATCGGCCTGGGTGACCACCCAGGTCTCGAAACGAAATTTGTGATTCGGGTACGAATCGGCCTGGGTGACCACCCAGGTCTCGAAACGGAGACGAATCGGGGACGAATCGGCCTGGGTGACCACCCAGGTCTCGAAACGAAATTTGTGATTCGGGTACGAATCGGCCTGGGTGACCACCCAGGTCTCGAAACGGAGACGAATCGGGGACGAATCGGCCTGGGTGACCACCCAGGTCTCGAAACGAAATTTGTGATTCGGGTACGAATCGGCCTGGGTGACCACCCAGGTCTCGAAACGAGACGAATCGGGGACGAATCGGCCTGGGTGACCACCCAGGTCTCGAAACGAAATTTGTGATTCGAATCGGCCTGGGTGACCACCCAGGTCTCGAAACGGAGACGAATCGGGGACGAATCGGCCTGGGTGACCACCCAGGTCTCGAAACGAAATTTGTGATTCGACATTTTGTCAAAATCGTAATCTAGCAGTTAGACCTATTTTGGAAATTCATCCAAGTGGTCAAGGAAAATTGGGATTTGAAACTTGTCAAATCGCAATTGGGTAATCAGACCTGGTTTGGAAAATTCATCCAAACGATCAGGAAAATTGGGATTTGACACTTGTCAAACCTCAATTGGACAATCAGACCTGGTTTGGAAATTCATCCAAACGATCGGGGAAAAATTGGGATTTGACACTTGTCAAACCTCGCAATTGGATAATCAGACCTGGTTTGGAAATTCATCCAAACTGTCGGGGAAAAATTGGGATTTGACACTTGTCAAACCTCGATTGGATAATCAGACCTGGTTTGGAAATTCATCCAAATGATCAAGGAAAAATTTGATTGTTTGATTGTCTTTTCCTATCATTGGGTTTTGAGTATGAAGTTTACCTGGCTTTTCTGGCTCTTGGATTGCCTGTCGCTCTTTCTTTGCAGATGTCTCATCGAGGTAGTGGTAGCGGAGATCGTCGCCGGTCCTCATCGTCCTTGGATTCTTGTGAATGTATGAACATTGAGGGTCAGATCTTAAGAAAGACCTGAGGTAGACTTGGGGTCATGTGAATTTAGCTCTCCCTTCTTGGGTTTGTCGCCGATGGTGGCATTCCCTGTGGTCCATTCCTGAGGGATTTTGGCTCTTGTGTGCTTTAGATGCCATGCGAGCTTCCATTGAGGTGGTTGTTGCTCTGTTTGTTGGGTCGGAGTGCACTTGCATCCCATACTTTAGGCTTAGCTATCTCACAGGTTAGCTGCAGTATTTGAATCATCAGAAGGATTGGGTCTTATACATCCAAGAGGCCCACTTCTATCATCATTGGGTCTTACTCCTTTCTTGACCCATTTCATCATCATAGAGGCCCATTTCATCATCATCGGGTCTTACTCCTTCACGAGGCCCATTTCTATCATCATTGCAACTTTCAGCAAATTGGGTCTTACTCCTTCACGAGGCCCATTTCTATCAATGGGACTTACTCCTTCACGAGGCCCATTTCTATCAATGGGGACTTACTTACGAGGCCCATCCTTCACGAGGCCCATTTCTTCTATCTCCTTCACGAGGCCCATTTCTATCAATGTCGGGACTTACTCCTTCCGAGGCCCATTTCACGAGGCCCATTTCTATCAATGTCGGGACTTACTCCTTCACGAGGCCCATTTCTATCAATGTCGGGACTTACTCCTTCACGGGCCCATTTCTTACTCCTTCACACCCATTTCTATCAATGAGGCCCATTTCTAGCAAATCCTCGGGTCTTACTCCTTCACGAGGCCCATTTCACGAGGCCCATTTGGACTGAGGCCCATTTCTTCGAATTTTTCCAATTTTTCTTCGACTAAAAATGGAAAAATTTGCCCCAGTATGTAGTGTCGAATAAATTTTTCTAGCTTCTTGAAGATAGAAAAATTTTGCCCCAGTGTGGAACAATGATTGCTTGATGCGGAATCCTGGATTTCTTCCTTCTGTCTCCTTCTGGTATCCGGACTGCGATAACCACCCGAGAGTCGAACTATTTTCCTTCAAAATTTTTCAAAACCCTTTTGAAAAATTTTGGCCCAGTATGGAATATCGAAACAAATTTTTCCAGCTTCTCGAAGATGGAAAAATTTTGCCCCAGTATGGCATTATCTTGATCGGTACGAGTTTCCAAACTCTTCATGCACATACTTCTTGGTTTGGTCCAAACTAACTGCCCGAGTCGAGTCGAACCAGCTTGAACTTCTTCAGCTCTTCTTCACAATTTTTCAATTTACTGAAAAATTTGCCCCAGTGTGGAATCACACGTGTCGATGTAGAATCTAAATTTCCGCTTCTGTCCCTTTCGCCCTGGATCAAGACAGCCGTTCAAGTGTTGAGCCGCTTTTCCCTTCAAAATTTTTCAAAACCGCTTTTGAAAAATTTGCCCCAGTGTGTTGTCAAATTCAATCATGAGACATTCCTCGGTTGCTTCTTAACTTTTCCGGTCTTCTCAGTGCTGACAACATGCTTCTGGTCATTAGCTCATCTAGGTCGGTCTTGTCTGATACTCTTCGATCATTTGGTCAGGACGACACTTTCTCAAGCTTCGATCCGCTTGGTTGAACCTTCGGCTCTTTCAACTAATTCCTGATGGTGGTAGCACTTTCCTTGATCTCTGGTTTGTCTTCTAATTTTTCCGTTCGCGGAAAAATTGCCCCAGTGTGGTACAATAAAATCAATGGTGAGACCTATGGACAGATCAAAGGTCTTTTTCACATTTTCTCCAATCCGGGTCTCATTTCTTTCTCAGAAACCTTTCTCGCATGGCTATTCAGAATCCCTTATTCCTGAGCTTCGATACTATCACCGATTTGGGAGATTCTGCAAGGAGGTGTCCATTCGCCTGGATGATGTAGATCTTCAGTGACCTAGAAATCTGCCTCCAGTATCGACCTCCATGTTTGCTGAGTGTATCTATGATGAGAGATTTCCTTCCAATTTTCTGGAACCTTTGAATACCACCCACGGTTTGGTAGAACCAAGAAGGAAAAATTGCCCCAGTATCAAGGTTGAGACTGGGGCTTGGCCTTCGTTTTCTATGGACAACATTCGACCAAAGCCAGTGTATGGGATTGTGTTTGGGCATTTTCTGGTCAAGGCATGCTGTTTGAAGGGAGTCTAGGGGGAAAGTGCTTAACATCTTTCAGGGTTTTTTGGGCTAGTGGCTTGACTGGTGGTTTAGAGGGTGAAATGAATTTCATAAGTTGTTGCAATTCTGCACAAATCCTTCTTTGAAAAATTTTCCTCGTTCAAGATTTCGAGGACTGTTTTTTTTTTTAGAAAATCATTTAAGGGTATAATCTTTTGAAAAATTCTTTCAAATGCATGCATCGTCTGAGAGAGGCTAGGCAAAGCCTTGCTTCCTTTATAGTTAATGGGTGCCTCTGCTCAACAACCATCCCTTACCGAGAATGGAAAGCATGGTCCCTCGGGTTAATCTGTTTGGCATTATCCTGTGAGGCTTTCTGAGTGAGCTCTTCTTTTATTTCTTTTGAATTGGGGTGAGGCTTCAAACATTGAAGTCACTCTTGTTTGGCCCGAAGGCCATGGTGCAAAGTGGGCGGTGCCCTTTATGAGATGCGACCTCTTGAAGGTGCGTGATCTAGATTCCATCATTACCAGTTTTTGACCAAAAGTTCATTGCTACATGACCAACCGATCATCAATGATCAGTGAGGTCTTTGTTGGCTTGTAACGTGGCCTTTGGGGTTAAAAGGGTGCTTGAAACGAAGGATATAAGGCTCAAAATTACTTCGTGATGTTTCCTTGGCACAAGCTCCTTAGGCTAAGCAATCGCTCCCAGTTAGGAAGGACTTTCAAAGGACCGTAATGTAAGGCTTTGGTTTTCCTAGGCTTATGGGAGGATAATTTTGGCTTTGAAATTACTTGAGGGGTTTTCCTAAAGTCAAGGATTACTCTTCGTTTGAATTTCACTCCATTAAGCACTACCCTAGTCCTTAATTTGAACATTTCACTAGATTCTCCTATTCACTGAGTTTAGCTTTCCTTGGGTTGACTTTCTCTTCAGTTTTTGGACTTCTTTCCCTCTTTCATTTTGGGGAGTTCACTTGATTGACTCAGTTTCCTTTGGGAGTCTCATTTACTCACTTTTGTTTGCTTTTGCCTAGTGTGAGACTCTCACAACCATTTAACCTGCCCCAGTGTGGGGGGTAATCCTTGACTGGTTTTTCATAGAAGAAAAACGAACAGGCTCAACTTGGTTAGCAAGTGGCATTTTTCTACAAGCGGGAGGATAGTTGAACGGAGGCCTTTTCCGTCATCCTGAGTACTAACTTCTTAGCCTAGAGAGCTTAAGTGCCATTTCATAAATCCGGGTGAATTTTCTTTAAAAATATATTCTTTGGATCAGCGGGGTTTACAAGCGGTATAACTGTTTGGATAGTAGAAACAATGCCTCCATCATTTCATATCCAATCAATTGGTCAGTGAAGCTAGAACTTTTAGTCACCTACTGGTTTAGGATCACACCAACATTGGTCGTGAAAAGTAGGAATCATGTGCAAAAGGGTTAAGTGCTTCAAGTGCTTCATGTGTTTGAGAAAAAGTGTTTCGGGCGTGGGTGTTCAGAGAACACATGCCGCTCCTTCTCAGTAGTGGATAGTAATTTTACTTAGGACACCTCATTTTCCATGAGTGGAATTATGGTGTTGACTCGTCCCTCTCATGGATGCATGCATTTCAAACAAATCTTTTTGTGATTTTGAACTTATTATGCACATTTTTGGAAAAGTAAAAATTTTGAAAAATTTGTACAGGGTTGCAACAAACTACTCAACATAGATATAGGAAAGTTTGTGGGATCGTGATTGAATCTCAAAGGTTCTCTTGTGCTTTGCCTTCCGTGGGTGGTATGGATGTCTCCTGCTGGTGGGGGGTCAGTCCGCTTAGTGTGTACTTCTTCCTCTTCGGTGGTGGTGATGTCTAGGTCTTGAGAACTCATCCTTGGCGATGCGGGATCCAGGCTCCGGTGCTCCTTGGAATGGTTCGCTCTGTCTGATCTCTTGATGGCCCATTGGCGCCAAAGCCAAGTGTTGACCTAGCCTTCTTCATGGGAACAGTATGCATACTTGGCTTCCTAGCTTGGACCATGAAAGGTACATCTGGCTCCGAGTGACCAAGCCCTTGTATCTTCCGTTTGAGTGTCATGCATCTGCTGGTGCGGTATTCGACTTTATCCTCTGAGAGTGTTGGTAGCATGGTCAAATGAACTGGCTGAATGCCACAGGTAGTGGGCCTTTGAGACTGAGGAGAAGGGATGACAGTTTCATCTTTGCAATGCTCTGGGGGCCATGCAATGATCACACTTGGAGTAGAGCCCTCATTGATTCTAAGAATCCCATGATCAACAAGGTCTTGTACCTTATTCTTCAAAGCATGACAATCCTTCTAGCGAATGGCCAGGTCTTCCAAAATGGAATTCACATTTTTTGGATGAATCATGAAGAAGATGAGGGCTTTGTTTCAAGAAAACCGGTGAGATTAACCTTTTTTCCAACAACCTTGGGTAAAGCTCATCCATAGGCATGGGCAAAGTACAAAATTTTCTCGAGATTCTGACTTTAGTTTTGCGACGGAAGAAAGATTTCGACCGGATTGGTATCGCTCCGTGTGAAGCATGAGAGTTTCTTGCCTTCGGTGTCTTCTCGTTTCCCTTTTGCTTAGTGACTTCGTACTTGCCTGTCCTCTAGGAGAGTGAGAGGCAAGGTCCCTGATTGCCTTTCTATTGTCTTTCAACAAAGTGCCCGTAAGGGTGATCAGCTGGTGCATTGATTGGACCACTTCATCGAGTCGTTTCTCTAACTGCTTAACTCTCTCAACCACATTCTTGGGTGTGTACCGCTTGTGAGGGATCATAGGATGATCAACTTCCTTTGGCTCTTCTTTCTTGCTAATCGGACTTTGAGCTTCTTTTTCAGATTCTTTACTGCCCTTCGAGGAATGCCCATCTACGTCAGAATGGGGTTCAATTGTATCTCCTTGGTTGCTAGGGTATAATGGTTGTCCTTGCAAACTTCTGATGTCTGAGTGATCATCTTCCTTCTTGTTCATCACATTCTCTTCTCCATTGCCATACATATTGTAGAGACTGAGGGCCTTCAAGGGTGTTCCGAATTCCCTTTTGGAGATGGATCGTTCTCGGGTGCGACGTTGGGATCAACTGTTCGCACTTCATTCTCCACATCAGGCTTGGCCAGTGCTAGTAAGGCTGATGCATCCACCATCTTTGTACTCCTCATAGTCTTTTCGACCTTGGCATCTAATTGGAAGTCTCTTTCTTCAGGCTTTGAAGGTTGCACCGGTGGTGGGCCCAAATTGGTGTGAGAATGTCCTCCTGTGTTATCTTCAGGATGTATCCTTTGTTAATGTCTTCTACTTGCTTCTCACTTTCCGTGTCACGTTTCACCAAAAGGCGTACGAAATTCAGAAGGTCGTTGAACTTCTTCCTCGAATGAAGCCATGCGGATATCCTGTGCACTAGGCCCACTTGTTTCTCCCGTCATTTGTTCGTGAATGTAGATACAACCTAGAGAGGTAAACAACGTCAAGTTAGACTTTGAATTCACAGTTGAGTGCATGACCTTGGCTCACTTTGTGGGTAAACCATGGCTAAGTATTTATGCGTATGTATGCTATGCATGAGTGTAATATGTATGGACAAACAAATGGGTCCTCCTATTGGGTTGCCAGAAATTGGCGAGCCTTTCGGCCCATGGTTTTATTTTGAAATTTTGGGTGACCACCATCAATCAATATGAGGATCGGGATGACACAGGTAGACATCTATAGAGTTAAGAACTCGTGTATGTACATAGTGGTATCGTCAACGGAGAAATAGGCTTTTACACACCGACAAAATTCGACGAGCCTTTCGGCGCTCGGTTCCATTTTGAAAGATTTTTTTTTTTTTTGGGAACCAGTGTCGATAGGTGTGAAAGTCGTATTCTTAGTTGACGGACAACACAATGGGTAAATATCTACATTCCCACATAGAGTTGAGAACTCTTTAGGGTTGACACATGTATGGACTCATCAACGAAGAGATGGACTTTCACACTATCAAAATTTGACGAGCCTTTCGGCGTTCGATTCTATTTTGAAAGATTTTTGAGAACCGATGTCAATTAGTGCAAAGGTCATACTCTTGGTTGGACGTGACAAGACTCTACACGACCTTACAGAGCTTGGAAGCTCTTGGGGTTTACAAGGTATGTACATGATGGACAAGTCAACGAAGAGATGGACTCTCACATCACTGAAAATTGGCGAGCCTTTCGGCGCTCGGTTCTATTTTGAAAAATTTTGGGGAAACCGATGTTAGTCGATGTGAGAGTCATACTCTTGGTTGAAGACAACACAATGGGTAAATATCTACATCCCTATACAGAGTCAGGAACTCTTAGGGCTTATACGTGTATGTACACTATGGTTACGACTCATCAACAGGGAGATAGACTCTCATATCACCAAAAATTTGACGAGCCTTTCGGCGTTCGGTTCTATTTTGAAAAAATTTTCTGGGAACCGATGTCGGTTGGTGTGAGGGTCATACTCTTGGTTGGAGGTGACACAATGGGTGAATATCTACGTCCCTACAAGAGTTGGGAACTCTTAAAGTCAACACGAATATGTGCACTATAGACAAGTTAACGAAGAGATGGACTTTCACATCACCGAAAATTGACAAGCCTTTCGGCGCTCGGTTCCATTTTGAAAATTTTTGGGAACCGATGTCGATTGGTGTGAAGGTCATACTCTTGGCTGGACATGACAACACTCTATACATCCCATGTAGAGTTTGGAACTCTTAAGGGTTTCATGCGTATGTACATGATGGTTACATGCGTACCAACAAAAAGGTAGACTCTCACATTACCAAAACTCGACGAGCCTTTCGGCGTTCGGTTCCATTTTTGAAAATTTTTGGAGGGAACCGGTGTCGGTCAATGTGAGGGTCGTACTTTTGGTTAAGGACGACACGACTCTATACAAAATGGTTACAAATGTATCAACGAAAAGATGGACTATCACATCTTATCCAAAATTCGACGAGCCTTTCGGCGTTCGGTTCCATTTTTGAAAATTTTTGAGGGACCGACGTCAGTTGGTGTGATAATCGTACTTTTGGTTGAGGATGACTTGACTCTATACACGATGGTTACAATCGTACCAACGAAAAGATAGGCTCTCGCATTACCAAAAATTGACGAGCCTTTCGGCGTTCGGTTCCATTTTGAAAGATTTTTTGGAAACCGATGTCGGTAAATGCGAGGGTCGTACTTTTGGTTGAGGACGACATGACTCTATACACAATGGGTACATACGTATCAACGAAAAGGTAGACTATCACATCCAAAATTTTGACGAGCCTTTCGGCGTTCGGTCCCATTTTTTAAAAATTTTGAGGGACCAACGTCGGTTGATGTGATAATCGTACTTTTGGTTGGATGACAAGACTATGTACATGACGGGTATGATCGTACTAACGAAAAGCTAGACTCTCACATTACTGAAAATTCGACGAGCCTTTCGGCGTTCGGTTCCATTTTGAAAATTTTTGGAGGGAACCGATGTCGGTTAATGCGAGGGTCGTACTTTTGGTTGAGGACGACATGACTCTATACACGATGTATCAACGAAAAGTTAGACTCTCACATTACTGAAAATTCGACGAGCCTTTCGGCGTTCGGTTCCATTTTGAAAATTTTTGGAGGGAACCGATGTCGGTTAATGTGAGGGTCGTACTTTTGGTTGGGGTACGACAAGACTATGTACACGCGTATCAACGAAAAGATAGACTCTCACATTACTGAAATTCGACGAGCCTTTCGGCGTTCGGTTCCATTTTTGAAAATTTTTGGAGGGAACCGATGTCGGTTAATGTGAGGGTCGTACTTTTGGTTGGGGTACGACAAGACTATGTACACGCGTATCAACGAAAAGATAGACTCTCACATTACTGAAATTCGACGAGCCTTTCGGCGTTCGGTTCCATTTTTGAAAATTTTTGGAGGGAACCGATGTCGGTTAATGTGAGGGTCGTACTTTTGGTTGGGGTACGACAAGACTATGTACACGCGTATCAACGAAAAGATAGACTCTCACATTACTGAAATTCGACGAGCCTTTCGGCGTTCGGTTCCATTTTTGAAAGATTTTTGGGAACCGATGTCGGTTAATGTGAGGGTCGTACTTTTGGTTGGATACGACACGACTCTATACATCCCCTTTCGGCGTTCGGTTCCATGTAGAGTTTGGAACTCTTTGGGTTTGAGTGGTTTGCAACGGGTATGGACAACGTGGTTATCCTATCCCTTTATCAAACAATGACATGCAAACAAAGGTTTAGATAGATAGAACCTGAGTCGGCTCCAATTATTTTATCACCACCTGGAAAATAGCACAACGCTTTTCCCTTGACTCATTTTGAAAAGACACATCCTATTTTTGGGTATCCTATCTTAGGTTGGATGTTCACTCGGTTGGCTTTTACCAGAGCCCTCACAGGTAGGTTTTCTACACTATAGCTTACTATATGCAACATGGTATGACACAGCTTGGAATTCTGTTTCCTAAAGGGGCCGATGATCATGCCCGTTTCATCCTCCCGAAGGAAGTCGAAAGGGTATTGGATCACCGGGGAAGCACTTGCACGCCCCCCTCGATCTCCACGGGTGTGAAGGGAGAAGGGTGGATTCTCGTGTTCCATGTCCTAGATATAAAAGGGTTCGTGGTGGAGCCTGTACTAGCCCAGCCCCACCTGAGTCCGGGTTCGACCCAAAAGTCCAATGAGTGTATATGTCATGATTTTGAAAGTAAAAAGGGAAAAGACTTTTTTGTACAAGGCACAATATACAATATGTGTTGCATAAAATAAATCTCTATCCTATGTTCGCAGTTTATATACAAGAATATAGACATGCCAAAATCAAAACAATATACAAGATGAAATAAAGAATAAACCAAATAATGAATACCAACAAATATATACACACATGCTTAGCAAAGAAAACACCGAAAGACTATAGGCTTAAACCCTCTAAGTCCCCAGTGGAGTCGCCAAGCTGTCGACACCGGCGGAAAATCTTCTTACTTCTTTCTAAAGTAAGTTCTTTTTTGATTTTCCTAGATACCGACCCCCATTTGGCGAGTGTTGTGTGTGTTCCTCTATCTCTTTTCCGTTTCGAGATACGAGTTGTGTGTGTGTGGGAACTTGTGTACGTGTGTGCGTGTGAGCACAAATTTGGAGTCGCCACCAATCATGGGAAATTTTAAGGTGTGATTGGGCACCTATGTCTAATAGATTTTACCCTATTTAGACATCTACAACTAAATGGTCTTGAACCAGAGATAGGTTCGGGGGTTTGCTTATGCGTGGGGAAGGTGTTAGGCACCCCACGACATCCGTTTAAGAAAACGGTTACCTCCTTCCTAATGTTTTCTTTATTTGCTAAGCCTAAGTTTGTTGGTTTTTATTATGTACAAATGTCCCGATTTCCGTCGTACGATATACCAAAAATGGCAAACGTAATATGACTTCGTTCGGTTTTGATTAGACTCTTTATTTCACCATCCCTTTTATCTTTGTATCTTTTAAATTTCCGGGCATTTCGGTGGTAGGATATACTTGAAATCCTAACACCTAGTGCCGGGACAAACAATTAATGTTTTTGGTGCCATATTCGGGATCTCTTTACCCTTGATTTCCAAGAGTAAAGCGGTCCGTCAAATGGCGGGGTTTTGGATGATTAATTCACACTTTGGGGAATTTTAGACCATGATCCTATGGGAGTTAGAACGTGTAGAATCCCTTACACGAAAGCACGTACCAGCCACGCCCCCGTGTAAAGGACTCATACCTTCGTTTCTAACGCCCACATTACCATGTTTACTCTTTTTAAAGTTTTCATGGCAAAGTGTATTTTAATCACATTTTTATATCAAAGCGATAAACAATCAAGCAAGTATCAATGCAGCAATAAATCACAAAATATGACAAAATGGTAAAACATAATCATAGTCATGGCATGTTAGCAGCACATCAATCATAAGTATGAATGATGACAAATATGGATCGGCAACATATTATGCTTGAAATGACAAAGGTGCAATTTATTATAACACAAGAATTTTTAAGGTAAAGGGTCAAGACCTCGTGGGGTCGGGATTCGATGCTATTGAAAGACTTACTCGGATCCCGACACCACCATAGGATTTACATGAATAAACAAAACAATCTAAAAAAGAGGGTTTTCAATGCCTTTTCGGGCTTACACGGAGGGTAGGTGCTATTGAAAGACTTATCCAAACCTCCGACGCCAAATAGGACTTAAATGAGAAAATCTATTTGAAAACGGGGTTTCAATGCCTTTTCGGGCTTACACGAAGGGTTGGTGCTATTGAAAGACTTATCCAAACCTTCGACGCCAAATAGGACTTATAATGAGAAAATCTATTTTGAAAATGGGGTTTCAATGCCTTTTCGGGCTTACACGAAGGGTTGGTGCTATTGAAAGACTTATCCAAACCTTCGACGCCAAATAGGACTTATATGAGAAAATCTATTTGAAAATGGGGTTTCAATGCCTTTTCGGGCTTACACGAAGGGTTGGTGCTATTGAAAGACTTATCCAAACCTTCGACGCCAAATAGGACTTATATGAGAAAATCTATTTGAAAATGGGGTTTCAATGCCTTTTCGGGCTTACACGAAGGGTTGGTGCTATTGAAAGACTTATCCAAACCTTCGACGCCAAATAGGACTTATATGGTGAAAATCTATTTGAAAATGGGGTTTCAATGCCTTTTCGGGCTTACACGAAGGGTTGGTGCTATTGAAAGACTTATCCAAACCTTCGACGCCAAATAGGACTTATATGAGGAAAATCTATTTGAAAATGGGTTTTGCAATTTACGGGTCCAACGCCTCATGGATTTACATGGGGTTTAGTGCTATTGAAAGACTTACCTAAAACCGCCAATACCGTTTGGTATTTTCATGCCCAAATCAAAATAATGAAAAATGGACAATATTTACAACAACGTAGTAAATAATGAAAATAACGGGGTTTTAAACAAGGGATTTTCGTGGGTCCAATTCCTATGGAATTACATGGTGGTTAATGCCTCTTTGAGGTCTTACATAGTCCACCACGACCAATCGGGATTATCACGCCCAAATCACAAGGGAAGAAAAATGGGAAAACGACAATATCCAATATAATATTTACAACGTAGTAAATGTAAATAAAGCGATAATGACAATATTTAAACATGGGGGTTTTTAATGGGTCCAATGCCTATGGAATTACGTGGTGGTTAATGCCTCTTTGAGGTCTTACATAGTCCACCACGACCAATCGGGATTATCACGCCCAAATCACAAGGGAAGAAAAATGGGAAAACGACAATATCCACAATATAATATTTACAACGTAGTAAATGTAAATAAAGCGATAAATGACGTTATTTAACACATGGGGATGTATTTTTCGGGTCAAATATCTCGTAGGCTAACAAGGTTGTTACGGCCTCGTTAGAGGACTTACGCAACTGAGCCAAAGCTACTCAATATTTGCCGTACTAAAACACGAGGAAACCGGTGTATTTTTCGGGTCAAGACCTCGTGGGCTAACATGGTTGTCAACGGCCTTTGTTAGAGGACTTACGCGAGCCGCCAAAGCCACTCAATATTGCCGTACTAAAACACACCGGGGGAGGGGGGGGATAATCACAACAAATATTCACAAGTGCGTATAAAATGTAAATAAAGCGATAAATGACTAGAAATGTAAAGAAAGCGATAAATGACTAGAAATGTAAAGAAAGCAATAAATGACAAGGAAATGTAAATAAAGCAATAAATGACAAGGAAATGTAAATAAAGCAATAAATGACAAGGAAATGTAAATAAAGCAATAAATGACTAAGGAAATGTAAATAAAGCAATAAATGACAAATAAGATGAACTAGTAAAGCATAAATGAAATAAATGAACTAAAGAATGAGAGAGAGAGAGAGAGAGAGAGAAGAGAGAGAGAGAGAGAGAGAGGGGAGTGGGAAGATGAGGGGAGGTTAGAGAGAGAAGCACCTAATAGGTGCTTCTCACTCTAAAAACCCCCCAAAATCCCCTAAAGAAAAAGAAGAGAGGAGAAAGAGCCTAGAGAGAGAGAGAGATTACCTAGAGAGGAGTCTCTCTCTCTAAAACTACCCCAAAAACCCCCTCCTAAAACCCCCTAAACCCCTATTTTCTGCCTAAACTAAGCTCTAGAAGGCCTAGTGCCCGAGCAAAAACTATGTGCAAATGAGGGGGGGGAGGGTCGGTTTTATAGAAAACCGTGCACGCCTCGCGCAGCACCATCATGCGCGGCGCATGACGGTCCTGCGCGAGTTGTGGTACTGCCACGTGGCAGTCTTATCCTTCCACGCCAGCAGCCCCTCGAATCCTCCTCGATTTCCGTGCGCGTACCCTTTTTTATCCGATTTTCGGGGGCAGTTTTGGAGGTCTTCTGGAACTCAAACTGGGTCATGCGGCATATCGTCGGAAAGCTCTCGACGTCCTCTTTCCAACGATATAAAGTTTGCGCGAATCGGAGTTCGGACGAGGGAGTTATGGCTCCCGGAAGTCGGGGTATCGGAGCTGTTTTCGTGCACTCTTCCGGCGAAGATTCCGATCAAACGGGGGATGCTATTCGGCGAACCGAGAGTTCCACGACGTAGCCGGAGTCATTATCTTTCCAACGCACCCGGGCTCGCGGATCAACTTGTTGCGAGCAGGAAAGACTCTGCGCGCGAAGGCGGCTGTCCGGGAGAAAAAATGCGTTTTGCTCCCAGCGCGTTTTTTCTCAAATCTTGTCCCAGTTCGCGCGCATATTTGACCTAGCTCCCGATGTCGGATTTTGACGTTCTTGGTACCGTCGGAAAGCTTGCGCTGCCTATTTTTGCAAGGTTCCGGATTCGCGGGAATCCGAGCTTGGACTCGTGAGATATGGCCCCGCGAGCAGAGTCCACCGGGGTGTTTTTGGTCCGTTTGAGGGCAGTTTTCCGATCAGGATTCCGGCTGACCCCGATAAATTCTTGGCGATCCGAGAGTTCCACGTCGTGCATGGATGTGTCCTCTTTCCAATGTGCCCGGGCTCGCAGATCAACTTGTTGCGAGTCAGGAAGACTCTGTGCGCAAGCGCGGCAACGTCGGTGGGAAAATTCCGGAAATTTCAGCACAGCCTTATTTCGTCGGCCTGTTTTCACGCGCGTGGTAGACGTAGCTCCCGATGTCGGATTTCCGACGATCTTGGTATCGTCGGAAAGCTTGCGCTACCTACTTTTCAACGGTACAAGGCCTTGCACAGAGGCGAGCTTGGGTTCGCAAGATATGATCTTGCGAACAGGAGGCCGTCGGAATGTTCCTTATGCCAAGGGGTCATCTTCTTGACTGAGATTCCGGCTTGACCGGAGGAGCTCTTGACGATCCGAAAGTTGCGTGTGGTAGCTGAAGTGAACCTCTTGCCTAAGGGTCTTGGCTCGCGGACCAAGTTGCAGCGGGTCGGAGAGAATCTTTGCGCAAACGTTGCCTCCCAAATAGGCTGTTTTGTCAACAATACTTACCAAAAATTTGGCTAAGTATCGGACCGTTTTTTCGCAGTTTTGGCCACAACTCTCTCGTTTCTCGTCCGTTTTCGACCCGTAAAGTACGGAATCGAAGCTCTTGATATTCTCTATACCTTGGTCAAGGGGTGGTCAGTTCGATCCAGTTTTTGGTCTGGTCAATAGGTCCGGTCAAACCTTGGTCAAACTTGGTCAACCTTGGTCAAACTTGGTCGGATTTGGTCAAAGCTCTCCAAACTCTTGGAAATGTATCCCCGGACTTCATTTCAAGGGTTTCTGGGCAAGGCGGACCCTAGTCGGGCTGGAAACAGCTCGGTCAAACCTCGGTCAAACTTCGGTCAACCCTAGTCAAACTTGGTCAACCCTAGTCAAACTTGGTCAAACCTTGGGAAATGTGTCTCGGACCTTCTTCTTGGGAGTATTTGATGCGTGATGAGCCCTCGTCGGATCAGACCGGCTTGGTTCGGGCTGTCTCGTTTTGCGTGCCGACACCCGAGAAAATCCCGGGGGTAAAAATGGGGTTATGACAGTTCAGTCCCCCCCAAAGTTTTGAGGTCGGGACCACAAATTCCAAATTATTGTCCTTAAAATGGAATTTTGGAAAACTTATATTGATTAAAGGAAAAACCTTGCTTATAATATGACATACTTATGATTAAAACTTGAAGCAATTAATATCTTTTTTTTATTTTTTTGGTAATTAGAAGCAATTAATATCTTATAATCTAAAGAAACAACGAAAATAGCATTTTCCTTTAATCACGCAGATAAACCAAGCCTATCTTAAGAGGGAATATAACAATGGTCAAGCCTACCATAAACAACCAAATGGCCTGGATTTCAACTCGTATATAAGAAATTTATAAATTCATAAAAAGAATGAAATTTCAGAATTTACTTGGAACAAAAAAAAGGCAATTACTTTATGAAGAACACATCTCATAGCAGATAAGAGATTTAAACATATTAATACAAATTAGAGAAAATTTTATGAAAATGAAGATGGCTAAGCAAAAACTTTTACCAGAGGTTTAACAGTAGCAATGAAAATGAATAGGAAGAACACTCTTATATTCTAAACAAATAAAACATCTTTATAAGATTTATTTGACAGTGAACACATTTATTTTATATAGTGTGCAGTTCAATGCAGACTTGATTATTGCATCTCCAGATATTTTTCAAGGTACCTATTGAGTCACTCAAATTTGGGTCTAAAAATGCCAGAGCTCTTCACTAATAGATCAAAGGAGGCCTAGCAACACAATAATATGCTCCCTGCTTTGGTTTATTGAATCTGCCTTGAATTTTATCAAACAAACAAATGAGAGTAGTGATGAATAAGAAGAAACATAAGAAAAGAGGAATAAAAAGAAGTAGCTAGTAGAGTAATATATGAATTGTCACAACGTGTAGGCATTGTCATTTGCTTATTTTGGCTACTCATTCACTAATAATCATTTTGCTAATTAGTACAAAATCAATTGTTTTTGGCTTCAAATCCCCAAATCAAAAATGAGGAGGCAAAATTAAATTTCTTATTTGAGACATTTTGTCAAACATTTAATAGATTGAATCTTTAGAATATAAAAGAAAATAACTGAAACATTTGGCTCATGAAAAAAGAAAAGAGAGAACCTTGATGTAGGGTGATTTCTTGAAGAGTAAGGCTAATGCTCATATCTTCTTCATCTGAATCAATTCTTGGTGGAAGATTAATCAAAGTAGTCCTCCTGCACTCATCAACATGGAAATAAAAAAAATTAGAATGAGTCTAAAAAATCGAAAGGTGAGAATAGAGAACAAACCCTAAAATTAAAAATCTGAAAGCCAAAATCAATGATTAGATGAAGAGGAAGGCTGAAAGGTTTAAGATAGAATAATGGATGAGATAAGGAAAGATGCCATTAAGATAGATTAATGGGGGAAGCCAAAAAAATGGGGAAGTGTTAAATGAAGAAGAAAAGGAATCGGTGTGATTGGTTTTTTTTTTTTTCTAATTTTAAATTCCCCAAAACGACGTCGTTTTGGGAAAAACAGATTTTGTTGTTTTGGAATGTATCCTCTATATTTATTATGTTGAAAGAAAAGGGCAGGCACAATTTTTATTTTATTTTTAAATGAAGAACAAAAATCAGCTGAGTAAATTATATCAACAATAAAAAATGGTAAAAAAATTTAATTGATCATCTCAAAAAAGAGTTATTTATGTATATCCAAATTAATAGTCGAGTAATTTAAAGAATCTGCATTATCTCTACCATTATGAATGAAGGATTTAGGAAGATAACTAGTCTTAAACCCGTGCAATACACGGGAAAGCTAGTAAAAATGATATCTGAAAAAATACTTGAATTTTTATTTTATTTTATTTTTTTGTTGGACATATCTTTTTTTTTTTAATAAATTTGAGTGATTGCTTTAATCATCATATCATTTTAGAGTAAATTCACTTGCAACAAAAAATAATATAAGCTGAATAGATGAAACAAATACTCATAAACTTGACAGGTGGGCCCTAAAAATATGTTTGTAAAAAACATTAGTTCAAATGCATAATTTTATAATGAGGCAATATGTATCCATAGGTTGATATAAAACATTTTCTATTCGTATTTCCTCTCTACAATCATTTTGATTTCTCTTGCTTTTTGATAGCTTTGTCAATGTACATTATTATACCTTTGCCTTTGTATACTTTGGCCAGCTTATACCTATGAACAATAACAACAAACCGGTGCACTATTTTCTTATCAATTTGAATGCAACAAATTACAATGTTTTTAAAGCAGAAAACTCAAACAGTCGGAGGAACAGTCAGTTCACTTTAAGGCTATATTACAATTTGAGAAATAAGAGACGTCCTTCAGCTCTAGCTTTGGCTCTGTACCCAACACTCACAATCTTAAAAAAGTGAAAAGTTTGACTTTCCATAGAGATTGAAGTGAAATGATCACTTGAATTTTGGGAGTGTCAGTAGTGAACAAAATAAAAACAAAACACATTAGCCAAAGGGACCACAAATTATAACCAAAGTTTATGGTTTAAATCTTTCCTTAAGGTCCTTGACTTTCATTTATACATGTTTAAACTATATGCAAAATATTCCACCGTTGTAAGTTTACATGGCTTAAAGGCATAATGTAAATTCAGTTTTACAATAACAAAAACATTCCACTTCATTTATCAACCTCATTACATGAATGCACTCTCCATTCTAATGTATTTTTCATATTATTCACCTTTCTTTTCAAGACACTATTGCATTCATTATCTCAAACCACCACAGTAACAATTGCAAGAGCTATCATGTTTGCTCAATGCTATGAGAGCATTCCACCTGATAGTCTTGACCCAAGCATCCTCCTAGAATCCCATCTCTTTTTTTTTAAAGACCTACACATCAACAATTTTAAAGTTTACTTCCAGTGATTTCAAGTTAAAAATCATGTCTGCACAAAATCTATGGAGCCTAAGTCACCAGCTTAATGAAAGAAAAACCAAAACTTGGGTCTAATATCACTACAAAAACCAAGAATTGTCTCATCTTTACAGCAAAGAGAACATCAAGAAAATGCAATCATATTTATTGTAAAAGCAAAGAGCGAAGGCCAAAAAAAGTCCAAGTCCCACCAAAGCAATTCTATCATTGATTCTATTGAACTTAGAGAACTCAATCTTGTACTTTACACTTCCATAATGTTAGGAGATTGGTAAGAACATCAAAAAATAAAGTACACCTATGGAGAGCTAATAGCCTTTGGGCCAAGTCCACCCTTAAGGTGGAGAATATATGGTTAATCAAGACTTATTATATTCTACACCAAGCAAATCCATTCGCATTAGAAACTAAGAAGCAATACCGGAAACAAAAGATTTATCCAGCTAAACTTTTTTTTTTAATATAAGTAAAATTTAAATTAAAAAAAAAAAAAAATCAGTTTAAGGAGAGTTCAAGTATTCTCATCCATAGTTAGTAATCAAAGAACTAAAAATTCAAAAAACCTAATAAATAATTATTAAAAAAATGAAAATTTAAGCCAAATAGGACGAAATGGTATGGCATGAAGGTGCTGGCCTATCAAACCCCAAATATCAGTAACTAATGTCATACCCAAAAATCTCCACCAGACCAATAAAAATTTGTGCCTTTTCCGTTCTATCCTTTCACTACCTAAAATACTTGGGTTCTACCAACTAATTAAATTGGAATTACCACTAACTTCCACATGTCCTTGACAAAGAAATAATCTTCAAATACACCATTCTCTATACACATTCTTAAGAGCTCATTCTTTCCACTCATTTGGTAATGACCTGGCTTACTTCTACTTAGTTCAACAAACATAAAATCAATTTTGAAAACTCAAGAAGCAATGTCTAATTCAAGCCTCTCATAAATCTTCACTTCTAGATTTGCATAATTACAATAAAACAACAGCACACACTTTACCACATTATCAACGTTTGTACATACATACATAAAAAAAACACAGAGAGGCAGTTATTATGCGACATAAGGGGAAAAAGTCACAAACCCACAAAAATAAATCAAACCATTATTTGAATAATAAATGAAAAAAGAAAAGAAAATAACTCACAATCATTGGAGGCTGAAAACTCTTCCTCCATAATCTCCAACAAATACCTATTTGCAATCTAATTTATTAGAGCAAACCAAACTCCAACCACCCAGAGCCCCAAAAGGACAACATCATTTGCAACCCACCAACAGAAAATTAGCCACAAACCATCAAAATTGGACCGTAAAACTGAAAGGATTCCCTTTCTCTCTCTCTCTAAAAAACACTCAGATTCTCTCCTAAATCACACAATCAAAGAACAATTTGAAATAATTTAATCCGATAGGATTGATCCCCTTGCATTCATGAACAAAACCTACTAATTATTATTGAATTCTATCAATTAATGAATCTAATCTCCTAGAGAGAATTTCTAAGAGAAACAATGAAGGTATTTTTGATAATGAGCAACAATGGAGGAATGGCAGAGATAACCCACACAGTTTGCATGAGTTTTCTCATGCAAGCCTCTCATTGGTTGATCTAGATCAAGCCTCCCATTGGCTAGTCTAGATGGCTCCTATTGGCTATTGCTAGTAACAACCAAGGTACAACCCTTAGAAGCTCTAACAAATAAGTACAAGGGGTTAAAGCCTAGAAATGTACTAGACCTCCAATGCACCCAAATAACCACCTAGGTACAAGCTTGTATAGCTTGGACCTACTAATCATGAATATAAGCTCACAAATGTCTTAATCAAATGTTTAACTACTCCAATCCGTGCCTTAGTGGCTTGGGTATGCATACCCACGGATGTGGGATGGTTGGGGTCTTAACATTGCCCCCCCCCCCTCTAAAACACCTTGCCCACAAGGTGTGGGTAGTCTTCTTGGAGCTTGAACAAGAGCTCCCATGTAGCATCATCGGGATCTCCTCCTTCCCATTGCACAAGCACTTTTGTCACTGCAGGTAATCTTCTCTTCTTGATGGTTCGTGTCTCAAGGATTTTTACTGGTTGAGGAGCTAAATGACCCAATGCATCTGTGGGTGGAAGCCTTGAGATAGGAGTGATAGTCTTCCCCAACTTAGCCTTGAGGAAAGACACATGGAAAACTAGATGTATGAAAGCCCCCTTGGGTAGCCACTCCTAGTATGCCCAGGCACAAACTCAATCAACCTAGGAGGTAAGTAACCATACAATGCCTCAAAAGGTGATAGTTTGGTAGAAGTGTGGTAATTGGTATTGAACCAATATTCAGCCAAGGGTAACCATTCCACCCATAAGCTTGGCTTGTCAGTTGCAAATGCCCTCAAGTAATGCTCAAGACTCTTATTCACTACCTCAGTTTGCCCATCAGATTGAGGGTGATAAGAGGAACTCATAGCCAAATCAACTCCTTGCCTCCTAAACAATTCTTCCCAAAACAATGATGTGAAGACCGTATCTCTATCACTCACAATGGAAGATGGCAACCCATGTAGCTTGAACACATGTTGTAAGAATAAGGCAGCTACCTTAGAAGCCGTATAAGGATGAGAGAGGAAAATGAAATGCACATACTTTGTAAATCTGTCCACAATGACCAAAATCACATTTTGCTTGTTAGAAGTGGGCAGCCCTTCCACAAAGTCCATACTAATGGAGTGCCACGGCCTAGGAGGTATGGCAAGAGGTTGGAGAAGCCCTGCAGGCTTGCTAGTCTCATGCTTGAGTCTTTGGCAAGTGTCACAACCTCTAATGTAGGCCTTGATGTCTTTCTTCATACCATGCCAAAACCAATCTTTCTTGGCTCTATGCAAAGAATTCAAATAACCCGAATGTCCTCTTAGTGGGCTATCATGTATCAAGGACAACACCTTGATCTTCATACCACTTTCCTTCCCAATATAAAATCTATCTTTGTAAAGCAATAACCCTTGGTTCAAGGTATAGTGACCTTCACCTTCTCCACTTGCTTGCAATCTACTCACAAGACTCTTCAACTCTTCATTTTCCTTATAGCTAGCCCTTAAATCATCTGACCAAGTAGGAGATGGAAAAGAAATAGCACAAAGGTGGCCTCGGGTTTGGGCTTGTAAGTATGCAGTTTCCTTCTCAACTTCAGTTTTCAAGTTAGTATCTTCCTTCCTTGAGAGTGCATCAGCTACCTTGTTCTCCTTCCCTTGCTTGTACTCAACCACAAAGTGATATCCTAACAACTTGGATATCCACTTTTGCTGCATAGGAGTGCCAACCCTTTGTTCAATATGTGCTTCAAACTTTGTTGGTCAGTTTTGATAGTGAAGATGGTAGCAAATAAGTAAGGTCTCCACTTCTTAACTGACAACACCAATGCAAGCAACTCCTTCTCATAAGTAGAGAGGAATAGGTTCTTCCCCTTCAAAGCTTGGCTATAATAAGCCAATGGCCTTCCATCTTGCATCAAAACAGCCCCCATTCCAAAATCACTTGCATCACACTCAATCACAAATGTTTTGGAGAAATCTGGTAGGGCTAACACTGGTGGTTGGCTCACGGCTGCCTTGAGCTCCTCAAAAGCCTTTTCAGCATTGTCGCTCCATAAGAAAGCATCCTTGTTAAGTAAGGAAGTAAAAGGAGAAGCAATCTACCCATACCCCTTAATGAACTTACGATAATAACCAGTCAACTCTAAGAAGCCTCTCAAAGCTTTCAAGGACTTGGGTATTGGCCAATCCACCATGGCTGCAATCTTCTTAGGATTAGTTTTCACTACTTCCCCAGAAATGATGTGCCCTCAAGTACTCAACCTCACTAGTAGCAAACACATATTTGCTCATCTTGGCATAGAGTTGGTGAAGTACCAAGATCTGCAAAATTGTCTTGAGGTGGGCAATATGCTCTTCTAGTCCTTTGCTGTAAACCAAAACATCATCAAAGAACACCAAGATGAACTTTCTCAAATGTGGTCTGAATACCTCATTCATGAGGGCCTAAAAGGTAGAAGGAGCATTGGTTAAGCCAAAAGGCATTACCAAGTACTCATAGTGACCCTCATGAGTTTTGAAGGTCGTTTTCTCTATGTCCTCTTCCCTCATTTTGATCTGGTGATAACCTGACCTTGAATCCAGCTTGGAGAACACAACTGCACCTTGCAACTTATCTAGTAACTCGTCTACCATAGGAATGGGGAACTTATCCTTCACCATTTCCTTATTCAATCCCCTATAATCAACGCACATTCTTCAACTCCCATCTGCCTTCCTCACCAATAACACAGGAGAGGCAAATGGGGATTGGCTTGGCCTCACACAACCCAAGTCTAACAAATCTTACAAAATCTTTTCTATCTCGGTTTTTTGGCAGTGGGGATATCTATAAGGTCTTTGGCAATAAGGAGGTACTCCTTGCTTCAGTAGTATTTGGTGCTCATGGTTCCTCTTGGGAGGCAAACCCTCGAGTTCCTCAAATACTTGAGGAAATTCTTCTACCAACTCTCGAATTGGAGCACATATCTCTTCTTGTATACTAGCCAACTCACAAGGCATAATCTGAAGGAGTAGTCCCTTCATGGTAACCTTCCCCTTGAAGTCCTTGCTACCTTGTATCAAGTTGGGTTTTTCCTTCAACCCTTGCAGCCACACTTGCTTTCCTTCATGCGTGAACCCCATCACAAGGTTCTTGAAGTCCCAACTAATCACCCCAAGTGTGCTCAACCATTGGGTACCCAATACTATGCCACATCCTCCCAATTCTAGCAAGTTGAAAGTCAATTTCAAGTGCAAGCCTTGCATCTTGAACTTCACTTCTTTGCATTCACCTAAGGTTCTTATTACTTGGCCATTTGCTACCCTCACTCCAAAGTTTCTTTCCACATCAATTGGTAGCTTCAATGTCTTAGCCAAAGTCTTAGCCAAAGTCTCATCCATAAAGTTATGGGTGCTTCTAGTATCAAGAAGAACAACAGTTTTCTGGCCATTCAAAATGGCAATCACTCTCATGGTGGAAGGAGAGGTGCTGCCCAACAATGCACATAGAGTAATCTCGGCCTTCTCATCTTCTAATTCTGCCTCAACTTCTTCTTCCTCAATCTCTATCAATTCGGCCTCTTTATCTTCCACCTCTTCCATAAGATATAGTTTCCTATTCTTGCACCTATGGTCTGAACTCCATCTCTCATCACAATTGTAGCACAAACCCTTTTTCCTTTTCTTTGACATTTTCATAGGTGTTAACCTTTGCACTAGCATAGAGGGTCTTGCACTAAACTGTTTGGAATCCCCACTTTTGTTCTCAACCCGAGCTGCCCCTTGTTGGGCTTGTGACTGGACCCATGAGCCTTGGCTTGGCTCATAGGTTGGTCTTGTACTTCTTTTCACAGTTGTCAAGTACTCCTCTTGTATCTTGGCCAAGGCATAGGCCTCCCCTAAGTTCCTTGGCCCTTGCATTTTTACTGCCAACCTGATTTCATCTTTCATGCCACTCATGAAACAGCTTAATTTATGCATGTCAGATAAATCCCTCACCCTATTACTAGTTGACTCAAATTGACTCTTATATGCAGCAATAGTATGAGTTTGTTTCAATTTAGTCAACAATTCCATAGGATCATCATAACTAGCAGGCCCAAACCTAATTTGTATAGCTCTAACAAAATCATTCCATCCACGCAATTCATGCTCACAATCTTGGAACCACACTAGGGCTTCCTCATCTAAGTGGTAAGAAGCATGCATTACCTTCTCGGGTTCAGGAACTTGATAGTAGTGGAAGTATTGCAATGCCCTATACACCTAAGTTGTTGGATCACCACCCTTGAACCTTGGAAAGTCCAACTTCATTGGCCTCAGGACCCTTGCTCTCCCTTGGTTCCATGGAGGTCCATCTTGCTCTTGCCAATAAGGATCTCTATGGTGAGCTTCTTGGTACTGCCTTGGCCTTTCCCAAGCTTGTCTTCCTCCTCCTGGATCAAACCAAGCCTCATCTTGGTCATTCAAATCCCATTGTTCCTCTCTCGGGTCACCAAAGTGTATTCCATGTCTAGGAGGGGCTACATGGGGCTCAAACTGTGCTTACTGCCCTTGTTGCCCTTGCTGCCTTCCTTGCCTCCTTCCTAGCCAAGGTTCCTCATAAGGAGCATCAAAATGCCCTTGAAATGGAGGCATGAACCTAGCATTGTTCCTCACATTCCTTCTTTCCTCAATCGGGTCACCAAATTCACCCAAAATGGGTCCATTTTGACCATTTTCAAAAAACTCACCTGTTTGCATACCAACCCGTGGTTGATTAGCTTGGACTCTAAAGTTTTGATTCAATGGTCTCATGGGCATAGCATTCCTCACCTTAGCCTCTAATGGAACTCCATGAGCTTCTCTAGGAGCTATTGGAATTTGCTCTCCCAAATTAACTTGAACCTGATTTGGACTTTGCTCCTCCTGCCTCGGTTGCACTGCTGGTTGCTCCACCACCGGTAATCTTTTCATCACCTCCTGCATCATAGCTCAAATTTCAGCCACTCCAGCCTCTAATCCATCAACCTTCAAGTGCAATCTCTCACTGGAACCCGTGTGATCATCCACTTATTGTTGGACCCTTTGCATATTCTCCTTGAGAACCCCAATTTGAGCTCCACCACTTGTTTCAACCATGGCTTGTATACAGCTCTGATACCAAATGAAAGGATTTCCTTTCTCTCTCTCCCAAAAACACTCAGATTCTCTCCTAAATCACACAATCAAAGAACAATTTGAATAATTCAATCCGATAGGATTGATCCCCTTGCATTTATGAACAAAACCTACTAATTATTATTGAATTCTATCAACTAATGAATCTAATCTCCTAGAGAGAATTTCTAAGAGAAACAATGAAGGTATTTTTGATAATGAGCAACAATGGAGGAATGACAGAGATAACCCACACAGTTTGCATGAGTTTTCTCGTGCAAGCCTCTCATTGGTTGATCTAGATCAAGCCTCCCATTGGCTAGTCTAGATCAAGGCTCCTATTGGCTATTGCTAGTAACAACCAAGGTACAACCCTTAGAAGCTCTAACAAATAAGTACAAGGGGTTAAAACCTAGAAATGTACTAGACCCCCAATACACCCAAATAACCACCTAGGTACAAGCTTGTATAGCTTGGACCTACTAATCATGAATATAAGCTCACAAATGTCTTAATGAAATGTTTAACTACTCCAATCTGTGCCTTAGTGGCTTGGGTATGCATACCCACCGATGTGGGATGGTTGGGGTCTTAACAAAAACCCAAAGATCATCGAAAAAATATTCCTTGTGCTTGGCTTGTAAGACTTACTTGGCAGAATGGCTTGGGTGCCTTTCTTCGCTAAAGAAACCATCACAGGCCTACACACTGTGCAACAAAACAAATGGAATATTCCAGTGGAACAAATAACCCATTTAAAATTAAAAATCACCTTCCACAATATTTCAAACAAAAAGAGTAGTGGAACAAATTATTATAGAGAGATAGAAAGGGCATGTTTTATTCTTTTGAATCAGAGTAGTTTGAGTCTCATTGATAACTATAATCCAACACATTATAGGCAATCCATTAAATGACTAAAACAGCATCAAGGTGCAATATATATGTATATATTAGAAATATATAGTCGAAACTAAAATTTAGCTCCACAAATTGAAGCAAATAAACAAAATTTAACACAATCAATCAAATCAAAAGCCCAACAAATTCAAGAAGGCAGGGAGCTCACTTTTGTCTAGTGAGAGTGAATTAAATGGAGGAAAGACTCGTTGACATCTGATCAGTTCTCTAGCTAATAACTAAATAAAACAAATTTTGTACATGAGCATCATCGTTGATTGAACAAAAAAATAGCAACTAAATTAATAGAAAGGACAACATTGCAAAGAGAAAGAGGTAAAAACAAATGAAGGAATGAAATTTGAATAAACAATTATAAATAAAAACCTTTGCGTGGAAATTGGGGATCTTCCTCTTCACTTAGCCGGCGTTGCCTTGACAGTGAGGAAGGAAACCCCTTTCAAAGTTTGGCTTAGGCATTTTATCGAACAATTTGAGGGTTATAAGGTTGGCCTCTGTTAAAGATAAAGCTCAAGAACTGACCACACCAACAGATATACATCAAGTCTAGCAGATATACAAGAAGTCTAAACTGTACCTACTAGTTCTAGATAAACATCCAGCTTACATAGGAGTTGATTGACTTTAAGTGTATCTCTATAATCTGTTGTAACTATCACTGCTTCATTAATATAAATATACGTGAAGACCTTGACCTGACTTAGGCAAGGCAGAGCATTCAATAAACACTGAGCATTAAACACTTTACATGGTATCAGAGCCTCACTGACCACTGTCTCCCTCCTCTTTCTTTATACCTTCTCTCTTACACCTTTTCTCAAACACTATGTCTACATCCTCTACCATCGACTCTGCAAACTCTGCAAACCCATCTTCCCTTCCCATCCCTCTTCCACATATCCATCATCTAATCACCATCAAACTCACAAGAGAAAATTATCTCTTATGGAAAGCTCAAATCGTACCTTATTTAAGAGGCCAACACTTGTATGGCTTCCTTGATGGATCCTGACCTGCTCCATCTTCAACCGTGGCTGCCACTCCGGATCTGCTCAAATCTGATCTTTAAACATGGCAAACCCAAGATCAAATGATCTTGAGTGCTCTAATCTCTTCCCTCTCCGAAACAGTAATGGCCCATGTTGTCAATTGCCGCACATCTTGTGATGTTTGGCTCTGCCTTGAGAAGATGTTTACTTCTCAATCCCGTGCACGTCAGATGCAACTTCACCATTAGATTGCTACCTTAAAAAAGGGTGATTCCTCTATAGTAAACTACTTCCACAAATTCACCACTTTGGCTGACACTTTGGCTGCCATTGAACATCCCCTTTCTGATTATCAACTTGTCTCCTTCTTCATGAGTGGTCTTGGATCTGAATATGACCCCATGGTTGCTTCCATTCAAACCCACTCCCGTCCCTACAACCTTGATGATCTTTATGGTTTATTTCTCTCCCATGAGCTTTGGATTGCTCAAAATCAACCCACTGTGGATCTCTCACATGCCTCGGCTAATTATGCCACCAACTCCTTTTCTCATCGTAGCAATAACAATGGTGGCAGGGGTGGTGGTCGTAATAACTATGGTTCAGGCCGTGGTTCCTTCTGCAACTCTCAACGAAATCCTCGTGGTCGTGGGCGTGGTAGGAATACCTCAAATCGACCCGTTTGCCAAGTTTGTCACAAACCGGGTCATGCCGCTTTGACTTGTTACCATAGGTTTGATAATTCCTATACTGCTGAAGCCTCACAGAACATGCACGCCTTATATGCAAGTCCTCATGCAGCTTCTGATCTCAATTGGTATTCTGACTCCGGTGCTACTCATCACCTCACCAATGATCTCGCCAACCTCAATGTCCGTGCAGAAGAATACACTGGCTCTGAGAGTATTCGTGTTGGTAATGGTAAATCTCTACTGGTTACACATATTAGGACAACCCAATTCTCTACACCCAACTCCACTTTTTTATTGAATGATGTTTTTCATGTCCCTCAAATTTCTAAAAACCTGATTTCTGTCCATAAATTTACCAATGATACGAACACTTTCATGGAATTTCATCCCTCTCTCTTTAATGTGAAGGATCTGGACTCGAGGAAGCTTCTGGCACAAGGGGTGAGTAAAGATGGGTTGTATTCGTTTCCTGCCTCCTCCAATAAAAATTCACCTCGCTTTGCTTTTCTTGGTGAACGTGCATCTCTTCAGCATTGGCATTCCAGATTAGGTCATCCCGCTTTTCGTTTAGTTTCTCATATTATTTCTAGATTTGGTCTTCCTGTATTTAAAAATAAATCTAAACTATCTTTTTCAGCATGTCTTAGTTCGAAAAGCAAACAACTTCCTTTTTCACTCTCAAATTCAGAAATAAATTCTCCATTGGCTTTGATTTATAGTGATGTGTAGGGCCCATCGCCCATTGTTTCTTGCAATGGTTTTCGTTATTTTATTTCCTTTTTAGATGCTTATAGCCGTTACACATGGCTTTTTCCCATGCAACACAAGAATGATGCTCTTCCAATTTTCATTAAATTTCAAAAGTACGCTGAATGATTTTTTAATTGCAAAATTAAATCAATTCAGTCTGATTGGGGTGGTGAATACCGCTCCCATAAATACTTTGACACTTGTGGCATTCTTCATCGTGTTTCTTGTCCCCACACTCACCAACAAAATGGTGCCATAGAACGCAAACATCGTCATCTTGTTGAAACTGGGCTTGCATTATTATCTCATGCCAGTGTTCCTCTCCGTTTTTGGGAAGATGCTTTTCAAACTGCATGTTATCTCATAAATCGTCTTCCCACTCCACTCATTAAAAATCTCTCTCCTTTTGAAAAATTATTTCACACTGACCCTAAATATTCTTTTCTCAAAACTTTTAGTTGTGCCTGCTGGCCAAATCTTCGTCCCTATAATTCAAATAAACTCCAACCTCGATCCACTTCATGTGTTTTTCTAGGTTACAGTTCTCTCCATAAAGGGTACAAATGCTTTCACATTCCTTCTAGTCGTATGTATATTTCTCGTGATGTTATTTTTCTTGAGTCCCAATTTCCATTTAAAAACTCCACTGTCCCTCATACTGAAAGTCTTTCTATTCTTGGATCTCCCCTTGGATTGCAACCCATTTTTATGCAGCCCAACATCAGAAGTGTACTTGCGGCCCACTCTTAGTGCTCCACTTATACCCATTTCCCCTTTAGAACCCGTACATACCCACTTGGCCTCCACTCTACCTCAACAACCACTCCAAGCCCATGCACATGAGACCCCACTAAACTCCCCTATCACGGCCCACAACACAAACCCACCCAGCTCTCCTGTCACGGCCCACAACTCAAATCCCTTACCCTCATCCTTATCTCCTTCTTCCTCAGAAACTGCCGCCCCTTTGCTCCCTGCAAACCGTTCCTCTCCCTCATCCCCTACACACAATCAACCCCAAAATCCTACCCATCCCATGACCACCCGATCCAAAAACCACATCACCCAACCCAAAAACTTCACCGACGGCACTATACGCTACCCCATCCCCAAAGCCCTCCTTGCCGAAGCCCAACCTAATCCCAACACGGTTGAACCAACATGCTTTACCATTGCCAACAAGAATCCTCACTGGAGGCATCTATGAACCTCGAGTTTGATGCCCTTATGAAGAACGGCACCTGGGTTCTCACTTCTCAAAGCCCGAGTCAAAACTTGATCAGCTGTAAATGGGTATATCGAATCAAACGGCATGCCGACGGGTCCATCGAGCGCTACAAGGCTCGCTTAGTGGCTAAAGGTTTCCACCAACAACCGGGTATTGACTATGGTGAAACATTCAGTCCGGTAATCAAACCCACCACGGTACGTACTGTCCTCTCTATTGCTCTCTCTGCGGGTTGGTCAATTAGACAAATTGATATTCAGAATGCATTTTTACATGGTAACTTGTCTGAGGAAGTTTTCATGCATCAACCACCTGGGTACAGTCATCCTTCATTTCCAAACCATGTCTGCAAATTGAAAAAGGCTCTTTATGGCCTCAAGCAAGCCCCACGGGCTTGGTTTTCTCGGTTGAGCACTCGTCTAGTTGAATTGGGATTCCATGGCTCATTATCTGATACTTCCTTATTTATTTACAAATCCAGCATATACACCATGTTTATTTTGACATATGTTGATGACATAATAATCACTAGCTCCAGTTCCTCTGCTATTGATAATTTGTTGTCATCTCTACAAACTGACATTGCTGTAAAAGATTTGGGTTCATTGCATTACTTTCTGGGTATCGAAGTAATTCGAAACACTGTTGGAATTCTCCTGTCTCAAAAACGGTACATCTTGGATCTTCTCAAGCGCACACATATGCTCGAGGCCAAACCCGTAAGCTCTCCCATGGCATCCTTTACAAGCTTATCTGCTCATGAAGGTGAACCTTTTCCCGATCAGACTCTCTTTCATAGTACTATTGGTGCACTCCAGTATTTGTCTCTTACACGTCCTGACATTGCTTTCACTGTCAACAAGCTCTCATAGTTCATGCACAAGCCTACTCTTCTCCATTGGCAGTCAGTAAAACATCTCTTGCGTTATCTCAAGCATGCCCTCACCTATGGCCTTCAAATATTCAAATCCTCCTGCTTAGACCTTCAAGCATTCTCTGATGCTGACTGGGCTGGCAACAAGGATGATCGATGATCCACTGGCAACTTTTGTGTTTTCTTGGGCAAAAACCTCATCTCATGGAGCTGTAGGAAGTAAGCCACTGTAGCACGCTCTAGTACAGAAGCAGAGTATAAAGCTCTTGCCAATGCTGTTGCTGAAATTAAATGGTTCCTGTCCTTACTACATGAACTTGGCTTATCCCTCCGGTCTCCTCCTCTACTTTGGTGTGACAACATTGGTGCAACCTATTTATCCTCCAATCCAGTTTTTCATGCACGCACCAAACATGTGGAGATTGATTTCCACTTTGTCAGAGACATGGTTGCTGCTCATCAACTTTTAGTTCGCTTTTTCTCCAGTCAGGATCAGTTCGCTGATCTTCTCACCAAGCCTATCTCCTCCTCTCGATTTGCCCTTCTTCAGACCAAGCTCAACATTCTCCCTATACCGTTGAGCTTGAGGGGGAGTGTTAAAGATAAAACTCAAGAACTGACCACACCAACAGATATACATCAAGTCTAGCAGATATACAAGAAGTCTAAACTGTACCTACTAGTTCTAGATAAGCATCCAGCTTACATAAGAGCTGATTGACTTTAAGTGTATCTCTATAATTTGTTGTAACTATCACTGCTTCATTAATATAAATATATGTGAAGACCTTGACCTGACTTAGGCAAGGCAGAGCATTCAATAAACACTGAGCATTAAACACTTTACAGCCTCTATTCGCATGCAACAAAGAATTGTAGAGATTTGACAGATGGTACTAATTTCAATTGGTAATTTCAAAATTTTATTAAAAGGATAGAATTATAGAGAGATATCTGCCGAATAAAAAAAAAAATAACAACTTGAGAACCTAATTAAAAGAGAGAGACCTGGTGATTTTAGGCTGGTACAGAAGAAGAAGAAATCGGGGGATTCAAAGCAAGACAACATAAACAAAACAAATTCCTGTTTGACAAATATTAGCTCATCAACATCCTAAAAGGAGTTGCGATGAAAAAACCCAAAAGAACAATATTGTTAAACAAAGCAGATTAGCCACAAATAATTGCAAATCTATTTAAAGACACAAAGAAAATCGGTGGAGAATAGAGAGAAAAAAAAAAAAAAAAACTCACCGTTTAATTATCGATTTGATTGGGAAATAACTTAAATGCTCTAAAACGACGTCGTTTTGGAGCCACTCTATCTGCAATACTAAATGCTCCTTTTTTTTTAGATAATTTTTTTTAGATAAACGCTTGATTTCTTGTTCCCGTTTAATGTCACGCGAAATATTTTTGGAAAATGATTTTTTAATAAAAAAAATAGTCGTTTAATATAATAAACGAAATATTTTTGGTAGGTTACCAATGAAATCAGTGAACTAACAAATCTAATAGATTGGATTAGATTAACTCCCACTTATTTAGCTATAAAAATAAGTGGAGTATTTTAAGGAGACATTTAAGGGCATATTTAATTAAGTATTTATGAATATATTTCATTTATTAATTGACACATAATAAATAAGTAGTGTGAAGGCTGACATGGACAAATTAATTGTTGTTATTTGGTGTGTTATGTTCATGTCATTCAAAATCAATGTAATATTTTGACACATGTTGAGTCATGAAAACTTCAAACTTAACAAATGGCAAGCATTCGGTAGAATCATCGGCTTTAATATATTATATTATATAGATATAGATTATCCTTTAATGTTTCTTAAAATGAATGGAAAAAACAGCGTAGTGGCTAAAAATGGCTATATTGCTTGCACCATAAAATGACAATTAAGTGCTCATTTATGGATTGTAATGACAAAATAGAAGGAGAGAGAAAAAATGGAGATAAATATGATGTGGCACAATACATGGTATTTATTTTGAGGGTAAAACTTAAGGTACAGTTCTTTAGGTCAAGTACATTAGGTTCTTAGTTGAATTCAAATATATTGAATTTAAATATTCTTGGAAAAGATAACATTGTTTGTGTTTCATTGGTTAATGTAACCATGTGTTTGAATTCAATTGGGGAACCTAATGTACCTAACCTAAGGAACTGTACCTAAGTTTTACCCTTATTTTAAATTAATGTGGCAGTTTTTTTACACATGGCTAACACATGGCTTTAATTTCCAACTAAGATGCCACTTGTTAAGCAAAAGGCATTGCCATATATACCACATGGCAGAGATATAGTAATGTCTTTTGCTTTAATATAAAAAATAAAATATAGATGTATTCATTTTTTGTCTTTCATTCAGTGCATATTTGACTAATTAATTTGGAAGAAGAAGAACAATATTATATTTCGGGTCACCTTTTCTATATATATAACATGGTTTTAAAAACCAGACCGGACCGGCTGGTTCAACCGGTTGAACCGGGGACCGATAATTGGTCCGGTCCGGTTTCCTTAAAAAATCGGAAATTAAGAAAAAGACTATAAAAACAGGTAACCGCCAGTTCAACCGGAAAAGCCTGGAACCGGCCGGTTCAACCGCCGGTTTGACCACTTTTAAAAAAATATTTGTTTTTTGAAAAAAAGAAAAAGTTTTATGTTAGGTTTACAAAAAAAAGCTAACCCAACAATGAACTAAAGAATGCTAGGCTTACACAAAATGTAGCCCAACGTTTAAATGGTAGGCCCACAAAATAAAATAGCCCATATATTTATGTTTTAATTTTTTGTAGGGTGTAGTATTTATAGAGGAGAAAGTATAGCATCTTCTTTAGTTTTTCCAATGTGGGACTTTAAAAAAGTCTTTCTCACCAAACAACAAATCCCACATTGAAAAAGTCAAATTATATTACCAAAGACTTATCAGATAAATAATCAAATTACTCAATGAACAAATTTATCTCACAAAACAACAAATCCCACATTGAAAAAATCAAATAATATTACCAATAACTTATTATATAAATAGTCAAATACTCAATGAACAACACATCTTGGCCGTGAACAACAAATTACTCACTGAACAACAAACCTTCTCTCTAATCACTCTCCCATCAATATATATTTTTCCGGACTTTGCATTTCCCTTATTCCCCTGGCCGTGGAGTTAGAGGTATTAAATAACAAACATGGTCGTGGACACAACAAACCTGCTCTAATGCTCTACGTTATTGTAGGGCTAAAGAACAAAATCTTTTTTATTTATTTATATTTTTTAAGCTTTTTATGTATTTTTGTTTGCTTCTAATTTATAAAAAGAATAAGAAAAAAGAAAAAGAATAAGAAATCACTACAAATAAAATATAAAAAAAACATATAAATTAATATTATTTATTAATATAATTAATTAAATTATTTATGACGTTACCGGTTCGACCACTAATACGGGAATCACCATGGTTTCATCTTATAGAAGAGGCTTACACATGATAACTTTTTGCCAAGTTATGTATAGAATTTTAATAACCAGATTCCATCCTAATGAGTGATTTTGGAGAAAGAATGATTTTTTTTTTTCATCATTATGATAGTTAGAGTTTATTCTTAAATGACACAAAGTGAAAATATATAACTTTTGTTAAACAATCACGTGCATCGCACTGGTTAGCGACTAGTATAAACTAATAGGTGAAGCTTTAGCTTTCTCCCTAATGATGCCACATTAGATTTCCTATTCCCACACCCTTCCCCCTCACCTATATCTCTAATTAATTAATTCTCTCACTCTTACCTTTTAACATTTACCTCTATTTAATTCTCTCACTTTTTATAAGCTTTTCCTCTTCCTCACATCTTCTTCTACCTCACCTTTTCATCTCCCTCACCTCCTCATCTCCCCGATTGATTGCACCCCAATCTTCTAGTTAAACACCTTTATGTGGTTTCCTAAGCTTCATATCTGATTGCCGTTTGTGGGTTTGTTCCTATCATCATGTATTTTTTTTTTTTTGTGTGTGTAGGTAGTATAGGGTGTTATTATGCACGGTTGAGTAGGCGTTTGATAATGCCGAGGAATAGCCAAATGCATTCTTAAAAGAAAGTTATTTGTCTCCCCTATGATTCTCATTTTTATTTTCGTATTATCGATCTTGGTTCTGCAACTCCTAAAGGCTCGTACTGAAGAGTCAAAAGGCAAAGGAAATCTCATTTCACAACAAGCAAGAAAAACGTGAATGAAAAAGCTAGATTGGAACAAGCAATTGAGAGAGAGCCATATGCAGAACACATTGAGAACTATTTTCTGTTAATACTAAAAAAAAGTTTTAATTTATAACTTTTCGGTGTTTAACTCCTAATGGGATTGTTGATTTAATATGTATTTTTTTTCTTCTTATGATTGATTGTGTTTTTCTTTTTCTTTTTTGGATTGAATTGGTTCATGTAAATGCCAATAGATAAGGAGCTCATGAATGTTGATGAAACTTTTGTCCCTTGGTTTTATACTAAAAAGAAGTTTTAGGTTATATTTTTTTAGGTGTCTAACTCCTAATGGATTACAAATTCAACAAATATATTTAAGACACAAATAACATTTGGTTGATATCTAAAAATGAGAAAAAATTATTAAGGCGGACTATTGCTTTTACCATATGAAAAAAAAAAATCCACGCATCACGCGGGTCCATGACTAGTCTAAATTAAAACTCGAAACTGAGAGAAAGTTTTTTGACTCCTCCAAAGCCTGCCACGTCAGATTTACTACTCCCACAAAATCCTAGCTCATACTTCCCTTTATTTAAATCTCTCTCTCTCACACGTTACCTCTATTTATTTCTCTCTCTCCCATGTCTCTTTTTTTTTCTCCTTTCTCTCTCACATGGCTTGATTCTAACCCTCTATCTCCCCAACGATTGTTCCTCTACCTAACTATTCATCTCTCTCCTGCGTACCTCTTGAACTCCCTCACCTGTTTATCTCCTAAATTTGATTGCACCCAATCTCCTATTTAAACCATACCCGCATACAACCTCTATCCTCATCCTTCTGCTTTTTCTTCATAGAGACACAGGGCTACAGAGAGAGCTCAAACTGTCGATCATCGCTCAGTTTGTCTATCCTATCAAGCTGCCTTCGTCAACCACAATCTGCTCCTCCGCCAACACCACCATCACCACTTGGCTTCTCGAAGCCTCTTCAATCTCTCATCCTCATCTCCTTCCAACTTTCCTAACGCCCCCTCTCAGGTACTCTTCAATTTCCTTTTTCGCTGCATTTGCAATCTTTAAATTCCAAAAAATTAACTAAGATCTTGCGGCCTATTAATTCAACTGGATCTAAATTCATTCCCTTTCATTTCCTTTTAATTTTATTCCTGTAGAATTTCTTTTCCTCCCCAGAGTAAAAAAAATTAAGAATTAGTGAAAAGCTTTTTTATTTTTGTTTTGTAATTAAGTTTTGGAGTCTTAGTATTTGGTAGCCAAATGTGTTATACCTAGATACATTTACAACATTAGTGGTGCATCTGTTATATGTCTTTAAGCACTTGACCTCCCCAACCGTCACCCTCCTTATTTCCCCTTCCCTAGCCGCCGCCCCCACTCCTCCATCTCTGATCAACCTCCATACTCTCTTCTGGGGTCATGCAGTCCTCTAGATGGGGTGGCCGGTGGTGGCCCGATCTGGACCGCGTGGCCCGTCCTCCTCGATTTCGCGTCGAGCCCCGTCCATCTCCTCGCCGCGTCAAGCCTCCATCTCCCCCCTTCTTCTTTATTTTGTGTTGCTCTTCCTTTCATCCCCCCGTAGTATCCCGATCTCTCTTTGCGGGATCTTTTCTTGCCTTTTACTTGTGGACCTCTCCAAAACCCTTGTTCTCTCTTTTTGTTGCTTGTGCGGAGGCCTGGGGTGGCTCACTTCTCCGGCTCTCTCCCCCTTTCTTGAAGACAAGATTTGTGACTTCCAATAGATGGCGAGATCTCCATTGGCTGGGGATGTTCAGTTGGCAGTGGGTTTAGGGTCTACTCCCGCTCCGAGCCTTTCTTGTCTACCCTCTAGGTGACTTGAGGGTAGACCTTGCAAAGCTCTTCCTTGTGGAGAGCCTCAACCATACAGTCGTTCAAACATTTGACTTTGCATTCCTCAAGATTCATACTTCCATTCACCCAAGTATACGTGGCATCTGGCAATTTGAGCCCAACAAATTTATTAAACCCAATCTTATCTTTATGCTGGCAGCTCAATTGTGTTGTGCGTACACATCCTTTAGACCACTCATCTAGGTTCCATGTATTTGGTGACTTAGGCTTGAATCCTTCTAAACATTGACAGATTGGAATCTCACCAATGATACAATTTCCATAAACACCACATAAATTATAAGTGTCACATTTGTCTTTTGGTACGGATGAGAACTCGATCCATTTTTTATCGACTTCGACCCATATGAACAGCTGAAGCAAGTACCGGGTTTGGTTCAAAACTAGATATGAAATTACAGATTATCAAGTGGAATATGTAGTATACCTCATCCTTACTCATCCTTACTGGAGACAAAACTGTAGTTGTAAACCTGGTTGGCCTTTTCATAGACACCACTGTGACCATAGCCAAGTACTCCACGGGCCGGTTTCTTCTGAAGTACTTCTCCGTGCCTTTCTTCATGATTACCTGAGGGTAATTATTTTGTTCAAGCCCATAATTTAGTTCTCCAAGAGATGGATCATCTGGACTCTTCCATGCAGATAGGCGCCATTCCAGACCAGTCTTCAGTCCCTGATGCAGTCCCATCCAAGCTTCATCCCTGATAGCAGTGTATCACAAGGATGGTCAAAGCTTCACCACAAATAGTTTTCTGGGTTTTGTTCTTTCTCATCTCTTACTACTAGATTTCCTGAATCTAAAAGTTGTACTATTGGATTCGAGGCCTGTTTTGTTGAATTTGCAGACCAAGCTACAATAGTGCTATTCTGGCTTAGAAGAACAAGACTCCCTAAGCTGTTTACCATCAACACGCCGGACAAGTCATTGATTGGATTAAGTCGATTTGCAACCCAAACAATAGTTTTAACTAGGAGTTTGAACCATATTCCCAAGTAACGATTCTTGGAACAACCAAGATTGAAGAAACCCAGTTCAAACCTTCCATTTTTAGAGACCAATGTCATGTCGTCTCTTAGAGACTGGGATTGAGTAATGTTGTTAGTAGAATACGAGAAATCAGAGAGGAAAACAAGAGAAACAGAACTCATAAACAGAAAAGCAAAAATGTCCATGGCTTTCAGTTCTTAGAGCTCTCAACCAACATGTAAAACTTAGACCCATTATAAGGAGCACTGGTGTAAAGACTTGGACTTGGACTTTGAGGAAAATGTAGAATTTTCTAACAAGAGACTCGTTTGAGTCATGGATAAGGATCCTCTCCTCATTTCATGGTTGAGATTCATTTTAAATAAGTGAAGGGCTACTCATTAAAAGACAATAATTAATGCTAAAAAGATTAGATGGGGCGTTACTTTCTAAACTGTCGTTAGAGAGAGAGACCGAATTAAATCAAAACACCAAGTGAGGATGGAGGCTTCTCTGGCTGGGCTCTTCGACACCAATTCCGTAAAGGGGTGGAGGATATGAGGACAAAGACAGAATGTTAACGGAGTTGAGTGAGATGAAATGGAGAGGATCCTTATCCTTGAGTCAATGCATGCATGAACTTCTAAGCTTGGTAGGTTTCAAATAATATATTCCCCATTTCATTGGAAATGAAATGAATCCATTTTAGGGTAGTATACAGAGTGCTAAGTCAAGCGTATGACTTGTTAGAAAATTCTCCAATTTGTTGTGACCAATAATTTCCGATATGGTTATTTCCTTTTCCAAATGTCGCATTTTTTTGTTGTTTGTCTGACTCCTACCTATATATGCACTAGGATGTGAAATATTGACAAAGGAATGGAAATGTGAGCACTGGATTTGAAATTATATAGTAGAATTAACTTCAATTGATATAGGATAGAATATACAACTTCAATTGATATAGGATAGAATTGAAGTGGGAGCACACTTCGTGGGGCAATCTAATAAATCAGTGAGGGGGGCACAAAATAGACACATAGCCAATTAATATAGGATAGAATATCCAATTTATTTTTTATTTTATTTTTTTTTTTTATAACTTTTTTGGATTTTTCAAAAATATGGTTTCCTTATTTTAAAAGGGCAGTCCACATAAAAGAATGGAAAAAATGGTGTATCATGTAAAAGTTATTTTAAGAAAAGGTAAAGGGAGTTGCTTACATTCTCTCTATCTTTCTTTCTCTGTTGGACACTAAAATTTTGCTGTGTAATATTTAGATATTTTTATTATTATTTTATTATTTTTCCCCATTCTTAAACCACATATCTGTGGATAAGGATCTTGTCCATTTCATTTGAAATAGAGAGTCTCCATTTAAAAGTGTAGATTAATATTACAGATCTAACGGTGTACAAAATGCAACATCATTTAAAATTTTAAATGACGTGATAGTATGTACACTGTTGAATCCATAAGATAAAATCTCAACCATGAAATGGACAAATGGAGAGGTTTCCAAATGGAGAGGATCATATGGCCTTCTGCTCCAACTTCAATTCATTTTGGTCAAACTTTCAATCAGGGCTATTCAAAACTAGCTCCACGCATTAAATCACTGATAGCATTGGTCCATAAGTGAAAATAATTTAAGGTCTAGACATTCCAATTGAATTGTCCTAGCTTACTCGAGTGTAGGAATACAGTTTACAGATTATATCGTTGACTAGTTCTATATCAACAATATTGTATCAATTGCATTAGCACCAAAATCTTCGCGAGCCTCTAATAGTGTATTTGTTATTTCATTGATTGAAGGCGATTCTTGCTTACTTGAGAAACCATGTGCTTCATTTGACTTTTTTTCCAAAATAAACCAGGTTTTTTAGGCTGAGGCAATGCACTCTCACTGCCTAACACCACAACCACAGATGACATGCTTGGTCTATCCTCTGGACGTTGTTGCACGCATAAGAGGCTAAGATGGATACAACGGAGCACTTCTGACAATGGGCATGATTTTCCTAAACATTCATCAATCAACTCTAGAGGCTTGTCCTCATTCCAAAGTATCCATGACTAAAAATATCAAAACATAACTTGTCATTCATCTGTCCAATATATCTAGATAAAGAAATCTAACTATTTGAAACTTACACTTCCAATAAGGTTATTGGTGTGGTTTGGATGATAAAACCCTCTACTTCTTTTCCCGCTAATGATCTCCAACAATAAAATCCCAAAGCTAAAGACGTCGGATTTTGTTGAAAATCTTCCATTAAAAGCATATTTTGGTGCCATATAACCATTGTAGAAAATCACTAGTTTTAAGCGAAAAAAGATTAACTAGAGAATTCAGTAGATTGACATGAAGACCATGTGAATAATACTTACTAAGTTCCGACCACTCTATTTGTGTTTCCTTCTAATTGATCTCCTCCAAAAGTTCTAGCCAAGCCAAAATCTGAAATTTTAGGGTTCATCTCATTATCAAGTAAAACATTTCCTGCTTTGAGATCCCTATGTATAATTCTCAATCTGGAATCTTGATGAAGATATTGAAGCCCTCGAGCAATTCCACATATGATGTGGAAGCGCTTGGACCAATCTAACAATCTACTTTTTGTGTGATCTGGTAAGTTTCTATAGTTCAAATTAATTATATATCCCTATATTTAAACCAAGAAATGGATTTTTTTTTTATTTTTTATTTTTATATTCTATGAAATATTGATAATAGAGTTATAGTAGCTCAACAAAATGTATTTGGTTTTAGTATACAAACCGAAAATAAAGAAGTCCAGGCTTTTGTTGGGCATGTATTCATAAACCAGCATATTTTCTTCTCCCTGAAGGCAACAAGCAAGAAGTTTTACAAGATTTCGGTGTTGAAGCTTGGCAATCAATCTTACTTCATTTTTGAACTCATTCAATCCTTGTTTGGAACTCCTTGAAAGCCTCTTGACAGCAATTTCTTGTCCATCTTCTAGAATACCCTAAAATTTGCATTTGTAGAAAGATTGCTAAAATTTGAAACATAAACAAAATAAAACAATGCTCTATCATTTGTCATTGTTTTGGTACAAGACATCACAAATTTACTTGTAAACAGGTCCAAAACCACCTTCACCAAGCTTGTTGTTGATTGCAAAGTTGTTGGTGGCACTAGCTATTGTGGATAGGTCTAAGAAAGGGAGCTCAAGGTCTTCTTCCTATTGTCCTTCAATATTCTGATGACCTATAATTTTATTCCACTTTAATTTTACTGAAATAGTAAAGAAATTTAGGAAAAAAAAAAGAAAAAGAAAAAAAAAAAAGGTTTAAGAATCATTATAAGAGCTGAAACATTCAAAAGAGAGAAACAAAAGTATCAGAGCTGAGACATGAAGGAAACCAACAATATGTTTAGATTGTATACATTTCAGTTGAGCTGAAATAATAACCAAAATCTCAGACTACTAATTTTGTATCATAAAGCATTAATCTTATTCATGTGTTATAAGATTAAAGCTTTATGACATGTATAACTCTGTGCAATTAGTAAATAAAAAATTTCACCACCACCTTGAAATCAGATGGGGATTTACCAGGCAACAAATTGCCTAAAGTTTGCTTGATCTGATGACACTGTTCAATTTGTGAAATTCTTTTGCAAAGCATTAACATGATTGAAATAGCAATCCTTGCTCAAAATATTGTATTATCAAATGGGAACAAGTTGATTCTGCTTATATTACTAATAGATTCCAATTAAAACGAAAAGCTTTCTAAGTAATTCCATAAGACAACAATACTATATGTTTGAAATGGTTGTCAAAGTGGTGTTGTTTTACCTTTTAAGTTTGTACTGCTTCTGCATATGTAAAAGCCAATTAAGAGCATTCCAAAACCGACAGCAAGGGCAGCAGTAGGAACTACCACTGCTATCTTAGTCTTACCACCTTTTTTTGGCTCTACATGGTTCACATTGACACAGCAAAGAAAATATAGTTAAACCACACAGCCAAAAGACGTTGAAAAGCAAGGGAAGCATTGCAGTTTCTAATGAAACAAAATAAATCAGAATACAGAGTATAATGGAAACACACCTATCTCAGAAGATGACATTCTGATATATAGCTCCTGCCCGTTAGCATTATTCTGTCTAATATCAATTAGATCCCCATACCAGATGACGCAGCCACTTCCTTCATCTATCTAAGTTTGAATAAGCCATACAGGAACAGTTGTTCAAACATTTGACTCTGCATTCCTCAAGATTCATACTTCCGTCGACCCAAGAATTCGTGGTATCTGGCAATTTGAGTCCAACAAATTTAGCAAACTCAATTTTATCCTGGCAGCTCAATTGTGTTGTGCGTACACATCCCATAGACCAATCCAATTGGTTCCATGTATCTGGAGACTTAGGCTTGAATCCTTCTAAACATTGACAGAGAGGAGACTCACTAATGATACAATTTCCATAAAAACTACATATATTATAAGTGTCACAATAGTCTTTGGATAAGATGTAAACATGCTCCATTTTTTTTTTACTTCATCCCATATGTACTGTTCAAGCATGTAGCTGGTTTTGTTCAAAATTAGTATTGAGGTTTGAAAATTTTCTGTCGTTTGGAACATGTAGTATACCTTATCCTTATTGGAGAAAAAATTGTACCATATGTCTGGTACACCATTGTGACCATAGCCGTCCCATGGGTCAGTTCTGAAGAACATCTCCGAGCCTTTCTTCATGACTAGCTCGTTGTATTTATGATGTTCAATCCCATAAGTTAGTTCTCCAGGAGATGGATCATCTGGACTCTTCCATGCAGATAGGTGCTATTCCAGACCAGTGCTTAAGTCCTATCCAAGCTTTATCCCTGGTAGCAATGTATCACAAGGATAATCAAAGCTTTGCCACAAATAGTTTTCTGGGTTTTCCTCTTTCTAATCTCTTACCACTAGATTTCCTGAATCTAAAAGCCTGTAGTATTGGATTCGAGACATGTTTTGTTGAATTGGTAGACCAAGCAATAGTGCTATTCAAGTTGAGAAGAACAAGACTACCTGAGCTGTCTACCATCAACATGCCAGACATGTCTTTGATTGGGTTGCTCCGATTTGCTACCCAAACAACCTTTGTGACTGGGTTTTGGTTGTACCAAATTCCCTAGTAGCGGTTAGTAAAATTACCTGGACTGAAGAACCCCAGGACAAAGCTTTCATTTTTAGATACCAAGGTCATGCCTTCAATGAGGAACTGGAATTGAGTAATGCTGTCAACAGCATCCGAGAATCCAGAGAGGAAAACAAGAGAACAATAACTTATCAACACAAAAGCAAAAATGTCCATGTTTTTTTTTTGGTTGTTGTTGTTGTTGTTGTTGTGCTAAAACGCATTTCAAGTCAACCTTTGTCTTTCTGTTCTTAGTCCACATGTTAATGCTACACCCATTATAAAGAGCATCATATATAGTAAAGGCTAAAACTTAGAAGGCCATTGAGTTTTTAAATGTCACATATGTCCTATCTATATAAATTAAAGTAGAAACGTTGCCATCTTTCTGCCACGTAGCATTTAAGGTAACGTCTTCTGTTTGCCATGCATCAGTTTATTAAAAAAAAAAAAATTACGTCATATAAATTAAATACCCACTACCCCATAATAAAAATAACACAATTAATAAATTAAATACCCACTATCTCATAATAAAAACTACACCATTAATAAATTAAATACCCACTACCCAATTATATGCTTATATGCCAATTAGAGCCAAATATGTTAAACACAATATATGTTATTTTAAATATGCATTTAAATTACAACTTGGACATTCGTCCCAATGGTCGTTTCTCTCTTAAAATAGTCTCACCCTTCTGTGAGGGTGAGGGCGTGGGTTCAATCCCTATGTAACTTTATTTTTTTTTTTTTTTTTAGGGCAGAGGGAATAACATCTTAACATTTTTTTTTTGTTGTGTGTGTGTGTGTTAAATTTTCATAAGATACGAGTTAGACTTAAGATGACATTATCATTTTTATCTCTCTGGACTAATTTGTTATATGAAGGACTTCTAAAGGTCACAAATATTATTTATGTGATTATTAATAAGTGATAAATTGCCAAAAAAAAGATGAAAAGAGAAACAAAAGAAAGTAAAAAAAGGTAAAGATGGGATAAATATGTGACAAATTATATTATTTATTTGTACTATCAAAGTGTTGTAAGTTAAACAAAAATGAGAAACCTCTAAACATTTAGAATCCTTATATGAAACAATTGAGATTCACCAAAGTGATTAAAATTCATAAACGATGTGAAGTGAGTTTTTTTTTTTTTGCTAAGTCAATACAACCTCGGGATATAAACCCCCATTGACTTTATGTTCAGTATCCCCATTTGATGAAATATAATAAAAATCAGTATAATACATTTGAGGTGATATAATAAAAATGACCACTTTTATTTTTAAGTGCAAAGAAAAATTATTTATATTTTCTATTTTACACTCTTTTTTTTTTTTTTTTTTTTTTTCACTAGTTATTATTTTTTCCTTCTTCTTAGTTTAGTTGCTTTGTTAGAAACATATTTATAGAAAAACAATGAAAAGAGCTGCACATTGCGCGAATTATAGTCTAATTTATACTATAATGTAAAACCGAAACTTTTTTTACTTTTAATTGACTTCATGAAATTTTGACACATCAGCTTTTGAGCTCTCACAATTTTCTACTTAAATACTCTATTGTTAATTAATTTTTTAGTTCTTTATTTGGAAAAAAAGAAGCAGATGAAACACCTCCCCGATCCTCGACTAGAATTCAATAGAAACAACGTAGTGACCTTCACTCTCTCAACTAAAGCAATAGACACCACAACCACCTTCTACTCTCTCATTTTCAAATCCTCTTTCTACCTCTTCGAACTCCCTTTTCTTTCTCGGTCCCTAGGTCCATAATTGCTTCATAATCCAAAACCCATTGTCTCCAATCTTACCCTTTTGCCTAGAGCCACCAATACAATCACAAGACCACCGCCGTCGTATCAAGCAACCCTAGTCGCCGATGATTCGAGCTCCAAGCCTTTACCTATTTAGGGCAATTGCCCATCAATAGGCTGTCACAATTATTTGGGGAATTTCTCTTCCTAAGAAGCATGTTTGGGTTGCTTTGATTTCACCTTCTAATTCTAATTCAGAGTAAGTTTAAATTCTACAGCATTCTGTATTTGTTCTTTTGGTATTATGAATTTATGATTATTAATAATTGTTGAATGTCATATGTTTGACGAAATTCCTTTTAGACGTGATATGAAATTCTGGGTTTATGCATTTTAGGAAGTTAAGGACATATACTTCATTACTTTGTGGCTTTCTAAGTTGTAGTATTGAATATCAAACACTATAAATATCCTTGATAATTTCTGCATAGAAGATACTAATTTAATAGCTTTTCCTTTGTGTTAAATTTTACAGTACTATAATTTCTGCATAGCAGCTAATTTACTAGATGGGGATGAGAGATTATGAAAGGTTAAAAAGTTATAGTCACCAAGATAAATTCTACAGGCTTTTTCACTGGAAGTGATTTTTTTGAAAGGATGTTAAGAATCTAATTTGACAGTTAAATACTCGATGGTTTAATTTGTCAATTAATCTAAGTTCAATTCAAGCTCTTTTGTAGGAAATATTCAGCTATGTGGGTATAGCTCTTCAACCCCATGTCTTTCTTTCGGTTCTCCTTCACCTCAAAACCTTCTAGCTCCATCACAAGAGACTACAAAACATCAGTACCACCACCACAAATTAAGCACCAAGGGCATAATTCTCATAGCAGCTGGTAGTTCCATATGCAAAATCAAGTTTTTATGACCCTCTTTGGCCTTCTCTAAAAGTTTATTATCAAAAGAAACATTTATGTTGTATGAAATTTTTAATGAACTTTATACCACATGTAAGTTATAATATTGCCTAAAGAAAGATGCTCCTGTGTAGGAGATTGCAACTTTTAATTGACAAATTGAAAAAGTCAAAAGATAAATCAAATTCTGTAGCCAGTGTAGAAGAGTTGAATGATGATAATTAAATTGAGGAACTAAGAGGTTCATTTTGTATCATAAGGAGCAGTGACATCCATGTCATTATAGAGAATGACAGTCTCTTTCATAACTTGAAATCTTCCCTTCCATTTTATTTTCTAGCCTTAGGTTCCAAAGTTCGTATTGGTAGAGAGTTTCAACCTATTAACTCATTAGCTATTGTAGTTGTAGATTATAACTTTTGTATATATGATTGACTATCAAATCCTTATAAGGTTTATCTTTGCTGCCAATTAGAACTAATGATTTTTTTGCATAACCATGGGAGCCTAACTATGGAGGGGAGTTACATTCACATGGAGACCACAAATAAAGACTGATCTAACAAGTGAACAAGACATTGGGGCTCTTTCTCATCTGGGATTCTCCATCTAATATCCAATACCAATTCATGTTCAAAAGTTTATCTTATATATGTAAAAGAAGGAAATCCACCTATAGTAGTTTGAGATTTTGCTATGTGGTACACTCTTTGTAGTTTATTTCTTTCCACTCTTCTCCCATTGTGCCATGTAGGATCCTACTGTTAACTCTTTTTTTTGTAAATTATTGTTTGAACCTTAGAGTTTTGGGTTTGTTTCATTTAAACCTTTCATTTATGGTGTTAATATATATATATATATATGAGAAGGTTTAAATGAAACGTTTTTAGAAATTTTGAGATTTAAATGTTACATACCCAAAACTCTAAGGTTTAAAAAGTAATTTACCTTATTTTTTTTTGTTCAATTGGTCTTCTTCGTTTAGTCAATAATGTATGATGAGTGAATTTTGAGAAAATTATGTTTTGTGCAATAATAAATGATAGTACCATTGATATTTTTTATAAATCCCGTGCATTGCACGGGTTTGCAACTAGTTTAATTAAAAATAAGATAGTATTGGATGATTCAATTGGAAACAATCATCTCCCACCAATTTTGTTATTGAAACGAAGAAGAAACGTGGCCCACACATTTAAATGGGAGCCAGATTTTTGTCTTTTTTTTTTTTAAATTTAATTTTTGCTTCTGCGTAAATGGGAATTAGGCTGGTATTGTTTGACTCGGTAAGCAATTTGATCCACGCTTATAGACAACGGAGAGACTTGTGAGGTGAAGAAGTGTTAGAAAAATGGGTTTTTCATGATTATCTTTGAGCCAAAATAAAAGTGAGAGTCACAAGTCCTTAGAAAGAAGCAAGTCCAAGTTGGGCCGTATTCTGCTCCGTGAGTAGAATAACGTGGGCTTGGGCTTCTACATATTTAGTTGTCAACTTTTGCTCATGTTTCAAAATGGGGCACCCAACCCAAAGTGGGCTTGAGTTTCTAACATTATGTTGGTTATTGGTTTTGGTCCCAAGGGGCATCCCACTTTTGTAAGAGGAAGGATCTACCCAATTGGGCTTCTACCACACACACGTGTGGGCGCACCTAGCCTACGCTTGTTTTTAATAATTTTTTATCCTAGAATAATTATTGTTCACTATGTAATTTTTTAGAATAGTATTTTGCATTGCACCTATTATTAACTTGTGCGTGTATAGGCTACAGGGTGTCCCCCATTTCATTCCAGTTACTTTTTTAAAGAGAGAAACAAGGTTATGTTAATAGGGCACACACATTGTTGTGCTTCTTTTGTGTGGACTAGATTATTGCATCTTATGAGGTAGACAATTCAAAAGTCTCAAAGCATCACTGTCAAGAATGAAATTTATCTTTAGGACATAGTGTTAAACATTAGCATTGATCAAATTTGAGTTTTTCATTCTGTCTTCTATTGCTTTATGAGTTTTGTTTATTCACATCAAAACTTTTTTATTCTGTTTGTTGCTTTGTTTACAGAATCACTGACACTTTTTTTTTTCTTTTTTGTGAAGAATCCATTAAGCGTATAAGTTTCAAAATTCAAATAAGACTGATATCACATACTTGGGGAATACAACTGTCTCTAACTTACAAAATGTAAAAATGAAAATATCAATAATAGGATATGGAATATAATGCAATTGATATGACGTTTGGCTATCGAGCCTCTAGTAGCGAAACCGTAATTTCATTGGTTGAGGAAGATTGATTCTTGCCCAATAAAGATGATTTTTTCCCTACAAAGAAACCAGGCTCTTTGGGTTCCGGTAATGAATTCTCACTGTGCAACATCGTAACCACATATGACATGTTAGGCCGATCCTCAGGATGTTGTTGCAAACATAAGAAACTAATGTGAAGGCAACGTACAGCCTCTGATAGGATGCAAGAGTCATCTAAACAAGTATCAATCAGTTCTAAAGGCCTGCCTTCTTTCCATAATTTCCATGCCTAAAACATTTCAAAATTTCCTATCATCATTTGTATCATTATATCTATAATAACATAGAAAGTAAATTAACTCTTTTGAGAACTCACATGTCCAACAAGGTTTAGACTATGGTCTGGATGGAAAGACCCTCTATTTTTCTTTCCACCTAATATCTCCAACAACAATATTCCAAAGCTAAATACATCAGATTTGACTGAAAATAGGCCATCAATGGCGTATTCGGGTGCCATATAACCACTGCAGAACATCATTAAGAATGAAACTCTTTGATTAGAAAAAAAAAATGTTGATAATTGAACATGTTAAGAATACTTACTAAGTTCCAACCACTCTGTTTGTATTTCCTTCAGTCTGATCTCCACCGCAGATTCTAGCCATGCCGAAGTCAGATATTTTTGGGCTCATCTTACTATCAAGTAAAACATTACTTGCTTTGAGATCTCTATGTATAATCCTCAATCTAGAATCTTCATGAAGATAGAGAAGCCCTCGAGCAATCCCATAGATAATGTTGAAGCGCATAGACCAACCTAAAGCTTTAGCTCTCATTTGATCTGGCAAGTTTCTCATTATGTTACTTATCTAAAATTATTTTTTCTCAATTATGTTAATACTAAGTCCAACTTGAACAGTGAAACAAGAAATTTGAATTTTCTTTTAAAAGCAATGACAAATAATAATAAGTTTGGAAAAATTATTAGTTTTAGAGAAGTTCAAACCAAAAATGAAGGAGTCCAAGCTTCCGTTGGGCATGTATTCATAGATTAGCATGTTCTCCTCTCCTTCAATGCAACAACCCAAAAGCCTAACAAGATTTCGGTGCTGCAATTTGGCAATCAGCATAACTTCATTTTTAAACTCACTTAATCCTTGTCCAGAACCCTGTGAAAGCCTTTTCACAGCGATTTCTTGTCCATCTGTTAGTGTACCCTGGAAGTTCACATTTTTAAATAGATTATTTTGACCTTGAATATGATGAGATTTTTTTTCTATGATCTTTATAAAAGTGTGTTAGAGTTACCTTGTATACGGGTCCAAAGCCACCTTCACCGAGCTTGTTGTTGCTCGAAAAGTTGTTAGTGGCAGCAACTATGGTAGCTAGGTTGAATAATGGGAGCTCCTGGTCTTCTCTTTGGCCTTCAATGTTCTGATCTATCATCACATTGTTCTCCAATTTCTCTAATAAGAGCAAGATGTGCTTCATATTATACATAAGAAACTAGAACATGGCAAAATAAAATCTTTAATTTTCATATAATTTGTTTATTGTAGCATCAAACTTATTTCCTTTGCAATTATGTTTTACTTCGAAATCGTATAAATGTATAGTGACTTAGCCTCAAATATGCTTGTTTTAAATTCTGCACTTAGTCATAGTTAATGTAGCAAAAGTAATTTAACCTCAAAAGACTTAATTTCACGTCCCACGTTTATCATGATCGTCAAATTTATGATATATGATTACGCCTGTGCTAATATGAATAAATACACTTGCTGCAAGTGCTACAAGGTTGCACAAAACCCTGTTCTATTGACATTGTTTGACTTGCGTAATCCTTTCAAAAAGCTTATACAATTTTTCTTTCTTTCCATGATTTTTTATCAAGATCAAATGAGTAGCTTTCCTTGTTCATCAATTATCATCTTATTAGCTGCTATGTACAAGTTCAATTAAACAATCATGCAATATCTTTTCCAATGTTGGTCAGAGAAAGTAATATTACCTCTACTGTTTGTTCGTTTGCAAATGCAGTAAGGCAATCAAGAGCACCCCAAAAACCACAGCAATGGCAAATGCAACTAATACTATCACTATTACGTTCCTCTTTTGGTTGTCTTTCACCTCTTCATGGTTGACTCGGCAATAAAAAAGCAAAAATATTTTAGTTGCAGAAGACTTTAATGCAATAAAACAGATGGAAAGAAAAATTTAGCTTTCATGATAGATCAAAATATAAAGAATGAAGTTAGGGATACTACAAATTTTACTACATAAACTTTACAATCGATGTATAACCAATCACAAAAAAATAATTCATACATTCATTTATGTTGTTGAAATTTATCATGTAAATCTTATGTAGTAAATTTTGTAGTAGATTTAGTATTTTCTAAATACGAATTCAGGAGCGATAAAGACTATAGGCACATACCTAGGTCCAAAGTATGCATTCGAATATATATATCCTGTCCATTAGCATCGTACCCGTTTGAAATCTGTCTAATATCAATTAGATCCCCATACCAGATGGCGCAGCCACTTCCTTCACCTCTGATATCTGAGTTTGAATAAGCCATACAGTTACAGTCATTCAAACATTTGACTTTGCATTCCTCAAGATTCATACTTCTGTTCAGCCAAGAATTCGTGGTATCTGGCAATTTGAGACCAACTAATTTTTTAAACCCAATTTTATCTTTATCCTGGCAGCTCAATTGTGTTCTGCGTACACATCCCTTAGACCACTCATCTGGATTCCATGTTTCTGATGACTTAGGCTTGAATCCTTCTAAACATTGACAGAAAGGAGACTCACTAATGATACAATTTCCATAAACTCCACATAAATTATACTCGTCACATTTGTCTTTTGGATAAGATGTATACAAGTTCCGTTTGTTATCTGCTTCGCCCACCGCTCAATTAAGTTGACGGTTTGGTTCAAAACTATATATGAGATTACAGACTCATTTATCATGTGGAATATGTAATATACCTCATCCTTATTGGAGACAAAACTGTAGTTAAAAATCATGTTGGCCTTTAACTCTGGTATACCACTACAACCATGGCCATTCCATGAACTACTTCTGAAGTACTTCTCCGAGCCTTTCTTCATAACTATCCCAGGGTAATTATTGAGTTCGATTCCAAATGTTAGTTCTCCAGGAGATGGATCTTCTGGACTCTTCCATGCAGATAGGCACCATTCCTGACCAGTCCTTAAGTCCTATCCAAGCTTCATCCCTGGTAGCAGTGTATCACAAGGATAGTCAAAGCTTTGCCACAAATAGTTTTTTGGGTTTTGCTCTTTCTCATCTCTTACTACTAGATTTCCAGAATCTAAAAGCTGTACTATTGTATTCGAGGCCTGTTTTGTTGAATTTGAAGACCAAACTGCAGTACTGCTATTCTGGCTGAGAAGAACAAGACTCCCTGAGCTGTTTACCATCAACACGCCGGACGAGTCATTGATTGATTTGAGTCGATTTGCAACCCAAACAACAGTTTTAATTGGGATATTTTTGAACCATATTCCCAAGTAACGATTCTTGGAACTACCAGGATTGAAGAAACCCAGTTCAAAGCTTCCATCTTTAGAGACCAAGGTCATGTTGTCTCTCAGGGACTGGGATTGAGTAATGCTGTCAGCAGCATTTGAGAAATCAGAGAGGAAAACAAGAGAACAGGAACTGATCATTAACAGAAAAGCAAAAATGTCCATGGCTTTCTGTTCTTAGACCTCTTAGCCAACATGTTAAACTTAGACCCATTATATGGAGCACTAGTATAAAGACTTGGACTTAGAGGAAAGTGTAGAATTTCTAACAAGAGACTCACTTGAGTCAATACATGACCCTCTAGGAATTGGTAGGTTTGGAATAATATATTCTCCATTTCATTGAAAATGAAAAGAATCCATTTCAATGCAGTATACAAAGTGTCACGTCAAGTGTAGAAAATTCTAAATTTTGTTGTGAACAATAATTTCCAGTATGGTTATTTCCTTTTCAAGATGTCACATTTTCTGTTGTTTGTCTTGGTCGTTGGTATTGACTATATATGCACTTGGATGTGAAATGTCAACAAAAGAATGGAAATGTGAGCACTAGATTAGAAATTATATATCAGGATTAACAAAAATATTCTGAATTTTCTTATTGAAACGGAAAAAGAAATGTGCCTTGGCATACGTCAGGCTGGTAGGAACTTTCTAGTTCTAAACCTCTTGAAGACAGAACCTTATAGCAGAGCTTTTATGAGGACAAAGATCCCTATTGACACAGCTAGTGATTTCTATGCCAGTGTTCAGTGACAAATATTCCTCAACTTTGACCCATGGGCTGATAATTTCCACATTTCAAGCAAGTTCAAGGATTTTTCCTGAACCAGCCCAAACGTGGTGAAAATGTTTCAGATTGTGTTTCCTACTCATATAAACTACAAATTTGGACCATTACCAATGACATTTGGATCAGATAAAAATTATAAGAATGCTATATTTTGTGAGTTTTTGTACCCCATTACCATTGACATAGGCAAATTAAATGGAGACTAACCAGAAGCACATACATAATTTGACCAAGATGAAATAAAAAAAGAGACAGATACATTTCTTGAACCATTTCAATGCAGTATACAAAGTGTCATGTCAAGTGTAGAAAATTCTAAATTTTGTTGTGAACAATAATTTCCAGTATGGTTATTTCCTTTTCAAGATGTCGCATTTTCTGTTGTTTGTCTTGGTCGTTGGTGCTGACTATATATGCTCTTGGATGTGAAATGTGAATGGAAATGTGAGCACTAGATTAGAAATTATATATCAGGATTAACAAAAATATTCTGAATTTTCTTATTGAAACGGAAAAAAAAAAATGTGCCTTGGCATACATCAGGCTGGTAGGAACTTTCTAGTTCTAAACCTCTTGAAGAGAGAACCGTATAGCAGAGCTTTTATGAGGACAAAGATCCCTATTGACACAGCTAGTGATTTCTATGCCTGTGTTCAGTGACAAATATTCCTCAACTTTGACCCATGGGCTGATAATTTCCACATTTCAAGCAAGTTCAAGGATTTTTCTTGAACCAGCCCAAACGTGGTGAAAATGTTTCAGATTGTGTTTCCTACTCATATAAACTACAAATTTGGACCATTACCAATGACATTTGGATCAGATAAAAATTATAAGAATGCTATATTTTGTGAGTTTTTGTACCCCATGTTCTTGTAGACTCTACACAATAATGAGATTTGCAATTTGCAAAATTACACACACTTAGTATTGCAACATAGGTATATATATAGGTGTAGGGACACCGCAATACTGAATTCACTTTTGTTTTTTAGTCTTTTTAGGTTTCTAATTGGTTGAAAATTACCAAGTTGTCCAATTTTAATAAATTGAAATGTAATTTTATTAAGAATTACAGAACTTGACCTAGTGGAAACAACCCAGACGGTTGCACAAAATCCATTGGATTTTATTTGTTTTTTCAGTTCAATAACATAAGTGGTCTAATCAAACTCCCGAACCACCTTGGGTACCGGTTCAAGAGGTTATCGATCTGATTTGTGTTTAATAACTATGCTCACGAGTTGAAATTTCAATATTTCAAGCATTGAACAAATTTTTTTTTTTTTAATGCATGAGTACCCTTTATCTTTTGAATGATAAAAAGAATATTACAAATTTTATTACATCTGCTTAACAAATTGATGTGTTAATTTTTAAATATAATATTAAAATATAATTGAGAAATATAGTTATTATATGGCTAAATTACACTACCCCTCCCTTGAGGTATCACCGAATGACAATTAATCCCAAACTTGAGCCGAAATGACAGTCCCCCCTTCAGGTTTGATATAAAACTATCATGGGTCTTTTCGTTACTAATCTTAACGGAATATTCCGATTTTAAAATATTCTGTGTGAGAGGGAGTTTTTTAAACTGTCAAGGGTTGGTGGTGTGATATTGGGATGAGTTTCTCTACTATTTTGATTTTTTTTTATTGTTTGGAAATTGTAGAATTGTGGAAAATTGGAGAGAATTATAGAGAAAATTGTTGATTTTAGTAGAGAAATGGAAATTGATACTAGGAATATATCTTTTTTGTACAAAAAATTATAAAAAATAAATTTTTTTTAGCTTATGCATATATCTCATTTTTTGTTCGTGTTTGGGTTATTAATTAACAAAAAATATTAATTGGTTAACCTTCTAATAGTAAAATTATTATTTAATAGAAAAAATACATTCTCAGTTTTTAGTAAAAATTTCAACATAACATCAAACACAATTTAAAAAAAAAAAAATAATAAATAAAAAATATATATATATATATATATTTTGATAATGCCATAATATATTCTACTAAAATTTATTCCGTCCAAATATATTTTTGAGTGTGAATTACCAAAAACAGCTGGACCACTCCTACCAATTGCACCATTTTTTCCAAGTTTGCAACCTTCCAAGAGACTAGACCGAGTCTAAATGCTATGGTTTGAATTTTTTTACATTTTAGTCAACAAGGGCCCATGTTTGGACTAAATGGCATAATTTTTGTGGTTCTCCGAAAGCAAAACCTTATTAATTTTGTCAGATACAGAAATAGCAGAAAAGATTTTGACTTAAATAACGTCTGATATATTTCCAGCGTGACAGTTGGAAGAAACAGCGGAAAAGACTTTGACGTAAATAACGTCTGATATTTCCTGCATGACAGTTGGTTTTTGGTGTAGGCTCATGATGATTGCTTTTTATCCAAAAGCAAAACCTCATTAATTTTGTCAGAAATAGCGGAAAAGACTTTGACGTAAATAACGTAAGAAATATTTCCAGAGTGATAGTTGGAAGAAACAGCGGAAAAGACTTTGACGTAAATAACATCCGATATATTTTTAGCGTGATAGTTGGTTTTTGGTGTAGGCTCATGATGATTGCTCTTTATTACCAGGCCAAAACACCAATTGGTTTTTGGTTCAGTGTAGGCGAGATTTAAATTCAGGTCCTTTATGTGAGGGCAAAAGATTTTACCAGTTCCACTCAGGAGGGTTTTTAAAAAACATTAATTACATCTACATAGTTATAATTCTAAAAAAAAAAAAAAAAATTCTGATAAATCAGTGTGTATCGACAGAGTGATTATTCAGTAGTCCTGGATTACAAATAAATGTGTAGTCCCCCTCTCATGTAAATGTGAGTTCCACTAATTAAAATCATGATGGGACCCACCATTTGTGAGAGGGGGGACTACATATTTATTTATAGTTCGGGACTACTAAATAATTTTCCATATCGACTAATTAGCCTTCGCAATGTTATTTTCAAATTAATGTCAAAATTACTTGCAAATCAATTTAAGAAAATTCTTCGTGGTATTATATTTAAAAATCAAAGAGCGTTTGTCTAAGGAAGATCAATCACATTATACTTTACACCACATGAAAAATAGTTGTAAGGGTAAAAGAAGGCTTTTTACCTTGATAATGTCCTAAACACTAACAAGGTTTTTGTTTGGCTAAAAACATTAGCTAGGTTTATGATAGGGTAGAATAGAGTTTACTTGAAATAATTATGAGACAAATGGGATATTACATGATAGATGGGCATCACTTTTAATGGAATCGCAAACACTTACAAAACAAGGTAGAGTTGGTCAGAAGGTTTTTTGATGCCTAAGCCAGAAAGGATGTCTCCATTTTCTTTTTGTAAATTCACTTTCAGATAATTGTTTTTGTAAAACATGAGCGTACTTTTTGCCTGCCAAGAAGAGTTGAATGTGACCTCCAGCGCCCAGGCCCAAAGTTTGGATTGGGCTCAGGATCAGATCCGGATGAGCATTTGGGCCAAGGTCTAGTCCTAGCCCACGGGCTCACATGAGTTGGACTCAAGGACAATTAGTTTTTAGCAGTGTCGGGAATCGCTATTTGTTTTACAACATGCATTCTCATTAAAACTACTAATTTCTTCATTAACAATTGGTCTAATAGCTTATAACTAGCTTCAATTCATTTGTTGCTCAAGAAGCATTTACGACGCTTAACATGTGCAAATGAATCATAAATTCTAAGTTTCAAAGAAGATTGATATGACATACTTGAGTAAAGGAATGCTACTATCATAGTATCATAGGTACTAAATTTTCAGAGTGAGTATATTAAGTATAAGAATATACAGTACAATCCAAATGACAGAATGATCCTCTATCGAGCCTTTAACCGTGTAATAGTTATCTCATTGGTTGAAGATAATTGTTGTTTGCTCGATGAGGAAGTTGCATCAAGTGAATCTTTTCCTATAAGGAACTCGGGTTCTTTAGGCTCAAGCAATAAACCTTCATTGCCTAACATCATAACCACAGAAGACATGCTGGGCCTATCCTCAGGATGTTGTTGCACACATAAGAGACTAACATGGATGCAACGGAAGATCTCTAGTAGAGTGCAAGATTCCTCTAAGCACGTATCAATAAGTTCCAAGGGTCTGCCTTCTTTCCACAATTTCCATGCCTAAAACAAATTGAAACCTCTATGTCATTAATTATGTTCATTATATATAAAATAGAGATGTAACATTTTTGGATACTCACTTGTCCAATAAGGTTAAGACTTTGGTTTAGATGGTAAAACCCTCAATTCTTCTTTCCACTTACTATCTCCAGTAATAATATTCCGAAACTAAAGACATCAGATTTTACGGAGAAAAGCCCATCAATGGCATACTCGGGTGCCATGTAACCACTACAAAACATCATTAGGAATGAAACATGTCAATTAGAAATAATTGAAGACTATATATAGAGCATTTTAAATGATACTTACTAAGTTCCAACCACCCTATTTGTGTTTCCTTCAATCTGATTTCTTTCAAAGGTTCTAGCCAAGCCGAAATCTGAAATTTTTGGATTCATCTCACTATCAAGTAACACATTACTTGCTTTTAAATCTCTATGTATAATCCTCAGCCTAGAATCTTCATGAAGATAAAGAAGCCCCCGAGCAATGCCACAGATAATATGGAATCGCTTAGACCAATCTAGAATTTTACCTCTTGCTTGATCTGCCAAATTTCTAATTTATGTTAGTAGAGTCACCTTAAACTTAATAAAAATAAAAAATAAAAAAATAAAAAAAGGAAAAAAACTTCTACATTCTCTGGGAAAACCATAAATTTTTTTTTTTTTTGCAAATGTAGCTAAAATTATTATGTTTTGAGGGATTCAAACCAAAGATGAAGAAGTCTAGGCTTTTGTTGGTCATATATTCATATATTAGCATTTTCTCCTCTCCTTCAACACAACAACCAAGAAGCTTAACGAGATTTCGGTGCTGAAGTTTGGCAATCAATAATACTTCATTTATGAACTCATTCAATCCTTGTCCTGAACTTTGTGAAAGCCTTTTCACATCAATTTCTTGTCCATCTATTAGTGTACCTTGAAAATTCACAGTTGTAGGAAGATTACCATATACTAAGTATGATCAGTGATGTTTCAGTTTGCTACCCAAATAATAGTTATAACTGGGATGTTCTTGTACCATATTCCCAAGTAACGGTTGGTGGAACTACCTGGATTGAAAAAACCAAGTTCAAAGCTTCCATCTGCAGAAACCAATGTCCTGCCTTCACTTATGGTTTGGGATTGAGTAATGGAGTCAGATGCATTAGAGAACCCAGATAGTAGAAGAAATATGTTGGCACCCACAAACATAAAAGAATTCATGGGCAATGCTCTGTCTCACTAGCTACAGACCTTAGCGAAGTAAATTAAAGCTGTGGCATAATTAAGAGACTGGGGTCAGCTGCAATAGTTTTTCAGGAATAGTACATGGACGGTCCTGATTCTAAGTTGCTCTTCAACTTTATATCTCAACCTTCCAAACAGTCCATGCTGGAGTGATATTTAGGGTCCGTTTGGTAATTCACTTCCCTACCATGCTTTTTGCCAAAAACACGTTTTGAAAATGAAGCTTTGAGCTTCATTCCCGTGATTTTTTAAAGCAATTTTTTTTTTTTTGCAGACCAGGCTTTTTCTTTTTACCAAACACAAAATTTGGGTTTTACATTTTCAAAATGTGTTTTTTACCTTCCAAACAGGATTCCAAATGGGCACTTACTATGAATCAATCCAGAAAGCAGCTCTCATAAGTTGGATATTTTTTTTTTGATAATTCAATAGTTGTGGAGGAGAAATTGAATTCTAGATGTCTATTGAAAGCATGAAGGGTCAGTTGAGTTACAAAACTCATGCCGAAAAAATATGTTATGAGTGCTACATAGACTGGTCTCATGAAATACTTTCTCTAGAACAAACTTTATAACAGTCTGAAGCACGTGGATGCTGTCTGAAAGGACTGGCAGTCCATTAGTTCATGTTAACGATAAGGATGAAGTCTCTCAACAGTTATCCCATTCAGAGACTATCCTAGCTGAAGATAAAGACACCAAACTCAAGAGCAGTACCTGAGATATCTTTGGATTGTAATATTGTAGTTGTGGTAAACTCAAACTCTTGTATTCTGATTATATAAATACAATACTATACCTTGACCTTAATTAGGCAAGGCAGAGCACTCTCATCTCACATTTATTTGAGTTTACATGGTATCAGAGCATATAAACTGACCTTCGTCTCCCTTTTTCCCTCTCACACAAATTTCATCAAACACCATGTCTACAACATCTTCTTCCTCCACCACCAAGTCCTCACCCACCATATCTACCACAACTAATACTCCTACATCTCTTCCCCACATCCAACATCTCATCACAATCAAACTAACCCGTGACAATTACCTTCTCTGGAAAGCCCAGATTGTTCCTTACCTTCGAGGCCAACATCTTTATGGCTTCATCGATGGAACCAAACCAGCCCCTGTATCCTCTCTTACCGTCCCAGATTCTGGCACCATCGCTGCACTTCCCAATCCCGAATTTTACATCTGGCACACCCAAGATCAAATGATCTTAAGTGCTCTCATATCCTCTATTTCTGAAACCATGCTTGCCCATGTTGTCAAATGCAGCACATCCCGTGATGTCTGGCTCTGTCTTGAACGCATGTTCACATCTCAATCTTGAGCCCGTAGCATGCAACTTCATCACCAAATCTTAACTTTGAAGAAAGGTGACTCCTCCATGGCTGATTTCTACCACAAATTCACCTCTGTAGCCGACACCCTTGCTGCTATTGATCAACCCTTGAAGGATTTTGATCTTTTTTCTTTCTTCTTGGCTGGACTTGGATCTAAATATGAAGCTCTAGTCACTGCCATTCAACAACACCGTGGAGAAGTCACACTCGATGAGCTCTATGGTGACTTTCTCTCTTACGAGTTACGCTTGGCCCAATATCAACCCTCCGTTGATCTCTTTGGCCAGCGCTAACTTTGCCAATCGTTCCTCCTCCATCCGTGGTGGTCGTGGTGTCAGATTGTCCACTCCATCAGCTTCCTCCAACTCTGGTCGTAGCTTCCCCTCCAATCAGCACTGCCAGTATCGTGGGTGTGGCCGTGGCAGAGGCAATTACAATAATTCCCCTCGCCCTGTTTGCCAAGTTTGCACTAAGCCCAATCACTCTGCTTTAACTTGTTATCACAGGTTTGACAATTCCTACACAGTGGACTCCACTTCAAATATGCAGGCACTTCTGGCAACCCTAACTCATGCTCCTGACCCGAATTGGTACAGTGACTCAGGCGCCACTCATCATCTCACCTCTGATTTAGCCAATCTCAATGTTTGTGCAGATGAATATCATGGCCCAAACCAAATCCGTGTTGGTAATGGTACTAGTTTACCAATGAAACATATTGGGTCAACCCAATTCTCTACCCCCACTGCTTCTTTCCTTTTAAATAATGTTTTGCATGTTCCTCAAATCTCCAAAAATCTAATTTCAGTTCGCAAATTTACCAAAGACATTAACACTTCAATGGATTTTCGTCCTTCTTGTTTTCGTGTGCAGGCTCTGGATTCGGGGAAAACACTACTATGCGGGCCGAGTAAAGGTGGACTGTACCCATTCCCTCTTCTTCCAAGTAAAGATTCCTTCACTCCCACTGCTTTATTTGGTGAACGCACCTCCATCCATCAATGGCATTCTCGCCTGGGTCATCCCGCTTTTCGAGTCGTAGCTCAAATAATTTCCAAATTTGGTCTTCCAGTCACTTCAAATAAATCAAATTTTAGTTGTTTTGCTTGTCTTAGTTCTAAGAGCAAACAACTCCCTTTTTCTCTATCTAGCACTCAAATTCAGTCTTCTTTAGAATTAATTTACAGTGATGTGTAGGGCAATTCCCCTATTTGTTCTCGTAATGGCAATCGATATTACATTTCTTTTCTAGATGCTTACAGTCGTTACACATGGCTTTTTCCAATGTCTCATAAAAATGATGCTCTCCCAATTTTTATCAAGTTTCAAAAATATGTAGAACGTTATTTTAATTTGCAAATAAAATCCATTCAATCTGATTGGGGCGGCGAATATCGTTCCCTTTCCAAATTTTTTGCAAATTGTGGTATCACACATCGAGTCTCTTGCCCTCACACTCACCAACAAAATGGTGCCGTTGAAAGAAAACATCGGCATATTGTTGAAACTGGTCTGGCCTTGCTTTCTTATGCAAGTATTCCTCTTCGCTTCTGGGATGATGCATTCCAAACAGCTTGTTATTTAATCAATCGTCTTCCTCAACTACTTCTCAAAAATATTTCACCCTTCGAAAAATTATTTCATACTACACCTGAGTACAATTTTTTTAAAAACTTTTGGTTGTGTGTGTTGGCCCAATTTAAGGCCCTACAACTCGCATAAACTACAACCTCGTTCCACTCAGTGTGTTTTTCTTGGCTACAGTATTTCTCACAAAGGGTACAAATGTTTTCATATTCCCACTGGTCGCACTTACATTTCTCGTGATGTTATTTTTCTAGAGACTCAATTTCCTTTCCAACAAACTCAAAATCCAACTTCTCCCTCCACCAACTCTATTCTTGGACCTCCAGTTGGATTGCTATAGTCTCAACTATTTACAAATGGGCCGCATAACAGCAATTCTCCTCCAATCCAGCCTAACACGGACTCAAGCACTCAACTCCAGTCCAACACACCCAACCCGGCCCAAATCTAGCATAATATCACCAACCCGGCCCAAACCCACTCACTTACTATACAACCCAATTCCCCATCCTCTTTACCCGATGACCCTCCACCACACATCCAGAAAATTCCAGCCCAAATCCTCCAGAAATTTCCAGCACCACTTCTCCGAAAATTTCCAATACCACCGCTAACCCCCCTCCTCCCCCACCTACCCATCCCATGAAAACCCGATCACAACACCACATCTCCAAACCAAAAACCTTTACAGACGGCACCATACGGTACCCGATCCCCAAAGCTCTTCTTACCGCCACCTCCAGTGAATCTGATCTCCCTGAACCCATATGCTACACCTCAGCCTCTAAAAATCCTCACTGGCGCCGAGCTATGAACCTTGAATTTGATGCCTTGCTCAAGAACCGCACATGGAACCTTGTCCCATCTTCACCTTCCCAAAATTTAATCGGCTGCAAATGGGTCTTCAGAGTAAAACGTCATGCTGACGGATCAATTGAACATTTTAAAGCACGGCTAGTTGCCAAGGGTTTTCACCAACAACCCGGCATCGACTACGGCAAAACATACAGTCCAGTGATCAAACCCACCACGGTACGTGCCATTCTCTCTATTGCAATTTTTGTTGGTTGGTCTATTTGCCAAATTGATATTCAGAATGCTTTCCTCCATGGTCACCTTTCTGAGGATGTTTTCATGGCTCAACCCCCTGGGTTTCAACACCCATCATATCCCACTCATGTTTGCAAGCTTAACAAGGCCATTTATGGCCTTAAACAAGCCCCACGGGCTTGGTTTTCCCAACTTAGTTCTCGGCTTCTTCAACTTGGATTTCATGGTTCTTTATCAGATACCTCTCTGTTTATTTACAAGTCCAAAAGCTATACTATGTTTATTCTCATATACGTGGATGATATTATTATTACTTGCTCCAATCCGGCTGAAATTGATGAACTTCTCATAAATCTGCAATCTGACTTTGCTGTCAAAGATTTGAGGAAATTGAATTATTTTTTGGGTGTTGAAGTAATCCCAAATGCTCATGGTACTCTTTTGTCTCAACAATGATACATTTTTGATCTACTGAAACATACTAAAATGCTTGAAGCTAAGCCAGTTAGTTCACCTATGGCTTCTACCACCAGCCTCACGGCTCATGAAGGTGAATCCTTCTCGGATGTCACATTATTTCGAAGCACTGTTGGCGCTCTGCAATACTTGTCCCTTACTCGTCTTGATATTGCGTTTGCTGTCAACAAACTTTCTCAATTTATGCACAAGCCCACTGTTCTTCATTGGCAATCTACAAAGCGGTTGTTGAGGTACCTCAAGCAAACCCTTACTTTTGGCTTGCAAATCTATCGCACATCTTGCAATACTTTACAAGCATTTTCTTATGCGGATTGGGCTGGCAGCTGTGATGATCGCCGCTCTACTGGCAACTTCTGCATTTTCTTGGGCAACAACCTCATATCCTGGAGTTGTCGTAAACAAGCCACTGTTGCCCGTTCCATCACTGAAGCCGAATACAAAGCCCTGGCCAATGCTGCTGCTAAACTCAAATGGCTTCAGTCCCTCTTTGGTGAACTTGGTTTAGCTTTGTCCACCCCTCCAACTCTTTGGTATGACAATATTGGTGCTACTTACCTCTCCTCCAACCTGGTATTCCATGCTCGCACTAAACATGTGGAAATTGACTTCCACTTTGTTCGGGATATGGTAGCTAAGAAGACTCTCAATGTGCGATTCATTTGCAGCAAAGATCAACTTGCTGATCTTCTGACCAAGCCAATTTCTTCTTCCCGTTTTGCTCAACTTCGGACCAAGCTCAACGTTCTTCCCATTCCGTTGGGCTTGAGGGGGTGTGTTAATGATAAGGATGAAGTCTCTCAACAGTTATCCCATTCAGAGACTATCCTAGCTGAAGATAAAGACACCAAACTCAAGAGCAGTATCTGAGATATCTTTGGATTGTAATATTGTAGTTGTGGTAAACTCAAACTCTTGTATTCTGATTATATAAATACAATACTATACCTTGACCTTAATTAGGCAAGGCAGAGCACTCTCATCTCACATTTATTTGAGTTTACTGTTCATGAGAATTCTACATTTGGTGGCAGGTATTAATATCACTATACCCTACAGTCCAGTTGTCCGAAGTGTTACGTTGTTTGTCCCTGCCAATGACTTATGATTTGAAACGTCAACAAAGGGAAATGAAAATCAACTTAAATGCGATAAAGAAAAAAACAAAAAAATGGGCAGATGTGATTGTCGACTTTGTCTCAAAGTCTCACTTCTGTGTTTATCAAAGAAATTAAAACCATTTTGTTTTGAAAGGGTGAAAGATATGTGCCTTGTCTCACAGTGATGATTCAATCGATTGTAGGTCCTGTGGAACTCTACAAGAAAAAAACAAATTTGAGAGCCTAGGGATACTGGTGTGGCCATGGTTTTGTGGCACAACAAGTCGTGCAACGCACCAAATTTTATAAAAAAATTCACAATTATTTATAAGTCAAGTTTGAATAGTAAATAATAAAACAACATCAATTGCGGAATGATAAGAATTGATAAAAAAATTTACCAACTCAACTGTTATGAAAACATTACTGTGTAAGAAATGCTTCCAAGGAATATCCTGACAAGGATTTCTCCGTTTTAGCTATTGATGATTTCACTGGTTCGGTTTCTAATTTAGTGGTGGTTCCGTTTTTGCTCAGGATTGTAATATCATACTCGGTAATTGGTGAGCCCAATCTCTACTGGGCTTTCTACTTCACAACAATATGCCAAATATATTTTGATAGAATTACCAAACATAGTCGGACCACTCCTACAAAATTGTACATTTTTTGCAAGTTTGCAACCTTCCAAAAAGACTGGACCGAGTCTAAAAGCTTTAGTTTGAAAGCTTTTTACATTTTAGTCAACAAGGTCACGTTGTACCTGTGTTTGGACTAAACGGCAAAATTTCTGTGGCCGATAGGCCACCAGTATGTGTTAAAAATATATATTATTCACCCCCACGAAGCAATGCCCAACATTTTTTTTTTTTTCTAGATGGCAACATATTAAATGAAGTCAAGTAGTGATGCACAGTTAAATCTATAATTTTTAATCTCAACCATGAAATGAATCAAATGGAAGGAATGTGTCACCCATGTTATTATTTGCTTAAATAATTACACCTACATAATAATAATCTCAAAAACTTTCAGCCCATTAGCCCTTGCAATTCATATGACATTTGGGTATCGAGCCTCTAAATTTGTAATAGTCATTTCATTGGTTGAGGATGATTGATTCTTGCTCGATAAAGATAATTTTTTCCCTGCAATGAAACTAGGCTCTTTGGGTTTAGGTAATGAACTCTCACTTCGCAACATCATAACCACTTATGACATGTTAGGCCGATCCTCAGGTTGTTGTTGCAAACATAAGAAACTAATGTGGAGGCAACGTACAATCTCCGATTGGATGCAAGTGTCTTCTAAGAAAATATCAATCAGTTCTAAAGGCTTGCCTTCTTTCCACAATTTCCATGCCTAAAACATTTCAAAATTTCCAATAAATCTTTGTCTTATCATATGTAAAATAGAAGGTAATCTCTTTTGAGAACTCACATGCCCAACAAGGTTTAGATTATGGTCTAGATGAAAAGACACTTGATTTTTCTTTCCACTTAATATCTCCAACAACAATATTCCAAAGCTAAAGACATCAGATTTTACAGAAAATTGGCAATCAATTGCATATTCAGGTGCCATATAACCACTGCAGAACATCATTCAGAATGAAACTCTTTGATTAGAAAGAAAAAAAGTTGATAATTGAACATGTTAAGAATACTTACTAAGTTCCAACCACTCTGTTTGTATTTCCTTCAATCTGATCTCCACCAAAGATTCTAGCCATGCCGAAGTCAGAAATTTTTGGGCTCATATTACTATCAAGTAAAACATTACTTGCTTTGAGGTCTCTATGTATAATCCTCAATCTAGAATCTTCATGAAGATAGAGAAGCCCCCGAGCGATCCCACAGATAATGTTGAAGTGCATAAACCATCCTAAAGCTTTAGCTCTCAATTGATCTAGCAAGTTTCTCAATTATATTAATACTAAGTCCAACTTGAATAATGAAACAAGAAATTGGAATTTAGTTAAATAAAAATAAAAATTTTCATGAAGTTTTGACAAAAATTATTAGTTTTTAGAAGTTCAAACCAAAAATAAAGGAGTCCAAACTTCCGTTGGGCATGTATTCATAGTCATGTTTTGAGCATGAGGAGTCCAAGCTTCCGTTGGGCATGTATTCATAGAGTAGCATGTTCTCCTCTCCTTCAATGCAACAGCCCAAAAGCCTAACAAGATTTCGGTGCTGCAATTTGGCGATCAACACAACCTCATTTTTAAACTCACTCAATCCTTGTCCAGAACTCCGTGAAAGTCTTTTCACAGCAATTTCTTGTCCATCTATTAGTGTAGCCTAGAAATTCACATTTGTAAATAGATCGATTATATTGATATTGAATATGATGAGTATTTTTTTTTTTCTATGATCTTTATAAAAGTGTGTTACACATTTACCTTGTATACGGGTCCAAAGCCACCTTCACCGAGCTTGTTGTTGCTTGAAAAGTTGTTAGTGGCAGTAGCTATGGTAGCTAGGTTGAACAATGGGAGCTCCACGTCTTCTCTTTTGCCTTCAGCATTCTGATCTATCATCACATGCATTGCCATCCATCATCACATTGTTCTCCATTTTCTCTAATAAGAGCAAGATGGGCTTCCCATTATACATAAGAAACTAGAATATGGCAACTAGTTTGATTATGTTAGTAACTATGGTACCTCGAATGTAGTTACATGATTATGTTAATGCAAGTTCCCTTCCAATGCTTTAATTTTTATGTAATTAGTTTATTGTAGCATCAAATTTATTTCCTTTGCAGTCATGAATTACTTTGAAATAGTTTAACGCATGGTGACTTAACCTTGAATATGCATCTTTTAAGTTCTGCACTTAGTCACAGTTAATGTAGCAAAAATAAGTTAGCCTCGAATAGCTTAATTTCACGTTCCACGTTTTATCATGATCATCAAATTTACAATACGCAATTACGCCTCTGGCAAAGTCTTCTTTGTTGAGGCATCCCCGAACCCACAACCCTTAAATATGAAGTCAGATAGCATCCTCGATATTGCCTTAAGGCTAGAACAAGATGTAGCCTTGAAGCTACATTGAAGTGCTAATTTTCCATTTCCCCTGACAGATTTGTCATATTTTTCTTTATTCCTTCCAAGAACTTGATAACTCTTTACTACAAGCTCTTCACTTGAACTCTTAGTCGAATTATTTTGTTTCCATTGGTAATGATTCAAAAGGGCTCTTGAATTTATTCTAATTCGAAAGTTTGTTTTTCATAGAGTAGGGTTGTCACTAGGAGTTCGTAGGGAGCCGGGACGGAGGCCAGGAGCATCATCACTTTATCTTCATCCTCAAATGTTATATCAATTTGTAGCATATCACTAATGATCTGTTTGAAGGTATTGATGTGCTGCCTTAAATCCTCTGTCATCTTATGCCTGTACAACTTTTGCTTTAGATGAAGTTTATTCGTGAGGGATTTTGACAATACCTTTTCTTTAGATTCAACGAAATTCCTATAGTTGAATTCTCCTCCATGACGTTGTTCATGACTTCATTTACTAGTAATAGACAAATTGTATTCACCTCCTTCATGTCAAGTTCTTCACATTCAAGATTTGTCATCATCATCTTTTTATTTTATTTTATTATTATTATTATTTTTTTTTGTGTGTCTTCCCATACAAAGCCTTCACCAAACCTTGCTGCACCAAGAGATCATTCACCCTTCTTTGCCATAACCCGAAGTTACTAGTTCTGTCACCGTAGCAATAGAAGCATTAATTGACATTGGTTCGGCCAGTAGTTCTGATACTAATTGTTGTGTAAATTAACTATTTGAGTAAGATTAAGAAGAGAGAAAAAAATCAAACACACAAACAAAAAACACAAGAATTTACGTATTTTGGTATTATGCATACATCTAAGGGTAACGACAGAGAAAAAGTTTCACTAAAAAATAGGAAGATTACAACAATGACAATACGACTCTCTCAAGAAAACTCAAACCCCAAATACATCTTAATATCTCTCTCACTCACTAAGAGAATAAAACCTCACTATGAGAATAAAACCAAGAGAGGAAAAAAAAAAAAAAAAAAAAAAAAAAAACTCTCTAATTTATTCTATTGTTGCAGCCCAACTAATGAGAACCAAAGACGCCTTTTATACTAACTTAGTACTAGAAGCATGTACAAGTGCCATGGGGCACACTTACAGAATCAATTAGGACTTGGATTCAAGTCCTTTGAGTGCACGGAATTTAATACACCAAGTTCTACTTGGTCTCCTAATAGCAATAGACCAACCCACCAACTTTTAAAGTCAAAGACATATTATAACAGATTCCTTCATTTGCCTTTTTCCTTAGTCAATGGTTAAGTTAAAAATGGGTGAAAACAAATAATAAAAAAGTATGGAAGCTGAAAGGTCCAAAAATCCAAAAACGAAATTGAATTATCCTACGGCTTTCTTCGTGATTTGGAATCCAAACCAATCTCAAAATCTAAAAAAACCAAATAATTTTTTTTGGTAGAGCGTATTGTTAATTTATATGCACATCGATAACCTTAGCCAAAGCCGAAGCAATTTTAGATTATTGGCTTTGGAAAAAGAGAAAATACTTTGAATTTATCAAGCGGACAATTTGGATAGCATGATTAGCATTTATTTTAAAATGGTTTTAAATGTAAATTACTCCACTATTTAGAGAACTAATTAGTAACCCGTGCAACGTATGAGAAAGTTTAATATAATATGATTTTTTCTCTCTTGTATATTTTTTCTAAATATGAAAATTGATAATTATTAAAAGAATTTATTATTATTGTGTTTATATATAGAATATATTATAGTATTAGACATTTATAATGATTGTGTTTGTATATATATAATATATGATTTTTTCTCTATTTTATATTTTGTCTAAATATGAAAATTCATAATTATGATAATTATTAAAAGAAATTTATTATTATTATTTTGTTTATATATAGAATATATTATAGTATTAGATATTTATAATGATTGTGTTTGTATATATGGAATAATATAATATTTCTATTAAAGAAAATATGATGTGTTAATTCTAATGGAAGGTTTAATTATAGAATAAAATTTAAATTCAATTAAAAAATATATATTAAAATAATGAGGTGTAATATTATGAGATTTCAAAAGCTTATGTGACGTAATATTTTAATATCAACCAAAAAAAAAAAGTTTCGGTTTTACATTATAGTATAAATTTCCAGCTACTACTATTATAATAAGCTGGCAATTTAAAAAATCACATGCTTATGCTTATCGGTCTCTCTCGGCCAGCCACTCATTCAAAAACTGGGAAAAAAGAAAAGTTATTTCTTTCGTGTCCAAAAGAGTAGTTACTTCTTGGCTTCAAAGAAATAAATACGAGGAAAGGGATTGAAATGGTTGAGAGCAATAAGATAGGTAGTCAAGCACACGTCAAGATGTCATTTTGTCCTTTATGAGATGATAGGCCAAGGTGGCGTATTTTAAGCAAGGTTGTTAAAGTTGGGATTCTATGTAGGATCAATGAAGGGGCTTATGGATCGGATTGTAAGATTGGATCATCAATTGTAATATCCTACTTTTCATTAAAAATAAGGTAACAACAATTAATAATGATTATCTAATAATCATTAATTAGAATTTTTCCATGAAAAAAATAATATATTGATTATACTTTATATGACTATATCTTTATAAGCTTCACTACTATGTTGTTGTGTATATGGAAAGATCTCTCTCTCTCTCTCAATTAAAATGTTCATTACCTATAAAAATAATATATTTATTAACTAAAGAGATATACTTTAAAAGATAAATTTATCCAGGTACAAGTTGAAACATCATAAAATGATCATAACTAAAATAGTTTAAATTAACTTCATGTGGCATACTTCCAAACAAAATTTATAAGAAAAATTGGATTGAAATAAATTAAACTAAAACCTATAAGGAAAAAGAACATCAAACAATTAATGGAAAATAGCAGTATAACCCAATTTATGATGAATTATTAATTGTTATAAATGAGGACCTAGTGAGTTGTTTTGGGCCAAAATAGATTATCATGATCTGATTTGATTCTTTTTTAGTCTAAGAAATGTCTAATGATTTTTTATTTTATTTTTTAATGTACCAAAACCACCTAAATAATTAAAACTCAGTAAACAAAATCCAAAATTTATTTGACCCAATAACCAAAAATGCTTGGATTGTAAGATTGGCCCGATCCTACCGATCCTGCTACAATCCGGCTTCTCCAACGATCCTCATGCTATTTGAATCATTTGGACAAAGTAGGACCATAGGATTGTGCGATCCAGATCATGATTTTGGTTAACCATGATTTTAAGACACATGCAGCGAGCAGACAATAGCAGGGGCGCGGCCACATGCAACTCAGTGGGGTCAATTGACCCCACTTGAATGATAAAATTTTTGTTTACATAGGTATGAAATTTTAAAAAATAAAAAATTACTTAGGTCAATTGACCCATTTGACCCCACAAAAATATATATATATATTTTTGTTACTTGTAGTGGGGTCAATATTACTAACACTATATTAAATGATCTTTTTATACATTTTTCAAAAAACATAATGTCAAATTGTATGCAAGAAAAATACAAACAAATCATGATGAATTTGTGCGTGCAAACCAATGAATTATTAACAAATTTTATTTTTTATTTTTTTTTTCCTTTTCCAAAAATGTATATCAATCCTTAATCTTTGCACTTGCTTTACTAAAATATCATGCTTGAAAATTATGAAGAAATCTAATATATTGCACCTAAGCCTAACACGCAGTCAGTTTCTCCCAAAAAAAAAAAACTAACACGTACTCAACTAATCCCACAAACCTAAAAAGTAAAGCAACCCATTTTTTCTTTTCTCTTTCTCTCTCTCTCTCTCTCTCTCTCTCTCTCTCTCTCTCTCTCTCTCTCTCTCTCTCTTTATGTATTATATTTGATTTATATCAAATTAATTACAAATTTAAAAAATTTAATAAAAAAAATAAATATAATATATATAATATATATATATATATATATATATATATATATATATATATTATATAACAAAAAGTTAAAAAGACCCATTTAGAGTTGTCGCTTTAGGCCCCAAATTATAACAAAACGTAGTAAATACATCTAATTAATTTTTATTTTATATTTAGATCTAGTTAAGCTAATAAAACCACTAATACTATGGATAAATTTCTTTAAGAAAATCAATTGTGTCGCAAGATCAATCTCCTATCTAAGAAACTCATGTCAATGTCAGTGATCATTCTTCCAAGCAAAATTGTATTAACTCGAAATTTTTTTCCATGGATCTAACATTACAAAATAAAAAATAAAACAATATCAAAGTATCATCGTATCGTTCTAATGATCAAGATAAAATTAAAAGAGTATATATGCAAAATGGTGGGGTGTTTGTCGATTTAATCTGGCATGGTTGAATGACTCCACTGAATGAATTTTCTGGCTCCACCACTGGACGATAGTGTAAAAAACCATAACAGATAGACCAAAAGATTCAAAGAAAGAAAAAAGAGGGAGATCAACAAAATCAAAAATTACCACGGGTTACTTAGGGTCTTTTTGGACAGGAGGAAAGAAAATGGAAGAAAAAGAAAAATGGAGAGATAGAAAAGTAGGAAGAAAACTATAATGATAAAAAATGTAGTTTATATGAATTCATTAATATGACCGTATTACATAGTATATAAGAAGAAAAGTTATCAACGAAAATTTTAGTTATCTTTTTTCTAGTAAAACAAATTTATTTGACTTCAGTGGCCCCTACAGCTTAGTTTTTGTGGGCTCGGAAGGAAAAATGCTTGGTCCCACAGTTTTCTTACCTCTTATTTTTGAACCAAACAAACATTTTCTTTTCAATTTTCTCTTACCCCTATTTTCTTCTCCACTTTTCCACCTAAACAAATATACCCTTGGGTGGTGGATTCATTGATAAATCCAGAAGTGACCAAAGACCAAAGTAACACTTCTTTAATTAAAAGAAAAGGACAAAAGCAAAAATAATAATAATTTTTTATTTATTGATACGATGACTTTTTATTTCAATTTGGAAAATCCATCAATATACAAGAGAAGTGATAGAAAGCTGTTAAAGTCTAATGGGCCTAACTCAATCTCAAAAGACGTTTTATGAGAGGATTGTCTATGACTTATATATCCATTACTCACTCCAACTCTTTCCAGTGTGAACTCAAGGAGATTAAAGTTTGAGTTTGGAATGATAGTGAAATCGGATTACGGACAATTTAGACTACTGAAGTAGTCCAATGAGCCTAACTCAATCTCAAAAGACGTCTTATGTAATGAGGATTGTTATGACTTATATACCCATTACTCACTTCAACTCTTTCCAATATGGGATTATATGAGATAATCTCTAATAGTAGCTAAGGCTAACACAACCTTGTTAATTACAAGAATTTCTAATAAAAGAAAACAGATAAACTCAAAAAAGGGAATAAAAAACAAATGTCATCAACCTGGACACCATTTGACGCCAGACAAGGAGAACCCTGCGTCACCGTTCCAACAAGTTCTTGATAGCCAACCTCTACCTCCATCCTCAAAATACCAATATCTCTTGAGCAAAATGGAGACCAATCAACAAGGCATGAGCATGCATTTGGAAAAAATATCCTAATCAACATATAACATATTAGTACAAAATCTTGAGTAGTACAGTTGTTGTACTTTTACGAGCGTAGGTATCATTCCCCCGGTTACAGCCTTTGGATTTTTTTTTGGTAAATAAAGCTTTTGGGTTTTAGTTTTTACCACTAATAGTACTACTATAATATATTCTTGTGGGAATAAATGATGCCTGCACCTACCATAGAAACAGAAAAACAAAAACCGATCCAGTTTGCATGTGATATGCACCACATTCTAACTAATTACTATAATTTTTTAAATTATTTTTTCTTCAAATTTCCAAATAATTTTTGTTTTATATTTTGTTTATAATAAATGGATATTAGTTTTATTTTTTTTATGTATAATTTAGTTTTAAATTTTAATATATTTCTTGCTCATGAATGATCACTTTTTTATATTTTTATTCATCTTTTGGCTTTCCATCGTACAAGTTTCTTGATTTCGTCCCTGTTAGGTTCGATTAATTTTGATTTCTACATTTGCCTTCTACCTGACTACCTGAGTCAAAGGTTTTTTTTTTTTTTGCTAAAAGGTTAAGTTAAATAGTCAAAGAAAACAAATACTCCTATAAAAAAAAGTACGGAAACTGATAGGTCCAATAATATTATATGATGGGTCGGATTGGTTTGGTATGACTGGAAGGTTATCAAAAAAAAAAAAAAAATTTTGAAAAATCCAAAACTGAAATTGAATTATCCCACGGCTTGTTCTGGATTTGGAATCCAAACCAATCCCAATCCCAATCTCTTAAAAAAGCAAAATCAAATCTTTTTAGGTTGATATGCACATCCATAACCTTAGCCAAAGCCGAAACAATTTAGTAGCAGATTGATCATATTTCATTCAGCAAAACAAAATATTGATCATATTTTAATACAAATCTAGAATGTTTTAAATTTATTGGCTTTGGAAAAAAAGAAAATAAGGAAAATTTATCAATCCGACAATTTTTATTTTTTATTTTTTTGATAATCTTTGGTGTCCGGATCAGCATTCCATAGATATACACACTTCAACTAATCCCAAGGGAATATGCAACATACTTACTAGCATGTGTACCATGACAGACATAAGGATTTACCTTAAGTAAGTGACCATGAAGAGACTCAAACAACCTAACAATTTGAATAGCATGATTAGCTTCTTCTTTAGTATCTAGAGAATTCCTAATCCCAACTACTTTTATTAATATTTCATGAGTAATGCTTGCAATTTGGATGATACTAATTAAGAGGCTACTAATTACAAATCACGTGAACCCTGAATGGTATCTTAACTAGTTCATTCTTAAGTGTGCTCATCAATAGTCATTAGTTCGAATTCTTTTAGAATCACGTACCTAAAGGAAAAACCTTACGTCTATCTTGGTATACGTGTTAATAGGGTGTTGCATATCCTCTTGAGATTAGTAGATGTACGCTTATTTATAGAACGCTGACCCGAACACCAAAATTTATCAATAAATAAAAAATTTACAAAAGCAAGTGCTTATTGGTCTTCCCCGGCCAGTCACATTCAAAACAGTAATACCATCCGAAATAAATTTTTGGGGCTATTCTCTCGTTCTTCCCGATGGGAATGGAAGAAGCCATACAAAATAAATGTGAGGAAAGGGACTGAAATGGTTGAAGGAAATAGGTCAGAATGTCATTATGTCCTTTATGAAATGATAGGCCAAGTGACGTATTTTAAAGTCACATGAATCCAGCAGTGAGTAAAAATCCATAAAGAAAGCTTAGAAGAATCAAAGAAAAAAACAAAGAAAAACAATAAATCTAGAGAGACACAATTTTACAACAAAAATAAATTCATACTTATTTATATGTCAAGTTATAAATGATAAATAATAAAATAATATTAATAATGCATCTAGATAATAACTAATAAAAAATTGTAAACGTAAGTATTATGACAGTAAACTCTATCTTAAAAAAAAAGTTTAACCCAGAGTGTGAGCTCATTTCACTTAGATGTGACTTAAATTTGGAGTTTCTCAATTCAATCCACAGCACTATCAACTAATGGGATGTCCTGAATAAAAAAATTATAAAATATTTCTTAAATATATTGAATGCGTACTCTTCCTTTTCACATAAATAATAAAAATGAGATGTCCTGAATAAAAAAATTATAAAATATTTCTTAAATATATTGAATGCGTACTCTTCCTTTTCACATAAATAATGAATTCCATCGTAATATTTCAAGCACAGAGTGAATTGAGTCCGACTTCAGTAAATAAAAAGGAAAAAGAAGAAGCAAAAATACTGTTGAGTTGCTGTACTTTAACAGCACCGCCCTACTCTTGAATCCAACGCCTACACCTGTGATATCATTCCCCAATTCCCAGTCAAAGACTTTGCTTTTTGGTTTTTACCGTACAAGGTAATAATATATGGTCGTGGTGGGAATAAATGATTGCGACAGAAAGAGAAAAACAAAACAAAAGCCGATGCAGTTTGCATGTTCTTAACCAATCATTATTATTATTACTTTTTAAAACTTCTTTTCTGACCAAAAAAAAGGTTGTTATTAGACTGGTAGTTGTGGGGGTGTGAACTGTGAAGCTAGCTAGTTCCAAATGGCTGAGATTAACGAAGTGTTGCTGAAGAAGAATGACAAGATTGATTATTATGAGAATTGCCCTGGTTGTAAGATTGACAAGCTCAAACAAACCTCAGATGGCCTTCCTTACAAGCATTTGGTCTTTCTCTTTATTGTGGTTCTCGCTGCAGGTACACTCAACCTCTCTCTCAATTCTCATTGTTGTGTTTGTCAATTTAACATCGTTGGTTATGGGAGACAGCAATGGTAGCTATTTGGGTTTTTGTTAATGAAACAGTGGACTTAGAAATGTGTCTCATGCACCACTTTTGAAAAATGCATGCCTTAATTTATTTGTAATTCTTGGTAATGAAAATTAACCATATTGAATTAATTCAAACCATATACAGAAAAAGTGGTCATGTTCACTTATCAAAGGCAAACTTTGGTGCAATTGTTCATGTTGGACCATGCACTGTGGGTGTATTGAACTTAATTGGCAGGGAAATCAGGAAATGCCTACTTGAGAAAAATGTATTGTTACCAATGTGTGGAAGAAGTTTCTGAATGAATTGAAGTGTTGTTAATGTGCTCTGCATGCAGATTAGGCCATACATTTTCTCATGTTGGTTTAAATGGTTCCAATTTTATTACATCATGGAATTGTTTCTAGGGTGTCAAGAAATTATGAAACCATGCTCTAGTGGATTTCAAAGTGCAATTTGAGTTAGAACTCATTGGCGGCAAGAGTTCTTAACATATGCATACAACAAAATATAGATTCTAATATATGTAATTTGTGTGGCCACTGGCTGCCAATTAGCTCTAGCTCAAATAGCAGTACCTCCCCACAACGTGGAGGATGAGGTTGTGGGTTCAATGCCCTCTAAGTGCATGTGTAATTTACTAATTAATAATTTCTACTTTGTGTGGACATGCATCAATAGAAGATGTTCTTAATAAAGTCAAATTGAAACAGATACAACTTATTTGGGTATGTCCTGTTCAGACCTGTATCTTTATGTTCTATTTGCTTTCTGAATGTTTGATATCTTCATTTACTTCTAAGATCGAATGGGTGTTAATTCACTCTGCACTTGTCTGAAGAAGCCAGGAATCAACTTAGCTTAAAAAAATCAATGCTTTCTATGGAATACTGCTCTGTTTCTATTTAGTTGCAGGAACTTTATTGACATTAGACAGTAGTTTCCAAAGGGCAATGAATTAGTGATAGTTTCTTTCCTATGTTTCATTCTTATATGTTCCATTTCATTAAAAAAAAAAAAATGACAGTTTCTTTCCTACCTTTTTTTATTTTTTTATTTTATCTGAATAATTGCAACAATAACATCAAGTTAACATACCTCTTTTGTGGTTTTAATTTGCAGCTTTGCCAATATCATCTCTGTTCCCTTTCCTATATTTCATGGTAAGTAGGTTACTTTGTGAAACTTCTATCTGTTTTCTAAAAGATGGAGCCCAAGACTGAATAAACAAATCACTGCTGTTCATTCTTATTGTTTTATTGATGTCTTAAAAATCTTAGGTTCCCAATTCTTAAATGTTGAATTTAACCCACAAAAAAATGTTTCTGCGAATTCAGAGTTTGCTTCTCTAAGCCTGGTAGTCCACACGTTTTTTTTATTTATTTTGTAAGGTTTTCCTTATATATATATATATATATATATATATATGGTCAAAATAAATTATTGTTCCCTAAACTTTCGCCCATGAGTGATTAGTCCTTGAAGTTTAAAGTGATCATATTTAGTTCCTAACAAACTTAAAGTGATCACTTTTAGTCTATAATGTGTCTAATAGAGTGATGACATATCTATTTTTTGGTTTAGCCACATCAGTTAAAGGACTAAAAGCAATCACTTTAAACTTCTGGGATTGAAATTGCTCATGCGCTAAAATTTATGGACCAACAATGTATTTTTGCGCTATATATATATATGAGGTGGGCAAAGTCACATGCTTTAAGATATCCAGCTTATTGTTTTTTACACACTTACACTTTTGAAAGTTGCGACAGCCGTGTACAACCAAATAATTCAGTGGCCACTTTTTTACTAAATAACTTCCATGTCAGGATGATCCTCAAATGATAAAAAATGAGCAGAATATTTTTAACCCTTATTGTACAGCAAGTAATCTCTTTATCTTTTAACTTCGTTCGGCCAACTGATAATTTGATATATATATATATATATACATTGCTTATCATTATAAAGATACTCTGACTTCTGGCTGGGGCATGGTTCCTAGCCTTGGCTGTTAGGCTCTTGTAAAAGATTTGTACGTAAATTGTCCAGCTAAAGCAAATGCTTTAAATCCTCTATGATTATAAAAGTTCTTTAGAAGCTCATGAAACCAACATTTACATTTTCACTTGCAGGGTTTTTAACATGCTCACAAGGTTTACCCATTCTTTTTTTTGTTTACAGGTTAATATTAACTTAAAATATTAAGACTTTACTGAAAATGATAGCCAGAAGTGTAAACTGTCATTTGATAAAGTCCTAAAAGTATGCAATCTATTGATTATGTTTCTTTTGAAAACTGTAGGAAACAAGATGGACTCATTTTGAATGACAAGTAGAAGTAAAACACTGGGAATAATTCCATTTTATATGATAAGCAAACAGCCCTATGATATTTTGGTTCTCCTTTTGGAGTTAAGAAATTACGAAAAGTAGTACATGGGATTCTGACATATGTTCTTTTATTTACTTTTTTGGTGTTTTCAGCTTGAAAATTTTCCTTTAAATATTTGGCAATCTTGCAGTATTAACAAAATTTTATTCAAATTGATAGATCTTTTTTATTTATTTTCTGCAAGCTATTTATGTGTCATTTATTGAATTATAATTACTATACTCATTTTCAGTGTTGTGACTCATGAACTTTGAGGAAGGTTATTTTCATTGTTCTTCTACTATTTTTTCTTTTTGGCATTTAATCATTGACCTCCCATTGTCACTCTTCATTCTTGAATTTTTTGCTGAACTCATTTAGAAAATTGGAGATTCAAATTTTGAAACTTGTCAAAAGTTTGTCATTAGATGTTTTTGAATGCTTAACAACTCGAGCTTTATTGTAGTCACAGTTCTGCCCCTACCAATCAAACTTAGAGCCACATCACATTTATTTATATATATATATATGCCCCATTATGTTCTTCTCATTTATTTATTTGGTGCCCTTCCATTTTGACTTTTTGCAGATAAGGGACTTCCATATTGCAGAAAGGGAGGAAGATATTGGCTACTATGCTGGTTATGTGGGTGGGTGAGCATATTTTCTATAAATAACATCTATATTTTGGTCTATTTAATCTTAAGAACATTGTTTGAGGCCCTTAGTGCTTATTATACCTCCCATTCCTTGAAGGATCCGCATTTATGTTTGGAAGAGCTTTGACTTCTGTGCTCTGGGGAATGATTGCTGATCGATATGGTCGAAAGCCTGTAATATTGTTTGGCACAATTACACTGTTAGTAAAGTGCATTATGAGTTTCCTATGTTATAATATTCTTTGATAAAGTTCTGCAAGTTTCAGATAGATTTTTCTCATTTTGTTCCCTCTGCTTTGGGTAATAACCATTTCAGGGTTATTTTCAATACTCTTTTCGGCTTCAGTACAAACTTTTGGATGGCAGTTTCTACAAGGTTTCTTCTTGGAAGTTTGTGTGGTATACTTGGCCCAATGAGGGTATGTCTCTTGTGTTACGAATAAATATTTGGGTTCTGTAACAGAAAAATAATGATAGTAGTTTGAAATTGTCCATATGTTTGCCTTTAGGGTTTGTAGAGTGTCATCCCAAGGTCTTCATGTTTAAAAAGTCCTGGAATGATATGAAATTTTGTTGGTGTGCCTAGACATGGTTAGGGAAGGAATGATGGCATTGAATGAGGAAATGTACTGACTTAAAAGGCCAGAAACTGTTTAGTGGTGGAGAGCACTTATTAATCACACCTCATGAGTCATGATCATCCCTAGTATGATATGGTAGACTCAGTGTCAGTTTGGAACAAATTATTTCTTTTAGCTTTTGTGAAATAGACTGTTTAAAAAAACTATACTTTGAAAAAGTGTGGTTTTATAACAGGATGCCAAAGGGCACTCAGTGGTGGCTATGCAGCCTCAAGCTGCATCCATATGCAGTTAAACCTCATTAATACATCACCATACCTAGGGCTTGGTTTGACCTTGCTTTGACTATGTTGTAATAAAGGACTTCTATGTGTTGGGTATACATGTGTGAGTGGAAGTCCCACATGGAGAAAAAGTAAAGATGTCGAGGAATTAATATAACATAATTGGGTCCAAACTCATAGGCTTAAGCTTTTGGGTTAAGTATTTTCTTTATATGTTATATTAATGCCTCAAGTGGAGTCTCTCCTAGGTGTTATCTCCACAACACTAAGCTGACCTTGCTTTATCATGAAGAGCTTTTTGCCTTTGCTTGTGATTTAGGCATGATCTCTGTCCAGTGACCTGATGAGTTTTCTAACTGCTAGCTCCCCATATGTTAACCTTTGGAGGATTCCTAGCTATTGTTTTATGTTCAGGCCAAATTTGAGCCATATGGTCTGCATTGGTTCTGCTACGTGGCTGTGTATTATGGCTCAATCAATGTTCATGCTCTTCAGAGAGCTTATAAGCAATACCATTGTATTAGTGTGCAATTATGTAATTGGATTACATATAAATATATCAATTTTTTTTTTTTACTGTAACCAGGCATATGCTTCAGAAATTTGCCGTAAAGAATATCAAGCTTTGGGAATGTCAATTGTAAGGAAGTTTTTCCCTCTTGTTATGAAGTTTTGAAGTATGATGCATAATAGTGAAGGAAGATTTTATTTTATTTTATTTTTATTTTCAGATTAGCACATCATGGGGCATTGGATTAGTCATTGGTCCAGCTGTTGGAGGTTTTCTTGCCCAGGTACCCTATTTATTTGTTTATGTGTGTATCCATTTATTCATTTGTTTATAGTTTCCTTATGCAAATCATATTCAAAAAATGATTAGTGTTGCCATTATGTGCTGAATATTATATATTGGCAAAGTTATGACTAAAAGCTAATCAGCCCGAGGTTGCAAGAATAAGAAACAAAGAAATATTAGAACCCTAGGCTTCACCACCCCGTGTTTCCTTGGAATCACCACAAGCAATTGGAATAATACCAAAAATTTCTTATTCTCAAAATAACATGTCCTTCAATGTTTAATTATTGGAGCCTTTATTTTTCCTTGCTGGGGGAGACAGAAAACCCAGTAAATTCCTAATCAGGGATGGTGAAATTTGGCTTGGTAGCGAAGGGAAGGGGCCTTGCCTCATCCGTTGCCATCCCTTGACCTTTTACATTGAGGAGGGAATTCAGCCACCAATGGATCCTCCAAGCCGTCCATAAATGTTGTCTAGTTAAGCATTGCTTCAACCTGATTTGTGGAAAGTAGCTTTTTAAACTAAGATTGAAGCCGATTCCACTTTTTTTTCCTTGAATTATAGACAAACTTTAGTTATCTTCTTTGATATAGTTTTTGCTTTGCAAGTCAAAACTTATTGATTTGTTGTTTATTGATCTATTGATACGTTAGCCTGCAGAGAAATATCCACACATATTTTCTAAAGAATCTCTTTTTGGGAGGTAAGCAACAGTCTTTCTACTTTATTTTCTTAAGCATTACTTTTATGCTTCTCTCAAACAGTAGTTTTTGTTCATCTTTTATGCTTAGTTGGTAAAACATAAATAATATTTGTAGGTTTCCATACCTGTTACCCTGCCTTCTCATATCAATCTTTGCATTGGGAGTTGCTGTTCTTAGCTGTTGGCTCCCAGGTATGTTGCTATATCACAATTTACAGCACTTATCATTTTCTTGCCTTCCTAAATGTACCATCATTTATTTATTTATTTATTTTTTCCAGTCACTTCGGTCTTAATTTATCTTAATATATGGTTCTTGTATAGTGTGATAAACTTTTTTCTTTGTGAAAAAAAAAAATCAAGAATATCAATGGAGAATGTGGACGAAGAATTTCTTATAGCTTCTCAAAATTGTAGAAAGTTGGTAACACCGTTTAAGTTCACTAGTCTGGAGGATGGAAACTCATCGGTTGAGGACAATATTCTTATCATTATCAATACTTGCATCTGTATAGCAAGTTCCGCTAAAGTCTATTTTGCACCGAACGTGATGCAGCCATGGAATGAGAGTCAAGTTGCTGTGGTGATTTCCAGTTTTGGTGGCTTAAAAGCTTTTCGTTGTTTTTTAATTTTTTTAAAAAAAAAAAAAGGCAATGTTCCCCATGTACACATGAAGTGTACTAGGGAAACTACAGATATCATCTAAAGTTACATATATCTAGAAATTCCTCCAAGCTAGTAAAAAAAGTCAAAGCAAGCATCCAATCATACACAGAGCTAAAATGATTTTCAACTGTTGGGCCATCATGCAACATTGGCTTGAAGCGACCTATTTGCTTCTAAAGCTTGTATATATGTCTTAAGGTTAAATTATTTTTTAAATTGAGTCATTAGTCAATGAGTTATGGGCCTTCTTATGTAGAGGGACAGATCTGAAATTCCATAAAATTGCTGATCAAAATTTGATTTTTCAGGGTTATTTTCTTAATTGTTTCGCTCTAGATTATTCTAAAATTTCTACTAGTATTAGGAGTTCTTTGTTTTTATTTTTCTTTTTTCTCTTTTCCCTTTTTTGAGGTGGTTTTCTTAGACCATTTGTTAACTAGTGAATTGACAGTATCGGAATGTTGCATACAATTTTAGCATTTCTTATTCCTCAGATGTTCTGTTATTTAATTATTCATGATATAGAATATCAGCATGCTTAAAACTTGAATGATTGAAGTTGAAGTCTAAAAATTTCTGGATGGTGCAGGAAACTCTACATACGCATAATAAAAACAAAGAAGAGCTTGAGGAATCAAATGATATACTAGAGGCCAAGATCAATGGGCACAATGAGAAAGGAAATATGCAAAATTCTGAGGAGAAGCATCCAACTTCTCAACGGAGCCTTCTGAAAAAATTGGCCCTTGATGTCATCTATCATTGTATACTGTGTTTTCCAACTTCATGATATGGCCTATACAGAGGTAATAATTTCTTTTTGAATTCAACTGTGAATCTCCTTAGTACTTACTAGATTTGTTTTAGTATTTATTCATCCTGGTCTTCAGATTTTTTCATTATGGGCTGTTAGTCCTAGGAAATATGGGGGATTGAGCTATTCAACTGCGGATGTTGGTGAAGTTCTTGCAGTTACAGGTATATGGCCAGATGGTATATTACCATTAATGTTACATTTCATTTCCCTGAATGCAAGACCACTATATTTTAGAAAATGGGCTTAGTCTTTATTTTTTTCCCCTTTGCAGTCCAGTAGTTTGTCTCCTAGCACTCTAAAATCATTGTTTCTTCATCTAAACTTTAACTGATTTGATCTCATCACTGTTGCTGCAACTTTGTTACTTTTAATTTTATTCTTTAAATGATTTAAATAGGCAAACAAAAGTAAGGGAAGAGTGATGCATATACTTTAATCCAAGAAAATGTCAGAAAAAAATAAGAAAACTATCAAAAGGAGATTCTATTCAATTTTAAATAGTTAATACAATGAACCTTTAAGGAGGGACTATATAAAGGCCATGATGATCGTAATATGGGAAGAAATATAATTTCAAATCCAAGAATAATACCACCAAAAATGTTACTCGACTTAATAAAGTATTTAATGTTTTGGTGAATTCTTTAAATCTCAAATGCATTATTGCCAGGTTCTGTTTTCCAATACTTCCAGTCAATTGATGTCCCACCAAATTGCTATACAAGAATTCTTTTCATGACTTCACTGTGCTTTAAGCAGTTGTAAAAATATTTCACAATGTAAGGTGCTCCCTTTAGTATACTTGCCTTGGCTTCTTAACATTTTCTTGGACAAACTAATTTGAAAATGTCGTTAATCCTCACTTGAAAAACCAGCTGAAATGGGCAGAAAATTGTTGGATGTTTACAGCTAGAAATTCCATTCTCTCTCTCTCTCTCTCTAACACTTCAACCCTGAAAGACAAGGTTTGAGCACACAGCCACTTATATTAGTTTCTTTGGGTGCAAATGTTACAGCTTTGTTCCTGGCTTACAAAGATAATTGGCTTAGACATATTTTCCTTAATTGTGTGGCAAGAGAAAAAGCTTCCTCCTTTTCCTTATAGTTTTTCTACTCTATTAACATTTTAAGTCAACAGATAGAATATACTATTAACCCCTTACAAAGTGAAAATGCTATAGTTTTTAGAGCATCTTAGCTGAAACTAATATCTACTTCAAGGACAGTGCAATAAATCATCTCATTTTTCATCATGAACTTTATCTGGTAATGTATACACTAAAATGCAAATGCATATCTGTTGTCTTAGTTTACAAATTGGGTGAAACTTATTAGATATTTAATGAATGCATTTTCTTTTGTGAACTACTAGGTGTTGGTCTATTACTCTTTCAGCTATTTTTCTACCCCTTGGTGGAGAGGATTTTTGGGGCCATCATGGTATCTCGCATTGGGGCAGTATGTCTTCAACAAATACCCTTATATATCACTGTTTTTTGCCTGTCCTTGCTGTTATGAATTTTACTCTTATTGTACTTGGTTTCATATGAAGGTCTTAACCATACCATTGCTGTCAAGTTACCCTTTTATAGCTATGCTTTCTGGCCTCAGCCTCACACTATTGATTGACTGTGCGTCTGTATTGAAGAATGTGCTCTCTGTAAGTGCATGCTCAAACTGGAAAAGTTTACTTTTGTTTTCTATTATAGGAGAAACTTATCTTTTTAATTTTACATGCCCTATGTTATAATTTTTTAATATTGTCGTAAAAGGTAAGTTTTAATGTGGTACGGCTTTAGAAAAAAATAAAGAAGTTAAAGAGAGAAAGAAAGAGAAAGAGAAAGAACATATAGAATTAACGTGGTTCAGCTTTAGAGGCCTACATCCACATCGGAAAGCCCTCGAATTGTTATATCTTTTATTATTAAGCTCTTTGTATATTACAACGAACCTATAGATTGGGTATATATAATAGGCTAAATCCTAAACAAAATAGGATTACAAAATTTGAACTACAAGTAGGGTTAAGATTACTTTAATTACATTCCAAGTAAGATTACAATTACTAGTTGTAGGATTACTTTACTTGCATTCCAAGTAGGATTAGTTACAATGAACATGGACAATAAGCTTGGGCCTTGACTACGATTGGGCCTTGATATCTTTAACATATAGAATTGTGCTTACACTAGTAAATTCTGAAAAATTCATATGGTATTTTTTATTTCACAAAGGAGAAATAGTTAATATCTATCTTCCATTTCTGCATTGAACATGTTATTTTAAATGAAAATTGCTGCCTTTGGGCCAACTGGCATATCCACCCCCAGTAGTGGGCCAAGTTTGTGGGTTGAATCCCCTCAAAATCAAAAACCTTTACCTAGCCAAGACAAAATTCCTACCATTGTAGTTTCCTGTTATAAATTTTATGTGACTCTTACATGTTGTTCAAACATAATCAGGTATCCATCACTACAGGATTGTTCCTTCTGCAGAACAAAGCTGTGGTAATATTGCTTTATTGCTGCTGTGCACATTTTCTAATTTTTCTGTATCTATGAATTGGTAAGTGTTGGTTAAATGCTTATCTGACATTAATGGCAGTCCCAAAAGGAAAGAGGAGCAGCAAATGGCATATCATTGTCTGCTATGTCTTTATTTAAAGCACTTGGTCCAGCTGGTGGAGGTTCTTTGTAAGTATTATCTTAATGAATCAAATGTCCATTCACTAGGCCAAGTCTATATTGACTAATCGATATAGCCTATAGCTCAAACAAGCAATTTTGAAATAAATATTTTGGAGAGTGAATTTACATGGAAATTTAGGACTGTCAAATTCAGCCATTAATTTGGCACAGATTAGATGTGGGAATATTGAAAACAAGAGGGAAAGCTAAAATCAATTTCCAAGTAGGATCTGATTAATGATGGAAAGATATATAAGAAAACGTGTATGAATATATCTTTGATCTGCTAATTTCCTTAAACCCTTAAGGACCTAAAAAAAACCTACAGAAGGTTCTTGGTTTTTCATGTTTTCCTCTAAAGAAAATGGAAATTTCAGTTTAACTGTTCCCTAAATTTTGAGAAACAACTAAATATATTTTGACAAAGTTTTTGGCAAAGGATTGGAATGGAATGGATTGAAAGGGATTTTTTAAGGAATATTTCATCACTTCTCCTAATTGGAAGTTTAATAGGAAGAAATAGAATGAGGGAATGCTCATTTCCTTTGCATGCCAATTGTTGGCAAGGCAAAACCAACCAATTGTTGCCCACCATCATCCACAAAGATCATAGATTTTAAGCTACCTTTGCGAAACTTCCCATTGCATGGCTCATTTAGCTGACAAGGAATACATTGCCAAATATATCAAAGCCATATCACATAAGCAGCTAATGTGAGACTGTGATGATGGAATGGATGAGTAACACGTACCAGGTTCTTCTGGTATCCTATTAATTGAATGAATAAGTCTTGGGACACAACTTTGGCCACAACTTTTTGCACATTTTGATGAGGTGTTGTGTTGTGATTGGTAGAAAATAAAGATAGTACAAGTGGTAGACTCATATGATATTAATTGTTAACCACTCACAACTTGCCACTTTAGTAAGCTGTGGAAAAAGTTGTGTCCATAGTCGGATTGTAATTGAATATCATTTTCTTTTATCCCCTCATTTCTGGCCCCAAAAGTTTCCAGTCCTAGTGCCACTCCTTGGTATCTTAAAATGCATTCCCCCCTTTTTTGCATGCATTCTAATGTAATGTTAAAGATATTCTCAAGTTAAAAATAATATAATAATTTTTCTTTTCAATTGTTAATTAGTTATAACATTTGCAGATTTTCTTGGGCACAGAAGCGTCAGAATGTGTCCTTTCTCCCAGGTACAGAGCTTTACTGAAGTGTAATTCTTATTTTTGTAAGTAAGAACTAAATTAAGAGGCTTGTCATGATTCATATATGTATGTACAAGTCATAGTTTTTACAATAGATGGATTCTTACCCCCACTTTGGTTTCAGTTCCACTAGGGAGTGGGAATGCCATTCATTTCTTAGTAATCTATACTTAAGTTTGAAGGCATTTGATTGGAGACAGAAATTTCCAAGTGCTTAAAAACTAATTTGATGAAGTACTAAGTTTCTCTCTCTCCAAATATTATATGTGCAGCCTAAGCTGTCCTTGTAAACTGCCAATTTGAGTTCACCATTCCTCGCTTCAATGTGTCTATAGTAAGGACTTCGGAGAAGATATTATCTCTCCATTCCATGGCATTCCTTCATAAGACATTACCAGTATTGCCAGTACAGCCCCAATTGACTCGCCTTTAATTCCTTACAATCTTTCCTAACTAGCCAAACAATAGAGAAATGGTTCGATGGAGTTTAGCATTTGAAATTTGATGTTGCCGTTTCAATAAAGCAACCTCCTGTTCTCATTCCAAAGTGGCAGGAACACTAAACTGGCTAGATGTTGAGGGAATCCAATAATCAGAATCCTCTTGCCCTTGCACTGGTTGAATTGAATGGCTGAACCATGAAGTTTTACTAACTCTTCTGATTTTTGGTGGCCATTGAATTGCTGTTACTACATTTTTCATACTGTTGTCGAGTCTCACATCGCCGGGTTGTCTTTCTTCTCATACAATAAGATTGCAGAATCACAAATAAAAACTATAGCAATAAGTGGTTTTTGAGGCCCCTACTGATGCCAATTACTTTTCTTTTCTCTTCTTTTTTGTTCTCTCTCTTTAGGCAGGAATGTTTCAATAATTAATGTTATGTAACTTAGGTCTCAATCATCTGAGTACAATTATTGTGTTGAGATGCAGGTGAACCATATGGTTTTCTTCGTCCTAAACGTGATTGAGGCGATTGGACTGCTGATGACCTTCAAACCTTTTCTAGCTGAACCAGCTGATGACAACTTTTCCTAGCTCAATCCTAGAGGCTAGATATTGGAATTTCATTCAGCTTTAAAAGAATTATTCAAGAAAAGCTATAAATCTTTCCTACAGCAGCCCTTGATGTAAATGTTGACCAGCCAAGAATTTTCAGGGAATTTGCAAAAAAATGTTTTTTTTAATATTAATCAATTAAATTGGTATTGTTTTGAAATTGTTTGGCAAACTAGCATTATTTATTTATTTTTTTTAAATCGTGTTTTGAAGAGAATTTTTACCATTGAAATCCTGTTTCTGAAACACAATTTCACCTATAAATGAACTTGTGTTTTTAAAACACGATTTCTAAAGTCGCGCTTGACTGGTCAGTGTGTTATTTTGCAATTTTCTGCTCTGTGTTTTCCCTTTCTTTCATATCTACCAAAAGAAAAGAAAGGAAAAAGTGTTATGTATGTGTCTGCACTTTATTTGGTCCTGATTAACTGGTAGCAGCTAGCAATTGTATTTGTCACTCATTGTCAGTATTGTCTTTTAGCAAGGTAATGATCAAGGCATTACAACTTACATTATTGGGCCGTGTAGTGCTACTTGTTTGGATATTGCTACTAGTAGAGTTGTTTAAGATGGAGTTATAGCCTAGATCGGTTTTTGTGACATTTCTAGTGTAACTAGAGGTTTCTTTTGTTATTATATCTAGTTTATAAGAGAACGGAATGAAAATGAATTAGTAGACAATAACAATTGGAATGCCATGGAAACCAATATAATTTATTTATTTTTGGTGTGTTTGGGAGTTTATTTATAAAAAATAAAAAATAAAATTGACACGTAGTGGGTTGAAGAAGAATTCCTCCAAACTGGATCAGAAGTAAATTCTGTCCTTAGACATGTTTGGTCCAAATTATAGTCATTCCACACTTGGGCTGAAAAACATGCCAAACGTTATTGTTGACGGAAGATTAAGCCTGTGAGAAATCAAATATCATTCTATGGCTAGAATGGAAAAAATTCCATTATGGTTGTGTTATTTCTTTAAGATTCTAATTTTTTTAATGATGCATCTAGGATGGGCAAATGGGTTTTTAGATAAATGAATGTCCCTGTTCGCAAGTTAACTTACAATTATTTGAGGAAATTAGAAGGGTGTGAAAATATCATCTATGAATTTTTCACTAAAGTTGATTGAAGAGCGAGAAAGAGGGAGATGAAGATGGGATACTCCTAAAAAATTTTGAAATCTGAACAATTTGGCTTAGTTCACATGTGAATTTTCCATTTGTGTAGTTGTTGTTACCCAAACGTTAAAAATAACATAGTCTAGTTGGATGATATGAGTATGACCTCTTCAACTTGTGTTAGATTTTTTATTACTTGGGTTGTTGTTATTTGGTTAGGAGTACAAATTTAGACTACAAGGATGATTCTCCTATCGTGGAAAGTATAGTAGAGACGGTTCGCAAACATACATTAGCACAAAGGGCAAGATGTATGAAGCTTTCAATCAATTAATGTATCCATGTATATCAAGTGAGGTGCAACCGAACTTCATCATAAAATTCGAAGCCTTCAATCAAGATGTGCCTTCATTATTATTGTTGTTGACTAGTTGCAAAGCCATACATTAGGTGGAAATATATATTAAGAATAAATTACTTTTAGTAGAAATAGACCCCGTCAAAGAGTTATTTTTATTTAGGCAAAGCCACGGCAAAGGGGGGAGGGAGAAAGAACATGTGATAGGGAATTAATAAACACAACACTAAAATATCAAGACCCATCAACCCAAAGTAGAACTATCAAAGACACAAAAATTCATAAACCAACAGTCTAGTTACAAGAAGAAGAAAAAAAAAAAATCCATTATAAGAAAGAAGAAGAAGAAAAAATAGAAAGAGTAGTGACATTTTTTTTATAGACAGAATATGGACTGAATGGAGGTGTAGAGGAAGTAATGGTAAATTTATAGAAAATAATATGGGGAGGAGAAGAGTTAAAAAGGGAGAGGAAGGGTTTAAGGAATCGTATTGGTAAGGTGTGGAATAATGGGGAGAAGAAGAGTTGAAAATGAAGGAAATGGTTGGAAAAAGAGTAACGATAAGGTGAGGAAGAAGAAGAGTCAAAGAAAATAGGGGAGGAATTAGATAAAGATGGCTGACGTGGCACAATGAGGGGAGGGAAAAAATGGCCATTGTGGCACAATGAAATATTAGCAAAATTGATTGTTATTCCTCCATTATTATATATTACTAGACAATAGCCTGCACCTTGTGCGGATACTTTACTAACAAAATCCACAAATTTTTTTTTTTCAATATAGAATAGAATAAAAATGTTTTTATTTTTTATTTTTATAGATACAATAGGATGTGAAAATTTATGGTGTCTGTTCCATAATGGTTATTCTTTACAATTGGGTCAAGACACCATAATGACATTTTTCTCCACAAATTAAAAAAAAAAAAAAAAACTATAATGACAACAACTAATCCCTTACTTTATGACATTAAAGGTAGATGCCTCATTTGCCTTATGAATTCTATATGTAGCATTAAAGTTTGAGGTTGAAAAGAAACCAAATTCATACAATGTTTTTAAGTTCATTTCTCATTATTAATTTAGCAATAATACTGTGGTAGGTATAAGTCACTTAGGAACCATTTAGGCCAAGTTATGTGTTTCTACAAACATTTGCAGTGGTTGCTGCGCCAATAATGCAAATAAATTCAAATGATTTTTTTCATTAATGTGAGATTCCACAAATAATATGATTAACCGAGATAAAATAATCCCAACTTGTCTTGAATGATATAATGAATTAAACTTATCAGCCTCTACATCCATCTTTCAATGCAAGGATGCAAGTAAATTCATATTCAAATATAACAATAATACATGTCATGTAAACTCATCATTTAATATCATCAGTTTGCTTGAAAAAATAAAAAATAAAAATAAAAAACATTTTTCCCCACTCTAGATATGCTTTATACAAATTATCCTTTCTTTCGATGCATCATCCTTCCTTTCACTTGTTGCTCAAGCGTAGTCGTTCTCAAAGGGCCTTGACCTTCGTCTTGATTCCAATAAGTGATTATCACATCCCAAATGCCTTTATGATGTCTTTAACACTATACTATTCACTCATTTTCATTAAACCTAGTAAAGAAAAGCCCCAATGAAGTAACCTATTTAAATCCAGAATTTCATCATGGTCCATAGATTTTCAGCCAACAACCTATGCTAGTGGTCTAATGTAATGACATAGAACAACTCATATATTTCTTTGTTGGAAATATGACATAGCTATGAAATTACAAAATGTGAAAAGTAATTAAGCACTTAATCAATATGTTTGTCTATTTATTATTATAATGTGAAAAGAGAAAGGTCATGAAAAACTGACTACTTAATGCATATGAAAAATATCAAAACTCAACAATTGATATTCAACAAACTGAATACTCAATCACCCCAAATGACCAAAAACAACCACCTCCAAAAAGAAATAGACAACCTAGCAGCCAATTATCAACACTTATGCCAAAGACAGATTTTTATGGTAGCAATTCCGTGCTTGATAGCTTCGGTCCTCTAAGCAATGCCATCGAAATTACTCTACTATCGCAGAAGATCATCCCTATTATCTTGGCAATGCTTCTCAAGCTTCGTATATTGACCTCCATTCTAGTCAATTTTAAGACTTTTAGAACATGTAAAATGCTTATGTAGTTGAATATAAGAAAAAGTAGAAAAGAAATATAGATTACACTCGGGAAGATTCCTTATAGGTCTCATTTCCTATGAAAGACATAAAAAGAAAAAACTGTATTAACAAAAAATTTAAAATAGATAATTTCTGAAAAATGTAAACTCTACACGTATGGGAAGAAATCTAACTATTAAAGAAAACATACACACGTAATTATAGCAATTAATATATTGGTAATTTGATTGCTTACTAAAAATACATTTCTTTAGAAAAGTTCCCCAAATAGGACATATGGAATCAAAATATTAGGAATTAGATTTGAAAACAAATTAACATAGCTAAGGAAATATACCTGTTGTAGTGTGAAAACCAAACTTGAAATCACAGATTTTTTTTAATAGCACCTTGCGTAAGTCTGATGATTGTGTCTGTAATAGCAGCCTTTTTGTAGTTGTTAGTAAAAACCAAACTGATGGGTTAGAAAGCGAAGAGACAAACTTATTTTCTTTTAATTTTTATGATAATAATTAAAAAATATAAACTGTTAAGGCAAAACCAAATACACATTTCAACTGTAAACAACAAAAGGACTGCATAGATTTCTTTTAGATATGTCCTTTCATTATCCCTTACAAAAAATTGCCGAATTTTTTATTTTGTATATAAGTAAAAAAATGAGAAACTGTTAAGGCAAAACCAAATAAACATTTCAGCTGTAAACAACAAAAGGACTGCATAGATTTCTTTTTGATATGTCCTTTCATTATCCCTTACAAAAAATTTCCGAAATTATTATTTTGTATATAAGTAAAAAAATGTCGAGGAATTTATTTATTTATTTATTTTTTTAAAACAAAATTTAGTAAAGCGTAGTAAAGTAGAGCATTAAAGAGGTAATAGTGTGGCCGTTTTTTAAATAAGGATTAATTGGACATATTTGAAGGGATTAATTGGAGATATTTAAGAGCAATATCTCTTTTTCCAACGTCAAATGTCTATCATACCAAGCAATCATTAACTAAAATCAATGGACTGATGGGAGTGCTTAAACGTTTTCTATTTAGATTAAATTCTTTCTATAATTAAACATTTATAAAAAAACGGAAATCTATATATATTCAGAAGCAACAATCTTGATTAAATATTTTAAAATTGTAAATATATATGTTGGACGGTTTAAGAATGTAAAAAAAAAAAAAAATTCCTTCGTGACTTTTAAAATAAGGAAGGAAACGAATATGATATTAAATGCGGCGTCGTTTTGGAAAAAAGCATAAAAGACCAAAACGACGTCGTTTTGGGACTTGCCTTGGATAACTATATTTACAAAAAAGAAAATGGCAATTTTTTTTTATTTTTATTTTTATAATAAGGGGAAATCGTGTATTTAATAATAGGCTTAAACGTTGTCCATTTAGAGTAAATTCTTTCTATAATTAAGCGTTTGTAAAAAAATGGAAATATATATATTCAGAAGCAACAATCTTGGTAAAATATTTTAAAATTGTAAATATATATGTTGGACGGTTTAAGTATGTAAAAAAAAAAAAATTCCTTCGTGACTTTTAAAATAAGGAAGGAAACGAATATGATATTAAATGCGGCATTGTTTTGGGAAAAACATAAATGCCCAAAACGACGTCGTTTTGGGACCTGCCTTGTATAATTATATTTACAAAAAAGAAAATGGCAATTTTTTTTTTTAATAAGGGAAAATCGTGTATTTAATAGGCCACATTTAAGGGCATAAGTGCATAACGGGTCAAATAAGTGGATAATTAAAAGTCTATTTATATTCAATACGTGACAAATACGTGATTCTATTTACAGAAAAGTAAGTGACAATATATATATATATTTTTTTTAATTAGGAAAAGTCGTGTATTTAATAGGCCACATTTAAAGGCAGAACGGGTCAAATAAGTGACAATTAAAAGCCTATTTATATCCAATACATGGCAAATACGTGGCTGTGATTGCCAAATAAGGTGTGACTTGTCAAGCAGTGAAAGCTACAAACCTTCACAAATGGCAGAGATTCGGCATAGGCTTCTACTTTAATATATATATAGATTACTAGTTGCAAACCCGTGCAATGCACGGAAAAGTTACAAAATATGAGATATTAAGAAAATTGCACAGGAAAGTTACAAAAAATGAGATATTAAGAAATATTGGATTTATTTAAACAAAATGGATTATTTCTATTTTTCTGCTGAATGCCTTTTTAAAAAATAAAAATAAAAAACTCTTTTGTAGTTTGAGAGATTGCTTTAATCACATATCATTTTGTAGTAAATTTACTTCCAACGAAAAGTGAATGGATGAAACATTTGCCCATGAACTCGATAGGTAAGCACTAAAAAATGTCTATAAAGAGCCATAGTTGTAAAACTTGTCAAACCCATCTTTGCAAAATGAGACAATATGTATGTCCAACCATGAGTTAATATAGAACATTTTACAACATTACTTATCTTCTTTGCAATTAATCATTTGTGTTTTTTTCTTTTTTTTTTCTTGCTTCTTGATAACATCATCAACGTACATACCCTTGCCTTTGTACACTTCAGGCAACTTACAGCTACAAGCAACAAAAGTCTACAGATATGCATGCTTGTATCATAATTTGAGAAGTAGAGGCGTCCTCCATCTTCAGCTCTGGCTTTGTAACCAACGGGGCCAACACCCACAATCTCCACAATCTTAAGAAAGCAAATTTTTTTGGCTTCCATTAAGATTAAAATGATCAGCTGAATTTTGAGAGAGTGGCAATAGTGAACAAAATTTAAGCAAAACACATTAGCCAAAGGAATCACAAATTATAACCAAGAAAGCAAAATTTATGTTTTTGCAACTCTCTAACTCATATCATTGATAAGATCAGTGAGCATAATTTCATTTCAAAATGTAGAAACTGATTTAAATATTTATTATCATGAAAACACTATGTATAAAAACCCAGTAACATTTCCCAACTCTTCTTCAGAAAAGCATGATTGCCCTAAAAAATAACCAAGAGGAGAAAACACAAGTAACTTCAAAAATCAAAGAAAACAAATATGAATTAAGTGCATGTACACAACCAAAGTTTGAAAAAAATAATAATTTATATTAAATTTATGGCACATGATACATTGATGTCTCTCTCTCTCTCTCTCTCTCTCTCTCTCATGTGTAAACTTCAATTAAAAAATCAAATTCTTAAAAAACGCAGAACCAAAAGCTAAGGAATTACATAGTCTGCATATGAAAAACTCAACCTTCTACATTTAACTTTAAGACTTAAGGCCTCAATATTAACCTAAGAATATATAGCTTTGACCATATTCATACTACTTTTTTTTTACTTAAGGAAAACTTCAGTCTGAGAGTTGCACGTCGCAGAGCATACTATACAACAATTCTCACAACTATCAAACTCCTACAAACAACTAACCCCACCCACCTCGGATAATCCAAGGGCATTCACCCTTGATGGGCTACGCAGTTACCATATACAAAAAATAAATAAATAAATCCAATTGAATCAGAATTGGTAGAGAAGGGTACCAAATTTTTCATTTAAAGAAAAATGTTAAAAAATGAAAGGTAAAAGAATGAGACCTCTAACTCCCTATCCACTTGAGTTCTGTCATTGGCACAAATTAGAGCCTTAGCACTGATACCATGTTAAAGACTGAAAGTCAGGGTATTGTATTGTGTGTATAATATAGTACAAGAGAGAGCCTTTATATAGGCAGAGGTGTGAATACTACACAAGTAATAAGAGTGCTCTACAAGACAATGTATTGGGCCTAAGACCCATTGAGCTTATATTCTAACAATATATATATATATATATATATATATATATATATATATATATAACATTAAAAAATCCAAGTCTCCAAAATGTTTTAAAATTATATAATAACCAATACTCGTATATTAATCATGTTGTAGTAAAATATAAAATACATATTCAAGGTTCTATTTATGTGTTGTCACTAAACAGATGAATAGTAATAGTTATTACATTACAGCTTCTTTTATTCTTTATAATATTGATTCCTATTACAGTGTACCAAACGTGCCCTAACACTATGCTCCCTGACCCCTGCAATACATAAGCTAACCAAAAATAAATTTTTTTTTTTTTTGCTCAGTTAACCAAAAATAATTGAACAAGAGAAAACGTCTCTATGAATATAATTGAAATGGAACAATTAAATAGATTTTTAAAATAAAGAATAGCCTAACCACATGAGAAATTCACTGCAGTTGAAAATTCTATGAAGATCGGGTAAAAAAAAAAAACTTGATATGTATATATATAGAAATTTTGGGATTTTTAGAATTCGACCCCATTAAAAAAATTTAAAAAATAAAACTAAAAGTGGGATTAATATTACTAAGAATTATCATCAAATCGTTTTTAGCTCCCTAAAAAAAAAAATAAAATAAACAAACAAACAAAAAAAGTAACATAAAAAATAGCTCAAATAAAAACAACAAAACTTAGCCAAAAATAATAATAATAATAACAAAAAAAAAATCAATCCAACATACACAAACTACTACTGGACCCTATTTTTAGCCATTTAAAAAAAAAATAATAAATAAATAAATAAATATCATCAGAAATAGAATTGTCCCTTCTATTTAATTCAAAAAACCTAAATTCAACATTATTTACCAGGAGAGAGAGAGAGAGAGAGAGAGAGAGAGAGAGAGAGAGAGAGAGAGAGAGAGAGAGAGAGCATCATTCCTAAATTCTAAGTGCAATAAGCAGTTGAACATCGACTGATCAACCCTTCCCTCCTAGCCTTGCTTGCCATCGCACTGAATGACCCTATTGAACAACTCTATGCTTATAAATTTCCAACCCAAGCTATGAATTTGTATACAAATGGAAGGGCGTAATTAAAATTTGAGGAATTTAAAATATATTTTAGTCCTACTTAATCGGCAGCCTTTAAATTCTAAAGTGTTACGCCAAATTTCTAACTTGATATTACTTTCATGTTTTGATCCACTAAAACTATATCATTTGTAAAAAGCATACACCAACGGACTTCCTCTTGAATCAATTAGTGAGCTCATCCATCACTAGTGCAAAGATATGAACTTAATATTAATTCTTAATGAAAACTTATATTGATAGGAAACTGAGTTGTGATGCTTCCACTTATTCTCACACTAATTACAACTTCATCATACATATAATGAGTTAACTTCATAGTATATACTTTAGATGAACTCATTTCTTTCCAAAATCCACCACATAATATTTTTAGGAACCTTATCATATGCTTTCAGTAGGCCAATAAAAATCATATAAAGATCTGTACATGCAGAGGCGTAGCCAATAATTTTTGCTTTGGGGAGCAGAATATGTATTCATGCATTACTCATAAATATACTGTATGTATAATTATCAATTTCAAATTTGTAATTTTCTTAAGTGTGACTTCTGTTTCCTCTATTCAACTATTTCTTAAGGCACAATAAAAAAATTATCACTTTAAAATTATAATCAAGTATTAACAATTGAAAACTTATGCAAAAAAAAATTATTTTATAATTTAATGTATCACATGCTCACATATCAAACTCATCATCTCTCGTTTAGCCAAAAAACTCATTATCTCTCCGTCGCATCGCGATGGTCTCCCTGTGACAAAGACATATCACCTTCTAATGCATGGTACACTGTCTGTTCGAGTTGTCGAAGCTTCAACACCGGCTAGCGCTCTTGACGATCTATTAAAGCCACCACAACAACTTGATCAAAGAAGAATAAGTAGAATAGAATTTAAACGAAGAAGAAAAATAAGGATAAATTTCATTTACACCTCGTAATTTCATATAAATTCATTTAAACCTTATAGTTTCATATCAATTCCATTTAAACTTGCTCAATGAAATGCACAATTTTGTGGTATGTGTGCTTCAAACAGTGCTAGAGCAATAGTGACCATTTATTTATATTTTTATTTTTATTTTTATTTTTTTTGAGATTTAAAAGAATTTTTTTGACAGTTTAAGATTGGTCAAATTGCAAAAACACTCCCTCAGGTTTGGGTCAGCTTATAAATTGACCTCCCACACTTTCAATTTGTGTTATTAACCCCTAAACTATCTATAATGACAAAAATGTATCTTTTCCCATGCACTATAGTGACTTACTATTAAATGTTTTTATTTTTTATTTTTTTTTTAATGGTAGTGCAAGTGACCAGTTTCCATCAATTATTACAATTGACAAAAAATAAGACAAATGAGTCAATTTTGTCATTACGAATAACTCATGGACCAATAACTCAAAATTGAAAATACATAGAATGAGTGTGGCCTTTAAGATTTAAATAAACTTCTCACAATTAAATATTACCAAAAAGCCAATAGCCTAGTAGCCCATTGGCCCACCAGGCTTATGGGCAGCCTGACCTGATCATATATTAGGACCATGGATCGCCCACTAGCCCAATGGACCAGGCCATGGGCTGATTCATTAGCACATAAACACCCGATGGGCCGGCCCATTAGCCCAACCCGTCAAGCCGCCCCTATAAACCGCCGCTATAAACCAGAAATATATGGCTAGACAGTTCCTATGCTATAAAGTTGGTGATGGAAAGAACATATTCTTGTGATTAGATAGTATCCGGTATATGGGAACAAAATAGTTTTTGATGGAGTCATTACTCTAGATGCTAAGGTAGGTAGTGTCCTGAACAACAAGGAGTGGAATTTGATTATGCAGTATCTGAAAACCTGGCTAGGATTCAAAGCAATCTGGTAAGCTTCTTCATCAGGAAAATTTGATTATGCAGCCACCTGGGAGAAAATTAGAAGCAAGAAAGAAACAGTGCCTTGTTGGAAGCTAATTTGGCTCTCTAACGCAATCCCCAGGCATAGCTTTATTGGTTGGCTGGCTAGCTTTGAAGGATAGATTATCTACAAGAGCAAGGCAGGTGCAATTGGGTTTAATTGGGGACAGTGTTTCTGTATTCTGCAGAAGGGTTATAGAGAGCAGGAGCCATTTGTTCTTTGAGTGCTCATTCACAAAGAGAATATGGAAGCACATGATGGGGCTTTGCTTGGTAACAGACATTCCTACTGTCAGGGAAGATATGTTTTGCAACCTCAAGGGAAGAAGTTTTAGTCTCCTTATGTAAACTGGCGTGGTGGGCTTCGGTTTATCATGTGTGGCTTCAAAGGAATACCAGGATTCATGGTGGGGAAATCAAAACAAAGAAGCAATTAGTTAAGAGTATTTGATGGGATGTCAAAGCTAAAATGGAAGCTAAAATGGCAAAATAGACAGCTCCATTCTCAACAAAGTTCTATGCACTAATTGGGGGATTTCCTGGTCTGTATCTTGTAGTCAATTGTAGTTCAGGGGTTGGAATTTGTCCTTTTCGTAGCTCTTAGAGATTGAATTGATGTCTTCGTTGGCCTCTTGCTTTGGAGTCCTGCCCGAGGGATGTTAGCAAAGGCGGTGTTTGTACTTGAAATTCAAGGCAGAATGTCATTTCCTTTAAATTTCTATAGGAATTTTGCATACTTGGTAAAACTAATAATTACTTAAGAGTTACTACTTAATTTGTCAATAGGGTTGGTCTTATTTAATAAATTGGTTGGGGAAGTAAAAGGCTAGCTAGAAGGATTCTCTTGAATTTATATCCCTTTGTCTCAGCAGCTCCCCTGCAATGGGTGTGAGCAGCCTTGTCACAATTCCTCTTCACCAAAACTCTACTTCTCTTTTCTCTGAATTGAATGCTTCAATATGGAGTAATTGGAAGTCTGCTAGATTTCATTGATATTCATACTCAAATCAAAGACAGTGCAAGAAAGTATGACTTTCTCTGAATCGAAATCTTCACAAGAGATGCAGAATATACCCACATTTTTTTTTCCATATGCTACCCTAATAAGCAATGTAGAATCTATTATGTTAGTCTTAAACCAACTGCTTCTTGTATTATATCATGAACATTTTATGCTTTCTTGTTGAAGTACCTTGCCTCATTGCTTCTAAAAGGACAAATTTTGTTCATCTTATTTAATGTGAGGGTCCTGTTTTGTCAGTGCAGATTGTTGTGTCTGAGCCCAATGTCTCATTAGCAGAGAGGTCCGAAGCCAAGGCATGATCAGCCATCATGCAATTCATAGAATAAGCTAAAGTAGTGCAACAACCACAGGTATATCTTCCGGAATTGTTTTCACCATGATTATGATAACTGCAGCAACAATACCAACAAGGGCATTAATATAGGTTGGTGCTACACAACTCTTACTATGTCCAGCTATAGAGAAATTTAAATTGCTGAATTGCTTGAAGTTGCTGACAGAAGAAACAGCAACAACAATACTACCACTATGTTACTACTCATCTTTCCAGCCATGTTGTTTGATACCAAAGGCAGATAGCACAGACCAAAAGTACAATAATAATGGTGTCCTTGAATGCTTCAAAGACATTGTTGGGAAAGCTTTTGCAGGTGCCTTCTGGGACTTATTGACACCAAAAACATTCTTTCGATGAATAAGATCAACCACATTACCACTAGTAGCTCCCTTTATGTTGGTTCCAAGAACCATAGTCAGTGCTTTTACTCCTCCAAACTGACTCAAAGCCTCAAAGTTTTGTTCCACCATGTGATTGAGCCTTCTCGGTTCAACAGTGAGAAAGGAAACAGATTTGTCATGCAAGGAACCCTCATCAATAGGCTGCACATCAATGGCAATGTAAGAGTGGATGCACAAGGGAGGGCCATTCTTGTTTGTTGGGCGCAGCAAAAGCACTGATACCATTTGTTGGGACCACAATCTAATCTTATGTAAATTAAGGAATTCTATAAATAATTTAATCAATCACCAAGATATCAATCACACACAAGAACACAAATATTTACGTGGAAAACCCTTTCTCCTTGAAAGGAAAAAATCACGGGACAAACTCCGAATAAATCTACTATTATAATACGCAATTACAATAGTTCTTCTCAAGTTAATGCCTAACTTGAGGTACTCACCAAATACAATAATATTTCTCTAGGAATTAACACTCAACAAACTCTCTAGAGGAAACCCCAAATATTTCTATGATACTTCTCTGCATTAATACAAACATCACAAATTTTCCTTGATTTGTGAGCTAACCCATAAACCTCAGAGAATACCCAAACTTTCGCTTCTCCCAGCAGGGAGGAATCCTAGGCCAAAGCCTTCTTCAACTTGCACTCTTCTCAAGGTGCTCTTTCTCTTTCTCTCCCTATAGGGGAGAACCCACTAGGGCTCCAAGCCTTCTTGTAGCCGCACTCTTCATGTAGTGCTCTTTCTCCTCCTCTCTCTATAGGGGAGAACCCTCTAGGGCTCCAAGCCTTCTTGTAGCCACACTTTTCATGTAATGCTCTTTCTCCTCCTCTTTCTATAGGGGAGAACTCCCTAGGGCTCCAAGCCTTCTTGTAGCCGCACTCTTTATGTAGTGCTCTTTCTCTTTTTCTCTCTATAGGGGAGAACCCCCTAGGGCTCCAAGCCACCAAATACTTGGTAACATAGTCTATTTATAAAACTTCAATTCTATTACTTAGTGGACAAGGAATACATTAATTCTTTAACAAGGAATAGACTTTCCTTGCACACCAAGGAATAGTCTTTCCTTTCACACAAGGACTTACCTTTTCTTCCACACCAAGGAATATTCTTTTCTTCCACACCAAGGACTCACCTTTTCTTCCACATCAAGGAAACCAAAAATCACCTAATTAGTTTTCCTTCTTCATTAAGGAAACTCAATTAGTTTTCCTAATCAACTTAAGAATTTGAGGCACTTTCCCAACAATCTCCACCTTGACTCAAATTCCATCAAGTAGTCTTCATTCCTTTTGGAATAGCTCCACCTTAATCAAAGCAAACCTTCTTTGACTAAGATCATCATTTTTTTTTTTTCTTCATAGTCATACTTGTGTGTGCTTATAGCAAACTTATACCAAACATAATCTTCATTCAAGCTCCACGGCCTTCCACCAATTTAATCAAGGTATTGAACATATCTTCCATCTTAATTCACATAGATAATACCCACCAAACAACCTTAACTCTGATAATATCAAATCAACCCTCGGCTTTTGATAATACCCACTAAATAACCTTGGTTCTGATAATACCCACCAACTCAATCTTGGTTCTGATAATACCTACCAAATCAACCTGGCTCTAATACCACTTGTTGGGACCACAATCTAATCTTATGTAAATTAAGGAATTCTACAAATAATTTAATCAATCATCCAAGATATCAATCACACACAAGAACACAAATATTTACGTGGAAAACCCTTTCTCCTTGAAGGGAAAAAACCACGGGACAAATTTCGAATAAATCCACTATTATAATACGCAATTACAATAGTTCTTCTCAAGTTAATGTCTAACTTGAGGTACTCACCAAATACAATAATATCTCTCTAGGAATTAACACTCAACAAACTCTCTAGAGGAAACCCCAAATATATCTGTGATACTTCTCTACATTAATACAAGCGTCACAAATTCTCCTCGATTTGTGAGCTAACTCATAAACCTTAGAAAATACCCAAACCTTTCGCTTCTCCCAGCAGGGAGGAATCCTAAGCCAAAGCCTTCTTCAACTTGTACTCTTCTCAAGGTGCTCTTTCTCTTTCTCTCCCTATAGGGGAGAACCCATTAGGGCTCCAATCCTTCTTGTAGCCGCACTCTTCATGTAGTGCTCTTTCTCCTCCTTTCTCTATAGGGGAGAACCCCCTAGGGCTCCAAGCCTTCTTGTAGCCGCACTCTTCATGTAGTGCTCTTTCTCCTCCTCTTTCTATAGGGGAGAATCCCTTAGGGCTCCAAGCCTTCTTGTAGCCGCACTCTTCATGTAGTGCTCTTTCTCTTTTTCTCTCTATAGGGGAGAACCCCTAGGGCTCTAAGCCACCAAATACTTGATAACATAGTCTATTTATAAGATTTCAATTCGAGTACTTAGTGGGCAAGGAATACATTAATTCTTTAACAAGGAATAGACTTTCCTTGCACACCAAGGAATAGTCTTTCCTTTTACACCAAGGACTCACCTTTTCTTCTACACCAAGAAATAGTCTTTCCTTCCACACCAAAGACTCACATTTTCTTCCACATCAAGGAAACCAAAAATCACCTAATTAGTTTTCCTTATTCATTAACGAAACTCAATTAGTTTTCCTAATCAACATAGGAATTTGAGGCACTTTCCCAACATTGTCAAGCACCTTCTTGGACAAAGAAACAAAAATCCTGGTAAAGTATAAGTCATCCATCACCTCCACCTCCACCTCGACACATGGGTCTTTGAGACTGAGCAATCTTCTTTACTACACATTGCTATTTGTGTGGATTTCCAAGACCTTATACAGTTGACAATTAAGGTAAATAAGTTGGGAAATAAAGAGAGGGAGATCAAGAGTTCAAGTTACATTGAAGGTGTGTGATTGAGGAGGACAAGAACATCTGTGAGGAAATTTATGCAGGAGTCATGATAATGGAGTTCCAATGTAGCATTACCTAGGATTGCTTGAGTTGTGCTGCATAATCTACCATGTTATTATAAACATAAACTTGGGCTAGAGCCTAGAGCTATTCTTTTGAAATTCTATTACTATATATGAACAAATTCTGTTACTATTTGAATCCTGAGAAATAATAAATTTGCATGCACCAGTTGAAAACACTTTAATAAAAAGAAAATGAGAAATGAGACACCCAAGAATTTTTGTGTGGTTAAGTTATTGGGGGTATTTTCGTAAATGGCAAAACTTTCCTTTCTCTCATCTCAGCTTCTCTCTCTTACTAGGCCACTATAGAAAACCCACCGGACTCATTTTCTTCAACACAAACTAAAGATTTTTAGTCAAAGTTGGGGTTTTTGCTTTGGTTGGGTTATCAGTCAAATTTTTTTATGATAGTCTAAAGATTTTTACTTTGTATTTGTTTGGGTGACTGATTAAGTGTTTTTGATTACTGGTTGTATAATATGAGGTGTATAGAACACCACTTGAAATAAATTTTACAGCAAATGTACTACTGTTAAAACTATAATCAGTTTTTGTCAGGGGACAGTTATGTAAAGCTCTTTTTGAGCTGAATTTTCTGTGGTATGTTACGTTCCTATAAATTTTCAAGCTAATTCGATAACTCTAAGTGGGTCAAACGAATTTTGCAAAGGGGCTCACCTACTTTCATTGTAATCTAAAAATAGATATTTTTGTGGAATTCATTCGAAGCTTTTATTTATTGGATTGAGTTGAAATTTCATACAAGTATTATGTTGGATTTTTAGTGCCTTGGATCTATTGTTTGGTAACCAAAAGAAATGTATAAGTCTTGCTACCTTTGTTTGATATCCCTGATTTTCAATTGTGTGTCTTGATTTATTCTTATTAATGCACATTGCTTGAAATGGTGCTTTAAGATATTTTGGTAACCTTATGGTGCTTGAGATTACTTGTATGTTGTTTGTTTCCCAATGGGAATGGATCCCTGTCTTAGGATAGTCAAGTTAGGATTTAGGGCCTTCGGTTTGAATATTAGGGGATCTTATCGGTTTATGGAGAAAAGTGTAGTGGTCTACTTTGTGATGGGTGAGATTACTTGTAGGCTTGATGTTATGTTTCTAGGTAGGATCGGCCCACCCTTAAAGCCATTTAAGCAATGGCTTGAGACCCCTAAAATTGGGAAGGCCCCAAAATTTTAAAAACCCACTTGTATAAGCCCAATTTTGGTCATTAAAATACAAAATTAAATTTTTTTTTTCCAGTTAGCACAAGCAGCAGTTGCAGCCGCAGTGCCGCACAGCTGGATTCAATTGGACAAATTTTTTTTTTTCTCTTTCTAAACCATCAATATCAATGGAATTTTTATATGTGAGAGCACTTTCAAGACAAAGACATTTATCTTTTAAGCTATCATAGTCAAATGATTTTAATTTTTTGAAGCTAAATAGAAAACCAAAAAGTTCTTCATATATATGAAACTGTTCAAACCTTTGCTCAATTGAGGAAATAGCTTGATCAACTATAAATAAGAAATAATCGATTCTAAAAGATTCTTCAACGGATTGTGTTATCTCGTGATCAACATTTTCATCAAAGTGTCTTTTCCTACGAATTACACGTTTTTCTTGAAAAACCAGTTCAATTTCTAATTCTTTAGCAATCTCTATAGCTGAACTCATAGCAGTTGCAAATCCAGTTTCTCTATAATTTTTGAAAAAATCTATAAGAGTTTTTAATTGATTTATAGCCACATCAATATGCATATCTTTAGATTGTAAAATTTTACTAGCTGAATTGAACCGCAAATAACACTTCATACCAAATAGTCAAGCTCAATAAGAACTCAAAATCTCCAAACTCATATTTTGCTAAAGAGTTAGCTTCACTTCTTGTTTTAAAATCTTGATCACTACTTTCTGCTAACTCTAACAAAGCATCTCTTATTTTTGGAGCTTGAAATCTTATAGCTTTAACACTTTCAATGCGACTTTCCCAACGTGTTTGTGATAACGGCTTAAGAGTGAATTTCGATACTTTTTTTTTTTTTAAATATTCCATCTCTTTGTTGAAGAAGAAAATAATGTATATAAACGTTGTACCACTCCAAAAAAAGATACAGCTTTAGTACAAGAGTTTGCCATATCACAAAGTACTAGATTAATGTTATGACTACCGCATGGTGTGTAAAATGCTTTAGGATTAATATCTAGAAGTCTTCTTTGTACACCTTGTTTATTTCCTTTCATATTAGATCCATTATCATAACCTTGTCCTCGTATGTCATTAATGTTAAGTTGAAGTTTCGTTATTACATTTATAAGTTCATTAAAAAGACCTAAACCAGTAGTGACATCTACTTTTATAAATTCTAAAAAATATTCTTCTATTTTTATTGGACTTGTTGAATATCCACGCATCTTAGTACAAGAGTCATTTGTTCTTGATTACTTATATCAAGAGTGCAATCAAGTATAATTGAAAAATATTTTGCTTCTTTAACTTTTTTAATAATTTTACTTCTAATTTCATTTGCTATCATTTGTATCAATTCATTTTGAATTTTATGACCAAGATAATGGTTATGAATTTCACCTTGTTGAATACGATGAATATGTTCTTGCATCACCGGATCAAATTCTGCAATCATTTCAATTAAACTTAAAAAAATTCCATTATTTTCTTGATAAATTTTTTCTTTTGTTCCTCGAAATGGCAAATTATTTTTACCTAAAGTCTTTATGATTGCAATAATTCTTTGTAATACATTTTTCCAACGATCTTTCTCTTTGTTAATTAGTTCTTGAACACTTTTATCAATTGTTTTATTTTTCAATAATCTTATTTGTAAATCACTCCAAGTGTTCATATTAGTAATATGCTCACTACTTGTTTCATGTCTTTTAATTTTACCACTAAGATTTCTCCAATCATTAGTTCCTTGTGTTACCCAAATTAACCTAAGAGGGGGGGTGATTTAGGTTGAGGCAAACTAATGCGGAATTAAAAACTATCTTCAAATAGATTTGTACAAGTTTGATTCCAAATTAAACAACACAAGTTATATATAAGCAATTAAATATGTAAGAGATAGAGAAAGAGAAAATCAAAAATGATTGTTATCAGGTTCGGCTCCCGTGCCTACGTCCCCGCCTCAAGAACACTTCTTGAGGATTCGCTCTTCTTTCGGGTGATCTAATTCACACAGTGAAGAGTAACCACCGAGTGAATCCTTTTCACTCCTTACCAAAACCCTAACAAAATACTCACAGCCATTTTGTTGTACTATCAAAGAGTGTACACAATTCTCCCTAATAGTATATCATTTGATCAATATGTAAGGTTTTAGAGGAATTTGATTTTCAATCAAAGAGTGTAATATGTAGTAGAAAAATATTTTCTTTTCTTTCTCTAATTTCTCTTGCCTGTTCTCTTTTAAATATTTTGAGTTTTTATCTGCCAATTAGGAAATTTTGAATCATTTTGGCATGTCTAACGGACACATTTAATTCAATCAATCAAATTGTTTTTATTGACTTTGAAATCTTTTGAAAAACTTTTCTACTAATAAATCTCTAGTAGCAATTTTGACTTTTGTCATGGGTTATATTTTTCCATTAATTCAAGAGCTTGTCAATCATAAATATTTAATGTCGGCTACCTTAAGAAAAAAAATTTCATTCGTAATTGATTTCCTATAATCAAAAATATCTAGTTAATATTGTTTCGTTAAAACAATTTTCTGTTTCATTTTTCCATAGAGATCTTTGTGTTCTTCATTTCTTTAAATATCAAAAATATCTAGCTTAATATTGACTTTGTCAATGTTTTGAAAACAATTTTTTTCATGTAGAGATCTTCATCATGTTTAAATATCAAAAATATCTAGTAATATTGACTTTGTATATTAAAATTTTGTTGGTTTTACCATCATTTAATAAACTTTACAAAACCTAACTCTTACTTCTCATATGGTATTGTCTTTGATTTTCTTTGTCTTGATTGGTATCTTTTGATTGACTATCATTAAGATTTGGTCCATTTTCATTGCTTTAAAACATAAATCATTAGTATATGAAAATATCTTTCAACTTAAAATCATGATTCAAAACTACATGACTATTAATTAGCCAATTAATAATTATTGAAACCTAAACACCTTGTTGCTAATTGTACAAGATATTACACTTTTGACTATCATTCTGAATATTCTTCATTAGTATCTTTTGATTGACTAGCATTAGGATTACTTTCATTGTTATCTTTCAATTGACTATCATAAGGATTATTTTCATTTTATTTTCATTGTATCTTTTGATATCGGTATTATTGTATTTCTGATATTTTCTTAGTATCTTTTGCTTGAACTTAGGATTACTTTATTGTTATCTTTCAATGAATTTCTTTGTTCTTTTGATTTGTTTATCTTCTAACTCTTTAAAATGAACTATTTGTTGAACACCTAATTTTTCTGTGATATTTTGTTTATTACTGGTAACAAATTTTTCAAGAGCTCCCTTTTGGGATTCAATCAATTTTTTTTTTTTTTTTTTTTTTTAAGTTTTTGATGCCCAGATTCATATTTTCGAGGAGCCATATAGTGAAAAAAAAAAAAAATAAAACAAATACTTTACAAACCAAAAAACAAATAACAGCCAAAACAACATGTAACAATACTACAATAGTACCTAACTAACAAGTAAAATTTAATAAAATTAAAATAGAAAAGTATAGAACAATAGAACTTGATTACGCTGATTTATCCCAATATCTACTGATCTACATAAGATTAATACCTGAAGAATAAATATCACAAATTCACAGTTTATTAAATCTTAATTTACAAACCCTAATTGCAAAGAAAAAAAATTTATTTAAGAGGGTAAAGATTGATATTATTACCTATTTATGTGTTGAATCCAAATTTTGTAGAAGATTTCAAGACTCAAATCCTCAAATTTGAAGCCAAGAAAAAATAAAAAAGATATAATATTTATTGACTATTGTAGATTTGTAGTGAGAGAAAAAAATCTTTTTAGAGAGAGAAAGTGAGAGGTGTGCGTATGAAGAGAGGAAGAGAGAGAAATACGTAGAGAGAGAGAGAGTCAGAGAGAGCAATATGTAGAAAGAGAGACAGCGAGAACAATACATAGAGAGAGACAGTGAGAGCAAAAGTTCAGTGGACCATTAGTAGGGGGAGAGAGAAAAGTGGAGAAATTGAAGAAAGTAGAGAAAGAGACGTTGAGGGAGACACGTGTCACGTGTGTATAGAGAGAGAAAAAAGATCTTGTGCAATTGAATCCAGCTGTGTGGCACTGCGGCTGCTGCTGTTGCTTGTGTTAGCTGGGAAAAAAATTTTAATTGTGTATTTTAACGACCAAAAGTGAGCTTATACAAGTGGGCTTTTAAAATTTTGGGGTCTTCCCAATTTTGGGGGCCTCAAGCCATTGCTTAAATGGCTTTAAGGGTGGGCCGGGCCTGTCTATGATGGACAGAAAGGAATTCTGCTTTAACTCCTTGCAGCTTTAGAGCTCTCATAACATGAAGTAAAGTCTCTGCTTCCACTCTTGCTTGCCTTCTCCTTTATACCTTGATTTTATTTCTCTGCCTCCAACCAGCAAGATAAATAAAGAAATATTCAAATGATTTGCTTTAACTAGAGCCTCTCTAACTACATAACATCTTCGCATTTGCATTCCTTGCATTTGTACATTTTGACAGCCCAAAATGTGACATGATTCCTTTTTTCTTTTTGTTGTTAGTCAAGTAGTTAACATAACTGTTAAAATATAAGTCCAATGGGTCTTAGGCCCAATACATTGTCTTGTATAACACTCTTTTTACTTGTGCATTACTCTTACTTCTGCCTATATAAAAGCTCTCTCTTGTACTATATTACTTAGTTAATACAATACACAGACTTTCAGTCTTTAACATGGTATCAGAGCTAAGGCTCTAATATTGTGCAGTTCTAGTCCTTCCAGGCGTTCTTCGGCTGCCTCAACTGTCTCCAGCACTGCCCAGCCGCCACCGTCAGAAATCTGATTGCCTGCGCTGCCAAGAAGCTGATTCATCACCAAACAGACTTATTGCCACCCTCGGTTCTCCTGCTACAGGACTCCGATCACGACACCTTTGCAGCCGTTGGAAAGATCTCGAGAAGCTCGACCCAACCGCGCAAGAATCAACCCCATACAACATCGGACGCGCCGCCACACGCCGCTCAAAGTTCCGGTGCCGTCACCCTCGGTTCTCCCGCTACCGAACTCCGATCATGACAACTCCGCCACCGTTGAAAAGATCTCGAGAAGCTAGATCCAACCACGCAAGAATCAACCTCATCGGAGGTCGAACGCGCCGCCACGCACCGCTCAAAGTTCCGGCGCCGTCAAGACCCTTCTTCACTGCCACGTCAGCCCTAGTGCCACGTCAGCCCTAGTTGACCGTTGACTAGCGTTGACCGTTGACCGTTGACTTTGACCGTTGATTAGCGTTGACTTTGACCGTTGACTTTTTCCGGAGTTGACTTTTTGCAACCCAGGTGCTTCCTACCCAGTTTTTCGCGCTAATTTCATTTTTGTGGTCTGTTTTTGCAATTGAGGTTTCATTATGACTCAAAGTGAAATTTCTAAGCCTATTCACAGGCGATCCAATCAGAAGAATTATCATCTTATTTGTGCCTTTTGCAAGCATCGCGGTCACACTATTGATCGATGTAACATGCGTGCCGGCATTCTTCAGCGCTCTGTAGCCTTGATTGCCTCTGAGTCTGTACCATCATCCAATGTTGCATCTTTTGATCCTGTCTCATTGACTACACCTACTTACAGTATAGCAGGTCTGCAAGCCCTCTTCAGTCAGGTTCAAGCTTTGTCTTCTAGTGCATCCAATTTTGCTCTTTCTGTGACACCAGGTATCTCTTCTGAATGGTTCTTAGATTCTGCCTGCTACAATCACATGACGGACAATCCTCACCTCACAAGTGCCCACACTCTTCATGTCTTACCTACTATTACCACTGCTGATGGCTCTGCCATGACTATTAGTCATGTTGGCTCGATCTCTACCCCTAACTTATCTATCTCTGATGCCTTTTGTGTTCCTAAACTGCATCTTAATCTTTTATCTGTTGGCCAACTAACCGAACTTGGTTTAAACCTGTTCTTTTCTTCTCGTGGTTGTCTTGTGCAGGATTCTCGGACGGGGCAGATCGTTGGGTCCGCGCGTAAGGTTGGACGGTTGTTTGAGCTCACTTCCCTTCACTTTCCGTCTTCATCAGTCTCCGCCCCTGTTATTGCTGCTTCTGCCTCCATCGAGTTGTGGCACTCTCGTTTAGGTCATGTTTCTCTTCCTCGTATTCAAACTTTAGTATCTAGGGGTCTATTAGGTTCAGTTTCTTCCAGTCCATTTGATTGCATGCCATGTCAGCTCAGCAAACAACCTACCTTACCTTTTAATAATAGTGAATCTATTACTTCTGCAACTTTTGATCTTATACATTCAAATGTATGGGGGCCCTCTCCTGGTCCCACAGTGGGGGGGTCAAGATATTTTGTTATTTTTGTCGATGATTTTTCTCGTTACACTTGGATTTATTTAATGAAAAATCGTTCTGAAGTTCTCACAATATATCGTGATTTTGCTAAAATGGTTCAGACTCAGTATTCTAAAGCTATTAAGGTATTTCGCTCTGACAATGCACGAGAATATAGACAAACATATTTTTCTACTATTCTTAAACACTATGGAACTATTTTTCATACCTCTTGTGTTGGCACCTCACAACAAAATGGACGAGCTGAACGTAAACTCCGTCACATCCTAGATACTGTTAGGGCTCTCACCAATGCAGCCTCCACTCCTGCCTCATTCTGGGGTGAAGCCGCTCTCACTGCAGTGTACACCATCAACCGATGCCCTTCACCTGTCATTCAAAACACAACACCATATGAACGGTTGTTTGGCACAGCTCCAAACTACAGTCTACTCAAGGTTTTTGGTTGTATCTGTTTTGTTCTTCTTCAACCACATGATCGCACTAAACTTCAACCCTGCTCCCAGCTATGTTGTTTTCTTGGCTATGGCCTTGAAGAAAAGGGGTACCGATGTTATGATCCAGTCGCCAAGCGTCTTCGAGTCTCTCGGCATGTGGTATTCTGGGAATACAAGATTTTCTATTCCTTACCTTTATTTTCTGCAGGTAATTTTGATTCTCAGGTTGATCCTCTACCAAATCTCTTCCCTAAGATTCCTTCCCCTTCTGCTGAGTCAGTTAATCCCATCTCCGACGAGTCTCCCCCTATTGATCCCTCTTCTGATGAGTCTCCTACAGCCGATCCTACCTTCGACGAGTCTCCTCTCTCTGCCCCTGCTGCGAATCCTGTCAACACTACTGCTCCTGAGCCTCGTCGCTCTCATCGGGTAAGTACTTTTCCCTCTCATCTTCGTGACTTTCACTGCTTTTCTGCCTTTGCCACCTTACATGAACCTCACACCTTTCGTGAGGTCTCCTCTGACCCTTTATGGCAGCAAGCTATGAAAAAAGAATTGGATGCATTGTTAAAGACAGGTACTTGGGATCTGGTTGATTTGCCAACTGGTAAATCTGCTATTGGTTGCAAGTGGGTGTACAAGATCAAGACTCGATCAAATGGTACTGTTGATCGCTACAAGGCTCGTCTTGTTGCCAAGGGATTCACTCAAGAGTATGGCATTGACTATGAGGAGACATTTGCCCCGGTGGCTCGCCTCTCCTCTGTTCGTACACTTATCGCAGTTTCTGCTTCCCGACATTGGCCACTTTTTCAGATAGATGTGAAGAATGCCTTTCTTAATGGAGAACTAACTGAGGAAGTCTACATGCAGCTCCCTCCTGGTTTCTCCCAACCTCCAGGCTTTTCTCACAAAGTGTGTCGCTTACGTCGGACACTATATGGTCTTAAGCAAGCTCCATAAGCTTGGTTTGCCAAGTTCAGCTCCACCATTTCTCAGCATGGTTTTTCAGCTAGTTCATATGATTCAGCTATGTTCTTACGACGCTCAGATCATGGTATTACCATTCTCTTGTTGTATGTAGATGACATGATTATTACTGGTGATGATGTGCAGGGCATCCAGGATCTTAAGCACTTCCTTGGTCAGCACTTTGAGATGAAGGATCTGGGTCCCCTTAGTTATTCTTGGTCTTGAAGTTTCTTCATCCTCAGATGGTTACTATCTCACTCAAGCCAAGTACACATCTGATCTTATCTCTCGAGCTGGAATCACAGACAGTAAGATAGTTGACACACCCATTGAATACAACAATCGCCTTAATACTCATGATGGAGAACCACTTCCTGATGCTACCCTCTACAGACAGCTAGTTGGGAGTCTTGTTTACCTCACTGTTACTCGACCGGACATCTTCTATGCTGTTCACATTGTTAGCCAGTTCATGGCTGCACCGCGGTCTCTTCATTATGCTGCTGTACTCCGGATTCTTCGGTATTTGAAAGGCACCTTGTTTCATGGACTTCACTTCTCATCTCAGTCGTCGCTCACTCTTCAGGCTTATTCTGATGCCGACTGGGCAGGGGATCCTACTGACCGTCGTTCCACTACAGGGTATTGTTTTCTTCTTGGTAACTCCCTTATCTCTTGGCGCAGCAAGAAACAATCTGTTGTTGCTCGTTCTAGTACTGAGGCAGAATATCGAGCACTTGCTGACACCACTGCTGAGCTCCTTTGGTTACGTTGGCTTCTCCAGGACCTAGGCATTGATTGTTCTACTGCCGTTCCGATCCATTGTGACAATCGAAGTGCCATCCAAATTGCCCACAATGACGTCTTCCATGAGCGTACCAAGCATATTGAGATCGACTGTCACTTTGTTCGTCATCACTTACTACAGGGTACTTTGCAGCTCCATTCAGTGTCTTCTCAGGACCAGTTAGCTGACATATTCACCAAACCTATGCCTCCAGGCCGTTTCCGTGATCTTATTTCCAAACTCAAGTTGGTGTCTCTTCACCCAACATCAGTTTGAGGGGGGATGTTAGAATATAAATCCAATGGGTCTTAGGCCCAATACATTGTCTTGTATAACACTCTTTTTACTTGTGCATTACTCTTACTTCTGCCTATATAAAGGCTCTCTCTTGTACTATATTACTCAGTTAATACAATACACAGACTTTCAGTCTTTAACAATAACAATACTCAGATTGATTATTTTTTTTCGGGTTTCTTCATTGGAAAAAAGTTCACACTAAGGATATCTTTTTATATTCCTGTCCCAAAATTAAATAATTTCTGTTGGGTCCAAAAACCCTCCAAATTGAGATCAACAAGAAAAATCCTAAGCAACCGTGCAGTTAGCACTCACTAGCACTCAGCAAGCTATTATTTTGGAAAGAAAAACGAAGGAATTTCTCTTACAAAATGTAATGGTCAAAATTCTGCAATGTCATGTGTCACAAGGACTAAAAGTCTAAAACTAGTGTGCCAATAATCCTTGCTTTTTCACTCACTATACAATGTATCCATCCCTACTTTAATGCCTTTAAGTTTACCATTATTCATGTAAAGAAAAAGAGGAAACATACGAGGGACTTCTATTTACATACTTTTCAGAAATTCTGAGTAAAGATCAAAATCACTTTCTGACACATTAAAAATAAAATAAACTGGTTAATGAAAGGGTGAACAAAAAACAAACCAGTTCTTAAACTTGGGATGCATTAGGGTATGTTTGGGATGGAGGGAGATGGAGGGAGAGCAAAGGAGAATAGAGCAGAAATCCAACACTTGGGATGCATTAGGCCATTTTCTCCTCCCTCTACTCTCCCTTCAAACATAGGGTTCAAGGAATCCAAAAGGGGCTTAAAAGGTATATTAGAAGCATATATATACTTCAGCTTATAATTCTCTCTTTATCTTGATCCAGTTTGGTGCATAGCTTTTATATTTTCTTCCTCAATTTCACCGAAGGAGGCTGTCCAAAATTTCTAATTATCAATGATGGATGATGGATGGCAAGATACATATAATGCATTGTTAAAAGAAGATGAAACACCCACCAATGGTATAGAGTAAATCCATTTATTTGTGAGATCATTCTATGCTTGAAGTATAGAACTCATTTGCATCAATATCAATGGTGCTTATTATCCCAAGTTGCCCCATCTGTTTGTCCATTGGTATGCAACTAGAGTTGGAGTGAGTAATGGGTATATGAACTTGTTGAGCCTCTCCACCTATTAGTTTAAGCTGTTAGGTTGGATCTTTAACATGGTATCGGAAAATGTTATTTCCACCACCTCAAAAAGGACCCACATTGGGCAATTTGTGGTTCTTTTTCAACTAAAGATTTAAAATACGGAAGAGATGCTTAATAGAATGATAAAAAGTGAAAAAATGAAACAGAGGATTAGACATCACATGTCTAAAAGAAATTTCATCATTATCATGCTCATGCATACAATAATTAACTATGTTCTTTACAAGATGGACATCACTATTGTCCCCCAACATATTCTTACTCACCTACCCTATCACCCAATATGCACATGACAACAATTACCTTTAAACAAATTCAAATGGAGATTTCAACTTTAGCATGCAAGGAAGTAATATTAATTAAAAATATATACATCTTTAAATACTTAAACTAAAATTGATTTGGTTATTAGATAATTTAGATTAACTCAACATGCTTTCGATTTTAGGACCCACAAAATGTTCTTTAACTGGTCCTATATGTTAAATATTCTTAAATGAGACTCTTACAAGACCTAACATTCAATTCCGTGAACTATCCTTCCAAGCCTCTAAAGCCTCCCAACACCACCATTCCCATTCTCTCTCAAATCCATTTTCATTCACTTTTCACAGCCCCTGCATCTCTTACAATTCCAATTTTTATCACATCTTCCTTTTAGTTCATCTCAACCGTCTATATATCCAAATCAAGATGGCTTTCCTAACCAACAAAGGAGCCTCCTCTTCCTCTTTCAACCACCGATGCAAGTATGATGTGTTTTTTAGTTTTAGAGGTGAAGATACCCGCAATGATTTTATCAGCAATTTGAATGGTCTTTTGAATTATAATGGTATTACCACCTTCATTGATGATGAGATCCGGAGGGGAGAAGAAATTTCTAAAGAACTTCTTGAAGCCATTGAAAGTTCAAGGATTTCAATAATTGTATTCTCTCAAAATTATGCATCTTCCACCTGGTGCTTGGAAGAACTTGTCAAGATTCTTGAGTGTAAAAAGAAGAATGGCCAAATTGTGCTACCGATTTTTTATAAGGTGGATCCATCAGACATACGTAATCAAAATGAACAGTTTGGAGAAGCCTTGGCAAAACATGAAGAAAGATTCAAGGATAATATGAAGAAGGTGCAAAGTTGGAGGATGGCTCTAATTGAAGCGGCCAATTTATCTGGCTACCCCTACAAGGATGAGTATGTGTTTAATTTCTACATGGTTATCACTGTTAGTTGTTACAATAGTATTCTATTTTAATCATATCTTCTATTTTCATGTCTACAAACATCCACCAACTCCATAAAGTTTGAGGCCTAAATTAACAAAATTAGATGAGGTAATTTTTATATGGGGAAAGTACACTTTACCCACCTGTGGTTTAAAAACTGAACTTTACCCACCTATGGTCCTTGCCGTTTGCTTATCTTACCCACCTCTTACCAAACGTTAAAAAAAATTACAAAATCATAAAAATAAAAACTCTTTCCTCCTCTTACCGATCTCACCAGACCTCCTCTTACCGATCTCACCAGATCTCTTCACTCACCGGTCCTTCTCTCCTCTCTATCTCCTCTACAGAACACACAAAATCAGAAAAATGAAAGAAGTGACGTTGAAGAAGAAAAAGAACCACAACAATGAAAATCGGAATGGTAATATTCGGGGGTTTATGGCTTTATATATATTGCTCTATGAGTTCTCATTCCGAAGGATGGGCCATTTGCATGCGCTCTAGATCTTGTATCTGGTCTCTTCCTGCCACTCTACTTTGTTTCAAGTGGATTGAAGACCAATATAGCCACAATTCAGGGGCTCCAATCATGGGGTCTTTTGGTTTTAGTCAAATTTACTGCCTGCTTTGGGAAGATAATTGGCACTGTTGTGGTGTCCTTAAATTGCAAAGCACCTCTCCGTGTGGCTCTCACATTGGGGTTCTAATGAACAAAAAAGGCATGGTTGAACTCATTGTTCTCAACATTCCATCAATTATTAACCTCCTTGAGGCCTCATAGAGCAATATAGCATAAAGCCATTTTGATAATGAAATTCAAATCCCCCACCTCGTTCATTTTCTTGAGCCACTGATTTGTTTCATTTCCAAATCCAAACAATCCCAATCTTCTCTCTTATGTCGGCGTCTTCATCAAATCCTTGAAAAGTGAAATCCTCACTTTATCTTTTTTCTTCTTTTTCTTTTACAAGCATAAACTCATAGAGCAATATACATAAAGCCATAACCCCCAATATCACCATTCCGATTTTTATTTTTGTGGTTCTTTTTCTTCTTTTTCTTCTTCAGTGATAGTTTTCTTTCACTTTTCTGATTTTGGGTGTTCTGTAAAGGATATAGGGAGGATAGAAGGACCAGTGGGTGAGGAGATCGGGCGAGGAGATTAGTGAGACAAGGATAGCGGTTTTTTTGTTTTGTTATTTTTTATTTTTATTTTTTTAACGTTTGGTAAGTGGTGGATAATGGAAGCAAACAGTAAGGACAATAGGTGGGTAAAGTGTCAATTTTTAAATCATAGTTAGGCTGAAAAAAAAAAAAAAAAATCATTTTTAAATCATAGTAGGCAACTTGCAAATGGGTCAAACCATAGGTGATAAAATGTACTTTCCTCTTTTTATATTTAAATATCAATTAAATAATATTGATTTAACTTTCCATATTATAAATTTTTTATTTAAAAAATATTGTTCTTCCATTTTGAGATGTAAAATTTTACGTTTGTATTAACAAATTTTTCATTTATTTAATAACATTTAATTCACTTAATTTTCTTATGACATAATCGATCTTGAATATGATTTTATTAATTTTAATTTTGAAAATCTTTTTTATCTATAAACAAATGTTACAAACTAAATCCTTATGTTTCAAAATGTAATAAATTAAACCCTTAACCCATATTAAACCCAAACATAATGTTCGTTTCACTTAAATATACTGAGTTTTAATTTTTGAAAATTTTGAAATTTGAGGGTTTAATTTTTTACTTTTGAAATTATATGGTTTAATATGTTACATTTTTTGAAAAATTCATTTCTTACACCCCTAAATTATAAGGTTAACAATGTAATTTCCTTCTCCCCCTCCCCCCTTCCTTTTTTCTAACAATTCAGGGTTTCAATTAAATTGGATATCTATTGATCCAATATTGTGGGGGCTTTCTAGGAAGTAGGTGAAACAATGCACAACCAACTTTAAAAAAAAAAAATAGTATAGTATAACTTTGAGACCATTTTCTTACACTTATGTCTAGAGCCGGCCTTGCAAAGGTCAATGATTGAAAGAGAAGAATATATGATCCATAATGTTATCAAGCAATTAGAAGTTTCTCCCACGTAATGTTTAGAAAATTTATTTAAATTATTTTAAAATTTTAATTCAAATGAGATATTCAATAAGTTTGTTTCATTACCTATGCAGACCAGGTAAATTCGTGCTAAAATCCTAAAATTAATTTCATAGCACAAAAAAAGAAAGTGTTAAACATAATGATTGTAGTGCATAAGCTAAATATTTTGAATTTAGCTTATGTCCATATCTCTATTTTCTAATCTAAATTTTTACATGTTTTTTATACTTTGTGATTGACAGCTGCCCACAATTTGGATTTATCCAAAATATTTGTGAAGAGATCTCAAATGCTAAATCAAATCGTACAGAAGTATTTGTTGTTAAATACCCAGTTGGAATAGATTCTCGTGTAAAGGACATAAATTGGTTTTTAGATATTGAGTCAAATGATGTTCGCATGATAGGGATCTATGGCCTTCCTGGAGTAGGAAAGACAACAATCGCAAAAGCTGTTTTTAACATAATTGCTTATCGTTTTGAAGGAAGCAGCTTTATAGAAAATGTTAGAGAAAACTCAAGAACATATGATGGGGTACTCCAACTACAAGAAACACTTTATTCTGAGATCTTAGTGAATAGAAATTTGAAGGTGGGCAGTGTATCTAAAAGAACCAATGTGATAATGGAAAGACTTCAACACAAAAAGATTCTTTTAATTCTTGATGATGTGGAAAAATTGGTCCAGGTTGAAAATTTGCTTGGAAAATGTGATTGGTTTGCTTCTGGAAGTAGAATCATTATAACAACAAGGGACAAACACTTGTTAGCTACTCTTCAAGAAGGTGGTCGTGTTAGCTATTACAATTACAAGGTTCAGGAATTAGGTGAACATGAAGCTCGTGAACTATTGTGCCAGCATGCCTTCAAACAAAACAAACCTAAGGAATATTATTCGGAACTCGTAGACCAATTTATAAACTATGCCAAAGGCCTTCCATTAGCTCTAAAAATAATAGGTTCTAATTTGTGTGAGAGAAGATATACGTTTTTGGAAAAGTGCATTACTTAAGTATAAAAGAATTCCTTGTCCAAATATTCAAGAAATACTCAAAATAAGTTATGATGGATTGGACCAAGCACAACGGGATATTTTCCTTGATATTGCATGTTTCCTCAAAGGATACTACAAGCATGTTGTTATAGATATACTACACAGTTGCAATTCCAACGACCCATTTTATGATATTGAAAAACTTATCGATAAGTGTCTCCTATTTGTTCCCAAAGATAACACATTATCAATGCATGACTTGATACAACAAATGGGTTTGGAAATTAATCGAGAAGAATCAGAAGTATCCAAGTTTTGTGGAAAGCTATTGTGTTATGAGGATGCTCCTGAAGTCCTGGCTAGAGTTACGGTATAAGTCTTTTTTATTTATTTTTTCCATTTCTTTTTAGATGTTGAAGAAAATATAAGTTTATCAATATATATTTTTTGAAAAAAAGTTTAGTGACCGTGAATTTTGTTGTGCATTGCGATTCACGTAATTCTTTTTCCAATTAGGGGTTGGATGAAATTCGAGGCATAACATTGTGCTTTCCACAACCAAAAAACATGCAATTGGATCTTGGAAAGATGAAAAGTCTCAAATATCTAAAAGTTCATAATGTAATCTGTGAAGATCTTAAATATCTTCCAAATGGGTTAAGGTTACTTGATTGGAGTAAATTTCCTTTATCTTCTTTGCCGTTCAATTTTGGTCTTCAAAATCTCGTTGCACTCAACATGCCAGGAAGCCACATTCAATTGGACGAGCATTTTGAGGTATGATCATTAGCATTTATAAATTATAATTATTATTTTGTTGAAGCTAATAAATTTCGTTTTATTTATTTATTACAGAGGTGTCGATTCGAAACATTGAAATATATGAATTTCCAATCTTGTAAAAGCATTACAAAAGTACCTGACTTACTAATGGTTGCCCCAAATGTAAAACAGTTGGACCTTTTTGATTGTGAAAATTTAGTTGAGGTTCATGATTCTGTTGGACTCCTTGAAGAGCTTGAATACTGGGATCTTGATGAATGCAAAAATCTTAAAATTCTTCCACGAAGCCTCCAGTTGAATTCACTTAAATGGTTTTATCTCAATGGCTGTGAAAGTCTTGAGAAGTTCCCCCACATCCAGCAAGGAACAAAAAAATTAGCACTGCCTTCATCAGAAGAATATCTCACCGGCCTTTATACATTGGACATATGTTGTAAAATCCTCAAAGATTTTCCAAGTAGCATCTCTAATTTTCAAAATCTTAGGCAACTCCGTATGTGTGATTGTGATAATTTTCCACTAGGCATGGATACTTCTAGTTGCTTCCCGAAATTAGAAAGTTTACAAATCCATGACTGCAACAATACTACCCTCCCCGAAATCGCTAGCATATTTCCTCAATTAAAGTTCCTCGAATTTCAAGGATGTTGGAACCTTCGGGAAATTCCAAGGCTTCCACCCTTTATACAAACTGTATTTGCAAGAGGCTGCCATTCTTTGGATTCACAAGCAAGAAGAAGATTATTGGACCAGGTCTCTCTCTTTCTCCCTCTCTTTCTAAGTTATAAAATGAAACAATTTTGGTTAACTTTCCCAAATATATTACTAGATTTGCTAAATTGAAATTTCTTAAATTTTCAAATTGCAATCAGTTTGGAGAAAAGATAGGGCTTCCACAAAATTTAGTATGTGCAAGGGGATCATCACATCAAGACTATGAATTTGAACTTGATGAAGCTACATCATCACATTATCCGAATGTATATGACCTTGTACTTCCAGGAACTAAGATTCCAAAGTGGTTCAACCATCAAAGTTTTGGAAATTCCATATCGTTCTCGGTTGGTCGGAAATTTCCAATATTTGTTTTTTGTGCTGCCCTGAAAAATGGAAATGAAGGTTGGTGTCCCATATGAAAGGGTTGAATGTTCTATCTACATTTATATCAATGGTTGTAAACGATGGCTCACGAGTTTTGGTTTTTTATTAGAGCCAGCATCTTTTATGTGGTTTTGCTATATAAATGTTAGTGAAAGCTCATTGAAAGGCATAATTCTAGATGATTGGAATGATGTTACGCTTTCATGTGAAATTGCATCTTATGATCATCAAATAGCAAAGGTTACCATAAAAAGGTGCGGGGTCCATGTTCCATGCATTTGTTCTCAAAATTCCGCTGCAGATAAGGTGGCATGCATAAGAATCATTGAAAGATTACAGGCCTCCTTTGATGAAAGATTAAAAATGTTTTTAGTTAGAGTGGCTTCAGAGAAGCTGGTCAGATGCTCTAAAAGCCAAGATACCAATTGCCCTCTTTGTGAAATAGCAGAAGATTTGGCTTTACATCTATTTCGATTTTGTCCCTATGCCAAAGGAGTATGGTTTTGTGGTAAATGGGGTCTTCGAGTCGAAATGATCGAAGCTCAATCTATAATGGAATTCATTGAATATATAATTGACCCCCCAAGTGAGTTACTAGGAGGAAGAGTCACCAAAGATGAATTCACGCTATATGCAGCAGTGGTGATGAAAATCCTTTGGGAGGCACGAGAAGAAGCTCTGTTTTCAAACTCTAAAGCCAGCATAGACCAACTAGTCCATCGTCTTAACAAACAGTATGACTCTTACAATAGTTCACTTGGGATTTCAACGGAAACTGAAGAGCAAAACATGGAGATAGATATGCTTATTGATGAACCAGAAATACAAAGCCAGTGTCACTTGACCAACACCATCCCAGGCCCACTGAATGAATGTCAGGGGACCATGTCAGATATGCAATGGTCTTCAGTGGCCCAGCCCTTTGTAAATGAGGATGCTGACTTCAATCCATGTCCACCGTCGAAGAAAATGAGAACCTCTTGATTGAACTTCAAAGAAATATTCCAAGGTACTATTATTACGTTGAAACTGTTTTCTTTTATGTCTTTTTAATGTTGAGGCATGTCTACTTCTTTGGTTCTATTGTTTCATTTACATCTTTCCGTGCCTTTGTCACATCTCTCTCTCTCTCTCCTTAAATTAACTGGCTCATTTATATGATTGGGTACCAATCCAATTTGAAAGGACATTAATGTAAAGTAAAATCAAAATTAAAATTGAGAACAAAGAAAAATCAAAATTAATGAAAAAAATCAGCCATTTGATTTGCTGCTAAATTCAAAATCTTTTAGTGGTAAGAAGTTTTAAAATTGTTCTGAAAAAGTGTTATGTTTTAAACCTCTAAAGGACAGGTAACAT